>CALNVZ010003432.1:28632321-28805878 GCA_940671915.1 Paracentrotus lividus
TTGCTCTTATGTCTCCTATCTTCCCCTCCTCTGTGAGAAGGGCGCCTCTTCATGATGAGGGCAACTCAGCCAAAAGCATTCCCAACAACTTCCTCTTTTTCTGCATCCGGCTGCTCCGCCGAGCGGAGTAACCTCGAGAATTTGCTCCCGTAAAATGTGGTTTGTTTTTCACTTTTTTGTGAACCTTTTTGATACCTAATTTGGTGGGTCTTGCTCTTAGTTGTCCTAGCCAATGTCTAGGTCATGGTTTCTATTTATTGGGAGTATTTTTAGAGGCCGTTTTTTTGAGTAATTCTGTTGGAATTACGGCGGCTTCTCCTAGATTTTTGACATTCATTACGTACGTGTTTTTATATTACACCTTATGGTTGCGGGCTCTTTGTTTCTCCCGTTCCGCGCTTCATTTCACAAGTTCAGTGAGGCCTTTGTTGGGTGGGGAGAGGCCTTTGTGACCCTTCCTGTCCCAGGGTAAGGTCTAAACTCCTTTGTATAAGTGTTCTTTTCTTTTCATATATGGAGAGTGTTTTTCTTATTCCGAGGGAAGAAGATTTTCATCCATTCTTGTATCTCGGAGACTTCAAACATCGCCGACTCATCGGAGAGTCTCATCTACCAGGAAAGGCACGAAGTCCGGATTCTCTGCATATTTTTATAGAGGCCGCGAAGCAAGTTAGACGGGGAACGAAGCAGTTAGACGGGGAACGAAAAGCCGTTCACATCTGTTTTTCAAAACACGAAGAGTTAAGTTCCCGGGATTCACAATGACCGCCCGGGGGCGAGTATGGGCGGTGGCAGTTGTAGAGTCCCACAAGTACGGTACTGCGGAGCCCGGAAGGTCGCGTATGGGAGTCAGTAAGTGACTCCCGGGAGGTTCGTCGGTCACTGTCGCGCTATTCCCCAGGAGCACCCAAATCGATCTTGGTGAGGGATCGAGAGGGCAACTTCGTTTTGTTTCTGAAATATTGTGAAAATAATTGCAATCTTGGAAAATCATTGCAAACAACTTGTTATACATCTATTACTGAAGATTAATCAAAAGATTCATAAACATACATCAATTAGTTTTCTCTCAAGATCAATTTTAAAAAGATAGGTATAGTAACGCGTGGGACAAGTAACGCGTGGGACACTTTTGTCATTATGCATAATGTACTGTAGATGACACCTTTACATGAAAAAAAAGTGAATTTGGTATTCATTTTAAAGCAAATAAAACAGATACATAATTTTTTAGTTTATTTCCTGGAGGAAATGTTTTATTTATCCCTAAAAATCAATGTATTTATTAATTATTACATGAATAAATGTACTTTAAGATATTATTTATATAAAGATTATGAAAATTGTCTCATGAAAAAGGATAAAATAGGCTCTTCAGATTACATTTATTGGTATCAGGACAACTGGCCCCCTGGACAATTACCCCTAGGACAACTACCCCCAGAAATAGGGTACGGGTTAGGTGTAAGGTTATGGGGTATATTTTTAGAGGGGGAGGAGGCAGTTGTCTTAGGGGTAATTGTCTAAGGGTAGATGTTTTAGAACCACATGTTACATATGTAGGCCTATAGTAACAATGCCCATCATCATCAATGCAAAGATATTTTAATTGTTACTGTAGTGAAATTCAATTGGGTATACCTGTGCATCTGATATTTACATTATAATGTAATAATTTCAAACATAAACCTTGAATTTGGACAATAAATCCTCAGTAATCATATGTTTACATACATCAAGTATACTCACATTCATTCTGTATTGTGACTACATGACAAAAAGAAGGTATATGTATAGTACCTTGTGAACAAAACTTGGTAAAAAACAGAAAGATATGCATGTGATAGGTTGCACAATATAAAATAAAACTTAAAGATATTTTCCACAATACATGTTAACAGCATCTACAGCATATTGTCTCTATCTGAATGACAAACTTTGAATAAGAATGAACAATGGAAGTTATGGAATAACTCATATACACAAAGCTTCAGTCTAAAACTACATACTATTTCCTTAATAAAGACTAATAGGGCCCAGGGCTACCTGTACATAGTATGCAACATTAATGTATGCCTTTAAAGGGATGCAGTAACATTGAATGATATTCAAATCACAATTTCTTGATTTAGCTCATTTTGTCAACATAATTATAAACTTATAGGTCAGTCTGGTATCTCTTCAAAATTACAAGTTAATTGCTTGCTTTACTTTCGAGATATCAATGATTTCATACTCAAATTTAGTAAACCATCTCGTGGTGGAAAACAAATTGCCATGTGCTTTTCAAGACACCCCACTTCCTGTCGTGTTCCCCCCGACCCTAGCGGGCTGGAGGGTTTGCTGCAAAGGGGTTGAAAATTCACTCGCGTTTGGCTGTTACACTGTTTTGTGGTAGTAAATGACTTCCATTTGATCTGAAATTTTCAGTAGTTTGTTTTTACTATTAGAGCAATATAATTTTATTCATCTTGATCTAATTGCTCTTGTTTTTGAAAGTTACTGTTTCCCTTTAATGCACCAAATGACAAAAAGCTGCTTGTGAGAACTTAAAATAATGTAAATAACCCCTTTAAAAACAGTTTACTTTCTTCATTGCTATGAAGGAAATTATATTGTGCAGCCTTTTATGCCAAGACAAATGTTCTTGTTTGATAGATATGAGAAATAAAAAAGAAAAAAACATTTTTGTGCACATTTTTCACCACATGCGAAAATCCCCAAGAGCATGTTTCCTTTGGGGGAAAAGGTCATTTTTAATCAATTTCAGTTTAATTAAAGGTCTTGGTGATGGCAAATGGATGCACTGATCATGTTAAATGACATTCAATGTTCAAAAAGCTTAGAGGGAATTTCAACTTCCTTTTGGCAAAACTTAATGTACTTCCATACGTTTTACACACGTTGTCCCACGCGTTACTGAAATGTCCCACGCGTTACCCAATCTAATTAAAGATTGTGTTAATTAGATGAATCAGACGAAACTTTTTTTCTTCTGATTATGATGAAGCCTACTGTAAATTTGGTCTTTTGAAAGTCTCATGAAAATTCAATCACTATTTTTTCTGCAAATGAGAAATAATGACCTAAAAAAGTAACGCGTGGGACATGCCAATTTTGTACCATCCCTCATTTGCATATTTAATTAGTTGAGAAACTGGAAATCGTAGTCATGATAACTTGTCATTCAGACTTTAAGGTCCCACTACTATTGGGATAGAAATGTGTAAAACTTTAAAGATATCTTTTAAAAAAGCCAAAATTTTTAATGTCCCACGCGTTACTCAAATTTTTAATTTATGCAAATATATTCATTTATTATTGGTCATTCTTGAGCATTTTTTATTTTTCGTTATAAAATTCATGTACTTTAATATCTTGGCTTTTAAATGACACCAAGTTTGTCTTATTTGAACCATTTTGAAATTTCACTCTTGAGTGATCAAATAGCTTGGACTTGCCCAAAAGCATAATTTGTTATGGTGTTTGTAGAGTTTAACCCTTCAGCACCTAAACCACCCGAGACCGCCCCTCAGCTTACTCACTAAACCGCCCCAAACCGCCCGTCTTAAGCACACTTTAGTCAAGGTAGTATAAGAAATATGTGATGAAACATGCCCATACTTGTTGTGGATTACCCATTAGATGTGTGCTGTCTGATTCAGCACAAACAAAAGTATGTTTTAAGAGCAATTCTTGTTGTAAAAACGTGATTGAAACAGAACATAACCCTTTCCGCTAGTGAGTAAACTGACACTTTTCAAGCAGTCTGTAGGTGCTAAAGGGTTAACGTACAATTTTCTTTTACGATCGATGACGGCCTATATACTGCTAGGTTTACTCCATCAAATTTTGTATGAGATTTCAGGTTTCCACACTTAATTTTTACACCGGGGGACTGGATGAAAAAGGTTCTGTATGCATTAGCCTCCTTTTAAATATTTAAATTTGGAGGTGGTGGGGGGGGGGGGCTGTTATTTAAATCTAAAATATTAAGGCCTGTACGGCCAATACATTGGTACCCTGCCAATGTTAATGAACCTCAAACTTTCATAACAAGGAAAATATTCAACATTACTAGATGACTATATCATGAACGTTCATAACAATGTTTGCTACACCATTCTTTATCAGTGTGAACACATCCAACCCAATTGTCCACTCAGTTGATTACCCACGCAGCCTGTCTCCGGCTTGTTACCTACCCCCTAAATTATTTTACTTAATGGGTGTGATCGGCAAGGGCCCATCAGTGAGTTGAAGTTGGCTATCATCCTCAGATAACATGAACAAAGGAGGCTGGGATTCCAAATATTATGCTCTAGACTGGTAAAAAAATGTTAAATGCTTACAAATGATGCAGTATTTTCAGTATTTGGTACCCTGGGGTACCAACTAAAAATCCTCCATTTTGTTGAATTATTTATTTTATTTTTAGCGCTGTACCCTGGGTTACCAAACTATCCAAAACTATATTTGAATTTTTGAGTTGTTACTATGATAAGTTATATTTGATACTATTATTGTCATTAGATTATATTAAAAAAGGAAAATAGGCATTGTGATAATTTTCGCAGCGATCTTACGATCGTGAAAATAAGGCTCATCATGAAAACACTGTATAACTGTACGCTTGTGGACACGAGAGGGCGCTGCACAACGCCGTACCCTGGGTTACAATGGTACCTCGGTGTACGGCGTGCTGCATTAAATATTAAACAGTAAGTACTAGGTAATTTTGTGTTATTCTTGCCAGATAGTTTAAAAACATCTTAATGATATACATTACAAAATTGTACTCTTTTTATGGCCCAAACTTTGTATTATGGTTTGTTAATAATTGATTATTTTATTTATGGTTGTCATTCCTTTCTTTTTACTTCTAATCCTTGACAGAATTCATAGATGATGTTTATTTTTGATCAAGTTATGAACAGATGTTAACCACTCACTTCATATGTCTGCTTATTTCTCAACTCTTTCCCTATATTGAAAAAGCATAGTAATTGGGGGGGGGAGTCCTGCTTGATAGAAATGTATCATTCTCATTCCCCCCCCCCCAAAAAAAAAAAAAAAATAAATAATAAATAAATAAATAAAAAATAAAAAAATTAAATAAATATAATAATAAATTAAATAAATAAATAAATAAATAAATAAATAAATAAATAAATAAATAAATAAATAAATAAATAAATAAATAAATAAATAAATAAATAATAAAATAAAATAAAAAATGTTAAAATCATAGCTGTCACATGTAGTGAAGAATATACATTAATCACAAACCATGAATGTATCAGTTGATGTTCATGAAATTTCATCTATTTCAAGTCAGAACTTTTCCTGAGAACACAGCATGATCTGATAATTCAACTTGATCAAAGTTTTACAAGCTTTGGGTGAATCTCTGCAAAAGCTATCCTCTTTCTCGGGAAAGGGAATTATTAAAGGGGAAGTTCACCCTGGAAATATAATTGATTTTCAAAAAAGCAGAAAAATTATAGGAATATAATTGAAGTTATGAATAAACTCAACCAAAGAATAACGCGAAGTCATAAATGTTTGAATTGTCTATTTTGTGATGTCTCTTTCAGCTAACTGCCATCCCATGCATTGTGTTTGGTATTTAAATTCCATAATTTATTTTTCACGTTTCTTGACGAAGTAATAAATCTTTTTCATAGATGCTTGTATACATGAATAAACATAGGTTTGATGATATATCAACAGCATACATGTAGGTGAAATAATCAATATTCTTATGAGAAATGAAAATTTATTTAAATCTACATTACATAATTCTACAGTCACACAGACACTTTCGTTAAGTTACGTCCAGCGTTGCATTAAAAAAATTATATCATTTCTGTGGATCCCCACGGATGCCTTCCCGTCGTAGTTGGCAGTGAATGGTAATAATTTAGTTCATCCAATAAATCAAAGAAATACATTAGAAATGATAGAATAAAATATGAAATAACGATAAAACAACTAAAACGTAGCTAAAACGTAACTAAATGTAAGTTTCTGTGTGACTATAGCATATCATATGGGAGAGCTACTCGCAAGTGAAGTTACATAATCAAAACTTAAACATTCTTAACTTTATTGTTTTCTGATGGATATTCTTTGTGCTTTCAATCAATTATTTACTATTTTCACAATTTGTTTTTACTTCAAACCAACTAAACTTCAGGGTGAACTTTCCCTTTAACTGGTTTAATGATATGCAAATGATATGCATGTATCACATGAGTAAAATCTTAATGAGGAATGCAGTCACATACTGTTGATGAGCCATCTGTTTTCAACATGGCGTGGATAAAATTCAACCGTACGTGAAGAGATTCTTCTGAAGGACATTGATTAGAATATCGTACTCATTAGAGAATTAAGGCTTCCTTCTTTGTCCTATTTATCAGATAAATGAGAAAAATGAATTTTTAGCTCTTGTTATCATTTTTGTTTTTCAATTATATGAGCTCTTGTAATCTAATGAAGAGCTGTGATGAACATCTAAAGTCAGTTTATAAAATTAGCATGAACGTCTCAATTTTATCAATTTAAAAATATTTTCTTAAGAATTCTGTCTCTATACTGGTACATTTCCAGCCTATGCATGCATGTAATACCCAGTTTATAAACCTGTATAGCTTTTAAACAACAAGGAATAAAAGACTCTCGTTTTATTTCCTGCAGTTATGAATGTGCCATCGTAGCTAATAATATTTGCCAGCTTGATTTTCAGCCAAGTAACCTGGACTAAACGTGTTGTGAATGAAAGATAATTATGAATGGAGAATCCCCACAAGAGTCCAAGGTATAAATTATACAATCCGGGCATCGCATCGTCTTTGCATGGCTAGTTGCAGCCAATTCTGCAGAGATAATTATTGTATGCAAATGAGAAAGGCCATTCTGGCTTTGGAATTTATGTAGTCATGTAGACTTTCTTGATTTGATATTGAGATACACATGCTTCCAATCTCTGGTTGTACATTGGGTGTGTTCAATGTCCAGTTTCAAATTTACACGCCAACATGAATCATGATACAAAACGCAATTACAAAACACAAACGCGATCAGCGGTGCACATTTCAGTGTTCAAAATTTAAAGCTGATTATATTTCCATTGTCTTTAAATTCCCAGCTCTCAAAAAACAAACATCTTTTCCTTTTTTTCACTTGCACCGGAAGCTTCCACTGCGAGAGCACATTTAAACACGTTTGAAAACTCAATCCTGTTCAATGTCACATTTCGTTGCAATCACGATGCTCAAGGTCGTAAAATTGAAGCTGATTGTGTTTCAAAACGTATCTTTTTTGGCGTTTAAATTTTCTCCCGAATCGAGATTTGAAACACGTTTACTCTTACGACCGGGGATGGGGGACAATGAATACAGACTTTGTTTCTCTTTATATCAGCGTTTTGTAATTGCGTTTTGTATCATGATTCATGTTGGCGTATAAATTTGAAACTGGACATTGAACACACTCAAAGTGAATTCATCATAATTTTCCCCTAGCAGCCCAAGAGTCAAGTACATTTTCACAAGCCGTCCTGTATGATTATCATGTAATCATAAATTGAATAATCATGTATGTCACACAGTATTTTGCCACTGAATTCTATGAATAGTGAATAATCATGGTAAAACTAATAACAGAATAAAATGAATAACATAAAAATATTATCTATCTAAATAGCCTCTAAAGAAAATTATAACAGTGACTGCAGTTTCTCAAAATACATATTTTCCAGTTCTTAAAATACATATTTTCCGGTCACAAAATTTGCTCTCTGGCTACTTTGCGAAAATGATAACGAATAGTAAATATTAATTATAGAGAAACTGGTCTGTTTAAGTTGATTCCACTATATTATTGAAAAAAAGCATGACTTTCTTCAGCACATCACATCAAGAGCATGCATCTCCCTTCATTCATTTACAGGTATATTTCTTTTCAAATGTTGGTGCAGTTACCATTTTTAACAATTTTGTGCATTTTATTTTGATTTCTATTCCGCTATTATCAGAACCCAAATGCATATTTTGATACAGTATGTACAGGATGCATTCTCTTTCACCCATACGATCTTACTCATTCGGTTTGAAAGTTTTACCAAGATCTTTATATCGATATGGAGCCAATAGCATCTGGTCGTGACCGGCGCTTGATCCCATATCATAACCTGGTAGTGTGATGTATAGAGTACCATGAACTCCTATAACACTGGCTTTTTCATCTCAAACTAATCACATTTTCTCTTTAACTGATCGGAACTAGGGGATGATCAATGGAAATCCAGGCTTCTTACTTATTAGAGGTGCTATACATGTAGCTGTTAACTTTTCTATTCTGTTTTCAGTTTTGTCTTATTTTAACATGTCATTTATTCTTGGTTTCCCTCCATGTTCCATATAGACCTATAATTTTAGACACTTTCTATTAAAGAGAGTATATTTTTATTTCAAAAGTACATATTTTCGTGTGATGTTGTATTTGCCATTGTTCTCTGGTGTGCGGATTTCAGAGGAAACATAGAAGTGAAGAGTTTAAAAAAGACCAAAGGTTGAATACTGGTATTCACATTATGATTATAATGAGAAAATTGATCTCTAAAACATATTTTTCATGTACTCCCTTCACAGTGCACAAAGTCTGCCCCTATGAGAACTGGCAATTGCTATTAAGCGAGGCACTAGACCCCTTCCCCAAATGTAAAATACATTGCTATAGCTATATTTTAAAAAGCTGCATGTACATGAACATGTAGTTCTATAGATATAAGTTTATCTCAAAAGGAATATTGTTTGTGAATTATTTTTGTTTTGTTTTTGTTATGTTCTTTAGATTTTTCTTTAGGTTTCTAACTAGCTATTTTTTCTTGGATTAGATTCTCTTTTGGTCATTTCTTAGTTTTTTAAGATTAATCTTTTCATTTGATCTCTTCTGTGAATTTACCTCCCACTGAAGGTCCTTGTCCTGCTGCATGAAGTATATATGAATGGATTAGACCTAATATCACAACTTTGTTCATTGACAATGGAGGAAGTGAGCCCTCTATCATCAAAACAAGAACAATTGTATTGTATTCTGACTCTGTGATTGTTTGTCAAAGATTGGCTTTTACAATTAGAAGGGGAAAATCTATTCTGCTACCTTACAAGAATGGTATAAGTCCTTAATACCATGCTACATGTGTACGTATGTGTGTTTGTTTGAGGCAATTATCATATAATCAACCAAAATGTTTTATTTATTTTATTTTTTATGTTATTTTTTTTTTGTCTGCGAACTTATTTCGATTGTTTTTGTTCTGAAATGTGGATTTTGTGTGTTGAAAGTATGTTGTTGTTTTTATACCACAGATAGCCAAAATTCTTTACCCAAACTTAACACTTCTGAAGCATATCTATTTAGTAGCAGATCTAGGGGGTGAGGACACGAGAGGCGCGCACCCCATGTTGTTTTTTTTATATCACAAAGTGAACGTATTCCGTAAAACGTATAAGAATGTCTATCTCGCCCTCCCCCTCTTTTTAAATTGATGGACCTTACCCTCCCTATTATGTAATCCTGGATCCACAACTAGTTTTGCAGAGTTGATACTCTTGTGACTGTGAGCTGATTCAGTGTGAACACACACCAAACCTGTAGCATCATGATGGGATACTGACACAACAGATGCAGTGTGAACACTATTACCATGTTTACACTGTGACTCTGCTCTCGTGTTGGTTCCTCAGGAAGGGTCAAACAGTGGAAGGAGTGAACCTGTGATTGTGTTTATACAGAACAAAAAAGGCGAGTTCAACACTGCCCTAGATCACAAACGAAAGTAGTGGGATGGGATACTGATTTAGAACAGATACAGTGTGAACACACTGTGAACCTGTAGCATCACGATGGGATACTGACATACATATTGCACAGGGTCAGTCAATTCTACCACATTGATCAAATGATAAATACCCTCTGCATCTCAATACACTACCTCCATCTCGCCTCCTCCACTGTGCTGCCTCCCTCCAAGATCCCCACAAATCTCAGATTTCAGCCCCAGCGCGAACCCGCGGTCAGCCTCTGATTCATATGCGGTGCGGGCAATGTAAATTGGTTGCAAACTGGACGCCGACTGACCCAGTAACGACAGCCAAAAATGCAAATTGTGTGAGAGCTGTTTAAAGATCAGTTGACGTCTCCCCATGCTGTCACACAGCCATCTCCTAACCTGTCTCTGTTATTAAAGGTAAAGAACACTCAATTTTGGTTCTTTATTTTGAGAGAAATCCTTTAAAAAATGATAATCATGGTAATTATAATTAAGGACAGTTTCATCTTCAGTTAGTTTTACCATAACTTCCATGTTATATTTGTATTATAGCCTAAAAAACCCAACTATATTTAGTCCGTAGCAGGAATGATTCACTGTTAAGAAAAAGATCTTTTCTCATGATTCAGAATGGGAATAAAGAGCACCGTAATATTTCATTAATGCAGATTACAACCTCATATTTTAAAAGCAATATTTAGCATCAATACTTATGGAATATTCAGATCCATTCAAGCTGTTGGACATAATTTTTAAGTTTCAAAGAATCAGATTGCTGATTCCTATTTGTAGTCTAACCACTTCAGCCCTGTTTTCTAACGATGCATTCCTATCAAGTGATGCTTGGGTGTGGTTATAAATATAGTCTTTGAGGGAAAAGCAGATTATTGAAGCTAACTTTGTAGAGGATGGCAAAACGTAAGCTGGAGATGACTGTCGTGAGGTCTATACTTCCTAAGAGAGATTGGGGGCTCGGTTTCGTCTTAGCAGGCATGGCAGGCAAGCAGGCGCACTCACATCATAGCCCTCTGGTTCAAAAGTTCACAGGGATCAGTAATCTCAGGAGAAACGCTGTGCATGCCGCTGCCGCAGAGCTACCCCTGCACTGCTAGCTGCATAGCGGAGAGAAGGAAAGGGGCCAACCTTAGCGTTGTGTTTCCCCAGCAGTCATTATGCTCTCAAAAGATTTGAGCTCAGCTAAGAAGAGAGGTAGAGCTCGAGGCCGAAAGAGTGAAGGGAGAGTTTGTGGACCTGCTTTTGCCGTGCCTATCAAGCATGCTGCTTTAAACTCCTACACTGCATATGTATGGGACTGTTATAGTGATCATCATTGAATATGATAGAAAAATACTGAACCAAAGAGAGGTCAACAAATGATAGGACTGTGCACACGTATGTAGAGTGTACTAAAAGGGAAACTTCTGTCGCTGGAAAGATGAACAGAATTACTATGCAATTATTTGCATGCTTATTTTTAGGGAGAATATTATAGGTAGGCCTAAACGGTCCACTTCTAAGGTTTGCTATTCAACATAATGCCCTAATAGTCATAATATAACCCTAAAACAAATGAAATGTTTGGGCTCGAACATTTTGTGTAGTCCCATGCCTATATTTCTGTGTGCAGTGCATGTGACTCTCTTCTTATTCGGGTGATTCTACAAACCTCACAGCATAACAGATCTTGTAAATTGCATCTTTCACAATCATTTTGAGATAGTTTCTCTCCGTTATTCTGTTTGAGCCTATTAGATTAGAACATGGTTCTCATTATATCAGGGGGGCATTTCATGAAAGGACTTGTCGGACGTTTTATCCGACAAGCTGTTATAAGCTACTGAAATGCTTGCATCTAATTGGCTGAGAGCAAACTTGTCGGATAAATGTCCGACAAGTCCTTTGATGAAATGCCCCCCAGATCATTCATCCATTTCAAAACATCATATAATAGCCCTTATACCAGTTGCATATTGTACTGGTAGGCCTATATCATTTACATGTATGCATGAGTAATTCTGCTGGCAAAGTATTCTGAGAAGGATAAGGAGATTTGTTTTGTTTTATCATGGACCATACTGAACAAAACAAAAAATAGACCCTCATGTTTACTACCCATATAAAGGTGGTGCTGCACTAGCTCAAACTATTTTAAATAGCGCGCTATTTGTGATCCAATGAATTAGCCCGATCAGAGGAGATCCGGCTTATTGGTAAAAAAGCACACTATATTGGAGAAATCCCAGCCCGAGTCATCTCAGGATATTTTGAAAAAACTCGAGCTTGTATGAAGTTTTAGCACGAAATAGCACGCTATTTTGCAAAATTTTAAAATAGCTTGAGCTAGTGCAGGACCGGTTTCTTTTTTTCAGGTTTTTTTCTCGATCCTGCAATTAGCGCGCTATTTTTTTAGCTCAAGCTAGTGCAGCAGCGCCTATAGATACAGTGCACATGCAAACCACTGCCTTATCTGGAGTTCACAGGACTAAATCTTTCTATTATCCTCTACTCATACTTAAGTAATGCTTTAGCTTAGAGCTGAGCAGGGTACAAAGGCCACTAATACCACTCATTTGGAAGCTAGGATAAGATCCGTGGTAAGATAACAGATTGATAAGCCCACCACTTTAATGATCTTCGTTGATCAACCTACCACCATAAATACTCCCATATCCTAACACACCTACCAGTGCAAAAGGGCTGGATTTCCTGGAGCTTCAATGATACGCGTTAGCAGGAGAGATAGCGGTCTTGTGCTTCTGACTCCTCTTGTTGAAGTAAGTTTCTGTTTCGTGCTCAAATATCGTAAACTTTGTCAATTAGTAGAGCTTAGTAGGCACTTGTATCTTATTGACTCCTAACTTGTTGCGTGTATTCAAGCTGTTTGGTAGCTTTATGTATGGTCGAGTAGATGCATATCAACAGGTATATAGGCCTACAGTCTGTAGGCCCCTATATAAAAAAAAATGGTAGGCCTACATGTATACAAGTTGGGGTAAATAATTTAGGTATAAAATGTTCTCGAGTGATATTTGTATTTGGTATTGAATCAAAGGGAAAGGTTAAAGGGTTTTTCTTACTGATACACTGTATTTGATATAATTTGCTTTTGTGAAACAAAAGTAAGCTCAATTTTGGGCAACAAAGAAATATTCTAATTACATAAACCCTTTGTGAGTGACTATTTCGATAATAACACAGATTCTTCTGTTAGTGGAATACAAAATACCATTGACACATCCACACGCAAAATGGATTTTTCTTGCTTGTTGAAAATTATTAATATCCCAAGATTTCAAATAAGATGAAAAAATTATTGAAGAAAGTCTGTTTTTCTTGTTTTTCGGACATACCAAATGCTAACAGTTTAGAATAGAGTACCGAAGTGTGATGTTGTCATGGTTGCTGGTTCTAAACAATCTTTTGTTGAACAATAGCAACATGATCGCAGCAAAACCTGTTTTTGAATGAGCCCGAGTCTAGCCCGTTGCTGGACTGCATTTAGGATAAACCTCATGCACTGGCTTTTTTTCTGTAGAACCAGTAACTGGGACGACGGGCAATTGTGACATCAACACTTCGGTACTCTTTTGATATTCATGCTCTGAAAAGAATGTTTCTCACTTGTACCATTTTTCTTGATACGGACTGTAGTGCTTGTATCATATGTTGTCTCTGGAGAGCAAGAAGGGCATTAGCTATCTGTTGAAGAATATTAATTAACATCCTTCTGTCATTCAGCAAAATGATTGTGTTGTGACTAGAAAAAGTGCCCAATTTGTATTGAAATCGATTGACTGAGAATGGTTGTCGCAATACTACAAAGGCGTACATATAAACATGTTTTTCCCCATTCTTTTCTTTACTTTTTACTTTTTAAATACATATAGGAAAGATATTTGTTTGTGAACATTTCCTCCATTTTCACCTTCTATTTGGGAAAATTGCCAATTTTTCATTGGAAAATCATATTGGGACCTTGTTTACTGGAATAAGATCTTTATAGTGAACAATATATGTTTCAGTTAAAGTCATTGAATATGCACTTTTGTTACTCTGGGCTTGTACACAGTCAGAACAAATGCAGTTGGACTTGTGTCTCCAGCTTCAAGTCATGTGTAACAACATACCGGTTACTCGCATTGCTGGCGCCTTTTGAACTTAAATCAGTCAGTTAAGTTTTGTATGTTTTCCTTACGCTTTTTTCATCCACGGTAAATTTGCTTTAATGGACGTGATTGATTCCTCCCCCCCCCCCTCCCCCACTTACCCTGTACATAAGGAACTAATCAGAAATGCTCTGTACAAATGTTTTGTAAGTTTTCCTCCTTTCCTTATCACCTCCTCTCAGATGCTTCGATACCAATGTGGTTTTGGTTGTATACTAGCAAGCTATCTCTTGTAAGCGGAAATTTAGGAGGAAGCAAGGAGAATATATTGAAAACGCTGAAATTTCCTCCTAAATTGATTCACAGAAACGGTGACCCTGTTATATGCCTCTGTACTTTTGGGAGGAAATGCACGGAACCAATCCACTTTGTGAATCCCCCAAATTGAGATCTGTGAAATGCATTCTCGTAAGCAACGTTTTTCAAACCATTTTTGTTACTTTTTGGCAAATAGCATTGGTGCAGAATTAGAGAAAAGAGAGTTCTTGGCAATGGTTCTGAAGAATGGAGCCCGAAATAGAAGAGTTTTCATAGCTTCCATCTAATACCCATTTTCTATTTTAGTCCCAAGTTGTGAATTGGACAAGGCATGGCAATATTATATGGTCAATTGTTCTGTTTGCTCTCAGTCTGTTCATTCATATGTGTATATTCTATTATGGGGGTAAAAAAACACAAATAAAGCTATTTCCTACTTGTCTCATATGACTTGTGTCAATGCTCTTTTTGAGCAGAAAAGAGAAAGATTCTTTTGGAAGGAAGATGTCTCATATTTGTTTTAAAATTGTACATTGTCATATGAAGCCTCATTAAACCAAAGATGTTATTGTAAAACATGTATGCTAAATGATATGTTTCCTGAATAATGTGAGATAACAGAATTTAAACAGATTCATCTCATCATGCTGATAATAAAAAATTAACAAAATTTCAATAATTTCTGATAACTATCTTCCTTTAAGTTGTTGTGTTAATCAGAAAATTTGATTATGTAATTTTAAAGTGCAATACAATAATTATTATAAATTCATGATGTTTTAATAAATTTTTAAAGTTGATTATTATCTGAAATATGTGGATATTATGTATTCATTATTGATAACCAAATTGTAAATTATATAGAAATCTTCTTTTTCTTTCAGTATCCGTAGTCATAGTTCAAAACTATTAAATCTCATGAGTTCTGGCAGTGAAACAAAACCTCAAGACCAGAAAACTGGCTATTTCTAGATCCCATTTTAACATTCAACAATGTACGTGGTTCAAGTTGTATATAAAGGCATTGGGGTTTGAACTCATTGTCATTAAATGGCTTTTTAAAAGCATTTCCGTGCTTAGTTGCAAATTCTATGCCATTTTCTAAAGAAATCCATCACATCCCTCAATGGTGTGCAGATGGTCCTTAGTCAGTTCAGTGGAATGCCTTCCCGGAAGCCCACTTTGTTTCATTTCAAACTCCTACCCTATGTTTCCGCACTCCACTGAAGTTCCGCTAAACACTACTGTTTGTGTTTGTGAAGCAGTATGAAGGGCATGGAAGTGACGTCACAGGCTTTTGTAGTGCAGGCTTTTGTCCATTTCTGCATAGTAGAACATAGGGCTTAATTCCGTAACTCCAGTTTACCATAACCCTAGTCTTACTGCTTCAGACTCTACATTTGAAATGCTCCTATCGTTGAATGTTAGAGAAACTGTCGTAAAATGATTTGGAATGCTCCCAAGAATTATCGTTGGCCTATTTGATAAGGTTTTGAAATTTCTAAATTTATAAGAAATCAACTCAAATCAACTAAGATTCACATGCACTGCACATAGAAATGCATATATGGGACTACACAAAAATAGAGAAATCCTTTGCCACAAAACTTTTTGTTATAACATTCTACCTAAATAACATGAAAATAACTTGAAAGATCACAATAAGTTTTTTCATCCTTCCCACTGCAGTAGATGCTCTTTAACTCTTTGCCCGCTTCGTTCGACTCTAGTCACATTCAGGGGCCTGCCAACTTCGACTAGAGTCACAATTCAATCACAATACTGACAGAGCGCGTTTTAATCCGCTGTTCGCACTTACAGACAATAGCAATGAGTACATCGCCCATTGTTCACTTCGTCTTCGACCATTCATTGGATTAAAGTCACCGAATTGTTTACATTGAGAATTTTCTGTAAAATAGGGTAATTTAATGATCAATTAACAGGAAGTCTATTCAGTATTGACCAGGTTGATTTAATGTGGCACAGGGGGTATTATATACGTGGAGGGCAAAGAGTTAAGGTTTCAGGATTTAATTTTAAGTAGTGGGAGGGGGTATTAAAGCTGGTGTATAGTGTTGGGAGAAGGAAAAATTTAATTTGGATTCACAGTTAGATAATATGAAAGCCTGAATCCTATAACTGTAACAAAGAAAGTTATATTACATGGAATCTCGTTTTAATGTCTTTATTTAACGATATTATAGTATAAAAAAGATAAGACGGGGACCCGACTCAGCTTTGTGTGCACTAGGCCTTCACATGGAAAACCAATGGGGATTCTCTTGTGTGGGTGATACACACAGATCGCTACGGTCCATTCATGCGGGAAGTTCGGGGGACAGGACAACCCAGCAAAGGTCTCAAAACCGTTACAAATTGTGTTTGGATTCAAACATTTCACTGAAATTCACCGGAAATCGTGAAAGGAATATCACGAAATCTCTCACACATGTCTTTTAGCGCAATGTGAACAACATGAGACTATATTTAATCGGTTTTATGCCGATTTTTTTTTTGTTACCAAAACTATACACCAGGTTTAAGGTCGGAGAATTTGAATGATTACATTTTTGTAGAGATTCATGGGGATATATGTCTATTGTATTGAATGGATAAGAGGATAATGTATGTGCTTATTCTGATTGCAATAAAGTTGATGAAATGACAGTATTTTGTACTAGTAGTACTAGTACTTGGCAGCATTAAGTATCAGTCATACAGTATAAGCAGAAATAGTAGTAAAAGTGGTAGTAGTAGTAGTAGTAGTATATAGTAGTAGTCGTAGTAGTAGTAGTAGTAGTAGTAGTAGTAGTAGTAGTAGTAGTAGTAGTAGTAGTAGTAGTATATAGTAGTAGTCGTAGTAGTAGTAGTAGTAGTGGTGGTAATGGTAGTAGTAGTAGCAGTAGCAGCAGCAGTAGCAGTAGCAGTAGTAGTAGTAGCAGCAGTAGTAGAGTTAGTAGTAGTATGTATACTAGTAGAGCTAGTAGTAGTAGTAGTAGTAGTAGTAGTAGTAGTAGTAGTAGTGGTAGTGGTAGTGGTTGTGGTTGTGGTAGTGGTAGTGGTAGTGGTAGTAGTCCTTTACATAATAGCATACAAGCAGGAAAAGTAGTCATAGAAATAGTACTTGTTGGAGTAGCAGTGTCATCAGGTTGTGTAGAAGTACCCTTTTGTAAAGGATCCAGAAGCCTAACAAAGGTTTGAGTCTTTGAACAGCTTGCAGGTTACAGGCTGTCTCAAATAGCAACCCTGTTATCTTTAAATTGCAAATTAATGAGGAAAGCGGGTGCCTTCTTTTCTTCTAGAGACTATATTGATTTGCATCATGGTCAGTTGGCCCTCTCTCACTCTCTCGTCCCTCTCTCCTTGTGGATCTCGCTCACGGAGTGGTTTTCTTTGTTCTGCTGCTAGCTGAACACATCTGTGCAGGGCTATACTACTACCAGGAACTGACCAAGCGTGAGTCAAACGCTGAAATGAACCCTCCCTCACCCTCTGAAGGATAGTCTCCACAATCAGCCCTGTAATGTAAAGAGTTACAATCAATTGCAAATCGATAGTAGCCAATCAAGAACCTTGTTGCATAGACTTCTTGCTTGAAATTCTCACTGTGAACCAATCAAATTGGTTGTCTCATTTACAATTGAATGAAAGTCTTTATGTAACAGCACAGGCATTGCATGCATCTTTTTGTTGCTGTGCAGTCAAGGAATGAGAGAGATCGTATTGATGTAGATTATTATTAAGATGGGATGTTTAAAAAATCTAAAATAACATTTTCAAAAATCATCTTTGCAGATTTTACAATTACTGTATTCGCTGTTATTTTCGCGCGATTAGTTTTTCGCGCTGAGCGGCCTCAAAGAATGTTCACAGGTTCTTGAATTCGCGCTGCATTTTAGTAAGCACGCAATTGAATACATCAAATACATGCATAAAAAAGCATGCTAACATATTCGCTGGTTTTTGAATTCGCGCGAAATCCGCGAAAATTAATGTACCGCGAATATTTCCACGATTACAGTACCTTGCATGTACGGTATTGTAATTATAAATACCGTCAGTTTAAAAAAAAGAAGGGCAATTACCATGGAATCTATGGAAGGACACAATTTTTAGGCTCTCATCAGATTTATATAAGACATGAAAATGGTCAGGACTTTCAGGTTTCGGGTAGATTATTATTTTTTTTTTGCTGATTATGATAGACAATGTACCTTTTATACCTCCATTGAGGTGATTTCTGGAGATATCTTTGTCCGTTTTGTATGCGGAATATATCGATTAAAACTTGAATACATTGTGTAGATGAATCCTTTATACTGAGCTGGTACTGCAAGCTGGTTTCTTGAAGAATAGAAAATTGCTTGTGAGTTCAGACTAGTCCCACTGGCTGAAGGATGGGACTTGATATGCCTGCACATGTGTGAAACTTGGCCCTGTCTTGGCCCACTGGTGGGCTCAGCTAGACGTGAAACCGCCAGGGGACTCACAGTGCCACCGCGCAAAACCATCTCATGCCGCTAAGGAATATAGGCCTATGCAATGAAACCCCTCAAGCAGAAATCAAAAGACAAAATATGAATTATTGTTGTCATGACTACTAACTACATGAGTTGTCTGTTTAATACATCCCCTTTCAGTCCTTTCTTGATTAATTAGCCTCTACTTTTAGATTTAATGTAGAATGTCATTTAGGGAAGCAATTCTGCCCACTACAGAGGCTATTTATAAAGGATATCAAACAACGTAATAGTTCGAATTGCCAATCAAATCTTGCTTGATTAAACAACCTACACTTTCAATAAATTTATGAGACTAAGAAATTAATTCTGCCCACTACAGAGTCTATCTACATGTAAGAAGGTTATTAAATAAAGTAATAATTACAACTGTTGTATCTGATTAATTGTCATTTGTATGTTATCAGTTTCAGAATATATTTGAAATTGATTCTAGGTACCCAACTCTGCCTTACTTTTTTTTAAAACCAAGATTGATTTCTGCAGAAGCAGTACATGTACATGTAGAAGTGCACAAGCAGTTGTAAAGAACTACCAGCACAATAATGATATGAATGCATATTGATGAAATCATAATTCTCAGAGCAGGTCTGTGAGAGATAAAAGTTTTCATGAAATGACCTACTTTCATATACAAACCAGAAACGAGTAAAGGTTAGGAAATGAAAGGGGCATCCTTTGCTGCAATCATGCCTCTTCTTGGCCTATTCTTCTTCTTTCCCTTTCATCCTTGTTTCTTTGCATTTATCCTGTCAGATAGAATGCGAGAAGAGAGCCAAGAATCTTCTCACCAACCTCAAATACCTCTGTGATAAATGCCAACTTTAGAAAGCCTCTGCAGAGGCAAAGAATTGTCATAAAAAAAGCAGCAAAGCAACTAAGAAGGCCCTGGCTTGTTAGTCTGTTCTATTCAGTTCTGGGCCTAAGCCTAACACAAAGGTTACTTGGCACACACAGCCAACCATAGAGGAGGGGCGCTGTGGTTTTAGACCTATTTCAACATGAATAGGGATGGGAGCATTGGGTGAATAGAAGGCTTTAGAGAAGGGGACAGGGATGGGGGTATAGAGGGGTAAGCTCTGGGTAAAAGATCTATAGGTATTAGGCGGTAAGGAGCTGATCAATAGGACAGGGTGTATAAGAATGCACCCCTAACCACAGTGGTGGGGGATTGGTTGATGAGTGAGGGTAAGATCAAAGAGAGGGAAGGAGAAGATGAAGGCTTATGAAGAAAATGAAGAAAAAACACGGCAGTTATTAAAGGTAGTGTCAGCCTTTTGCAGGCAAAAATATTAAATTTCTAGTTTTTGAGAGGATATAGTAGTATACCAATGACTATATCTTCCCACAACATGATTAAGCTCAAATGTTTATGTTTGTCATTATATTGCGATTATCAAAATTCATTCTTATTTTTTCGAACCTCGAAAAATATACCGTACGGTGCCAACCGCTGACCGCTAGCGCAGAGAATAATGCACGCTGATGCGCCGTGTGTATATTGCTGTGTGCGATCCGTGCCGCCCGCGCTGTAATATCGACGATGTTGATGGAGAGCTGGTCAAGATTGGTAGTCAGATTTTCGTTTCGTATTACTGATCTAGGCAACCTATGACAGTAAGATTGAATACACAGTATAGGTCGATCATATTCTACAGTTATGCCAAGTTGCATTAGTTTTCGCAATTTGTGAAAAAGGCTGATACTACCTTTAACATACATGCAACTTTGCAAGAAGTAATTATTAAGGATTTTAAGCTAGATAATGAGACAGGAATCATGGTAGGGAATTAAACATTTGAAAAGAGATGAATTTCTTTTTCAATCTATATGTTTGTTTTTATTTTTTTAGTAACTATTATATTTCCTCAAATAGCAAAATGAAATTGTTGAAGAGTTAAATAAATAATCTGTTTTATGTTTATTTCTTTAATTATTAAACTTTTAATTATTTCTCGATGTTAGCCAAATCATTAACATTCTTCATTCATAGAATCATAGATGTTCTGTAAAACCCGGAAGAGAACTTCCATCTCGCTTATTAAGCCTTTGATTAGGTTGAAGCTGCATGATTTAGCAAATAATTGATGATCTCTCTTTCCCAGAGTCATCCTTTGTGTTCTTAGAAATGTTAACATTGAATCATGAGTTCAAGCTCTTTTCTGAGAATGCATCCAGTCAATGACATTCATCCACCCACCACCACAACGACCGACCACCTCATCATCATCTACTATGTATGGTCATTCACACTCCATAGCCCACTACCCAACACCCTATTGCCCATTTCCCACCCATGCAAATATTGAGCCGAGTGACCCTTCCATAGCTTGAGCCATTGTCTACTCCATGGCTCACCCAGCAATGCCGGTGCCTCCCTCCATTGGCTAGGGCTCTTTCTCTCTCTCTACGCTAATACCATGACAAACATGGGTCAATGCCCCACGCTGATTCAGCCCTGAGATAAAGTAAATCCTCTTTCGCTGCAAACAGTGTTGTTGGGCCTTACTCCCATCAAGTAAGCTATGCTGGCAGCCCCGCCATACAGGCGCGGGCATTCATTAGGGGGCGAGTTCGCTCTTTGCATGCATGCATACATACAAGTGAGCGCACAGCATTCAGTTTAGGTTTGTGCTCTCTACTGCATAGCACGTAGCAGTCGGTTCTCTGTGTGAAGGATTCAATGTACGACTCTATACAGACATTCTGTGTGTACTGGATATGTGGATATATACTGAGTACAGCTAGCTACGTTGGACACTGCCTTTAGATTTGGATCGCAGTTTTTATAATTGGACTGTAGAGCAAATGTGTGTGCTCTTGGTCTTTTTATTTTACATTGCAGAAAGACGTGTATAGTGGATATTTACTTCTCTATCCCCATACATTCGCACGCGATTGAATATCTTTATGGTGTGAATTCGTTCCCAAAGTATGAAGTGATATATACAAGAGGAATATACTAGCAATGTTCTCCAAGAACTAGAAAGTGGATATAATAACCCTAAAACTGGATTTGGCCAGAGAACAGTACTCCCAAATTTCAGAGCGTCGTAACTACGCAACAAACTATACGCAATATTTTCACCAGGGAATTATAGCAACAAACTTTGAAGAATAAAAATTCTAAATATTTGTTGAAAAGGGGCCAACTTTGTTGCAGGATCAATGAGTTTCTAGAGAAGGAATTCATATATATATTATTTTCAGTGAATCTAGGAAGACATATGTGTCTTTAATTTGAGGATATTATCCATGGGCTGTCTCAGTGATCGCAAAAGAGAAAAGGTTTGTTTAAAATATACACATCAACATAATAACAAGAATCATTATGTTGATATTGTAAATTAGAAACCAACAGGATATAGTCTCCATGTATCTTGGAGATTAATAAAATGTTTTGCTATTTAAAACGATAATACAAAATGTTGAAACTTATAATTTCATAATAATGCACAGTCGATAGAACACACTTTGTGATCAAATATATTTCTAGACTACTGTACTTCCATGTATTGTGTTCTTGTATACTTGTCTAGTCCATATTGCATGCATGTACAGCGGAAGATAATACAGAAATGACAGTGTTTTCTGTTATGTAATTATTAGTCATCTACCCATAAGCATTTCTGTCCTTTCTCTTCTTTATGGACAAATTGGTTTCTGCAATGCGTGAAGAGAAAGTATATCGGATGGATATAACAAAGAGCATATCTACACAAAAAAAATATACAAAATAAGCTGCATGGTGTAAATCACTCTGTAATATATGCTGCAATGTAAATGCACATCTGAGGGCGCTGAACTGTAGCGACCAACATTTACATGATTTCTTTAATAATTATCCTGCAAAGGACAATAATAAATAAAGGAAATGAAAGAAGACTTTTAAACTATGTTGGGAATTCTGATTGATAAGTAAACAAATCCAAAATGGTTATGAATGAAAAGTAAACATACAATTTTCATTATCATTGGGTTTTTTTACTTTTTGATAATTGTCTAATTTCTGAAGAAAGTTTCAGGAAACAGCATTTCCATGTTACATGTATACATTTTAGTACGATAATATAGAGATATAATCTGCCTTAATGTTAACACTTGTTTTTAAAAATTGTCTTCTTCTTCATATGTAGTGTGTGCCATTGTCTGGTATTTTCCATATTGTATTTTGAAATATTAAATACTTCTCTGAGAAGTCATATAATAATGACGAATTTGCTATGAAAATAACAATTTTTTTATGTCTTGTATGTACATGTACAAGAAACATTAGATATTTGCCACTACTTGGCACTTTGCAATACCGTCTTATTTGCTCCAACAGGGTTATCCTGGTTGTCCAGGACCTATTTCTATGGCACAGATTGGGACTTTTTTTAAATGGTTTTCAATTACATCCCTAACGGTATCCTTCCCATAATATGCTCAACACGCACAAAACTCCAACCTATGCTGCAGAAAAAATAGCACATCCTGGACCTCAATTACTAAATAGCATGTGACTAACCTATGCTGTGTATCTTTTTTCTTTATGTTAACAGAGCGAGAGTCCTAGTCGAAAGCGAAGAAGGATGTCCCAAGGTCTGGTAGAGACGTCACCTAGTCCTCCCCTGGCAAGACCCTGGCTGTCAGCCACCACCAGCCACCATCACCCGCACCACCACTTCACCGGGGCAGGGGCACATCGATCACCCCCTACCAACCATACTATAGGTACTGTGGGACCCCTGGATTGGTGTAATAACCCTGCCACTCAGAGACCAGCTGGCAGAATCAGGTGAATATTATACAGTGTTTAAGGAAGTGCGTATCGATAATATTAATAAGTATACTAGTAGCACGATTAATTACTAATCAATGTGCTATAATGCAATGTATTATTCTTGCGGTCACTGGATTCAATTCTGGGCAACTATTTTACAGGTGAATATTATTATTAAAGCTTCTACTGGGGTACCCATTTTAACATCTGGATGGGGTGAAGCATATAGACAAAAATGATTTTCCCAAGAACATGTGCACCAGAGTCAGGAATCGAATGCACAACCTTTGCATCCCTAGACATTAAGACAGAAATGAGATTGTAATCATGTTTTTGGATCATCACAATGTCCATAACATCCTGCAGCTAGTTTAGGTAAGGTCCACAACCTACAAAACCGTCCTAATGGTAGCTACAGTGTACTGTGAGTTCTAGAACAAGTTAATTGTTACTTGGAGAAACCAAAAGCTTTTTTGCGTTATCATTACTAAGAGTCTCACCGTTTTTACTGTTTTAACCCATTAATGGCAATGCTAGAGTCATCTCAGAGTGGGGTCTCCTGAAATTCTTGTTCCAAAATGGATGCATATTCATCATGGCAGTTGAAATTTCATGATGAGCAAGGTTTAACAAAACAAAAATATAATTCAATTGACTTCTTTAAGCCTAAAGTAAACTCTATTCCAGTGTCCAAAGATTTTTTGCTTTTAAACCCTAGATGCTTTCATAGTGACATTTTGAATTGTATGTGGAGCTCTTTGAAATCTTTGTATGCCTATGATAGAGTTCAGGGGCAATACACCCACAGTCTATTTCATCATCGCTGTTTCTAAGCTTGTGTGCACTTCAACACAACAGCTGTAGTTAAGTGGTTTGCACAAAGATACCCTAAAGCTGAAAACATTATATTTGAAACTCACATCTCACAATTGCATAATTTTTCAGATCTGGAGACTTATTTTCTGCATGTATTGCGGGACTATGCATGTTTTTCAGAGCCTTTTTACTGCCAATAAATCATGAATCCAATTTTGTAACCTTTTAAGTGCAGCTCTGGTATTTAACAGTACTGACACAGTTGGAATCCAGGTAGAAATTATTTTACGCCAACTAGGAAGAATGGATACTTAATTTGGTAGTGATACCTGATTTGAAAAAGGAAATTAATGATAAACAAATATTGTATGGAAATATTCCAGACCTTGTATTGGTCAGCCAAACAAACAAGTTTGAATGGGAGTACTTTCATTTTTTTTAGGAAAGTGAGGTGTTCTCATTCATTTTAAATTCACTGTAAGGGTGGCATCTTATTTCGTGGATAAAAAGTATTAGAGTCTCTGAGATGACTAGTAACCAGGAGGTCTCTGGTTCGAACCCTGATGGTACCCCATTTTCTTTGCTCATTTTTTGATATTATATATTTCTGGTCAGTTTCCTTCATTATTCAAAATTCAAAGTATTTTCCACGAAGTGAGATACCACCCTCAGTTTCACATACTGTACAAAGTATAATTGTTAGTGGACCTATTGTATGTGAAGGTGCCTAGAAGTATGATCACTGATGAGCAGTTTATCATTCTTGGAATTATTCATAACATAGTACCAGGACTCTTTTAGGATAGTATTTTATATTGGTTAAAGCAGAACAGTAGGCCTATCTTTGCGCAAAAGGTTCATGTATATCAGCTGTTTATGAACTGCAATAGACTACACATACATGTACATGTATAACATTGTCTGTTCCTTTCTATTATAACATTTTTTGCACATGATTGTATAAGCCCATGGGGTATACTGTCTGGATAAAATCACTCTAACCTAATTTCTAAGCCCTGGTACATCAACTGGAAGAGTTTTTATTCAATTTCTTTGTTAAATGAACCACACAATGTTTTTGTTAGGTTCTACATGTAGGAGTGATAGCTTCCAGTCATTGGGAAAGAATTTCATAAAACAAAGAGAGGCCCTTTTTAAAGGCAAATTAATTGCTTGTATTGTTTTCAGTGAGTTTGTGTATGTATGTAAATATTAGCAAATTGCTTTCAAGTTTTTCAATTATTTATGTGGGCTTTTTGTCAAATTTACTTCCGAGGGTATTTTTCAACCTTCAGGAATACATTGTTTTTTATGGGTCTCTCGACACTATTGATGATCAAATCTATGCGAGTACATGTACATACAATTTTGAATGAAGTGTTACTTATTTTCCATAAATAAATCATCAAAACCAAATTCAATCTGTATGCAATTGTTTTAGGTTTGAATGACACAATGCTATACATGCTTTGATCGTTAAACCATCAAGGTTGTTTTTAATTATTTTCTTGGTACAGGACTGTCAATTTGTGTGTTCTCTGTGTGGGTTGTTACTAAATGATTTGAGGGACGTTAGGTACTATTCATAATTGTAAAATTATTTGTTAGGAATATGTATTCAATTGTCTTTTGTTGATGGAATGAATGATAAAATTCAGTACTTACAAGTTTTTCACATATCTCTTTATAATTATATAATCCTTGAATCAATTTTGGATAGTCATTGTTTTGAATAATATGACATTTGTTAAACTTTATTCATAAAACAGCTCTAAATTTTGCAAGCATTGTTTACCAAAATTTTTTAAATACTACTAAACTATAGCAGTAAATTTTACACGACACACGACACTGCTAGAATGCAGACATTATACAACAAAGCAGAAAGATAAAATTATTTTTGCGAGTTCGCAAACATTTTATTTTTTGTTTACCATTGGATATTTTGAAGCTCTTGTGATTTAGGCTTATTCTAACAAAAAAAATCCTCATCTGCTTTTTTTGTTTCAGTCCACCTACAATGAGAAGACAAAGCCAACGTCAGAGGGAGAGGCTACTGCGGAGTAGGAACCAAACCACGTCCATCGGGGTGATGAATCCTGCCGATCAACGAGCATTTCATCCTCCTAACGCTCCTCCACATCCAGGCATCTTGTCTCATGGTAACCATGCCAACCATCATCAAGGGGTCCCTTTCCAACCCCAACTCATCATTGATCTCAGTAACGAGGTACGTAATAATTTTTATTTTGGTATTTGCGCCATATGCTATATCGCCATAGGAACAACCATAACAAAGGCCAGTTTACCTCCTCAGTGTCACACGCATTTTTCAGATTATTTTTTACTTCAAAGTAAGGTTTTAGATGTTTTATGAAATATTAATTCAGATAGTTGAAATGATAATATCAGTTGTTAATCAATAATAACATTAGAAACTCATATCAAGATGTACTTGGGACCATGGAAATTACCTTGTTATATCTGGAATCTCCTTTATACCAGAATAATACAAACAGCTGAGACTGGCAAAATTACCTTTTTATCAGACCTTGTATAATGAGTTTTCACTTAAGTTTGAAGATATTTCAAACCTCTCTTTGTTTTGCCCCCAATGATGAATGATGGTACATGTATTTATTATTTTCCCCCATTAGGTGTCAGTACCAACCAGCGTACCCCTTTCCATTCCAATGTCAGTCCCTACCTTTGCGGTGCCTGTCTGCACCGGTCACACCACCATGCCAACCTGCAGCAGCCAATCGATACACTACCCTTCGCCTCTCTTCGCCGGTGGAGTACCTCCCCACCATCAGACGGTACCCTCCCACATCCCCATGTGCAACGTGGGCCACCTGCCGGTGTGCGGTATCCACATACCTACCTGCCATGGTCACCACATGCCGGTGTCACAGGGAACCCAAAACACCCTCCTGCAACAGCAACAAGAAGCACTCCTAGGGCACCTTCAGGTGGCTGCAGCGGCGCAACAGCACCCTGCGGCACACCATCACCACCATCATCACATGCCCACGGCACAGGTGCAGTACATTCCCTCAGCACCACATCATCAGGTTAGTACATCTAGATAATTAGCAGTGGAAGATTTCACGGTGCACCAAGTATTGTTTCTTGAGGTTATGAGTGGTCCTGAAAAAGACCCACCCTCAACGTTTCGGTGAGCATGTTCTTACCGTATTCAAGAAAGAATACTAGCTGCAAAGTGAGACCTTCCACTGCTAAACGTTCCACCACCAGTAAATCCTTCAAAGAATATTTGCATCTCAATATTTTCCCACCTGGAAGCATGTACTCTTACATATCACCCCAAAAATCAGTTCATAGAAATATTTCTCATAATTCTTAGTAAAATATTACTTTCTATCTATTATCTATATTGCGTAGAAAATTGTTGGGGGTTGTGAATTTTAAGAAAGTAAAAGACAAATTGTCAACAGTTTTATTTTATTTTTTTTTCTTGCTTGGTCTGGTGTTGTTGTCAATAGTGACCAATACAGGAACAAGAAAGTTGTATATGATCATGGACTACTTGTACACTTTTCATTCAGATGTATGACGATATATTGGAATAGGCTAGGATGGACGCACCTGATTTTTTCTTTTTTTTTCCTTCTTCTTTTTTATATTTCCCAGAGGAATTAATCAGCATTTTGTATCCATTGGAAAGCGTGAATAATGAATCTGGGTATCACTATTATTATCATTATGATTTTTATTTGTTATTTGTTGATTTGACAGCACCATCAGCGTACTGGTGAGGTGGATCACCTGATGAATGAGAGTCCAGTAGCATTAAGATTATCATTATGTTTTTTATTTGTTATTTGTTGATTTGACAGCACCATCAGCGTACTGGTGAGGTGTATCACCTGATAAATGAGAGTCCAGCAGCATTAAGATTATCATTATGATTTTTATTTGTTATTTGTTGATTTGACAGCACCATCAGCGTACTGGTGAGGTGGTTCACCTGATGAATGAGAGTCCAGTAGCATTAAGATTATCATTATGATTTTTATTTGTTATTTGTTGATTTGACAGCACCATCAGCGTACTGGTGAGGGTGGATTACCCGGGCGAGCTGATGAGAATGGGGGCAGTCCACCGCAAGCATGGAGAATTATAATTTGAATTTTTTATATGATATGTTGGTTATTTGTTTTATTTGTTGATTTGACAGCACCAATGCAGCGTACTGGGGGTTTGAGTTTGGTGGAATGCACCTGAATGAATTGAGAGTCCATTAGTTCAGAGCTTTAAGAGACCCATTATCATTATGTGTTTATTATTGTTGTTTGTTTGTTTATGTTGAGCTAAGGCACGCGGATCAGCGTACTGTGGTGAAGGTGGATCACCATGATGAATGAGAGTAACGGCAGTATGCAATAAGCAGTTATCATATATGGTTTTGTTAATTTGTTATTTGTGTGAAGGTTTGACAGCACGTCAATCAGCGTACCTGGTGAGGGTGGATCACGCTGATGAATGAGAGTCCAGTCAGCATTAGATTAATCATTATGTTTTTTATTTGTTTATTTTGTTTGATTTGACAGCACATGGGGCAGCGTGAACTGGGTGCAGGTGGATCACCTGATGGAATGAGAGTCCAAAACGCATTAAGATTTTATCATTGAGATTTTTATATTTGTTATTGTTGATTTGAGACAGCACGATCAGCGTTACTGGTGAGGTTGGTCCTCACACGCCCTGATGAATATTGTGTTGGGTTTTAAGGGTGGGCACAGTCCAGGCAGCCCGCTTTCTTACACCCATTAAATATTTGGATACCGAATTATCATTGGAGGACCTATATTTCTATTTAATTTGCTTTGATAGGGCCTTCTTTTTAAGGTATACCGCAGGATGAAAACTTTTTTTTTTAGCCTTGCGAAGGGGAGCACCGAATCTGATGTTGTGTCGAAGCAGGGGGAAACTATGAAAGCGGGCTGACCTCTACGTACGATGGTGTATGGGTGTGGGTAATGTATTGTGATAGATAGTGTGTGTGTTCCGCGATGGTCATGTGGCACTGGCCCGGCCCCACCGCTGTCGGTTCCCACCCGGCCTGCTGGCCACTAAAAGCCTTATTTTCTGGGTTTTTTCATTCTCGCTCTAAACATTGGAAGATAAAAATACAAAAAAATAGAACACGCTCAAAATGCAGAACGAAAAACATTCCTGCGAAATGGTTTAAGTGTAATTCCTGCGTATTGTTCTGAAAACGTGATTATCCATGTCCCAGAAATAAAAAGTTTGCGAGGGCGCGACCGTACTCGCGTAGGACCAAGAATCTTCATTTGCTTACTCCCTATACGACGATCATTTTTACTATGTTTTGATGCGCGCACTGGTCAAGTCAAAGTCTGCTGATTACCACGTTTCTGTTTACTCACTCGATCAGCTAGGTGATAGCTACAAAACTTCTTCAACAGAATTTTCACCTTTGACCTTTGACCTGATTTTTACCTATAATGTAATTGGCTACAAAATGCTACTCCTTCGCCATTTTTCATCCGATTTCGATTCTGTTTGCTTTATGTGATAGCACTAGGTGAGGACAACAAAACTTCTTCACAAATTTTGACTTTTGACCCTTTGACCTTTGACCTTGATTTTTGACCTATATTGTTAATTGGCTAAAATGATACTCTCTCGCCATTTTTCATCCGATTTCGATTCCGTTTGCATTATGTGATAGCACCAGGTGAGGACTACAAAACTTCTTCGCGGAATTTTGACTTTTGACCCCTTTGACCTTTGACCTGACTTTTACTTATATTGTTAATTGGTACAAAATGCTACTCCTTCACCATTTTCATCCCGATTTCGATTCCGATTGCTTTATGTGATAGCACTAGGTGAGGACTACTAAACTTCTTCACAGAATTTTGACTTTTGACCCCTTTTGACCTTTGACCTTGATTTTTGACCTATATTGTTAATTGGCTAAAAAATGCTACTCCTTCGCCATTTTTCATCCCGATTTTGATTCCGTTTGCTTTATGTAATAGCACTATGTGAGGACTACTAAACTCTTTCACGGAATTTTGACTTTTGACCCTTTGACCTTTGACCTTGATTTTTACTATATTGTACATTCGCTACAAATGCTACTCCTTCACCATTTTTATCCAATTTTGATTCCGCTTGCTTTATGTGATAGCATAGGTGATGGCTACAAAACTTCTTCACAGCATTTTGACCTTTGACCTTTGACCTGGATTTTTGACCTATATTGTTAATTGGCTACCAATTCCTACTCCTTCGCCATTTTTCATCCGATTTCGATTCCGTTTGCTTTATGTGATAGCAGTAGCTGAGGACTACAAAACTTGTTCACAGAATTTGACTTTTGGCCCCTTTGACCTTTGACCTTGACTTTGACCTATATTGTACATTGGCTACAAAATGCTACTTCTTCGCCATTTTTACCCGATTTCAATTCCTTTTGCCTTATGTGATAGCACTGATCGTGATATAATGGGAATTTTACATTATCGGCAGGGACATATATTGCGCATCGCGTAATTTACTAATCCACTTTGTTATTTGTTTGATTTGGACAAGCACCATCAGCGTACTGGTGAGGTGGATCACCTGATGAATGAGAGTCCAGGCAGCATTAAGATTATCATTATGATTTTTATTTGTTATTTGTTGATTTGACAGCACCATCAGCGTACTGGTGAGGTGGATCACCTGATGAATGAGAGTCCAGTAGCATTAAGATTATCATTATGTTTTTTATTTGTTGTTTGTTGATTTGACAGCACCATCAGCGTACTGGTGAGGTGGATCACCTGATGAATGAGAGTCCAGCAGCATTAAGATTATCATTATGTTTTTTATTTGTTGTTTGTTGATTTGACAGCACCATCAGCGTACTGGTGAGGTGGATCACCTGATGAATGAGAGTCCAGTAGCATTAAGATTACATTATGTTTTTTATTTGTTATTTGTTGATTTGACAGCACCATCAGCGTACTGGTGAGGTGGATCACCTGATGAATGAGAGTCCAACGGCATTAAGATTATCATTGAGATTTTTATTTGTTATTTGTTGATTTGACAGCACCATCAGCGTACTGGTGAGGTGGTTCACCTGATGAATGAGAGTCCAGCAGCATTAAGATTATCATTGAGATTTTTATTTGTTATTTGTTGATTTGACAGCACCATCAGCGTACTGGTGAGGTGGATCACCTGATGAATGAGAGTCCAGCAGCATTCCATGTGCCTTCAACTACACATCATAATCCTCCCTTCTCCTCCAGCTCCCTCCATATCATCCCGGACCCTTACCTGAGGACCTCTGCAGATGTTCACCAACTGGTTAGTAACTTTAAAAATTAAAAAAATCTCCAAATTTTATTGTCCGAAACAAAGATGAAACGGGAATTGTTTTTGCCCAATTGTTCGTGGGCGAGGCAGCCTCTGAGCAGTGCCAGAATGACGTTGCTCTATCCCTTTCTTGTTAACATCAAACTGGGAAGCAGCAACTACCATTTCTTAACGTCTTTTGGTATGATGGGGCCAGGGATAGAAACCACGACCTCCCGATTATGAGGCGGCCATTCTATCCACTGATCCAATGCTTTGGTAACTTGCCCTCTTCGGATAATAATGATAATAATATTCTGGATTTATATAGCACTTATTACACAGTTACACTACACTACGTCTCTAAGCGCTTTGCAAACATACAGTGTATTATTCCCTCGTTCATTGAATTCAGGCTTGTCTGCACACAATGTGTGCACATTTTTCTCTCCATCAAGTGAGGTGTGCACAGTGCTGATCAAACTATTTACCCCTGGGTGGGGAGAATCATGTAGACAAAATGCCCATGTTGAAGGACGTAAGTGCCAAACCAGGGATCGAACCCACGGTCCTTGCTTTCTCAGTCAAGTGATACCACCACTAGACTCTGACACTTCTACTCCAGATCATTGGTACAGCGCTTCCAATCATTAGGAAAAATTAAGAATTGTTGTGAAAATATGAAGAGAATACAAAATAACGAAAAATACAGTACAAAGATACTTTCAATCTTTCCTCTGTGTCATCTTTTGGACTAAAAAAAACTAACTTAGAATGTCCTGTGTATATGGTGTAATGTTTGGACCCCATCTAGTAGTGATACCTCTTAAGTTCTGTGGACTGATGTGACAGATGTATAATGTTTCTAAACTTCATGTTATCACTGAGTGAATTGACAAACACATTATGGTGATTCAGAGGGGCTTCTATCAAAGTGAAGGTGAAGGGCTGCCCCACTGCCTCACGAATCACAAGTGCCAGACGTCAACCTTGACCAGGTGTCTTGTTTACCTTTAAGTCTCCTATATGTAACTTATCTTTTGTCAATGCCTCCACGGCAAGAATTTGCTTAGTTTTATTAATGTCAAGTCTAAATTAAAATTCAAGAAAACTGAGCACATGTTATTGAGTGTTTTATAATTTGTGGATGATATAATGCTAGTGAAGTAACTGACAATTTAACATGGCTTTTGCTTTCTGGTTGCAGTTTACCTACCCGAGATTCAACAGTATGGGACGTCACCAACGGAGACCGATGCCACGCCCACTCCGGCCCCCACCTGCAGCCCTCCAACCACTGCTCTTCAGATATCTGTGAGTACATTTCAAATACCCAAGTTACACCTGGTAAATTGACATTTGGTAAATTACGCACTTTGTCTTAATACCTGTTTGGTCTCATTCCTCATCGGCTATTCCCATTTTGTCTACAACCAGTTCATCTAATAACCATTTGGTCTAATTGCCATTTAGACTATTCTTACTGTTTTGAATTATTGCCAGGTAGGCTATTCCTATTTGGTATAATACCACTTGGTCTAACACCCTTTAATCTATATTATTCGATGAACTGATAACAGATAAATTTGTATTAAACATTGCAGAGAAAATGGGAGTTACACCATTTGATAATTAGACAAAATGACAATTAGCCTAAGTGGAAATTAGTCCAGGTGGTAATTAGACCAAAGTAAAAGTGGACCAAATGGGTTTCGCCATGGTGGTGTTTGATTTAATTAATGTGTTATGTACATGTAACTGCAGAAGATAGTGTTCAGCCTAATTGGTGGTGCATGTGGTGTATACACTTCAGGTTTTTAATTCCGTAATTTACATCAATAAATCTATGCATCTAACTATTTATTTCGCTATGTTGACCTTCAACAAGCACTTCAATGAACTTTCACACTGATTGTATCAATTTGCTCATACCCCACCCACCCAAGAGAGGGCGCCCTCCATAACTGGTGTTCAAAGCCATTAATGAACAGAGTTTGGCTATTAACACAGTTCGAGTAGGTTACAACATGGGGCGTATTGCTATGTTAGGCAAGCACAATGCAAACAAAAATATGCCATGTTGTTACCCAACTGTAACCGATAAGGCAAAAAAAATATTGATCGCTCTGCCAGTGCTCACGAGCCACTGATAGTTATAGGCTGGCTATTCATAACTATTTTAACCACATTATGCTATATTAAATTTTGGGGCAATTCTGTTGTTTGTTTTGTTATAAACAATAACTAATTCTGTTTTGAAATTGTCATTTATTTCCTGTGAGCATATAATTGGGCATATTCACATATATCCTTTTGACCTCGATTCCCTTTCAGATTGCCAAGTCCTCAGGTGACTCAGGGTTTCCCCGTCGAGTTAGAAGCAGATGATGCTGAAGTGGAGAACTACGAGGCCCTGTTGAACCTAGCCGAGAGACTTGGAGAGGCCAAACCCAGGGGACTTAGCAAGGCTAACATCGATCAGCTCCCGTCGTATCGCTACAACCCAGAGACACCTCGTACAATCAATGACCAAACATGGTAAGAGCTACATTCCCTTTAGTTTTTGTTCCCAAGATATCTGTATTTTAGATTTTCTATACACAAAGGAGAAAATGAGTATTGAAACTTAATGACATTTTTTTGTAGCTCTCATTTCTTTTCTTTCCAGTGGGGTAATGGCGTTTTGCTTTTTTAAAAAAACAAAACAAAACAAAACAAAACTCTAGGCCCCTGTTATATAAAGTTGCAGACAAGTAAAAGTTAGCGTAATAGATATAAGCTCCTAACATCATTCCAATTGATTGGATTTGAGCAAATGTGTTATACAATTATGACAGTTGTTGTTTAGAACAAGGTTTATGAAACAGTATACAGTGCCTCCTAAAATTAATTCTACATTCCTGGATTTTGTCAATTTGGATATTTATCCTACAAATATGATTAAGTGCATGATCATATCCCCCTAGTTATGTATTTTCTTTTATGGAAAAAAAAAAATTGTCCAGAACAAAATTTCAACTGAATCTGTTGCTGACAACTTATCTTAGCTTATGTAGACTCTAATGTTGATTTTTTTTTGTTCTCATCATGAAGAATGTTAGTATTTGTATTTCAAGGATGAATAGAAAAGTGACAAATTTTGTTTTGCCTTCTCTTCTTAACAGCTGTGTGGTATGCATGAGTGATTTTGAGACGAGACAGACGCTACGTGTTCTGCCTTGTAGTCACGAGTTCCACGCTCGCTGCGTGGACAAGTGGCTCAAGAGCAACAGGACTTGCCCCATCTGTCGTGCTGATGCCTCCGAGATCAACAGCCAATCAAGTTAGAGCATTGTGCCAAGCATTCAAAAACGCACCAATAGACAGTGACGGCGAGACCATCAGGTGATGCATCATGTGATGTGTCATCGACCAATCATCAGCTTGCTCATTGTTGAGCCAAGGAGAGACAAAGCTTGTCCAATCAGTCTGTTGAAGATGTGGTCTTTGATGCTTCCTATCATTAAGAGTCACTAAAAGATCAAAGTCTTGTTTATTTCTATATATTTCAGGGATATTTACTAATTCTTTTTTTCTTGCTTTTTTTGAGATTAGAATTTGTTTGTTATGTATGCGGTTGAATATGCACTTTTTATGCAGATAATTAGATTTGTTGTTTAAGAAAAACTTAACCAAGTTATCATGCTTGCAGTTGTACCTCAGAGAATATCTAATATTGCGTGTGTAGAATTAGAGAGCTACCTTAACTCTGTCCTTCTATATCATGCTAGTACTCTCATATTTAACAATCTTTATAGGGCAAGAACGTGTCCTAGAAGCAACTCAAGCGTAGCAATAAACTTAGTTCTAGCTAGTGTTTTGAATGAAATAGAGCATGGTGTTTCAAACAAACAGCACTAAATTGGTCTTGTCGGAGCTTCTCTGTGACCAGTCTTAATCAGTACAGCTTCAACCCTTATGGAGGTGTGGCTTTATTTTGAAAATGCAATAAATGTGTTCCTCAAAATGTCATGCTTTTGCTAATTGTTAACCAATGTGAATGCGAAGTGCCCTTTGGTCCATGCATTTTGGTTCTTTCTTTCGTTAACTTTCTCATTAGATTAATCGTGCAATCTATAATCATGCTTTTTTGAATTTTTGAATTTTAGCTTCTCTGTACATTCTATCCAAAGTATGACTTTCATACTTTCATCAAAGATTTATGATTGAAACCTTGCTATTTGTATGCTTTTTTAGATGATATTTCCTATTTTATTTATCTGCAAATCATGTGGCATTTACTTAATCCTGGTGTATTCAGTTATTAGTTGATTTATGTTGATATTTTTGTTACACATGTATTTCCATGTACCGCTGCTGCCATTTTGTTTTTTGAATCCAGATTTCAAGGCCAATGAAAACAATTTTATTTAATATCAATATTTTATTGTCATTTTCCTTCAAAACCTTAACGAAAAGGATATTTCTATATGAAATTAGTGCTGAAATATTTTAATATGTAATATGGATTGTTCGATTCTTTTCAATGGAATTCCAAATGAATATGATCAGAAAATTTTTAAACAGACAATCTTCCTTACATGCAAGATATCTATGAAGATCACCATGTTCTTTAACCCTTTCAATACCAAAGGCTCAAAGATGTGCGGTATGTCAATGAGTTTATGACTTCTTGGTAATAAGAGGGTTAAACCCTAAATCACCCAAGCTTATTTGGTTTGACAAATCTGCTCATTTTTTTCTTCCACTATTCTGCTATATAATCACTGTCGTATAATGGCACAGGATGTTGCCAATTTGATTCAATTTGCTCAGGATTTGTTGCTTCAACTCCCCAAAAGATGTCACTTTAAACAGCCTTTTTTGTTCTTTTTTTTTTTTTTTGCTCAGGGATAACCAATTTTATTTCCCCTTTCATTTTATGTGCTGAATTTGATTTTGGTGTTGCCCCTTTAATCTGCAAGTTACAGTCCCCATGGCAACAGCTGTTTGTACGTGCATTTATTTATATGTTTTTTTTTTTTCCTTCCCCATACTTTCCCTCCATTCTATTGATCATTGACAGTGCCTTATAGGTTTTTATTTTTCCTTCTATTCCTTACGTCCAACGTCACTTCCCTTTCTTTTTTTTGTAAGGTTTCATTAGAGTGTCTTGATATTATATGGCAAGTAGGCACTGGTGAATTGGCTATGGTGTACTTACTTTTTTACATTCATATTAGACTCAATTGTCTTGTTTAACTTGTTTTATACAATTTTTTTTTTATATATAAGAAGTCACTTTGTCTTATCAATCTTTTGTTTTCACGTCGCCAATATCGTATTACCTTACCTGCTTGCTTGATATACTTTCATGTTTACCCAGTTTGCAATATTTATTCCTTTGAGAAATTGTTTTGAATTTGTTTCTTATTTTTTTTGTCATTTGCAACTAATTCTATTACTAAAACAAAAAACAATTTGCCCTTTCTGTGTGTAGTTTTGATAGTTTATTTTCTTACACCTCTTCTCCATTGTAAACATGTAGAGTATTATTAACAAGGAATTCTTGTACTAGTTGGCAATATGCAATAGTGTATTCTGCTATATGGTGCTTTCTAAAGAAAATCAAAAAAGGAAAAAAGGAACTCTACTTGATTAGACTTCTTCATTTTCTAGCAAAAAAACAAAAGAAAAAAGATGAAGTTGAAAATCAGGAGAAAATCGTAGTCTTGTGCCGTGCCAGCTCATTTTGTGAATTCAAGTACATTTTGAATTATGGTGTTATATTCATGTCTCAAGTTGTCATTGATTGCAAATAACAACTAAAAACCTGTGGCATCAAACGACCCGAAAGAAACTGAAAGACATTTGATTCCCTTCAAGCATATGTGCATATGTATAAAATGTATTATTCACTAAAACTGCTTTATTACAATTTGGAATGATGCTGTCTATTCAAGACACATATCCCCCTTTGTTTTTGGTTTAGAGTCAAGATGCTTTCATCGTAATTCCTTCCCTAGCCAAAATGACTGTTCGACTTTCTTCTGTTGTTATATTAAAAACATATATTTGCCAGCATTTCATATGCATGAAATAGCATTTTCAAATGCACGAACATTTAAAATGGTCATCACCCCCCCCCCCCCTCAAAAAATAAATTAAATAAATAAAAGCAAAAATAAGAACTTTCTTTTGCTGACAGTTATCATGCATGATTACGTTATTTACAAATAAATGCAAAGTTTGCAAATAAAGATAATTAGTTAGATATAACTTAGAGCATGCAATTCATAAGGCGAATATTGAAACAGCACTATGCCCGACTCGTAAAACTGACAAGCTTCCTATATAGTTATTGGAATTAAAATCAGTATCTCATGTGTGAATGCTATTTTGATAGATATCAGATTTAATGTACCTACACATGAATCAAAATCACTTGTGTTTCCTTTGATCATATTTTACTCTTATCAAGAAAAAGAGTGCCTAGTCTTTTTAAACGTTTTGAGGAGTTAGTGCTAGAGTAGTTAGAATTAGTTGTAAGACTCATTTGGGAGAAATTAGAGGTTTGGGGTTTTTATATACCTGGCTTTGTTGTGTATACTTGCTTTCATTTAGATCAAACAAACAAGTTAACTCGCTTTAGCTGCGGCTATCAATGTAAAGATTTATACACAGTATTTGTATCAATGGACCTCTGATATAGGGCTATACATATATATATATATATATATCATGAGATATCAAAATACAGCAAATGTATGAAATAACTCTTTTCTTATCGTCTATTTATCGTTAGCTGTGAATTTGTTGATTACATGATCGGTATGGTGTATACTTCAAAGTCTAACCACTTGAATGATAATGGTAGCATATGAATTTGCTGTGTTCTTTAACAACAAAAATTATTAATATCATCTTAAATTTTTACAGTGGAATCATGTGGTATTGAATATTTAGCATACATCATTAATGATAGGATAGATGAATTTGTGCTCTGGAAAATTGTGGTTGAAAAAAAAAAACAATAAAAAAAAATGATAGAAAAACAAGTTACAATGCCTTGTTTATTGAGTGAACATATTTCCTCATTGTGTGGACTTTTAACAAGTTGTGTTGTATGAAGCATGAAAGTGGTTTCTGGCTAGTCTTGATCATGGAAATGTCCTTTTCCTATTTTGAGCATGATGGCCGTATATTTACAAAATGTTTTTTTACTCATGAGCTGTGACATAATGGCTTCTTTTTAGGCTACGTTTGCATTTTTCCAGGTTTGTCAGGTTTTATGAAAGACATAGTGGAGGGGTTTAATTCCCCATTTGTTCTTGTGAAAGTCTAGTGCCTCCAATTCGTTTGATTGTGGATTTTTGATGACAGTTATACAATGTACTGCACCTAGAATATTGTCTTAGAAGACGATATGTAAAAACCTTCTACTCTCCTGGAGGAAAAAGAAGACTGAAGTTGATGTGAATTATTGTGATATGTCTTGCAATTGTAAATTCTGGGATAAAAATTGTTTGAAATTGTAATTTTTCCAATGTCAAATGACTTTCTGGATTTAAGTTATGAAGTAAATACTGAAGAATGCTACTCTACTATACATCATTGAAGATAATTAACATAATATTTAAGAAGATTTAAGTCAAAGTTAAGACAATATTACACATCCTTAACTCATGCCAGGCAATGCTACCGGGAATGTGTACAATGAAAATTTTCAACAAATCAACAGATTTCTACCAGTTTGCTGGTCTTCTGCTCTCATAGGGCCTACATTATTAAGCTGGTGTTTTGTCTTAGAAGTGATAGTCACCAGTCGTGAATCTACCTCATTTCAGCTTCTCTTTTGCAACTATTGTGTAGCCTTAATCTTGACAATAGTAATGACAATATTGATACTGATTATTACAAATAGGATCACTCTGTTCAACAGCCTTGTTCGTTTGGTTTTTGATTTTTGTTTTTGATTTTTCTTACCCGTCAGTGAGTGTGTGATTGTCCCTTGTAGTGATTGTAGGGACAAAACAATTGAAGATTTAAAAAAAAAAAAAAAGAATCTAACAAAACAAGACACATCAAGTTCATTATAGCTGTGAATTGTATTAGTTACCAAGATTTTTGTGTTCTATGTAAGAAAAACTGGCCAATTCATCCCACATGTATCTGTATTTACTCCCAATTTATATAACACTTTGTGATGAGAGTATATTAATCAAAAGAAAAGAAGATTGGCATATATTTAGAAAGTGGAAAATGGACCAAATTTGCCACAGATGAATTTAAATTCAGTACGGTAGAAACTACATGTACGTTGTTTTATTGAAAGCTATATCATCCATATTTTAATTAAAGAAAATAGAAGAAAATCATGTTGTGTTAAGGATAAATAAAGACACTAAATTGTTTTTTTAATGTTTTGTTTTTTCTTTTGCAGTATAATATAATTGGTGTGGATAATAATATACTGAAGGTCAAAATCCACTGAGAACATCTCTTCACATTACAAAATAATAGTCATTTACATCTTTTAAACTGCTAATATTTGTCCAAGCTTTCATTGCTCTTACAGATTCAAATATTTTTTATTTAGATAAAGTTTCCCAAATTTCAATTTGTTTTATAGGAAAATATTGTATCTTGATTAGAGGCATCTCAGTATTATAAAAAAAATTAAAATATTTGGAGTGTCTGGGTTAAATGAGTACTTGTATCGTTGAATATCTGGATGTACATGTTACTTGTGTAGAACAAAGATTAATTGTTATCTTAATCTGTTGAGATGATAAAATTAGGGTTGTCATATTAAGATTAACTTTTCTCTGTGCATACATGGTTTTCCAACATTATTTACATGTAAACTTGATTGGTTGTAAACCAATTTCCTGTTGCATTGTGAATTCCTTTATTTGAATATAAAATGGGGCATATTTTACGTATAAAATGAGTCTGTGGTGGATAATCTTTCTGTAAATTTTAAAAACAAAATGGAACAGATCATGTGTGTTTGATCTATATATTGTAAACAGTGGTGTTATTATCAAAAGAGTATTTACCGTTATTACATGTTTTGGATATACAGAGTTAATCAAATATGAAAATTTGAATAGAGATATAGAATGCTTTTGTAAATTTTGCGGGGATTTCACGCATATGACATATCCTGTTTCAATTTTGAAATCCTTACTTAGTAGGCAATTATCAATCAATTTATAGCATTATTCTTCACATAGTGATGTGATGTTTGTAATATTTGAATGTGAGTGGAATTTGCGAGATTTAGTGCTAGTATTTGGTCTGAATTGTAAAGAGTGAAAGTGCTCTATTTGTCTTACCAAATTTTTTGGGAAAGTTTAAAAGTTTGACATTTGAATTGCATGACGGATAGACAAAAAGTATTACACAATCAATAGCTGATTTATCATCTCTGTCCATGTAAGTGTTTATCATGCATATTATCATTGCTGGGTTTGATATATAATGTAGGGCACTTGTTGGAAATGGATATTCTGGATGTTTTGGATGTATTTTGCCTTTTTTTATGACAACGATTACTTCTGTTCCATGAGTGATGTCAGTCTATAGCAGAGATGTGCCTCTTTGAAATGATTATTACCAGATTGTCATCATCATCATCCTGTGCTCACCTTCTCAGCTCAGTAATGAGCTGTTATGTTTGTTCCTATATCTGATTTGATTATATTGAAGTAGTCATTTTTAGGCTTATTTCGTTGATATCCACCTTACTATAACAAGGAGAACAGGTGAAACGAGTTTGTATTTGGCTGTTGAATATTATACGCATTGTACTGTACTTAATATTGTTATGTATTTGCTCTTCCAAGCTTATGAGAAACTGGTTGTTTTTTCACCTTTTGTTTATCTTTATGTGTGTGTGCCTGAGTTTTGGTATACTGGAGCCATGAATAATAGAATTTACATTTACCTTGGCTCTCTAGTTGTTATATTAATAATCTAAATGCTACAACGCTGCTATTATAATTAATATAGATTGACATTTTTCTTATTAGGACTAATTGAATTTGCTGTAAATTCCAAAACTTTAGCGGTATTTGGGAACTGGTATATATTTATGCGCCTTTATTTGCAAATCAAATATATTATTTTGAATTTCAATTGAATGCCAACTTATTTTCATTCCAATTTTAATAGAGCATTAGATTTCCATCAGATATTTTTGTGTGATTAATTATTAATTCAATTGTTTAAATATTTAGTATCTAATGCAGCCAAAATATATCACTATCACAAGTTGTATAGCATTTATAACTATCAAACATCTTTACTCAGAAATGAATTGAACAAATTAAATATGAAACAAACAATAGATTTAAAAGACAAATTTTGACATGCAAATCAGAAAGAAGTCTGTCTAAAATAAATCTTTAAAATTATATTATGATGATTTTGCGGACAATATTATACCATATGATATAAATCTTCAACCCAGAAAGAGGGCCTCTACATTTTATCATGCCATACATTGACATAACATACCAATATATTTTAAATTTCAAGAGCATTCTTTTACTGTTTCAAGAATGTTTCTAACAATATTGCCCCTAACAGCTACAGTATAATGTGATGTATTTGTCATATTTGTATCACCTTCGTGGTTTTGAATACACTTGTTTCAAATCAGTCAGAAAAAGAAAATGCTTCAACATTTAATATCTCACCTGCTTTGAGCAGAAGGGTAGGCCAAATAACTCCTTAAAAAGTGTTAACAACCTTCTGTCTCTCAGCTAGTATGATATTAGTAGACCTCAATGAGTGTTGTATTGGTATATGAAGTGTTTCCTTCCAAATGGGATTAAATCCACTTTTGTAGCATAAGAGAAAAAGACATTTGTTTACCAGATTATGTTGAGGCATCTATGGAAATGTGGTATTGAAAGTGAAGTTTGTTACGGTTGCTCTCAAAAATTTAGATTCGTACTTATGTTAAAAAACAAGTTACCTACCAGAACAACAATCAGATATGCATAAGTCCATCATGAAGAGGGGATTTAGTCTATTTTGGAATAAAACACTTCATATTGACACCTTTCATAGGCCCTTTTGTAGAATCAATTATTCAAATCTAATAGATTTGTGTGTAATATGGGAGAAATTGTTGCATTTTATTGTCCTTACACCAACACAATGGTAGATGTAATTGTCATTAGGCCTGTAGTTGTCAGGAATTTCGTTAACCATGTTTAAATGAAGAAAAAAAAAGCATGAAATTTGTCAGTATTTGAGGTGATTTTTCTATATTTTGGTTATTTTTCCTTTATTTTTATAGTCATAGTAATGACTGGATTATTTTGATTGTTTCAGTGAGTTTTATTATGTGATAAAGGTACTCGAGTCATGGCTTCTTTGTGTGAAATTTGACTGGCTTCTATATGTTTAATAATGGGAAATTGTAGGATTTTGGCAATACACCAAAGCTGCATTGGATGTAATTGTGTCGTTTCTCGTCTCTTTATTGAACTACAAGCTTTCTTACGTTGTTTTGATTTAAAAGTAATCCTCACTTTTGGGAGAGGGGGGCATTATAACTCACACACTCTCATCTTCTTACTTTCTATCTTTTCTTGCTTCTCTTGTCTTTGTTTTCCCTTTATTTAGTTTTTCTCTTCATTTATTTGCCTTTTATTGTTTTTATTCTATTCGTGTATTTTCTACATGTAATCTCTCCCTCTAACAAATACCTAAAAAATTATTTTGGCGAATGGGAAAGTTGAAACATTTGACTGATGACAGAGAGGGAGCGAGCGATATGGATGGATAGATAGATAGATAGATAATAGAAGAGAGAGAGAGAGGGTGGAGTGAGATGGATAGATATATACAGGGCGTCCCGAAAAGAACTATACACTTTTGAAATGGCTGCCAAATGAAAAATATTTGATTTTAGGTAATGAAATTTATATGTATGGAAAGCTCATTATCCCAAATTTCATATGACACCAAAAAGTCCGAAAATAAGTCATGCATGAATGAGCAGCGTTCACTTTTGTAAAGGGTATGGAAATTAGGGTGCGCAGGAATTGCCCTACCAAGTTGTATTAGGAAAGTTATTTGAAGCTTATGGAATTGAGGACGATATGCAGAATTACTGATCAATTATGATGAGTTGGGGTTTGCTAAGTGAAATTTGTGGAATTGGGGATTACAATTTCATGCATGAGTGAACAGGAATATGTATTTCCTATTGTTGCATTGGAACTTTCCAAGGTATATTTAGTGAGGTCCTTCAGTGGTGTGTTTAATCTCTCTCTCTCTCTCTCTCTCTCTCTCTCTTCTTTTTCTCTCCCTTCCTCTTTTTCTTTCTCTCTCTCTCTCTCAATCTTTGTCTTCATCCCTCTCTCCCCTTTCTTTCTCTCCCTGTCTCCCTCCCTCTCTCTCTATCTTTCTCTCTCTTTTTGCATGGGTGTGTTTTTGAACATTCATACTCATTGGTTTCTACTCCAAATATTCTGACAACCTTCCTGCATCCCGGTCTACTCACATTTACCCAAATTGGGATGGTTGATGACAATCTATCAATTTATCAATCAATTAGACAATCAACACCCAGCTAGCAATCATTTAATCAACAGTTTACCAGTCTCCAAATGTTTCAACTAATCAATCAAGCATTACATCATCTTCATAGTTATTTCAATCACCATGTCCAATAAATCAATCAACTCAATTGATCAACCAAACAACTATCCAGTCATTTTAGCAATTTGGACTTTTGTAAAGGAATATGGTACAGTGTAACACAAATTTGTGAAATTAACATGTCAATCTTTATTTTCAGTTGAATTTTGTTCTTTTCGATTTTACACTTGTTTCATCCATCCTGTAACAAAACAAAAAGGAGGGGGGAAAAAAAAAATAAAAATCTGTACGTTCAATGCTCAACGTGTCCTCCTCCTCTTTCGATGCACAACCTGTTTGTTGAAGAAAAATAAAATGCCACTGATGTTGGACATTCAGACAATCCAAAAGATCATGAAAACGATCATCAAAAGGGATCAAAAATCTTACCCTCCATCTCACTGTTCTGCACCCCATCCTGACTACCACTAACACATCCACTGAAGACAACTTGGAAGGAAATACATATTCCTGTCACTCATGCGATGAAATCATAATCCCCAATTCTACAAATTTCTCTAGCAAACCCCAACTCATCATAATTGATCAGTAATTCTGCATATCGTCCTCAATTCCTTAAGCTTCAAATAACTTTCCTCATACAACTTGGTAGGGCAATTCCTGCGCACCCTAATTTCCATACCCTTAGCAAAAGTGAAATGCTGCTCATTCATGCATGACTTATTTCGGACTTTTTTGTCATATGAAATTTGGGATAATGAGCTTTCCATTACATATAAATTTCATTAACCTAAAATCAAATATTTTTTCATTTGGGCAGCCATTTCAAAAGTGATATAGTTCTTTTCGGACGCCTCTGTAAGATAGAATAGATAGAAGAGAGAGAGAGAGTGATGAGAGTGAGATGGATGAAGTACTATATAGATAGATAATAGAAGAGAGAGAAAGAGGTGGAGTGAGATGGATAGATATATAGATATAATAGAGAGAGAGAGAGAGAGGTGGAGTGAGATGGATATATATAGATAGATAATAAAGAGAGAGAGAGAGAGGGTGAGTGAGATGGATAGATATATTAGATAGATAATAGAAGAGAGAAGGAGGGAGTGAGATGATAATATATAATAATGAAATAAGAGAGAAAGGGTGGATTAGATGATAGATATATAGATATATAATAGAAGAGAGAAGAGAAGGGTGGAGTGAGATGGCATAGATATATAGATAATCAATAGAAGAGAGAAGAGAGGGTGGAGTGATGATGGATAAGACTATATAGCTATATATATGAAGAGAGAGAGAGAGAAGAGGTGGATGGAGTCAGAAGCGGACAGAGTTGGGGTTGCAACCCCCAAAAAAAATCCGGGGACATTTTTTTTTTTAAACTTATCTTTTTAATTGTAATTATTTATTATCTATGTATTTATTTATTTATCATTATCATCATCACTTATATTATTACTTCTTTTTTTTGGGTGGGAGGAGAGGAGGTGGTGCACAAATAAAAGTACTAGAAAGTGCCCTGTTTATTAATTCCATATATCTTTTTAAAACCCAGATATTTTCGGCTCGCGCTTCGCGCTCGCGGGATACTAAATTATAATGACAAATAACTCAATTTTGAGCTCAAAATTTCGGCTCGCGCTTCGCGCTCGCAGATACTTAATAGGTCTACAATACACAATCTAAAAAAATAATAATACTAGAAAGTGCCCCTTTATTTATTCCATATATCTTTTAAACCCAATATTTTCGGCTCGCGCTTCGCGCTCGCTGATACTAAATCATAATGCACAAATAACTTCAATTTTAAGTTCAAATTTCAGCTCGCGCTTCGCGCTCGCAGATACTTAATAGGGTCTACAATACACAATTATTTTTTAAAAATTAATTAATACAAAAAAGTGCGCCTTATTTATTCCATATATCTTTTAAACCCCAAAATTTTCGGCTCGCGCTTCGCGCTCGCTGCTATCATAATGCACAAAATAACTCCAACTCCAAAATTGTTTAATAATTCTCTCTTTTAGGTCAGTATAGGCCATAAATCGGGGATTGTCTAAAACTCGCGCCCTCCTAAAAAAAAAAATTAATTAATACTAGAAAGTGCCCTTTATATTCATATATCTTTTAAAACCCCAATATTTTCGGCTCGCGCTTCCGCTCGCTGATACTAAATCATAATGCACAAATAACTTCAATTTGAGTTAAAATTTTCAGCTCCGCGCTTCGCGCTCGCAGATACTTAATAGGTCTACAATACACAATTATCTTTTTAAAAATTAATTAATACTAAAAAAGTGCCCCTTATTATTCCATATATCTTTTAAACATTGCGTTCGCGCTCGCTGCCTATCATAATGCCACAAAATAACTCCAACTCTAAAATTGTTTAAATAATTCCTCTTTAGGTCAGTATAGGCCTATAAATCGGGGATGTCTAAAACTCGCGCTCCGCGCTCGTTTGCTCGCTCCGCTCGCAAGATTTTTTTTTCATCCCCTCAACCCCCCCCCCTTGGAAAAAACCTAGATCCGCCCCTGGAGATGGATAGATATATAGAAATATAGATAGGGAGGAACATGAATAAAGTATTATTAATTAAAATTCTGCAATAGTTCTGTTGCCTGAGAGAGAAAGCATGATGGAATGGTTAAGATAACAAGATGAGGTGGATTTTCAAATCCATTGAGCCTCAAATTATTTGCACATTTAAAGAGCGATGCAGTATATAAACTTCATTCACATGATTGAAACAAGGAATGAAGTTCTATGGCGTTGTCAAGGATTAGCGGCATCTTTCGAGAAAGACTTGCAAGTTTTAGAGGGTAAGAAGTCCTGATTCTGTTTTTTTTTTTTTTTTTTTTTTTTTTTTAATAATTAAATAAATAAATAAAAAATCTCACAAGGACAGTGGCCTTTTGGGTATATTTTACTGTCTCTGGGAAGAAAATTGCCTTAAGGCTTCAAAGGGAACTTAATGGACCTTGATTGAAAAATACATTATCAGAGTGATTAAACATCTCAAGATAGACTCTCCACTCCCAGTCAGCATTAGCCTAATCTAAGTAAGTTAACTATTGAAACAGAAGAAATCAAATAAAAAGAGAAAAAAGAGTTGCCTATTCATGAAGATTTCAAAGTAAATCTAAATGTTTGAATCATTGTTGCTGTTTTTTATGTATACAGTGCATCCGAAAATAAGGTAAACTCAACTTTGAGAGCCTCATTAAAATTGGAAAACTTGAGTGACCTTGATATCTATTTCATGTTTAATGATACCAAATTTACACCTGTGCGGTGATGGATGACTGAGTATTTGGGCTTTAAAAAACAACCGTCAATATTGCTCTGTATCAATTTTAGGCAAAAGCAACCCTTGTTTTTCAATAGTCCAATATGAATCGACTTAGAAAGGCTTACCTCAAACAAAGAATAAATGATAAAAAATTCAGGATTGATTGTGCCAAAATTGATTTTTACAGATATTTTTTTTTTAAAGCCGAAGTGCTCAGTCATCCATGACAGCATAAGTTTGGTATCACTGAATAGGATATGAGTTACTCTTTCAAATGAAAGTTAATGTCACATAAGTTATACAATTTTAACATGAGGCTTTCAAAGTTGGCTTTACTTTTTTTATTTCTGGGACACACTATATATCTTGAGGTAGGGCAGGTCTGTTTACTAGTATCTTATCAAGTTCAAGCTGTAGCACGGATCATGTGAATATGATGGGAAAAGGAGAACGAGTCACAAAAGGATATAGTTCATTTGAAGGAGAAGTCTTCACTTAAACATCTTTAAATATAATAGGAAAAACGAAAGAAAATCTGTCAAAGAAAAAAAAGTTATGCATAATTAAAAATTTTATTTTGTGATGTCACTTAGGAGATGATGCGTAGGCCTACTGTCAGTGGCGGATCGCTAACTTTTGATAAATTTTTGTGGACTTTCTCTTTTAATTGCTTTTCAATTTGGCGCACTTACGGATACCATAAAATCGGCTTGGGCAGACGTACGTGGACATCTGATTTTTACAAAATCCTAGACCGCTAGCGCCCCGGTGATCCTGATCAGATACCCGTTGACGGGTTACGCGAGGCTGCCTTTTCGAATTCTCTCAGCTCAGCTCAGCTCGTTCGTTGATCTGAAATGAAGTAATTTATGCATCTTTCAGTGATGCTTCTTATCTCAATTGTTCTCACTGGAAATTTCCTGATCTTTTAGAGAATACAAAGATGTATCAAGCTTCTGCTGATTTTGTTTTTACGTTGGTTTATGTCCTTTTATCTGCCTGTTTGGTGGTCCCTCCAAGCGAATTTCGTTCTGCAGGCCTCACAATCCAGAATGTGCTTTCCTCATGGTTAGGGAGTGAAGATCTTCATTTTGTCCAGTATCACGTCAAAAGGACAACATCAACTATTATCTTCCATGCCATTTTACCATTAGGTAAGTATTATAATGAGGTAGTCTAATAATTTATACGATGTACTTTAATTGTAAACAAGTCGAGTCAAGTCAAGACAATTTTGAAGGCCATGATACTCACTAAGAGTTAAAGTTAGTTGTGGTATTACCAAAACTAATATGGTAACAAAAAAGGAATCGGTTGTCCACATTGCACTAAAAGATATGTGTGAGAGATCTTGTGATATTCCATTCATGATTTCAGTTAAAATGTTTGAAAGAGACGTATAAATGTAACGGTCAATAGGCTTTGCTGAATGAACGCTTGCCTGGAGCTTACGGCGTGAATGGTGCATAACGATCTGTGTGTGTCACCCACCCGACTTTCCACGTTTTATACAATATTGTGAAAAAAAGACACTAAAACAAGATTTCAGGTCTAAAGAGTAAAGGCCTAATATCATTTTCTTTGTTATAGGATTCAATCATTCGTATTATCTAACTGCAAATCCAAATTAAAAATTTCCTTCTCCCAAAACTATGGGGCCTACACCAGCTTAAACTCAATAATTATGCACAAAAACTATTTGCATATGAACGTCTCATGAGACATGAACATTTTCCCATCATCTTCTGAACTTTTTTAAATCACTTTTGAGTTTTGGGGTATTAAAATCATAGGCCTAGGGCTAGGGTCTATAGGCCAGGCCGGCTAACGCACCCGTCATTCATGAGTTGAACTTTTGATGTATGCCATGCATGAGACGGGTTTGTGACTCCGAGACGTCTGTAGTATGGAGTCACAGAATTTTTTTTCCCCCTTTTAGATTTACAGAGATGCCAACCCTACAGAATAATTAATACATTAGAAATTAGAGCACTAATAATGCAAATAGTTGAAACAGTTGAACCAAATGATATATGACATAACAATTTAAAGCTTTCTATTATTAATAGCATTTTGCTCTCTTGTGATCAAGACCTTTGTTTCATCTGAAAATATTTGCGTTATTCATGTTCTTAATTTTAATGTTAATTATTCCATAGTGTTGCACTATCTCTGTATTTAACCCTTTCATTTAATTCTAGATCTACCACTTTCTCATTTTTCTAAATAGGTGAGTATGATAGTTGCAGAATGTCTGACAATCTGAGTAAAAACATTGTCATTAATTGTAATTTGAAAATAAAATGAGCTTAATCAGAAAGTCAAGTTGTATATTCATGTGTCCCTTGTCTAGTAGCCTATATAATTTATTTTTATTTTGCATAAGACGACGGCATAAGGTGTAGTTTTTCATATTATGAGCCACGAGGCTTGCAAATTGAATTGCTATGTGATGTTGTCCTTGTGGTTAGCAGTCAATAGCTCATTACAATTGGATCAGGACAACTACCCAACTGGACAATTGCCCCTGAGATAACTTCCCCCGCCCCAGAAATAGGGTAAGGGTTAGATGTAGTTGTATGAACAATGTAAGTCTCTATTTCCTTTGTGCTAGGTACCACCACTGAATTTTTCACATTCTAATAGCAATAAAATATTTTCAATCTGTTAAAGAATTTGTTTAAGTATGTCTGTATTTATGTAATGTACAGGTTACTACATAGGGTTTGGTCTCGTCTGTCCCGAATACAAGCTCTTTCAGCCTTGGCTAGTATCGCCGCTATGGCAGGCCTACCTCTTCACATCATTCCTAGCAATCACCCTTGCCCTCATTGTAACATACTACTGGTCGAGAGAACACTGGTCAAGACACCCGATTGCAGCTACCCTCGGACATCACGGACACTCGTGGCGGGCCGTCTCATCCAACATCAACATCGAGTTTCGACGTATTAACAAATTCTCAACCGGACCACCAAGTTGTAGAGTTTACGTCACAGACTCATGGATAATTAGGACTTCAGCCTATGCAGTGGTCTTTGCCCACAAACAAGACTGCCATTTAAATATTTTACAGAGTGTGGACCATGCTTTGTCACATGAGAGCAGCACTGGTGTACAAATCCTTACTATTGAGGTCGTTAGTATCAACCGCAACATCAAGCCATTTAAAATCAGGTAAGGTCACTTGTTGTATGCCTAAAGATCTTTGGCCGGATAAGAAAACGTACCGAAAAACGAATGTTTCTGTTGATATATTATGTGGCCCTTACAGTACAGTACCCGGATGGCCCAACATACCTTTGTGTATCCAGAGAGGCCAACACTATGGAATAATTAGAAAATTAGAAATTAGAACGAGGATAACGCAATTAGTTTAATAGAACAGCTGAAACAAGATATCTTTGCATTCTCAAAGTTGAATGACAGAGCAAAATGTTATTATTCATGCTTTCTCTCCTGAGAAGTCATTTGGTTCAGCTGTTGTAACTACATGTATTGCGTTATTCGCGTTCTAATTTCTAATGTTCTAATTATTCCGTAGTGTTAGCATCTCTGTGTATCTATAATACAGGAATTCACTTGCCAATTTTGACAACGGGCCATATCTGGTAACTGACAATCACTGTTCATGAATTTTATCCATATTTTCATATTATCAGACAATGTTAATGCTTTAAAAAACTACATGACAAGGAAGGTTAACATTTACTATTTATAGAGCTGAAATAATCAAGAAATTTCATACACATCAAAATCTATTTTGATGAACTTAAATTTGCTCATTAAATATGCAAATCCCAAAAGATGTGCAGATATATGAATAAAGCAGCTTTGAGACGCACTGCGGACTGACTATGTAACAGTCACTTTGCTTGTTATGTATTTGGAGTGTTTCAAAAGAGACCAATATAATTTATATCATTCCATCTTACCAAAAGTATAACCCAGATTTAAGAATTTTGTTGATTCTGTGAGAATTTATTTTGTGTCATAACTCAACATTATCTTAATTTAGCATAAGTATTTTCATTGATTCTTTCCATACTATTTCCATGATGATAGGTTGAATGCACTTGACTTTCGAGACCTGAAGGACAAGGTGAGCATGCCTATTGTCAACGCTAGGAACGTGGTGATACAGCAGACTTTGACTGATAGGTTCCTGGAGGCATTCAGACAGCAGGTGAACGCTAACCAGGGATATGTCTTACCTGATGGTGCACCGGTGAGTATACAGCAGACTTTGACTGATAGGTTCTTAGAGGCATTCAGACAGCAGGTGAACGCTAACCAGGGATATGTCTTACATGATGGTGCACCGGTGAGTATACAGCATACTTTGACTGATAGGTTCCTAGAAACATTCAGACAGCAGGTGAACACTAACCAGGGATACGTCTTACCTGATGGTGTACCAGTGAGTATACAACAGACTTTGACTGATAGGTTTCTAGACGCATTCAGATAGCAGTGTGAACGCTAACCAGGGATATGTCTTACCCGATGGTGCACCGGTGAGTATACAGCAGACTTTGACTGATAGGTTCTTAGAGCATTCAGACAGCAGGTGAACGCTAACCAGGATATGTCTTACATGATGTTGCACCGGTGAGTATACAGCATACTTTGACTGATAGGTTCCTAGAAACATTCAGACAGCAAGGTGAACACTAATAATAATAATAGTTGCATTTATATAGCGCTTAATACGATATCCACCTTAGTGTTTCTAAGCGCTTATAGTGTTAACTAATTATTACCCGGGCTGGCTACCCCGAAAGGCGCTCACAGCATTGAAGGAATAGCTTCCTACCGGTACCCATTCACCTCACTTGGGTCAAGTACGGCAAATTTGCAGGTTGACACCTTGCCGAAGGATGCTAGTGGTATGGTAACCAGGGATACGTCTTACCTGATGGTGTACCGGTGAGTATACAGCAGACTTTGACTGATAGGTTCTTAGAGGCATTCAGACGGCAGGTGAACGCTAACCAGGGATATGTCTTACATGATGGTGCACCGGTGAGTATACAGCAGACTTTGACTGATAGGTTCCTAGAGGCATTCAGACAGCAGGTGAACGCTAACCAGGGATATGTCTTACCCGATGGTGCACCAGTGAGTATACAGCAGACTTTGACTGATAGGTTCTTAGAGGCATTCAGACTTGACATTATGATATCACATATGGGCAATTCGACGGTAACTTATGTTACACAGAGCATGAATTTTTTATTTTTTTTTGTATTGTAGCTGCGTAGATAATACTACATTGGTCTTCTAATTATAATCTCATAATACTAAAGAGATTATGCGGAATGAATAAATTGACGAGCAAATATGTGTCATTAACTGCCATTACAGAAAAAAAACATGGATTTTGATGGTGTGGATTCAAATCAGATTATCTCAAGTCCCAGACCTTATAGAGTGGTACGTTTGATATGACATCATACCTACATGTAGGCTCTTCGTAAAAGGATGTTACCCTTACATCTGCCCTTCCGGTATAGTGCTGCTTTATGTCAGTCCAAATATTACGCTGCTTTTCGTCCCTTTGGAATTTACCAAGTATCCCAAGTATGTACCCTTTTCACTTTGGCAAATTTTTAGGAAAAAAATAATAAAAGAAACCACCTAAATATGCTCCCATATTTGTTTTTAATGATGGTTGCAGATTTCAATGAAATCAATGAAGATAGAAACATTTTTCTATTGAAATTGAAAGATTTCATATATCTAACAACAACTATGACTATTGTTTCTACCAATGTGCATGGTTTTCTACCATTGGAGACAAATGAATAAAATTAATTGTCTATTTAATATCCTAACGGCGTTAAAAATTCCTTTACGTTTAACAACTATGACGTTGGGAATCGAGATGAATACACTAAATAACCTAGGACACGCACTTCTCTATTTTTTAATGTCATGTCTGAAATTCTTTGGAATTGCCCATATGTGTTTTACCAGATGATTTTAATTATAAACCATGTCTATCATGGTCTTCTTTTCTCTCAACCCCCCTCCCTTCCCAGCTTCCAGAGACATGCATCGGATGCCTGCAGACTCCATCCAATATCAAGCTAGTGAAGCTATGTGACACACCAGCCCAGGGGGAGTGCGTCCAGTGCTACTGTCGGCCCATGTGGTGTCTGGAGTGTCTGTGCAAGTGGTGGGTAAGCAGACAGCAGCAGGACAAACCTGAGACATGGCTCGGCTCAAAATCACCTTGCCCGACGTGTCGCTCAAAGTTCTGTCTTCTAGACGTCTGTAATATAGCAACATGATAGTGTTAATCCAGGAACAGAGTAAGGTGGTGATGTTTGAATCAGAAATTTTCTAGTTTGTATGACCCTTTAATTTCATAATGATAATAACATTGTGTTTTATTTGGCGCTTTCTCCTTAAGGCGCCTTCTCCAAACAAAGTTCGTCAGCTTCCCGCATCTTTTGTACCAAAAGCCGATTTATCGGCTTTTGAATAGAATCCCGAAATCTTAATACGGCTTAAACATGTTAAAAGCAGAAAGCCAATTGTTTCTCGCGTTGGATCAGGAAGCTGCAGGAAACTGACGCTCTTTGTTTCGAGAAGGCGCCTAAGTAACCAATCAGAGCACTTTGCATACCGGGTCATGTGTTAAATCCCAGTTTATCATTTTACAGGCACGTGTAATGAGCAAATCCTACCAGGTATCCATTTTAACACCTGGGTAAGGTGAAACATTTAGATAAAATGGCTTGCCTAAGGACATCAGTGCTGTTGCTGGGGATCAAACCCATTACATTTGCATCCCATTCATGTGACTATGACACCTACATGTATTATGATGATTATCAAGAAGGAATAGCATGTGGATCAGGGGTATGCCAAAGGAAAATTCTTCTCAGTTGCCCAGGAGCATGTGCACCATCACATGCTATTCTGAGACGTATATGATTTTTTTTTTTAAAGAAGATATTTACAAGAAATGAATGTACAAAATTACAACAATCATCAAGGAAAAGACAATTTAATTATTTTGGATATTAAAAGAGGACGTTATACTGTAATGAAAGGATATGAAATGAGAACAAGAATACTATAATATTTAACTTCATCATTCAATTGATTTGACAGGATATTAAAAGACTAGGAAAAAAATCAAGAATTCGAAAGGATTTTCCAAAGAAAAAAATGTCTTGCAATGGGAGTTTTTCTCTTCCAACACATAAGCTGAAAGCATTTTTCTTTTAAGTCCAAGAAGGCAAATTAAATATTGGAAGGCAACTCAGCACAGAATCCATTCCAACCTTTTTTTAACACAGTAGCTAAATTTGTTTTTTCTTCCATGTTCTTCCTCGAGTACAAGTCCCTTCTTGTTTCAATTGTTGATGGGATCTGGCTGAGCTTTTTATTTCGTGACTCAAGGTAAACAATGAACGTTGACAAGAGGGATATCATTTGTAAAACCTAGATCATGGACAGTTTCTCTCGCAACACTCACAATATTCTCCCCTTTATCTTGTTTGATACCATAACACAACAGGTTCATTTTTCTAGCGCCAACATTTTCTCATCAATCTGCTCTTCAGGTTTCTTCGCCTCGCTTACGCTACGTAGTTTAGGTATTTCTCACTCTAAATTTGTCAAGCGAGTCTGTGCGTTTTGATTGATAATAGCCACCTTTGGCTTCAAGGAACACACCATCTTGCAGGACAGCTACATGTACATGTAGATCCGGAATGATGTACCGGTACATGATGTGAACAATTTGTTTGCCCCTATACAGTTAGGGAATTGCCATCTCTTGTTGTATGCTTCTCTGATTTCGTTCCACATCTTTGATGTTGGAGCTAGCATGTATGTAGGTTGTAATTGCTTCCATATTGAGGGACATACTTCAGAAACAATCTCTGCCATTGTGGATTGACCCATTCTGTAGCTGTAGGATATGCTAACAGATGAGTTTCAACTTCAACCGAATGGTCTGTATTGAACTAGGATTTTTTTTTCTTAAGCAAATTTGTTTTAAGATCTTTCTCTTTTCTATTTGGAATACTGACAGTTCATTTACACAAATCATTTAAAGGAAAGAGAGAGCCGGAGGCAAGCAGCATTCTTCTACTTCCAAAACTTGATTGAGGGTAGTCGGCCACATTGCCTCGCATTGGCGTTTTCGCCGGCCCAGCCACAGGCACAGCTTCATTGCTCTTGGATGTCGAATCCGACGGCGATGGCAAAGATGAGCTAGGTCCAGTACTGTTAGTGTTGAGGCAGCAGGACTGTAGATGTGGGGGACAGCATCTGGAAGCAGTTTCGGTGGATTTTTTCGAAGTCCCATCTCGTACATTCCAAGTTGGGTTTGGTCATATTGCGATTTATCAAAATGTTTGCTGCAGACATTGATTCTCTTCACCCGAGAGTGGTCAAAGACCCGATGCCTTTGGATGAAATGGATCCATCCCATCTGAAGAGGCGAGTATCTCCCACCATCAGTTGGGAGAGGCCCAGGCATGGAGTATACTGTTGTTGTCTGGTAGGTCGACCCGCAGTTCATCACCATACAGCGATCTCCCGATGACTTTTTCTTCTTTGTTTTTCCACCTTCCATCGTGTCCTAAGGAATCCCAGGATCGTCTCCACTCGTACCGCAAACTCACAAAGAAATTGTGAAACAATTCTACTTACATATATACTTCTCGGCCTACCGAGTGATTTCTGTATTAAGGCTAGTTGAAACTTACAAGCAACAAAGAATTCATGAGACAGCACATTAGCAAAATGAAGCGAAAGATCGATCGGCTACCCAGCTACTATAGGTGCACCACTCCAGCCACGCCAGGGCGCAGACCAATTCCGCTGGCGACGTTTTTTTTTTTTTTTTTTTTTTTTTTCCAAGTGCCGCATCACACGCGGATGAATATTTTACAATTGGACGAAGAGTACGATTAGCGTCCGCTATGTGATTGACCGGTGAGAATATCTCGCTCAAATTTCATATTATTTATCTTGAAATTAATCTTTAGGACTATACGACATTGCTTCATTATCTTTTCTTTTTAAAGATCATTCACACAAAATCATAACGATAAAATATAAGTTTGGACACAAAAGTAAATTCATTCATAATTGTGTTAGCATGTATACTCACAATCAACTGCACTGCCAGCTTAGTTTACTTTCTCGCCGGTGCACGTGCTGCCCAATTCCCGTCCGTGACGTCACCCTATTAGAACACTAGACTCAGTACGCATCGAGCGATCACGGAAATGAAGGTTAGGGATAAATCGTCTAAATTTACTATTCTAAACTTATTTTGGGGGGTTGAAACGGCTCTCAGAGTTAAGTAAGGGTCGTAAGGATGCTATTAATATAAATATCTCATTATTTGGGATCGTCTTCTTAATTCAACTTTAATAGGGAAATGAGTCATGATGCAGGTGATTGTATTTTCTCCTTATGTCTGCCTTTTCTCTTTTCTTTTTTTTTTCCGCCTTTGCTACCCCTATAATTTATGGAGAAAAAAGATAATTCATAACAGTGAAGGAGGGTTTTAGAACAACAAGAAAGAAATAAGACTGGACATCTCTCTTTTCACCAGCCCTCTCTACCTCCCTCTCTTCCTAAACTGCCAAATCCGCCCCCTCGTATTGTTGGTTGATCATTCTACTGTTATACTGGCTACAATAGCCGCCATCCCAGGTAAAGGATACACCATAATATGTTGTGGTGATGGTAGGCTGATAATGTCAGCTATGGCGTCAGAATCCGCGAAATAGTACAGCCAAGAAAGTCTAGCCTGATGAGGTTTAAACTTACCACACACAATTTCTTCCCCTCCAATTTAGTCCTCTCTTGGTTGTCATTGACCATCTCTTTGAAGGTGTCTTCCAACACAGGGCAAGCGTATAGATTTTGCACTGCATTGAACAACCTAGAAGAAAAGAGGTGCAGACTTGCAAATTCCGCCAATCCCTGGACTTTCAGGAAATTATTTCCTGACAGCAGGATTTCAGAGGCGATCTTCATGTCACCCACATGTGATTGATTCAGCGTCTCCTGCATACATTTGCTCTCAAGAGGAGGTAGAGAAACAAATGTCTTCGGTTTCAGTTGAAACCTGTCTTTCGAGCATTAATTCTTCCTGGATTCTCAACATTTCTTGTTCACCCACATACAGAAAATTTACTCAAAGCATTTCAGTGAACCATAGACATACTAAAGGTTCACCAAACTCACCACATTCTTCTGTATGAGGAATGTTGCAGGGTCAGCTCAAGTTGGACCACTTGGTCCCTTCTTCTTTGATCCTAGAAGTAATTTCACTAGGCCTTCTAGAACATCAAGGTCACCTGATAACGTAACAAAATTCATAAATATGAAAGCCAACACAGGGCCTATGATTTTAGAAAAACAACAACTGAACAAAAATGCAACACTCAAGTGATCAATGCCATCCATAATCTTGATTCATCTTAACATAACAACGTGTCAATGTCATCATGATGGATTTTAAAATAGCATTTTGTCAGTGAAATCATTGGTCATTATGGTACATTATGGCAATGCTCAACAATAACATTTTTTAGGAGTTGCCCTGCAGGGCAACCAAATATTTGATTTTTTTTTCCAAAATGGTTGCCCGAAAGAAAAATCTGGTTGCCCTGTCAAAAAACAAAAAACAATGACAACATTGAAGATTTGATTTTTTGTGTAAAAAACTTCGCATAGAATGTGATTTACAATGAACTCATAATGTAACCGAGTTTACAGGGTCAAAAACCCAATACATTCAGTCCGTCATGTAAGCCCTTACATCAGTCTCGCGAAAAAATGTGGTTGCCCAGTTCGGGCAACTACTTATGTCAGCTATGGCATCAGAATCCTCGAAATAGTATAGCCAAGAAAGTCTAGCCTGATGAGGTTTAAACTTACCACACACAATTTCTTCCCCTCCGATTTAGTCCTCTGATCTCTTGGTTGTCATTGACCATCTCTTTGAAGGTGTCTTCCACCACAGGGCATGCATACAGATTTTGCACTGCCAATAGCAACCTTGATGAAAAGAGGTGCAGGCTTGCAAATCCTGCCAATTCCTGGACTTTCAGGAAATTATTTCCTGACAGCAGGATGGCAGAGGCACCCACATGGGAATGATTAAGCGTTTCCTGCATACACAGGTGTGGACTGTGCTCTGCATTACAGGCCTGCAGTGACAAATATAATAATTAAAGTAATTTTTGCAATAGTACACATGACATTAACATGGTCTTACAGATTCAGTGTAGCATAACAGTTAAGCAAGCAAACTGGGGATGAAAATTAAATGGCAAATCTATCATTTATAAACCAGGGACGTGTTACACCCCATTGTTTTTAATGTTAAAAATCACTTTACAAACAGTTGGAACATGTTCTTGGGTGCTATGCTAATCCAAATGCTGAATCAACATAGTACAAGAACTGATCACCAGTTGTTATAGCCATTCTCAGTTTACCAACAACTGGGTGAAACAAAGCACAGGCCCTAGATAAACACATAGAAGGACTAGGTCTGGCTACATAACTTACATAACTTGAATTGCAAGAACAAACCAAACTGCTATTAATTCCACATCTTCATTAGTATCACTATCATCATGACATGACATACATTCAAAATTAACAATTAGACATCAATTACCCAGGTACTATGCGCTGAGGTGCCCGCTTCTTGACACATGTACAGAGTTTCTCTTTTTACAATGGCAAATCGGTTGAGCTAGAAGAGCAAGGTGCTTAAGCATGCTTCCAGTGACAAGGTACAGCTTGGTCTTTGCAGCAGCGTCTGGTGATTGCTCATCTGTGATGGAGTTCTGAGCAGGTGCCCGCTTCTGACACATGTACAGAGTTTCTCTTTTTACAATGGCATAGAGGTGAGCTAGAAGAGCAAGTGCTTAAGCATGCTTCCAGTGACAAGGTACAGCTTGGTCTTTGCAGCAGCGTCTGGTGATGACATCTTGTGATGGAGTTCTGAGCAGGTGCCCGCTTCTGACACATGTACAGAGTTTCCTTTTACAATGGCAAATCGGTTGAGCTAGAAGATCAAGGTGCTTAAGCATGCTTCCAGTGACAAGGTACAGCTTGGTCTTTGCAGCAGCGTCTGGTTGATGACATCTTGTGATGGAGTTCTGAGCAGGTGCCCGCTTCTGACACATGTACAGAGTTTCTCTTTTTACAATGGCAAATCGGTTGAGTAGAAGAGCAAGGTGCTTAAGCATGCTTCCAGTGACAAGGTACAGCTTGGTCTTTGCAGCAGCGTCTGGTGATGACATCTTGTGATGGAGTCCTGAGCAGGTGGCCTCCACGTCCTCACTCTCTCCTTGTTGCTCCTCTCCAAACACTTCCTCATCTTCCAATATTGGAACAAAGCCCTTACGTAGAGATCTGTATGAAATAAAGATCAACAGTAAATACAAATCATGGTGAGAGAGGCTTTTCAGCAATAAAATCAAATAACTTATATTAAAACTTTCATTAACTTTCATTACTAATGCAACCTAATTTGGACAACATTGTAACACTTCCTTGTTGTGGTTATGATGTGGGTGCCAATCAGCATCTTCGTCATCATCTTGTCCATCATTTACACTCTCCTGTAGATAGATAAAGTCTCCCTTTTCAATGTACCTTGGATTCTCCACACTGACACTGTTGAAAATAAAATATTTGAGAATTATTTCCTGACAGCAGGATGGCAGAGGCAATCTTTATGTCACCCACATGGGAATGATTAAGCGTCTCCTGCATACACAGGCGTGAAGTGTGCTCTTCCTCACAGGTCTACAATGACACCAATAATAATAAAATTTATTTTTGTAATATCACACCTCTTGACTTCAAGGTTTCAAGAGCTCTGAGTAATGCATCAGGATCCATGGATGCACTTTTGTCTTTAGTCTCGCGCTTGTTCATGAACTCAACTGCCACAACATCCTTCGTACTGTGGTCCATTAGAGTAAAGGTACAATACTGAGCGTTGAAGCCCAGGGAATCATTCTGAGCAGCACCATCGCTCCACTTTTGTCTCTTGTCTCATGCTTGTCCACAAACTTAACTGCCACAACATCCTTCGTACTGTGGTTCATTAGAGTATACGTACAATACTGAGCGTTGAAGCCCGGGGAATCATTTTGAGCATCACCATCGCTCCACTTTTGTCTCTTGTCTCATGCTTTTCCATTAACTCAACTGCCACAACATCCTTCGTACTGTGGTCCATTAAAGTATAAGTACAATACTGAGCGTTTAAGCCTGGGGAATCATACTGAGCAGCACCGGCATTGGTCGGCCTTCTTAATGTGACTATAAAGGGGTGCCATGTATCTATAGCCTATATTTTCTTTTTATTTTCTTCAATTCAGTAATGAGTTTTGTTGAAGTGTAAAAGTTGTCAAAAAATAATTTGTAGTCTTAAAGTTCCTGACATAGATCTAGAGCCACACCATACCCCAGTCCGTTTCACTTCTTGAAACACTTTTTTCTGATTTTAATATCAAAGTTCCATGTGTATCCTTTGGCAAATAATGCTAAGACCCATAACCTAAACCCCACTTTGTAGGCTTGTCTCTAATACATTGTCTGAAGGCAAATCTTGCTTTACTCCACATAATCCTCTCATCAATAGCGACATTCTCCCCTGATTTCTAAAGGGCCTTATAATAATTTTTTTCTATGTGGTCGAGTATGAAGCATACTTTTCGCAGTAGATCATCTCCATTTTCATGCCTGTGATCAACAATATGTCAAAAAGCCATTAGAGCTGTGAACCTATCTCTGGCACTGATGAATGTCTTAGCCCCTGATCCATGGTAAGGATATGCTGTGGACCAGTAGGTATCAATGTCAGGATACGGCACTAGTCCCATGTATATACAGACCAATAAGATGCCAAAACTCATCCACTGTTGTGACTTTCCATGTCCCATCTGCCTGGGCATATGTCAGTTTTGTGTTGATGTTGGCTTGCGCGTACAAATTTGTATACTCCACCAGGCTTTCCGCAACTTGGAAAGTGAAGTATAGGCGGAAGAAATCAACTGTCTTTGATAGAGTAGAAGCTGCATTATGTTTTTGTATGTTTGCCAATTGTATCCAACTGGTAGATGGAAGCATTTCTTAGTTTCCTGTCGATGGTAGCATGGGTGCTGTCCACTTTCATTTGTGTATGACCTTTGACAAGAATGATTATACAAGGAAACATTTGAATGCTTTGGGGTCCCCCTTTCCATCTTTGTACCAAAGTTTATTCACCTGAAAAACAATGTTTGCAAATAAGCAGTCATTACCGTACAAATCCCCCTTTGCTGTCTCCAACGATATAAGAGCACTTCCACATGAGGAAGCTTTGGTGTCGAGGGGATGTAGGTGACAGTTCAGCTGATTGGGGTTTGTGTTGCAGGTTTCATTGACCTTTTTTAACTGGAGACTGATTCACAGTTGCCAGGTCACTTATTGTACTAGAGATGTTTTGGATAATGGTTGAGTATACTCACAACCTTTTCAAAGATACTAGGACAAACAAGGGACAGATGTGTCCTAATTTTTCTTCCGAGAAACAAACTAGCTGGTGTTTGTCCTGTAGTAGCGTGCTTCATTGATAGGTAAGAAGAAAGTTATCCAAACACCGTAGAAGGCTACGGCCTTGGACGTTGCTAGTGCTCAGTGATCTCTTGAACAATTGTACCATACGCTCAGCTGCTCCATTGCTAGCAGAATGATATGGCGCTACCTTCACATGCGTCACTCCATTCATCTTGAGGAACTGTTCAACCTCTTCGCTTATGAACTGATCTCCATTATCGCTAATGAGTTGAGCTGGAACTCTGTACTTCCTGAACAGATCTCTCAGAGCAGTGATTGTCGCAGCAGAGGTGGTGCTATTCATTAGAATGAGAGTCCACTACCACCAAGTAATCTACTATAGTGTGGCGGAGAAATTAATATCCCTAATTAATAAACTGATATATAATAATAGACAATAGTACAGATAATAATGGAAAGAAAAGCCTACCTAAAAAGCACGCCCACCCTAGTGCAATGACTCGATGGTTACTAGTCCGCAGCCTCTTGCTGGGAGTAGGACGTCAGGTCTCGATGTTCAGGCGAGGGAGCGCTCCCGATAGTACCCGGAGAAGTCTCCTTGAGATCCGTTGCATAAAAGGCACCAATACGTTTTGCGTAGTGCTAGCTCATGCCTTGGATTCAAGTTGTAGTTCTGATGTGCACGCGAGCTAATGGTGCTCGCGTGCGTTGTTTGTGGTATGGCGTGCCATTCTGTACACAGGGCATATGTATGCCGAGTAACTACTAACCCTATCAAAACAAAACAAGAGTGATTTTCTCTCTGGATTATTTAACCCTTAAGAAAGATATATGTACTTAACTTCATACAGTCATAATACCTAAGTGACTATGTACATGTGAACTTTCTTAGTGATGTAAATAATAACCTACCTTCAAGTATTGAGTTACTTACTTCAAACATTGCCATATGTAGGTGTTACCTAGAAATATTTCACTTATCTTTTAAATTATTCTAACTTTTAACCGTAGGATTAACAAAATAGAGGTTATGGTATTGCTATCCACTGTTTATAATTTAAAGTTTAAGAGTGATCTTCTCTGAAAATTATTAGAACGCAATACACTTTATGGAACCATACAAAATAGAATTACCTAACCAAAACTAATATCCTACGGTGTCTACAAAACAAAGGAGCTTTCTTTACCTGTATCAACGTAGTCCTAAACAGAGTAAAATATGTTACTCTTCTTTTACAGCTATTTCCCCATTTCCAGTAAATATTCCTCTTTCAGAAACATGAATGAAAACCTAGAGTAAGGGGATTGAGCATTCTTGCAGGAAAATATGAAAACATTCATACTATAGGTAACATGGTAACTGAAAATCATATCAAGTAAATGAGATCAGGAGCCTAATTGATGGACGCAGCAACGGACGGCGCATGGCCCGACACCCCAACATAGCAATTTCGTATGTGTCTGTCCAGGCCTTTAATTCTGAGAGGTCACCTGAGAAGTTGTGGAGGTGAATGTGCTGGTGACGCCCCACAAACTACCCTAAGAGCTCCTGAAATGGCCCATGCAGATTAAGCCATTAACGGTATCATTACCAGGCCGCAGATGCAAAACCAGCACCTTGCCCTGATACCCTTTTTTAGTAGGGACCTTACGAATTCCCACTGCAGCCCATCCGGCTGGGTCGGTCTGCCAGTAGTCAATCCCCAGCTCGCTAATAGCGCATACTCGGGGACAGGCTAGCAATTGTTCAGCTGACCCAATGACTCTTGGTGAGGGCATGCACCTTGGTAGGATGCACCCGACAGCGTGGTGAAAATGGGAAAGTAGAGGGAAAGTTGAAGGGCCCTCCCTATCATCAGGGTCACAGAAATTAACCCACCCACCCACCAACTTGACCATAGACTCAGTCCGCGGGAGATAATCGCCCACCCTGGCGATCTGATCCAGCATCTGTCAAAGGAAGTGGCTATCAAACCCATCCACCTTGCAGAAGCTGGACCAGCAGGATGCAAATCCTCGCCAATCAGGGAAGAGCTGACTCCGGCAGAAGTCCCAGGAAAAGTATACGGAGAGCCGTCCAGTCGGACAGCGGAAGAATAGCAAGGGAAGCAACAGAAGGCTAACGAAGTGAGGCAAAGGGCTGCTGCACGGGGAGGTGCACAGCCAGAGAGGAGGACCAGAAATAGAAGCTGAAACAGGAACAGGAATCTGGGCCACCGCACAGGAGGTGCATCAGCCGGAGAAGAGAACAGAAATAGAAGCTGACACTGGAACAGGAATCTAGGCCGCCGCACAGGGAGGTGCATCACCGGAGAAGGAGGAACAGAAATAGAAGCTGGAGCCGTCCTAGGATTAGGAGCGGAAACGGAGAGACAACCCAGGGGGAGGAGGTACAGGAGAGGTGAGGAAACAAGAGTAGCCCGGACCAACGCACAACAGAAGGTGCCGAACCGAAGTGGAAGGTACAGGGAAAGCTGTAGGAGGGATAGTAGAAACCTCATGAAACCAGGAGGAAGAGTGGGAGAACAAAAGAGGCGGAGCCTGAGTGGCTACCAGCCGTTAGAAAAACAGGCCTATGTAAAGGAATGAAAGAGCAGAGCCAGAACTGGCTACCCGCCACAGAACATACTGGCATACGAGGTGTACGCCCATCAAACTAGGAGACGCGGACGCATCCCGGCAGCTACCTGGGCAAAAGTGCAGAGAGCACTCAGCCGAAGAAGAAGGAACGGGAAGAGTGACAGGGGAGGAAACAGTAACAGCAGTAGGAACAGCAACAGAGAGGAGTATGCTGCAGACAGGGAGGCAGAGGAAGATACAGGTGGAAGCAGAGATGGGACACCCAAGTGAGAAAAAGTGGGCCGCAGAGAAGGAAGAAGTTTGAGATGCAGGTGAACCAGCACTCTGAAATGAAGAAGACAGGCAGGAGAGTTCAAAGGAGAAAGAGAAAGTTTCGCCGGCATGCGCCAATTCTCAAACCTAATTTGAGCCTTGATGGCTCTTTCGATCTCGGGTGACATAAATCCCGTTCAATCCGGAAATCCTCGTTTACAGGGCCATCAGGGCCCTAATGCTACCCCCATCTTTACCGACAAACTGCGCAGCAATCCATCTTAACATTTCCCCCCTCCGGCCAAGTCTCTCGGCCATCAGAGGCTCGCCAGCCTCTATACACGCTGCTGGTGGCAAATGTCCGTATATGTGCCACTTCAGATGCGCCGTCCGTTCATGGCAAGTGGGATAGGGACATACCTGGAGATGGTGGGACTTGGATGTACTCCTTTTTTTCTTGGGGAAGGGGGGTGCGGGGCCACCCGGCCTCTTGGGAGGTGCCATGTGTGGCTATACACTGCAAAGAAAATAAAGGAGAAGAGTATGAGCAAGAGAGAACATGAGATTCGTAACTAAAAACCATATGAATTATGCTAATTATCCAGAATTATGCTAAAATTGAAAAAAAGTCGGCACCAAGAACTCCAGAATTTTCAATTTTTATACATTAATATCTTCTGGGATTCAATAGCATGAAAAATAAACATTGGTGAAATGAGTATGTATGAAATGGAATATTAGTTATGAGATGAACAATGTTCATTTTCTCCTTGCCGCCGCCGGCATACCTGGACATATATATGTACTCAATGGGCCATTGCTCTTGAGGGAGTATAATGACGGCAGAGCCCATGGTACCATTCTAGGCAGCGGTCACAACTCTATCATTAGCCGACCATCGGTCTGGCTTTCTACACAGACAATAGGCATCTTTTAATGAGCTGCGAGCCCTTGGCTGCGGGCAGCTCCTCGTCACAGACACAATTTCATACGGTCATGATTCAAAACCCATAAGGGCCTTTTTAAACCTCACCCTGAACAAATAAGGGGATAAACACCTAACAATTTGGGGGGATCCTGTTCCTATTCCATGGGGGACAGAGTTTCTTACTACGCCCCTTGGTAGGTGCAATCAAAAAATAAATCCAATCATTCTTCTCGGTAAGATAGAAGGTTGATTCTAATATCATGATCTCTCTCTTCATGAGAGCTTGAGTAGCTTTAAAGCTTGGTTCTAGCTGTATATGAGCTGCTAACATTGCCTCGATAATCTTGGCAATAATCACTGCAATTTACTGTCTGTTGAGACGAGGGAAGAGGAAAAGATTAATCCGCAGGCTGATAAACTTCCTACCTAACATTAAACGATTAGGGAGTAAACCCCGTGCTACGGTTAACCGTGGCCCTCTATGCGCACTCGCAGGTGGGGGGAGAACTTATCCCAATTGTCTTGTGCCTTGTTAATAAAACTCTAATGACATAATGAGGGTCCTATTAATCGTTCTAACTGTCGTTGGCCGAAGGCCGATAAGCTTGTGGTACGAGTCTTATGGACTTTGTCATTAAGCAGAGCTGTTGAAAAAGGCTACTTTCAAATTTCCTCCCCTGATCTGTATGAATTTGAAGGGAAACCCAAACCTGCAAAAAAACTCATTAACTACCGCTTTAGCTGTCTCTTCTGCTGTCTGAGAGGGAAGCGGAATACATTCCACCCACTTGGTAAATTGATCAACTATCATAAGAATGTACATATTTTTACTGGTTTTAGGCAATGGTCCTATAAAATCTAAATGGACTCCATGGGAACTCTGGCATGGAAGGTTCATAGGATGCCTAGCATGACGGGTTGCCTTCTTATCTGATTGCAAACTGAACAGGATGAACATAGACATGAATATCAGTTTTCATATGATACCAATTATATTCTTACGTATTCTATCTACTGTTCGTTGAAACCCCTGATGACCAGGAGGAGGGCAGATCGTGATAACATGCATGATGGACTTTCTCAATCCCCGGGAACCCACACTAGTTGTTCTCCTCCCTCGCATTCCCAATAAACCAGAGCCCTCGTGAAGAGCCAATAGGTTCGATTCACCCATAAAAACTTCTCCTCCCGGCCCCAAGCGTTATTGTCTCTGACTAGGTTCCTCCTTGAACTCAGCCAAGCACGAATGGGTTGTAAACACTCATCATCTTTTTGGGACTCTTACGAAATCAAGATCATTCTCATCTACAACTGAATTAGCCACAACTGCGGCATGAACACATACATCACCTGACGTCACCACCAAATCCCTTGTATTGGAATGCGTCCTAAACCTATGCTAGAACAACAGATATTAGGGACAGAATCTGGATAACCAGTTCCTCTACAAATTGGGTTATGGTCGATTTATCAAAATGTAAACCTACTTGTGAACTCTCTTGTTGATTCCCACTCGGGCAATTTACTCTTCCTAATTAGAAGACGCAGCCAGCAGCCGGCTTTTGAGCTAGGGGCACTACGTCATCCACTGCCTGGCAAATGCCAAACCATTTGCTATGTGCCTTTCTGCAATAAGAGCAGCCCCCACAAGGGAAGTCTTCTAACTGAGCGCCAAGCTGGTATGAATCGCAATGCATGCCACGCAACGGGAATTCGGGATAGCGGCATCCAGCGTTAACATGCTTATTTCCCTTACGATAGATAATAGAGCATTGTATTGGCTCAACTCTTCAATCCAACGTGCTAACTGGCCCTGAGGCCTTTTGAAAATTCAAAAGCCCACCGCAAACTACTATGATCAGTCCTAACAACAAAAGGCTTGCCTAATAGATAATGACGGTATTGTCGCGTAAAACAAAACTACCGCTAGCAATTCCTTTCGGCCGTAAACCACAATATTGGCGCTGCTCTCTGTCAATGCTGCACTACCATATGCTGCTACGCGCTCTTCACCTTCTTGGATCTGCAAGAGCTCGGCCCCGACTGCATCGTCTGAGGCATCCATATCTAAAATAAAAGGATCTTTAGAATTTGGTAAGGTTAATACAGGTGCTGAAACTAACAAATCTTGTATTTTCTCAAAAGCTTGCTGGTGCTCCGTTTCCCAATGAAAAGTATTCTTCCCACTAAGCTTATAGAGTGGAGCTGCCAACTCAGCATAATCTTTCAAGAAAAGTCTATGATAGTTAACTAATCCAAGAAAACGTTCAACTTCCTTGGTATTCTTAGGGACTGGCCATGTCACAACGGCCTGGATGTGCTCATCCCTAAGATGCAGACCAGTAGCATCAACCTCACGACCCAAGAATTCAACTCTGTTCTGGAAAAGAACACACTTCTTGGGTTTTAGTTTAAGATGGTATTTATGAAATCTTTCAAGAACCTTTTGAAGATTTTGAAGGTGTCCTCAAAAGACTTTCCCAACACCAAAACGTCATCAAGGAAAGCCAAGGCTAAATCCCAATTGAGACCATGCAAATTTAAATTCATAGCTCTTGCAAAAGTTGCCGGAGCATTACATAAACCAAATGGCATTCTAATGAACTCAAATAAACCTTGCTTGGTTATAAATGCAGTTTTCTCAACATCTGGTTTATCTACTTTGATCTGCCAATAGGCTGAGTTGGCATCTAACTTAGAAAACCATAAATTTCCTGCCAAAGTATCTAGACATTCCTCGATATTTGGTAATGGGAACACGTCTTTCTTAGTCACATTATTTAATTTCCGATAATCTAAACACCATCGCACAGAACCATCCCTTTTCCTAATCAAAACTGGCGGAGAAGCCCACTCTGAAGAGGAAGGTTGTATAACCTCGGCTTTTAACATTTTTGCCAAGTGAGCATCCTCTTCACCTGCAAAATTAATGGGTGTTCTCCGCATCTTTTGTTTTATGGGACGTGCATCTCCGGTGTCTATCTTATGGGAAATTGCTGTGAAATTACCCAAATCAAAATCGTTCTGCACAAAAACATCCTGGTATTGAAATAAAAGAGACTCTAACTTAGCCGTTTCGTCTGGCAATAATAGAGATTTCGATCGATCACGCAAATCACTGAGATGTGAGGGAAATGAAGTATCTGGAGCCGTGACTAGACTAATGACTGGCTCCTCTACTTCAATTGGCGGCTCTTCAATCGTTTCCTCAGCCAGCCCTAAGAAACTATTCCCTCGCAAACTCTGAAAGGTATTCCCAGTGTTGATCACAAAAATATCAAATTCCTTACCCCTATCAAATACGATCCTTGGCACCCAGACCGGGAGTTGTTTTGTTGGTTCGAACAGGCACAAGCCCTTGCCTGTTCCACCTTCGAGTCTGCATTTGACTCGCTTCACACTCCCAGGAGGCACCTTGGCCGTCCTAGCAACATACACTCTCTGGACATGCGTAGCCTGGGAGCTGGCTCCATTGTGCATGTCCACACTTTCCCCACCCACAATCAGTTTTAACTGAGAAATTGAAATGTCTATTCCATACTTCTGGAGGAAATCCAAACCCAGCAACATATCGCTACCAATTGGGGCAAAATAGATAATTTCTTGAAAATTAATATGTCCTAACTCAATGTTTACAGGGCCGACTCTCATTGCATTCAACGTTTGTCCTCGACCGGCTGTCTTTAAAATGACCTTCCTAAGAATAGGAGGAGTCGGACCTATATCAGAATAAAACCTATCCGATATTATCGTAACTTCGGCGGCCGTGTCAACAATAGCTCTTATCCCAATATTGTCAACTAAAAGGGGAACAGTTAGCATGGATTTGCTACTTACCATATTGACATTGACCTCTTCCAAATCACCATAAAGATCAGAAATAAATAAACAATCATCATTCCAAATATCTATTTTGTTCACCTCACTTACCTCTCTGGCTGGGGTTGAGGGGGTACGAGCCGAATAATCAGGCAAGTCATCCCTCAATTGTCCAAGGCCACCTTCGTCCGAAATAAATACATTGTTATGGGCCAAATCACTTACCTCTCTTAATGGGGCTGAGGGGATACGAGCCGAATAATCAGGCAAGTCATCCCTCAATGGTCCGAGGTCTCTCTTACCTGGGATCGAAGATCGACCTCCCTCTCCAATCCGCTGAAGTTTTCCTCCTCACCTACAGAGACAAAGGAAACTCGTTTAGGACGACTCCTTCCTACCATCAAATGCTTTTGCCAATCCCCCCCACACTAAAATTAGAGCCAACCCTGGCTGAAAGTCCCCATCCTCCGAGACGGGAACAGCAGAACCGTGGAGCTTCAGATACGAGAACGTTTCCATTTTCTTGCAATGATGATCTGATTGTGTCATGACACCCTTCAATTCCTGCATTGACTGTGCCATAGTTTGTGATAACTTTAACACTACCTCTAGTTGCTTGGACATTAGAGTGGACAAGCTAGCGACCTCCCTCCTTAGACAAGCTACTTCGCTCTCCTCTTTCTTCGGCTCCTGCCTACCGGCAGGCGAGGTCGAAGAATTGCCGCGATCCCTCTGCGGGGAAGCACGCAGAGCCCCTTGGCTCCGGTTAAAAGAGCGGGTCCTCGGAACAGCTGAAGAACGGACCTCCTGAACACCCGGCTCGTCATCGCTGCTGTTACCGGATTCTAAACACGCCTGCTGTATCTGCTTCCGAGAAAAACGCGGTGACTGCCTCCCATACATGAGAGTCCTCGCACTCTGAACCCACTTGACCTCGTCGATAGCCTGACGAAGAGTGGTGGGTTGTTTAACCAAGGCAGCCTCCCCGGCCGTCTTATCCTTACCTCTTTGGCAAAATTTAAGGATAACCAAGGTCTCTATATTCCCTTCTACCTGCCCAAACGCCTGAAATGCAAGCTGCTGGAGCCTATCGGCCCACCCGCACAAAGTTTCATCCGCACCTTGAGCGGCCGAGTAAAAATCGGCCATAGCCTCTTGCGGATGAAGGGCCGCTCCGAACCAACGTTCCATGGCCTCAACGACATCACCAAATATATAGACCCCTCGCTGCAGCAACGCAGAGAAATGATCTGCCGCAACCCCGTTCAGGCACAGGGAAAAAGCGTCCATACAATCAGTATCATCCCAATTAGCCGCTACTGCGTACCTGTTAAACCTCATATAGAACGTCTTCCAGGTCGTCTTACCATCAAACGACAAAGACTTAGGGGGAACAGCGGGCCCACTCGGACGTCCAGCCGACCCCTGGTCTGGCTCGCGAGACGTCCGGCCTTGCTGATCACTATGCAGAGGTTCACTCCCGCGTCGAGCCGACTGCCTCTCAGGCTCACGAGACGCATGACTAGTTTGGTATCGGGGTTGCACACTGGGGCCATGACGAGAATCAAAGTGGTCGCCACCAACCGGCGACCCTTGTTGAGGTGCCGAAATGCTTCTCGATACAGGATAGCGATCATAGGGATATGGTTGAATACCTTTAGAAGGCAAAGAAGACTTCTGCCCCATTCCCTGGGCCCCCATCAACATTACCCACATCCTCATCATTACCAATCTCATCATCTTATCCCCCGGTTTGAAATCTACAAAGTAGGGAGTAAAATCAAAGAGGTCCACCAACTCCTTCCTCTCAAACATCCCAGGCAACGTCAAAAATAACTCTCGCGTTATCCTACCATCGTGTAGTTCCCTAAAATTAATCATCTTAGTTGCAGAGGCTTTACAACACACTTTAAGGTAATCCTTTCTCTCACAAAAATTAAAAGGAATTTTATTCTCCAGCCCCTAGTCCTGTTGTAAGCCGGAGGATTGTGCCCTCATTTCCCTTTGCTGGTCATCATCTCTGTTAGTCATGATAGGGGATGAATATGATAACTAGCATGAAGAAGGATGATAATGAATGAGAGAAAATGCATGTCACAAAAATAGAAGATTGCTCAATCAGCCCATCGGCTATATTCAATAATGTACTTTACCAAATTTGTAAAGAGAAGCATGCAGAATAGTAATCCAACAATAATTGATAACTAACCTTATTACTTCAGTTACAACAGTTACAATATAGATACTTGGAAAAATCTAGGAGTGGAAAGAGAGAACAGTTGATATATGCAAACACAATTATCAAGAAAAAAACCAAATCGGGTTACATACATAAAATTTCTTTGAATATAAAGAAATATTTCAATCCTTTATATCAGGGATGTCAAAAATTAAGACTAATCACCAAGGTATCTTTCTTGCCTGACTTTAGTATATATTTCAAAAATTAAACTCATCAAACCACGTACCATCCAATTTTATTCTCGATTTTTTTTATTTTATTTTATTTTTTTTATTTTTTTTTGCAAGTGAGAAAAAAAAAAAAATGACAAAAGAAGTCTCGAGCAGAGACTATACAGCTCACGCACACGAAAAACAAATTCCCAATTCGATTTTCAAAAGATCGAGAAAAAACCCCAAACGGCAATGAAAATGTAAAAACACCCAAAGAGGGTCCTTAGAAATATTGCCCTGGGCGTTTCATAAGCAAGAACCGAAAAACTTGTGGCTAAATTTGTCCACAGAAATTTTTTTCAAAACTCAAAAACCGCTTAAGAACGCAAGTCAATAGAAACAAAATGGCCGCCACGAACACGTGAAACGGCACAGACACGCACCCAAAATCACCAAAATAAGGCAAGAAATAGAAAGATACACATTCCTAACAACAATTTTCCGTACAAAAATTAACAATATGAATATTCGAAACTAAAATAACAATGTACGAGATACCAGTAATAAAGTACAAACGATGTCAAAATGTAAGTTTCGACTCGTCAATTTGGAAAAAACCAAGATGGCGTCGCCCGCGAGATACAAAAATTACAAACTCAGCGGGGCACAAATTTTTTCTAAACAGAAATTGCAAGTAAGACCGAAGCCGACTTACGCCAATTATAGTGTGGCAGAGAAATTAATATCCCTAATTAATAAACTGATATATAATAGACAATAGTACAGATAATAATGGAAAGAAAAGCCTACCTAAAAAGCACGCCCACCCTAGTGCAATGACTCGATGGTTACTAGTCCGCAGCCTCTTGCTGGGAGTAGGACGTCAGGTCTCGATGTCAGGCGAGGGAGCGCTCCCCGATAGGTACCCGGAGAAGTCTCCTTGAGATCCGTTGCATAAAAGGCACCAATGCACCAATACGTTTTGCGTAGTGCTAGCTCATGCCGTGGATTCAAGTTGTAGTTCTGATGTGCACGCGAGCTAATGGTGCTCGCGTGCGTTGTTTGTGGGTATGGCATGCCATTCGTGTACACAGGGCATATGGTATGCCGAGTAACTACTAACCCTATCCGTACTAAATACTACACAACCTTGTCTCTTTGTGCATAGTCAATATGGATTCTGACCCATGGTGTCTCTGGCCAAATCCTCGGCATAAGCGGTGCTGCTGTAATGAGATGCCTGGTCTGCTGACAAGTAGCACATTCATAGACCTTCCTCTCGATGTCACCAGCATACCACCATGTTAAGTATATATACTTTCAACACCAGTAATATTAGATGTTAAAATCAATAGGTTATTAACTCAGACCAAACCAGCTATTCAACTATCTGGTGTCCATTTTTATCAGCCACGTTGCTAGGTAAGGCATGCTCGTAACAGTGCTTGAAGTAACAACATGCCATTGCAATTGTTCTTGTGCTCTCTGCAGGGATGAGAACAGGCTGCTTTCCCATTACTCTGGTATATCCCTGGACTAGGTTTTCTGTTGTTGTCTTCGTTGATGTAGCCGACATATTTGCCTCAGTATAGAAGGACAAGGTAGACAGAATATTCTGATCTGAGTGATTCGACTGAACTGAACTTGACTGGACGGCATCTCGCAAAACCTCTATGATATTGCTTCCTACGACTCCTGGCTGCATCTCTTTCCTGCGGTGGGTTTCTAAGTCCTCTGATTCTCTGACCACTAGCCATCCCATATTTGGAAGATAGTGTTCACCTATAGTAACGTCTAGTTCAACATAACCACAGTACAGAATAGAAAGTCCATTTGCTGCAGTCTGTTTAAGGAAAGGTGGTGTAGTCGGCAGGCATTTATTTTTGTTTATAATTTTTGACACTTTAACTTGTCACAAAAAGATTATTCGATTTTTCACCATCTAAGGAATCTATACAAGACAAGACGTAGCGCCGATATGCAACAAGAGAGACTGCAGGCCATCGTTATCTACAGTGCTGAAAGATAAAATCAGAAAAATCAGCCATAAGAATGGGGAGTGGATAAACTAGTGTTGCCTGACAAGAGAGTCATACAAAGCCATGTACCTACTCCTGCATCCCATGGAGAAGAGGGGAAGGAAAAGAAAATTTGTGGAAAAAAAAAGTAAAATGACAAATACATAAAGACACTAAAAATACAGATGGTGAACCCTCTCAGGGTTCTTCTTAATTCATTCTCCATAGGCGGTTACTAACTAAAAAAAAAAAACAACAGGCAATGATTCCAAAAAGTCATTCCTCATTTTGCTCCTGTACCTGGTCTTCACACATCGTGCTAACCCCTCTGTCAGGTCATGCATTGGAGACAAGCATGGCATATCAGACACTGGCAATCAAGAACAGCTTGGGATGTACTCTGCTATAAGAGGATTTGATTGAGATGATACGATAAAGAACCCATTGGCCCGTATTCTCAAAAGCCGCCTAACTTTAAGCCCGGCTTAAATCTGTGGCTTAACTATGGCTTGCTAAAAGGGAATCAATCTGTCTATGTTGCATGTTCCTATCACCTTCACTGAATTCTGGAATCGTGTTTTAATTGTAAGGGAAACTTTTTTGTACTTATCATTCCCAAGCAGTTTTTAATAGTTTCACTACCAAAAATTATGATGAATTGAACATCTACTTTTCAGGATTGAGTCCCTTTTAGCAGGCCATAGTTAAACCACAGATTTAGGCTAGGCTTAAAGTAAGGTGGCTTTTGAGAATACTGGCCATTCTGTTGGAGACTTTGCATGGCTCATTTGAGGTGATGACTTCCATTCCAGCAACTCAAATTTAAAGTTAGCCCATTCGGCAAGCAACTTTGTATGATCATTTGATGAAGAGAAGAAATGGTTGTTCAAAATACCCATTTCTTCGAGGCCATGTGATGCTACATGTATATCATCCTCAACATTATCTTCGGGATTGAAAATTCCAAAACTGGAAATGATTGGCAACGAGTCTTTAAATCTGTCATCAATTTTCTCTTCAGTACCACATGCTTGCTTAGCATGTTCCACACACAGAAATAGAGAAAGGAGAACGCTCATAGGCATACTCTGTGCACATACAGCGCATCACCAATTCACGCACGGGGATTCACGTTTGAGTGAACACGCCGCCATTTTGCTAGTCTGTTGGAGACCTTTATGAAATGCACGGATCTGTGATCTAATGATGGCATCCCCTCTCTCTCTCTCATAATTATGTGACTTTTTTTTCTTTGTTGTTTTGTTTGTTTGTTTTTTTTTCATTCTATTTACCTACCTTGTATTTCTTTTCTATGAAAAAATAAATAAATAAAAATAATGAAAAAGATCATATCTCTCTCTCTCTCTCTCTCTCTCTCTCTCTTTCTCTCCTATTCATGATATCCGACACATTCACTACATATTCTTTGGGCTTACTCTCCATATATCTTTGAACTGCACACACATTCAAATAACAGGTAGGCCTATAATGAACATTTCAAGAATCTTATAACTAATATAGACAGTCCATTTTTTCTTCCCTATGTTTTTTTTTTTTTTGTTTTGTTTTTGTTTTTTTGTTTTTTTTTTTGGGGGGGGGTTGTTTTGTTTTTTGTTTTTGTATATTTTTTTTAATGCCTGCAAGTCTATTTCCTAACGTCCCTTTCATTCTCTCTGTACTTTTATAACTGTAGCCTACATCCAAGTATTATTAAATAATCTCTCTCACAATATGATAACACTACATATCATTGCTTCTCTCTCCCGATTTTTAAGAACTCACTCTCCGAAAGAATGTCACTTATATTTCAAACAAAATAAATCTATGAAATACGTGTTTGATGAAGATTTATTTTCCCCCTTTATTTTATATTCGTATATGTATATATTCTATATACATTTTTGTACATATCAAAATTAATTATGCTTATTGTCTTAATTATCTTAATTTTAAGTACAAATTACTTGTAAACAGAGTTGGACAGAGTAAGTCTTGTGATATGGAAAACCGTGCCCTTCTACATGTACTTATTCATATTTTGATTAAAGAAAAAACAGTATTGCATAGATATTTTTTAGAATGACAGATAAATTCAATATTAACAATATTCCCACTAGCAAGATGAAACAATGTCATAATATATGGTCCTTGTACATGTACAACTAAATGAATGATTGCATTTGGCTTGTACCAATTCATCTTTCAAACTTACACTTATTGCAGGTAAAACATATCTATTATTGGTATGTTTCTATACAGGAAAAAAAATGTATAAAAACCAATTCATTCTACCAAAATAGCTTAGACCCGAAAATATAACAATTGCAAATAATTGTGAGAGAAAATGAAGTGAAAAAAAGTTCAAATTGACTCATCAAAACCTGCAATTATTTGTAATAGTGACACAGTTGTCTAAAATACTGTTGGACATGAGATACGAGATGGCAAAATAAAACTAACTTTGTCAACTGCTCTCTAACGACTGGTCCACACAATTTTTCACTGAAGCGATGGGTAAGATGAAACATTTACATCTTCAAGTATGAAGCTGCCATGGTTATGACCAGACAGGCTGCCAAAAATGTTTGAGCCAACTTCTCCCAAGACAGTTGTACACATAGCATGCGATATACCAGCTGACTGTGGCAAATCACCATCACTTGTAGTGAGCAACCTCTGCAGACTCTTACCCATGGTTTCACAGATCTTGGTAACATCTGATGATGCTTTGACGAGACCTCATCTGTTTCGCTTCTCGAGAACACTTCCTTCAACTATCTCACCAGTTGTCAGCGCATCCAGGCATTTCTCGCACGGCAGGTTCCCAGCAATCCCACCTAATTTTCAACAGCCAGTCCTTCAAAAGGGCAGGATTCCGATGAGGAAATCTAATGTTGATAAAAGAGAGGGGGGAATAAATAACCCAAATTAGAGACCATTTAATTTATCAATAATAATAATGATAATAATAATAATAATAATAATAATAATGACTGTTACTTATATAGCGCATATCACAAACATAAGAAAGTCTCTATATGAGCTTAAATTAAAAACAAACCAAAAAAAAAACCAAAACCAAAAAATCTTTGGAACTTTCAAGCGAAAAAAAAAGAAGTAAAAAACAAGGATTTTGGTTGCTTTCAGTGCTGGTGAAATCCTTGTGTAATTGACTCTTCCTTGCTGGAACGTTTTGCTGAGAGTTGAGAGAATAGGTAGTACCTCTCTCAGAATATAAATTGCACCAACAAAGAGTGGAGTACAATGTAGATCATAAGCGGCTAGGCGTTTAGCATATATTGCGGTACAGAGACTTAATTTAATGGGCTAGCTTTCTTACATATTCACATTGTTTTTCTGAGAGGAGTTTAGCTGGTGGACTTCTGGGGAACCTGACTCGTTGTGCTTTTCAAATATTTGCTTGATCTCAGTTGCCCGAGACTTAACCTTCTCCTCGAGGACAAAGACCATTCCCTCTTGCTCCTCAAGCTGTACAGTCAAAGAAGCAACTGCCTCCTTGAATGCAGATTTTACAATGTTTTTGAAGGCTTCGTTCTTCTCCAGCTCGCTGATGATGACCCGAGCTATATCAGCTGGAGAATCTTTTTAGGTGGCATTTTGTCTGATGTGAATTGAAAGATTCGGGAAAAGCCCAACAAATTCAGGTTAGCTACCTCGTAGATTTGAAACCAAAGCAACACGCCTATCAGTGAGTTTGTCAGGTCAGGACCTTTAAGGAGGTGATCATTGAGACAAGTTCCACCGAACCTTGCTGTGCAGTTAAAGACTACCCTCATTTTTTTTCTTTCGAGGGTGAAAGACACCAAGGTGAGGGATATAATTTATGTTCCCCTGATGGCCATCATCATTAACACGCTCGGCGTAGCCTCGTTCAATAATTTCAGTCATGAAGGCTTTGTACTGAACCTTGTACTCCTAATTGCGTTCCATCTTTTTCAAGAGATGTATTCTACGTCGTCCTGTGAAACAGATGTGTCGCTGTTTGAATCATATTTGAAATCTGGCACCAGAGCTCTTTATAATACATCTTTGGGAGTTATTCCTGGCAGCTCGCGAGTGGCCACTCATCCACAGTGACTAATGTCGCCTTCTGGGTTGGATACACTTGTAATGCTCCAACCCAAATCCGTTTGAATGGTGTAAGGCTCTATATCTGTTCCAGTCTCAACATTTCTTGGTACTAATGCTCTGAAATGAAAGATGCTCTGAAATGAAAGATTGAGAAAAAGTCCAACTAATTTGTATTGGGTGACAGTCATACTTCCATATTCTAACTGCATGGGAAGATAAGAATAATGCACACACAGAGGAAGAGAAGAAACAAAATAATTAGTCCATTAACTACCTACCTAACAAAAACAGTTGTAGGTACACCATAATTGACGATGCTTACAATGACGTCATCAGAAAAAGTGATGCCTATACACATGTAAGCAGGCAAGACAAAAAATTATGATTTACTATGGGTTTTGCCACATTGAGATTGGCACATTGTGACTGCATGGCTTAGATGATGTGGTGCAGCTGCATGTTTTTTTTACGGGGAAGCTACGATGACTGTGATGACTGACTGCCTTCAACATAGCCATGTTCTTCAAATGTTGCTGTCTGCTTGGTCGGACCTCCCAAGGTGTTATGTTCTACTATGGGTTTTGCCTAGAGATTGGCACACAGTGACTGCATTGCTTAGATGATGTGGTGCAGCTGCATGTATTTTTACGGGGAAGCTACAATGATTGTGATGAACCTTTCACATAGCCATGTTCTTCAACTTGGTCGGACGTCCACATTCTATGATCGTCCACGCACATCTTCCGTTCAATGAGAGCCAACATATGACTAATGTTCATATCGTTACCTCTCCCAATGTACAAGGTTTACGAAATTGCAAAATCTCTCATCCTCACCATTTCTTAGGGCCTTGATCTTCGAGATGTCATTCACAATAACATCAGTAATCATCCTTCGATCACCATACAGCATATCCAGTTGCCTCCAGGCAGCATCATAATCTTGCCCCAGTCCTTGTATATTTTGCAGAGGCGTCCCAACGAGACATGATCTCAGGATCATTAGTGCATCTCTTCCTCCATACTGTTGGTGAACCGCATGTCGAAAATCGGACTTAAAAGAGTGATACTCCCTCAAGTCACCATTGAACTTAATAGGTAGCTTAGGCCTTTCCATCTTGAAATCTTGAAGGTTTTTGTTCCAGGTTTCATTGACTTTTTTTTTTACAGTGGCCTGATTCAGTTATAATAAATAAAGCATTTATAATGCGCCATTCTTCTAGTAAACTATTCAGAGGCGTAATCAGTTGCACGATCACTCATCGTATATGAGATGTTTTGGATAATGGTTGAGCGACAGTATTGGTATTCTTTGTAGACATTAGCCAAGTTGTCTATGGCTGTGGTTATGTGCCCATGGTCAAGCCCATGCTAGTCGTCTGATGTGCCACCAAGAAGTTCATCCACAGCTATCACTTCACACTCTGTCTCGGTACTTAGGTGGATGCTGTTGATGTGAGAGCCCTCTTGGGTTGTTACATCGAATCCTATGGTGAGATCTTTAGTCTTCAATGCCAGCTTGGCACATTGTAAATCGGCAATGGAGTCCAACTCCCAGGCCATCTGCTCCACTGTAGTCCTGTGAGGCACAGAACTTAACACCTCACCACTCCTGTGGACTCTGTTTCTTAATTTAGTACGCTTATGTTGACTCTTCAATCTTTGCAATTGATGTCAACAACACCAGCATCACTTCCCATTATTTTACCTTTTTCAGAGCTGTAATAGTTGCATCTCTCTTCTTCAAAACTATGTTTTTTCCTTTTAACATCTTGCACAAGATGTTTTTTTCTCCTTCACATGGATTTCAGCTTTCAAGTCCCGAAACTTGTCTGTATACAATTCCTTCTGGAATTTACGACGTAGGGGCCGGGAAATAATAATACAGACAGAAATATATATATAGAAATGTGTATGTCTTACCTTTACAATGTTCCAGTCTAACGTTAAGTGTAGTGGTTGCTTTTATGAGATTTTTGCCCTAAATTATGCTCCAGGAGCATATGGTCCTGGAGCAGTATGCATAATAATAAAGCATCGATCTATCGATAATTGTTGGAGTGTTCTATTCTCGTAACAGGGGATCGCTTAGTTGAGGGGAGCTATGGTTGCACAAATGGCATGGTCCCTTTCTATTTGTGTGCAATGTGTATGTATTATACACTATAATTTAAAATGATACAAACTGCAAAGTATTTTAAATAGAAAAAAATATACCTTGGTATGAATTGACCATTCACAATGCTCGCCTCCTTAATTTTGATGAAAGCAATGGTTAATGTTTAAACATCTTCTTTGCTGGTCAACACGTAAGCCACTGGCACTCCATGACCATGGTTATTCCTTGCAATTACAGCATAAAAGGCATACCCGTATGATGTTATGCCTTTGTAGCTTGCATCTACAAAAATTGTGGAATCATCCGCATACTTCTTCAGCTGTTCTTTCATGAAGTTTGTCTGAATCACTATGATGAGTGGCTGGTTCTGTGCAATTGACAAATTTTGGAAGAAGATAATGTCATCCTTCAATGGGCCTTGACACATTTTCTGGACACTCGAAGCGTCGTTTGTATCCAAGCGTGTCCTTGCCAGTGTCATTCTTTTGTGATATGAAATATCTTGAGGACTTGGGAAAAATCGTCGGTCCCTCATATCTACGTATCCCCTGACCTTCGACCATTCTGCGACTTTAACGACGATGTCTGCTACTGTGTGTCCCTGTAGAATTAAAAATTCCATGTAGCTGAGGAGGTCCGGATCTATTGGATTAACTATGCCCTCTTCAGGCGCAAACGAGTGTCCATGATCGTTGGCATTCAAGCGAATCTGACATGCCTTCCAAGACACCCCTTCAAAGAACTTGAATGAGATGTAAGCCGGACAAGAATTAGCTCTTGTTGCTGTTGGACCACTTATCTTGCCTTTTGGCTTAGCACTTCTTTCACAGCGGAACTGATAGTTCTTTCCTCTGTACGAAGACACCTTTGCCTTGCTCTGTGTAGGTAGCTATAACTTCTTCCATAAAAGTGTGAATGTCACATCCCTTCTTTAATACTTTGAAGTCCTCTTGACCAGAAAAGGTCTTTGTGCTCCGGCATTGACTCTTCACATAGCTTAGGATACGTTGATCGTCCATCATGGAGTGCGTTGGATAAACCTGGAATGGATTCAAATAGCAATAATTAATATATGTATGTCATTTTTGTGCCTGTATCCGGGTGCCTGTATCCAGGGGCTGTATACTTCAAATACCAACAAACAATTGAATATATGAGACTCAAAAAGACCCAACTCCATTGAGATAGTTTTTGAGTTATGAAGAAAAAACCTTTTGTTTACTAGCAACTTGCATAAAAAATCCTGTAGTCTTCTAGGAAGATTCAGTGCCTGAAAACACATCAATATCACTATGTAAAACACAACTTGTGGCCGTCATGCGCCGTTGAACACTTTACTTGAGCATCCGATTTTATTTTGCCACATCACATCTCACCCATGTGTTTGTGAACTATTTCACTTGTTCAGAGTAAAATGGAACAGTCCAAATGGCACTCATGAAAACCAGTACATCGATTATGCATAATGCTCCAGGACCATATGCTCCTGGAGCATAATTTAGGGCAAAAATCTCATAAAAGCGTAGTGGTTTGAGTAGTGGCTAGTAGTAGACAGCAGATCTCTAGTCTAGTTAGTTGAGTTCACGGCTTCCGACGTTCAAGTGTGTGTGTACTGGCGGGAGTCGCTCTGCAGGCGTCCAGTCGGCGCTCTCCGCCTCAGTGATTTACAAACAATAGACTAGTGCATTTCCATTTATACCATACTACCCCCCATCCAAAAAAAAATTTTGTTGGTACTTCCCAACTATTAATTCCTAACTTCAAACTAGTTAAATTAACTACATTTAAATGCCTAACTTCTAACTAATGTCTAATCAAAACAAACGAACCACGATCATTAAGCTACATAATATATAATAATACAATATTTATATAGCGCAAAATGAGTGAATACTCCCCTAAGCGCTGTACAAACAAAATATATAATACAAAAGATCTAAGTTAAATAAGCTAATTAATGTGACATGCTTACATATTTAAATTACAGGTGCTAACAACATACAACATATTACAACAAATAAGTAATGATAATATACATAGTAGAGACAATATGGTATGATTAGGAAGACGGAAACAGGTGGGTTTTTAGCATGGACTTAAACCTAGAAAAATGATGCATGTCTGATGGATTGAGGAGATTGTTCCAGAGATGAGGTGCTGCTGCTGAGAAAGATCTGTCACCATAGTAAGAAGTGTTTGTCTTGGGAGGAAGAAAGTAAGGCTTGGTTGCTTGAGCGAAGGTTACGGGATGGATGGTACGTTGTGATCAGGTCTGCTAGATATGCTGGAGAAGAACCATGTTGTGCCTTGTATGTAAGTAGCAGGATTTGAACATGATTCGTTTGTCCACAGGTAACCAGTGAATCCTCTTGAGGGTGAGGATATGCTTGTTGGCGAGGGTACGGGTTACCAGTCTTCTCTGCAACGTTCTGCACCATCTGGAGACGATGAAGGTCAGTTGCAGGAAGGCCAAACAGCAAGCTGTTGCAAGAGTCGATTCGGCTGGTCGACAATGCATGGACCAAAGTTGAGGGGCAGCTTGTTGAGTCAAGAAATTCTCTAATTTGACCAATACATCTGATAGCTGCCATTGCGACTTACATACCGTTTTTATATGTTCTTTCATACTGATGTGCTGATCAAAATACCCCAAGGTTTTCTAGCATGGGAGACAGGACGAATTCGGTCTTCACCAACGCAGACAGTCAGGAAGGCTAGGCTCATGCCGAAACTTGATGTGAAGTGGATTACTTCGTTTGGCATATTAAGAGGTGTTGTTTCTAGTTTTGCCAAGTCTTGTGATCCTCGTTATGCAGTTTCCATCAGCTCTTTCAAGTGACTGGTTTCCCGGTTCAGTGTTTCTTGAAAACATGATATAACATTTTTGCGTATCATCCAGCCATTAATTAAGCATTAAGATTTACGCCATTGTGCTCCTTAGGATGTCATTCTATCGTTGGCTGCTATTTACATCATGAAGCTGAGGGGTCCGATGACGGATCCTTGTGGAACCCGTTTATCATGTTGGGTATCTGAAGGAGGCTTTGTTTGTGTTACAACATGTGTCTGTCTTGCAATATATGATGAGAACCACTTCAGAAAGGTCCCCTCAACTCCAAAATACGTCTTTTCTTCTAAGCAACAGGTCATGGTCGATAGTGTCAAATGCGCACTAAAGTCTTAAACAGCCCAGTACAGCTTCCTGCGAGCATCTAGGCCATCAGAAGATTCTTTGTGAACCTTGAGAGCGCCGTCTCAACGCTGAAATTTCCGTATGCAGACTGGGCCTCGAAGGAGATCAGTGATCAAACAGGTATTCTTTGATCTGAACTGGCGACGACTCTCTCCTCGATCAGTTTTCCAACAAAATGAGATTAGCAATGGGCCGGTAGCTGGCAAGGTCATCTCGGAAGACTATCCTTTTTTCAATCTTGGATGGATAAATGCATGCTTTGCATGCAAAGTACTTCCCCATCTTTAAGGCTCTCATTCACAATTTTCGTCGAGAACGGAGCCAACAGGTATCACTTTCTCAGTAGAGGGTAGGTATGGATCAAGTCACAAGTAGTTTTGAGGTTGCCTTGATGATATTGACGACTTCTCTCTCAGAAACTGCTTTAACTCTCTCAGAGAGAGAGATCACTGGCGTTGGGGTAAACTGGACGGTCCGGGCACACAGCTGCATCAAGCTTTTGGCGAATGCGCTCAACCTTACCCCGAAAGAATCGCAGAAGATATCAGCAAGCTCCTTAGGAGTGTTTTGTTTGTGGCAATGTCTGGTTCGATGCACTGAGACGAGAGAGTCCGAACCATTCTGTTAAACCTCTTTGGTCCCGTGATCAATTGCTTTCAAAAGTAGTCGGTTCTTTGTTTGGCGTAGAAGTGAACTATAAGCTTGCAACTTTCACGATACCACATCCTTATGTATCTGTAGCCAGTTTGTTGCTTACCTTCGCTCTTCTCCGCTCTTGCTTCGATCTCCTCAGAGCCTCAGAATACCACGGAGCATGTGGTCTAAGAACAAACTGCTTATTCTTGAATGGAGCATGCTGATCTAGTAGCCTCTCCATCTCCCCATTGTACAATTCTGCAAGGTCGCTACATTCATCAGGTGGACTTGTGACTAATTGCGACCTTTCAATGTCCTTCTGGAATTCTTGAAGATCAATGTCTTTGCATTTCCTTAGAACAACAGTTCGTTTTACAGGAAGAGGTCGAGCAAACGATAACCCACACATAACAGAGCAATGATCCGAGGGTAGGGATGCATTAGTCGACGGAGTTAACACCACATCTTCACTTTCATTAGAGATGACAATTAAAATACATGTTTGTTTCTTCTCTTCTTTCTCATTTTCTTTTCTTTTCTTTTTTCTTTCTTTTTTTTTTCTTCTTTTCTTTTCTTTCTTTCTTCATGTTCTTGTCTTTTTGCTCTATTTTTTTTTCTTCTTCTCTTTCTTTTTTCATTTTCTTTTTATTCTTCTCTTTTTTTTTCTTTTTTTTTTTTTTCTTCTTTTTTTCCTTCTTTTCTTTTCTTTTTTTTTTTGTTTGATACTCAATATACATAAATAACATCATTTTCATAGAATATAACAACATACATATACCTGTTAAACTAATACATAAATCTTAAATTTTGTTTATGATTTATGTCTTTCTTTTATTTCTTTACAGTTTAATTCCTATAAGTAACATCATTTTTCATGGAATGGAATATCACAACATTCATGAACTAATACATAAATCATAAATCTTGTTTATGATTTATGTCTTTCTTTTATTTTGGAATATGGAATATAACATTCCCGCTAAACTAATATGTAATCATAAAATCATAAATTCTTACCTCTCTGCCTTGCCAAATATAAAAAATGGAAATCATTAAATCACTGCACGCACCTATATATTAAAAGATGTGATAAGAATACATATAGGGAATAATAATTTTTCTTTCAAGATAGCTTGTCTCATGAAAATATGCGTCAACATTAACATTAAATTTATTTATCCAACTTTGAAGTTGACAGTATACATAAACAACTTTTCTAGTTCAAATAAAAGAACACATTTATATTTATATATTTGATAAAACACAAATAATTATGAAACCAATTATATTACATCAAACATTACTTGTTATCTTATTAACATAAATTATATTTGACATAGATATAGGTGCGAACAGTGGCAGGCGGAGGATGGTGCAGGGAATTGCCTGTTCTAATTAAGATACTACAATTCCCTAACCGTCGTCTTAAAGACGGTTGATTGATGTTTAAGAAGAAGCCTTCGCAACTCCTCCTATTTCCCTGGGGCCAGCCCCTTGATGGAGCGGCTCCGGAGATCTAGAAGGTGAGGAGGTATGTCAGAGCTGGGAGCATCTGCAGTGCTGACACTCCCCACTGGAACATCCTCTCGTTGTATGATAGGTATTTCTTCGCCGTTCAAAGTTATAATAGCATTTGGAATGCTAATTTTGGCACTGTGCTTTCGCAATAAATCAACGCCAAATAACATTTCATCAGCTATCGGAGCTACATATATCTCCTCGCTGAGTATTTGAGTACCCAGCTGGAGACTGACAGGCCCTACCACAATGCCATCCATTGTCATGTCTCTGCAAGCCCCCTTAAAAACTACATGCTTAAGGATAGGCGGCTGAGGCTGGAGGCGATGGAATAGCCTATCAGGAATAATGGTGACAGCGGCTGCAGTATCAAAAACAGCTGTGATGGACTCATTGCCAACTGCTAGTGCAACGCACAATGTTGAAGTAGATTGAATCCTGCAAACAACAACTTCTACATCGTGGTCTTTACTGACCTCACCAGAAATGTCTGGTGGCCATGGTGGATTACCCCAAGGGACTCCAGTTTCCTTGGAGACTCCCTGGCTCCCTGGACTTACGTCCGGTGGCCATGATGGATTCTCCAAAAGGACAAGTGTCTCCTTAGAGATTCTTGGACTCCCTGAACCATGGTCATTAACCAAGTCTTGTCCATGGTGGCTGTCCTCCTTTAATGGAATGGAGATGGTGGAGGTAGGGATCTCTGATCGGATCGGAGACTCCCCACCTCCTCCAATCCCTGTCCGTTTCCCTCCTCCTTGAAGGTTACAGCCCTTGCCTGATTATTATAAACAGGCTTCCTAGCTATGGGGCAGGCCCTGCTAAAATGGCCTTCTTCCCCACAGTTGTAACAGCCTGTGAAGTTATACCTCGGCCTATCCGGTGTACCCGGAGCTCGGCCAGAGGTATATCTCTGCCTATCGATTGTGACAGGGGCACAGCCTGAGGGATACCTCGGCTGGGCTCCTGCACAACTACCCACCAGATCTTTAGTGCTCCTTGACAGGTCTGTGATCGCAGCGACCATAGAATCCATCTTGGACGCCCATACTGCGTTCTGGGCCTCCAGAGCACCAATCCTAGCTTCAACGCTAGAATTTCCATTCGAGGCAACTTTTTGTGGAGACATATTCTGTACCCGAAGGTCAGGGTCACTGTCTCCTACCGAGAGCTGCCTAACTTCCTTTCTTGGCCGAGGGCCATGCCCATGCATGGTCTTTTGAGTGAACTGGTACCACTTGTATTTAGTCATGGCATCATCTAGTGTCCCAGGCCGTGAAATCAGGACATGGTGTCCTGCATCTCTATCTTGGGCACCCTGGCAGAACCTTGCCACCACAAGTTCCTGAACGAACTTGTCGGGTAGGCCGATGAAGGCCTGTCCTGCCAAGGTCAGAAGTCTGTCCGCCCACTTAACAAGATCTTCATCTACACGTTGGTAAGCCGACTGAAACTGCATTCGAGTCACTTCCGGCTCATCCTGAAGAGCAAACCGCCTTCCCAACTTGGCAACCAAGTCGGTATAGAGGATATCCGGGTTGCTTTCTCGGATAAGGGCCATGAATTGGCTCGCCTCGGCCTCCAACGCTAGACACAGCTGGTATTTTTTGTCAGCATCTGACATGCTGTGTCTTTCTGTGAACAGCTGAAACTTGGAGTAGAATGCTGTCCAGCTTCCCTTGCCGTCGAAAGAAATTGTCTTCGGCAAGGGGGTTGGCCTGTACGGAGGCCTTCTGTTCTCATTGTCATAATCGAAAGCAGATGCCGATGTAAGCCGTGTTACACCGGCCGGCTGATTTTGGGTCGGCCGCCCAATATATCCAGGGCTCGCGGATGGCATCTGTCTATTTCCTGGTTCACTGAAAACTCGACCACCTTGTCCACCTCCTTGAGGTCCAGCGCATTGATGAATGGGAGTTTGACCCCCATTCCTCAATTCTGCTGGTCCCTGAGGAGAGAGTTGAGGGGCCTGAGTGTTCGGATAGCGCGGTTGATTACAACTGCCTCCAGCCCATGGTGGACAAAATCCACCATAAGCGGCAGCGGGGTTGCCACCTGAGGGAGCAGGTTGCCCCATTCCTCTAAATGGCATCAACTGCATCATCCTGAACATAATTGCACCAAACATGTCATCATATTGGGCTTGAGTAAAGTGTGGAACTGCCTGTGTACCACCAGATTATGGTGGGGGAGATTGACTTGAAACAGCCGGCTGGGCACCCTGAGCTTGTGAGGCATGACCCTGGAAACCTTCCTGAACCCGAGGACTTAATTGGGTTGGAGGGCTTGGATGTGATCGGAGTCCCAGCGGAGATGCCAACGGAGATACAAATAAAGGGGTACCCGGCTGCGGCATTAGGCCATCGTTCCACCCTGAAAATCCCAACTGCTCTTTCCTAGTATTTTCAGGCGCACGACAATATTCGGCGCCCTAGAGAAACTTTGCTCGGTCTTCTGATGGAGAGGCAGATGGCTGCGGAGCAGAAGTGCCACCTTTCCTCCCCCCCTCCAAATAGAGATTGAGCTTCAGAGGTCTGTGTGTGAGGAGGCTGGCCTACAGCGCCATGTACAGTATGTGCATGGCTACTCCGTGGCCAAGCTTCCTTTGGGGGACCTAAATTTAGACTTGCGTGAGAAGGCTCATCTCCCTCGGAGCGCACTTCTCTACGGTTAATAAGATGGGCTGCTTCAGATGGTTGATAATCAAAAGCGTAAACCAGAAGCTCTGCCCTTGGTATGTGTGGATGAGCAGGAATGTCTCCGGAGTAAGGTCGGCTGCTTCCCTTGCTTCAAGTATGCGAGCGGCAGTGGCCATACCAACTCCAGGCAGACCCATTAGCTCATCCCCAGAATTAATCTTGATTCTATCCAACTTGTTTGCCATCTCGATGAGACAATTTGCGTTTAATTGGGGCAAACTATGTTTAAAAAATTACAATACTGATAAAAGATGTTATAGAACAAGGAAAGGAGGAAAGAAAATATTATAATATATACAGTTTAATACAAGTAGATATAACAATTTTAGAATAACAATAATAACAATAATTCAGCAATACAATTCAAAATACAGCAGCAGCAGCAGCAGAGAATTTTGGCGTGTTTACTCAACACGACACTCATTAAACTATCTTCTCACCAGGACTGCTTCTCACCAGCAGCAGCAGCAGCAGCAAAAATTTATTTTACAAAAATATTACTTCATATATCTAACCTACAACAAACACCTATTAACCAAAAAGAAATATTAACTTCCTCTCAGCACGACAGCAGCAGCAGCAGCAAATACTTATTTTACAAAAATATTAATTCATTTAACCTTTACAGCAGCAGCAAAATACTTATTTTACAACAATAATAATGCAACCTCTAATACAGCAGCAGCAGCAGCTGCAGCAAATACTTATTTACAACAATAATTCATGTAGCCCTTTAATACAGCAGCAGCAGCAGCAACAACAAATACTTATATTACAACAGTATCAATTAATGTAACCTCTAAGTCTAACGTTAATACAGCAGCATAATTTATTTTATTTTTTTTAAATCTTTTTTTACAACAGTCACTTAATTCTCAACAGCAGCAGCAGCGGTCTATGGAGATTAGCAAATTCAGACTCGAAATTTATATTGCCAAAATCACTCCAAAATACTTTACTTACGATATAATATTTACCACACAATTAGCAGACGACAACAGCGACTCAACAGCAAACACTCGCTCATTCATTCACACTCAAGCACTCACGACACACATCGAACAACACAAGCAAAAATTACAGCTCAATTTAATATACCCGCGGCCCAGCAATATATGGCCTCGAAAACAGGGGGATTAACAAAAAATTATTGGATATTTACCGTGAAAATGAAATCAGAATCACAGAATCAAATTTTAATCCAAAATTAGCGCCTGTCCGCTGTTTGGTGCTGGCCACTTTTATTCTCGCAACAGCTTGAATTTAGCGGCTCACACACATACAAGCAGACGGTGCCGATCGGAAAAAAAATAACTATGAATTCACGAATTATTTATCCAGTATCTTTTTTTCAAAAATTAAGTTTCCGCATCAAAATTATAATTAAATCAGTTTTCTATTTTAAATTCTCAAAATATTAGGGCCGAAAAGTCCGAAAGAAAATTTATTTCAACGATATATCAAAAAATGCAAGATGGCGGCGACTCCTTACTACACCGACCACGCCCGAAGCGAAGTCTGCAGTCGGGAGTCGACGCTCGGTAAAAAATATAAAATTGACAAGAAATACAACTAAAAATGATTTATCCTCGTCGCCAATTCTAGCTCCTGCCATTACACTGAATAATTTAGCATCATTTAGAGCAATAGTGACACATAAGTCTCTGATTCTCTGATTTCTTTACCTCATTTACATGTATGTTACCTTCTTGTTTATCGAACCATTCATTTGTTTATTGTCAATGACATCAGTGGGTACATTCGGATTTGGTGCTTCATCAGTTAGGTCTTGTTCTACCTGCTCTTGCCACATGTCAGCCTCCATTTTTGCATTGGCTGTTTCATGGTCTACTTTCATTAAATCCAGCCTGTCTCTGAGTTTGAATTGTTCCATGCGCTGTCTTTGTTCATCTCCGAGGCCGAACCAACTTCTACACTGCATAATTATGTTCTCCTTCTCTTGTCAACCCTTATCATCTACTCCTGGCGGTAGGAGAACTTCCATATTCTAACTGCATGGGAAGATAAGAATAATGCACACACAGAGGAAGAGAAGCAAAACAAAATAATTACATGTAGTCCATTAATTATAGCATGTGTGATCAACACAAGATACTCGGATGTAGTCTACCTCTGTCTCGTACAGAAAGGGCAAAACCATTTTAGACTTTCCAATCCATCCGCTTTGGTGATACCCACGCATGCTCCATGGTACCATTCATTATATTTGTCACAGCAAATCATGATAAGTTCAGTGTTGAAGTAGATGCAATTCTACAAAAAAACTACTTCCCTATCTTTACCGACCTCACCAGAAATGTCTGGTGGCCACGGTGGATTCCTCCAAGTGACTCCTGTCTCCTTGGAGACACAAATGAATCTAAAATAACCAGAATGAACTCTGAAATGTGTGATCCGGACAGATTGGCCAATAATTTCTTTATGATATCACTCCCAGGATCAACTGCCTTGCCATTCTCTTGAAAAAGGTACTGCAATGTACTGAAGTTCTGAGGTAGAGGTTCCCACTGCTTCATACTATCAGGCAAATGTTATAACAGGTGAACATCAAATGTTGCTTCCCTGACACCATACAAAGGTTGCAGATACATAACAAATTTCCATAGGTAGATGCATAGTTTTATATAGTAAATAATAACATCAATGCTGATTTAAATGATTTACTGCAATAAAACAATGTATCTACCTATTATGCTAAGTCTTCCAGACTCAGCAGTCCATCCTATCTTCAAGCTCCGACTGGAGAAGAGATGGGAAGGAGTGTCCACAAAGGTAGGGACCTGAAGGTGGGATCACCTTCTCAGAAACGGTCAGGCGGGGAAGGACAATACTCCTGCGCCGATCCGAAATCAGATAAGCTACTGCCGAATGATGCAACCACTGTAGGCCAGATAATCTGGCTACTACTTGATTTAAAACCAGACGATCATCTGGAGACAAGTTGGCGCCCACTGGACCAGCCAAAAGACCAACCAAGGTCGTCAGGAAGCCTGACAGCTTCAAGCTGGTTGCATTAAGGGATGCAAATCTATGTAAAGACTTGTCATCATTGCAGGCAGGTTCAATACCCGGAGTCAAGGAGAGACCCAGTCTACTCCCGACATTGATAATATCCGGGGAAAGGGATTTCGGGTCCAAGATATTCCTACAATCTTCGTCCCGAAAGACAAAGGAAGAAATATCCTTCTTCACTTCCCTAAGTATTGCCGACGGATCGGCTGAAGATTTTTTATAATGAGAAATCGGCTCCATGTTAGGAGAAACATACGTATTATGTTCTCCATTCAAATGCTTTCCAGAAGTGAATATCTTAAGAACTCTTGAAATTTCCTGGTATACTCTAAGAGAGACTATCCTATTGTTCAAATCCTCCCTCATACTACCCAAATAAAATGGCAAATGCCTGTTGGCAGGATCTAACCAAAGGTTCAAAAATCTCCTGACAGTACCTAAATACATAGAGTGCCTGAAGTCAGGAACAAAGCTGGAAATGATGTTAAAATACATCAAAAATGAAAACACACTTTGACTCCTTTTAGAATACTTCTCCCAGATTCTGCAGCAAGTATGCTCTGCCTTTTAGTCTCTTCAGAGGTTATCTTTTCTGCAGCATCTACAAATTGTGTGCGTTTCAGGGGTAGGTTTGATTTGCTTCGACAGACTTTAGCAAAGTGTCAGATTTTTAAACAATTGTGTCACTCGAATTTCAGGGCCGGACAGCAAGTATCATTTTTGTGCAGCTGAGAACCACAACGATAACAGCTGCAATGACCTCCAACTACCTGACGGGATGACTGACCTGCCACAGCCCATTATACATCCATTAACACTTCGTTGTTGCTATTTATTCGTTCAAACGATGAAGAGAAAGTAGTTGTTGAAGTCAAGCCTTCCGTTTTTGGAATTCCTGAAAGACAAAGTGAAAGTACTAAACACAATGCAGGAACACAACATGAAGTATCCAAGACATGTTGTAAATTACTTGAGTATGACTCTGACATTGACAAGTGACATGGAATGATATATTGATAGATTCCTACACAGCTCAGTCAGAATTTCTATACAAATTTTAGAATACTTCTCCCAGATTCTACAGCAAGTATGCTCTGCCTTTTAGTCTCTTCAGGGGTTATCTTTTCTGCAGCATCTTCAAATTGTGTGTGTTTCAGTGGTAGGTTTGATTTGCTTCGACAGACTTTAGCAAAGATTCAGATTTTTAAACAATTGTGACACTTGATTTTCAGGGCTGGACAGCTAGTATCATCTTGGTGCAGCTGAGAACCACAACGATAACACGATTTGGGGTTTCTCGAATTCTGTTGCTGGGGTTTAAGTTTATTCTGGGTATCCCCCTTCGATTTCTGCTTTTTTTTTACACCTTGTTGGTGGCACCTCGTTCCTGCAGTGTTTGTGTCGATTGTTTTTCTCAGCCATCTCCATGCTGGTTGCCAACTCGATAGCCTTCTTCAATGTGAGTTTTTTCTCAGCCAGTAACACTCTGTGGATTCTGTCATATCTTATTCCACAGACCACGAATCATTTCATCAAGGGTCAGCCCATAATTACAATGTTCAGCTAGCGCTTTCAGTGCTGGAACAAAGTCTGAGACGGCTTCTGATTCTTTCCTGAATCTGCTGTTACACTTGCAACGTTCAACAATTTCACTTGGCGCAGGACTTTGGTGATTCAACATTGCTTGGACGAGTTTAGCATGTTTTCTCCCCAGGTTTAGCTGGTGTTACAAGACTTTGAAGTAAATTGTAGGTAGTTGGCTCGATTACTGTAAGCAGTGTTGCTTGTTTCTTCCCCTCCGAACGAATATCTCTTTCCTAAAAATAAAGGCCCAATCTTTCCACATACTGAGACCAGTCACTTCCTTCTCGAAATTCTTCAATATTCCCAATGAGGGCTGCCATGAATTGCAGTAGATATAGTTTAATCCTTGTTGCCAGTATCATAACCCTAACTTTCAGGTTATAAGAAATGTCCCTACAGAATGAAACAATCACATCCAACTTGGTTGATGGTCAAATTGTAGAGTGATTTTGTTCCAAAGAGTAAAATATTGTCATCCAATTCAAGTTCATAATAACCAGGTACATGTACATAACAGAAATAACTGATACAATATGAGTGACAGATATTACAAGGTTCATTCCACAGAGGGTGTAAATGGATTGGTATGTGGCTTAGCCACACGTCCAGGCGGCTAGTGATATTAGCATCCATTAATTCTTCACTTCACTTTGAAACTTACAAAGTGTCATTTCTTTTTCAACTTTACAATTATTCAATATATCACACAAGTTGAAGAAAAAATATTACACTCATCCACAAACGGTTTGAGAAAAACTGACATGTCTGGCTAATTTTTTTTTCTCCAAACCATAATGCTATGAGCATAATGTTCCCCCTACTCATAACAGGCAACATTGATGATTGAGGCACATATATAACAAGCCACATTGATGATCTTGAAGATTTGAAGACAGGAACACCATCAGTGTTCCATGTCAGGGAAACATCATCATCTGTCATCACACCACTTGCCACCAGTACAATTCCCCATCCATGATGTCTTACATCACACTTTCAGTTCGGACATTATCTCTATTCGTAACGGCTGTGCCAACATTTGTGTTCTGGAGAAGATATATCAAAAGAAAGAATTTACCTTCTATTACTTTCACTTCCTGGTTGATTCCTACTCCAAAATTCCCACAGTTTTCAGGCAATTGGCTCATTTTATCTAAATGATGAAGACGGTCACAATAGAAGTGTAACTCTCATGAGTAATCTTAGCCATTCAGGGTTTTGTTGAAGAGATACTTGGATTGTGAAACCGAATGTGGGCAGTGGAGGTTTATCAGATCTATTAGGTCCTGAAGGGCAACTCCTGGAAGTAGTTGAAGAGATACTTGGTTTGTGGGAGTGAATGTGGGCAGTAGAGGTTTATCAGATCTATTAGGTCCTCAAGGGCAACTCCCGTAAGTTGTTGAAGAGATACTTGGTTTGTTGGAGTGAATGTGGGCAGTTGAGGTCCTGAAGGGCAACTCTTGTAAGTTGTTGAAGAGATTCTTGGTTTGTGGGAGTGAATGTGGGCAGTGGAGGTTTATCAGATCTATTAGGTCCTGAAGGGCAATTTCTGTAAGTTGTTGAAGAGATACTTGGTTTGTGGGCAGTGGAGGTTTATCAGATCTATTAGGTCCTGAAGGACAACTCCTTTAAGTTGTTGAAGAGATACTTGGATTGTGGGAGTGATTGTAGGCAGTGGAGGTTCATTATATCTATTAGGTCCTGAAGGACAACTCCTGTAAGTTGTTGAAGAGATACTTGGATTGTGGGAGTGATTGTGGGCAGTGGAGGTTTACCAGATCTATTAGATCCTGAAGGGCAACTCTTGTAAGTTGTTGAAGAGATACTTGGTTTGTGGGAGTGAATGTGGGCAGTTGAGGTTTATCAGATCTATTAGGTCCTGAAGGTCAAATCCTGCAAGGTGATGTTTCATGGAATATGACTCCAAGGACTGCCAGCAGGCTATCTATTTTAGTGAGGTCACTCCCCTCAGATGCCCTCATCTCCATTTGGTACTTGCATGTGCATTAGTGCTGAACTGCCCAGCTTCCATCTTATTTTATGGTACAACATTTGTCCTATGTTCCTTCGTCATCTAACTCGACAATAATTACCTTTCCTTCTCGATAATTCACAGCCATTTTGCCCTGTAAATTATGCTCGACATTCTTGACAGAATTCAGAATTCTGTCCGATTCCTCCCCAACTCCACACACCATTCACAGGTAGCTGTGTGTGCCCCAAAATTCCAGAGGAGAAGCTTAGCTTCTTGCGTTGCTTCTCCCGCCATTTAGATAACTTTTTGAAGCAAGGCCCATAAACTATGTGGATGAACACCGTCAATGTCGGCAGAGATGTTGATGTCTATTGCCTTTTTTATGACAGCTGACCATGATGCCTTTGCCTGATGTCTCTTTCGCCTACATTCAACAAATACATATACAATATCTTTAGCATGATTACTTGTATGAGAAACACACTCTAACATGAGAAATGGAAACTCCCCCTCAAAAAAAAAATAATAATAAAAAAATAATAATAATTAAATGGGGCCCTCAGAAATTAAGTACAAGTTATTAGTTGTAAAGTTAAGATAAATTTATAAGTAGGAAATGTGGAGTAAAATACAGTGCTTTGTGAAAATATAAAAGTAAAGCAAAGAACATTAAGAGAAACTAGACTACATAAGGAGAGAAAAAGAGGAATAGAGTGATATCATATAATTTTGTTATCTCTTGCAAATGTTTAACCAGTACAGCATTTTTAGTTGTCTACCTCCCTCTATGTTAGGATTGCATACAGGGCACAGTTTTTCATGAATAATCATGTTGGAGGTGTGGTAATCATGGAATGATTGACAGGCAAAATAGTCTTTAGCCTCAGACACAATCTTGTCATGTTAATCAGGTTTGGGTTGAGGTTGTGTGGTCTAGAAGATAGGTCACCAGGTTATAGATCATTAAGTCTGTGGTTCAAGTCCCTCATATGCACTGTTGTCTATTGGCTCTGATCATATTGTCCTCTGCCACTTATTTTTTATTATCATCACTGTTGAAGCATATCTTAGGCTGCCTGCCCTGCCCTCTTTTTTTCAGTCCAGTTTCATTAATCATTTTACAGCCATTCAGCCTATGACATCAAATTCACCTAAAATATGTTATCGACAATAGGTTGAAATGCAAAATGACAAATACATGTTATTGCCATAACAAAAATAAACATTTACACAGTTCACAGATTTATATTCTTTCAGTTGAAATTCAGAATATTTAGATAGCAATCTATAGAGAATTTAGAAATAAACAGGATTTTCAAATTTTCACTTGTATCCTGTAAAGAAAAATCTCCAGTTGCAAAAACAGGCACCTTAAATTTTCATGCAAAAAATAAGATGATAAAAAATTGGTTCTCTAGCTGTAGTGCGTGAGACCAAAGGGTAGGGTATAAAAAAGATCATTTGAGTGAGAATTAATAGGAACGTAAAAGTATGTATCTCTTGGGTCAAGAATATTTTTAGAGACCTTGAACATTTTAGGGATCACAAAAATTGGAGAGAGAAACAACTATAGTAGAAGTGTTGTAGTCTAGTTGTCTAACCACTTGACTGTGAATGCACAGATTGCGGGTTTGATCCCTGGCATGGCACTGATATTCCTTGAGCAAGCCATTTTATGTACAATGCCCTGTAACATAAAGACTTACAATGGATAAAAAGTTACCATCAATTTCATCTCGGTAGCCTCATCATGGACAGGGTTCCCAAAAGTTGATGATCTTAATCCTAACCCTAGCCCTAATATTAATCATATCCTAATCCTATTTTATGACTGTACCTGCACTCAAAATGAGGCTGCCAAGATGAAATCAATCGTAACTTTTAATCGATCGTAATTCTTTATGTTACAGGGCATAAGTATGGTTTATCCCAACCAAGGTGTTAAAATGGAAACCCAGTATGTAAATGATGTATCTGATTGGATTATCTTCATGCATGCACACAGCCGACGATCAGTTGAATTGATTATGCATTTAATTTAAGTTCAAGATCATGATTGAATTAAATATCTGGGGTAATAATGAACTGTAAGCAGTTCAGTTAAGTCATAACTGGTTAAGCATTTTTGAGGAACCATTATTATTATTATTATTATTATTATTATTATGACTTGATTGTGACATTGAGGTTTAATGAAGTCTGTAGCTTGTGCTTTCTTCTTTTATTTCATTTTATTAATTAAAAAAAAAATTATGAGTTTATTGTTAAAAACCATACATTCCAATAAATAAGTCATCAATTGCTACTGAAACTTATATCTTCTTGAAATAACACTGCCATTAATGTACTTAACACTTACATCCTAATCGTTGTATGTAGGAGAATGTTTAATTTGAAGAAACCCACAATTTTGGAAAAATCCTTCCCCCCCCCACCCAAAGAAAGAAACAAAAAAATGATTTCCCACTTCTTTGGATATTTCCATGTGTTACAAACCTCCCCCCCTCAAAAAAAAAACAAAACAAAAACAAAAACAAAAAACAAGATGGACTCGCAAACAGAACCAAAAGTGTGTTGGGTCATTATTTATATTTTAGTAGCGGGCAATATGTTCAAAATGCAATAATATAGTTCAACAAAACATTTACGTTGAGGTAAAATTGTATTTTAAAGATTTTATCCGTTTCTAAACTGCAGTGTAGTATACGTAATATTGTGATACAACAGAGGTCTTGTTATGCAGACTATAGTCTCCTGCTGCTTTCAAAATGTTAATTATTTGCCTCTGATCAGCGGGATGCATTGTCAGAGTGTACGTTAAGACTCTAGTGCAAAGTCATGAATATTCATATATCATGCTAATAGAAATCATGTTTATTGATGAGGTATGCAGATGTCACTTGGACAGGGAAATGTCAAAATGGTATATAATTACGGTACAGACGGGGAGTATGAACCATATGTTACATCTCCTTGAAGAAAAAGAAGTTTTTCTTGATTGTGAAAGACGTAATACTTCAAAATAATCATGCAACATCAAATGTATGGGTTAAAGAGACACAATAATTCATGAGGGGTGATTGAAGCATGGTGATTTTGCTAATTCATGCCATTTACTGGGATTTTTTAAAACAAATTCGATTTTGCGGTTTGCTGTTAAATATAGCTGACCCTATGATATCCTGCAACTCCCCACGCACAGAATGTGACGTCAATTGTCTTTTCTACTTGGAATAATAGGAGCGGTCTTCGGATTGGCCGTCCACATTTTTGTGAATGATATCGATAGTGTCCTATAGTGTATCTCTCAAAGTGTGATTTTTTAAGTAAGAAAATTTATTTATTTTCACTTTATTAGTTCAGAACTGTAAGAAATTATTATATATATCATTTGCATCTTGTAGGAAAGCCTATGAATCATGATTTATTAACACAATTTGTGTTCTGTTATCAGCTGAAATATACCTAGAGTAATCACTCGAAACATTTATTTGTAATAAATTTTCATGTGTGTATCTATCTTTAACTTTGCTTGAAATGGCTGTGGAAAATTTTGGAAAGTATTAGTGCAATTAATTCAAACCTGCATCTCAGATTTTTTTTATTACATTTGTGTAAATATTCAATGATGCCAACCCTGCAGAATAATTACAACATTTAAAAATCAGAAGCTGAATAATGCAAATAGTTGAAACAGGTCACAAGAGAAAGAAGGCCTATTACCAAAATAGACCAGTTTACTAATATATTCAAATTTTGTGCATACTTTTTCCTGGCGACATAGTAACAAGGTATTCAAACAACCTGTAATAAAAGAATGAACTATAATACATGGAAACACGTTTGCATACATTATTTTTTGTTATGTCGGGGAAGCCTCAGGTAAGCTTTCAAGTTGTCAAGAACAACCTTTGTTAAAAAAAAGTATGCACAAAATTTGAATATGTTCGTAAACAGGTCTATTGAATGACAGAGCAAAAGGTTATTCATGGTTTCTTTTGTGAGAAGTAATTTTTTTTTTTTTTTTTACATTTTTGTTATGTTATAATTATTCAGTAGGTTTGGTAATTATGATAATGGCATGAAGACAACTCTGGTATAAGAAAGCATATATTTATTTAAATGTTATGGATATATGATTGAAAGTGTATATACCAGGTACATGGAAGTTCAGTCATATGATAGTTTCTTTATTATAAATTTTATATCTCTTTTTGTGTATTTATTGTTTCATGATTTATCTGGTCAAAAAATGCTTAAAATGAAAATAAATGGATTTCAAATAGATTTACAATACATTGCTCATTTTTGTGTTTTTTGTATGTATGCTTGCAATGAGATAATGTAATATTTTAATACTGTACAGCTTGTATCAAAATAATCTTGACCCAACTTTGGTAGCTTCGTAAGTGAATATTGTGTAAAAGTCATAAAGAATAGCTTTTACTCTGTCTTTAGGTACCTTATTTAATATTTTTTTTTAATCCAATGGATGTCTGAGTACAATATAAATGTTTATCAAAAATCAGCTGAAATTAAGCAGCAAAATGACAATTACTCTTAACAGTGAAATACATTACAGTGAAAACTCATTATAACAAGATCTGTGGGGTGTAACACAAAGACTTACGAGTGATAAAAAGTTACGATTGATTTTTTTTCTCGGTAGCCTCATTTGGATACCAGGTACAGTCATGGATTGGGATTTGGATATGATTAAGAGTAGGGTTAGGGATAGGGTTAGGAATAAGATCATCAACTTTGAAACGTCCTGTTCATGATGAGGCTGAGAAGGAAAAAAAATCAATCATAACTTTTAATAAAACGTAACTCTTTGTGTTACATGCCACTGGTATAACAAGTTAATTGTTGGTTAGAGCTCTTTGTATTCTTTGGGGTTTTTTTTTTTTAACCCTGATATAACAAGGTAACTTCTATGGTGCTGAGGACCTAGTTATAACGAGTTTCCACAGGGTTCCAAAGAAGTAGGCCCAACATTTTTTTATTAGAAGCTACCAAAGTTGGATATTATGCTCTGTATATCATGTACATAGAGCCCCATAGCCAAGAAGCCTCACCGCTACAGGCCTGGCACAGTCGCGCTGATAGAGATTCGTCGCTACCCATCCCAATGTGAGACCCCCTCGGATTATTATGCAACACTTTTTATCTGCTTAGCACCAAACAACTACCTGTGAATAGTGCATATCCGTTTCCTCATACTGTACCTGATTAGGGCAATTCAACTGCCCCTTTTCCCCCTTTCAGACTTCAACAGACAAACAAGACACACATACAATTTTAGGAATGTAATTTGATATTTGTCTCTCACGAAGATGATACAAGATGTCTTGATTTGTCTTTGCACATGGTGCATAGAAATTTTGTTGAGAAACTTCACTAAATATTCCGTCACAGCACATGTATGAATAGTCAGTTTCACTAAGATATAATGTTATGCATACCTTAAATAAAGTTGTATGAATACCTCGTTACCATGTCCCCTGGAAAGAAATATCCATAGATCATAACTTGGTAAAAAAAATAAATAATAATTAAATAAATAACAAAATTTTAAAAAAGGTCTATTTGGTATCATCGAACGGAGCATGAGTTACAATTTAACATGAAATAAACTATAAGGTCACAGAAATTATATATATTTACGTGTCTCGAGGCTCTCAAATTTTGCTTCACTTTTTTTTTTCTGGGACGCACTGTATAATATCAACTTCATTTCAATATTAATCGTTATAAGTGAGTTACACCGATCAAAAAATCTTCGTTATTTCTTTCCCTTTTTCGTTTGTTTGTTTTTAAGAAAATTATTTCAGTTATTGCTATGTGGTAAAACTATTACCAGGGTATTTAAAAAGAGGTATTAATGAACAAGTGGTAAGATTTTCCTACTTTTTTGTTGGGTTACAGCTTATCGTTCCTAAGGTTCATTTGTCCTAGGCCCAACATGCAAATTTGCAATACCAGATTTCCGAAAATGAAATAAGGTTCATTCTTCCGAACATTTAGAGAAATAGTCCGAAAGAGAAATAGAGTTCGTTGGGTCAAAGGTGAATAGGGTTCGCATTATTCTAAAGGTTCTTTGGTTCGAGAAAAAAAAAGGCATATACGTTTCTTTCATCCCAAAATGAAATATGGTTCGTTTTTCAGAAAGATTCGTTTGCTTAAAGGTTCGTGTTCGAAAATGAACAGTGTTTGGAAGACTTAAGGCCCGTTTACACCGCATCCGGCACGGCGATCCGGCACGGCAGCACGGCAACCCAAAAAATCGCTCCCCATTATATCCTATGATGCTGTTCACACTGCAACGGTGCCGTGCCGTGTATTACAGTACGTATTTTTGCCGGATTTGCGGATCGATCCAAAGCCATTTTTGGAGCACGGCAACACGGCATTTTTCACTTTTAGCCAATCACAGTCCAGAGATATTACGTCACTTTACTCGCCTCTATTTCTTGATTGAGCAACAATTTCCTGCGGTGGCGGTCTATGGGAATTTACGTGTTAAATCGTTTACTGTTTTAATACAAAATCGCAAGGTTACAAGCTGAATTAAAACTTTGCAAGACCAAGCCCTATCAGATCAGCTCCCACAACTGATCTTGGACCGGTAAGAACAACCTTAATCTATTGACTGCATAGATAATTATTTGTTGAGTGCGTGATTTTCCGAATTTGCATGCTGGCTGTGGGAGTACGAGTGTGCTGCGCTGTGCAGGGTTGAGTGTGTGAGACTGAGAGTGAAAAATGAAAGATTTGGCCTTGGCTTTGGCCTAAATTAAAACCCTGGTCTAGTCTAGATCTTGATTATATTTACTTAGGTAGACTACTCGCGGATCATGAGAAGGTTTTGAAAATCAACTGTCACCATTTCAGGTAAAAATAACTTCGAAAATGATGAAATCTAAGTGTTAGGCTGGAGGTCGAGAACACAGTGAATGACCAACACAGATAAGCACATCTGAGACAGTGCTTATTGGTGATAATTTTTTAATTTTTTTTTATACCATTGCATTTAGCATAAATCTAACGTCATTTATATACATGTATGTTTCTATTCATACGTGTAAAACACTTCGAGGAGAGGTCTAAAGGAGAGTAGATCTAGATCTAAATCTAGATCTACTAGATTAACGTTACTAGCCTAGTCTAACGTTACTAGGCAGAGGCTAGAGTGTGGATCTGGATCTGGAATGCTTTGATGTAAAAACGCCTCTTTATCTAGACCTAGAGTCTAGAGAACATTTGTCTAGAGAATTATGTAAACTAGACTTCTAGTGATCTAATTTAGCCTAATGTTCGTTAAATCTAGACTTGGGTATAGATGGAGGTCTTGTTTATTGTGATATTTGGTTAGGTAGCATGCTCGTGTTCGGGGATGTTCTCGAGGCCGGGCATGACGTGTAGTGGCACTGAAAAAGAGAGAAAAGGTGAGAAGGGAAAGAAGGGCAACAAGAGGAAAAGAAGAGGAAAAGAGACGGAAGGAAAGGGAAAGGAGAAAAAATAATGGGGCTACAAATTAACCTTAAACCTACAAGCTACTGGGGCGCTAAATTAAACTAAGTGGGTGCCGTCTGGGTACATAATCGATTTTAAGGTAGTGTCAGCCTTTTGCAGGCAAAAATATTAAATTTCTAGTTTTGAGAGGATATAGTAGATACCAATGACTATATCTTCCCACAACATGATTAAGCTCAAATGTGTGTGTTTTTCATTATATTGCGATTATCAAAATTCATTCCTATTTTTTCGAACCTCGAAAAATATACCGTACGGTGCGAACCGCTGACCGCTAGCGCAGAGAAAAATGCACGCTGATGCGCCGTGTGTATATTGCTGTGTGCGATCCGTGCCGCACGCGCTGTAATATCAACGATGTTGATGGAGAGCTGGTCAAGATTGGTAGTCAGATTTTCGTTTCGTATTACTGATCTAGGCAACCTATGACAGTAAGACTGAATACACAGTATAGGTCGATCATATTCTACAGTTATGCCAAGTTGCATTAGTTTTCGCAATTTGTGAAAATGGCTGATACTACCCAGGGGCGCCTTTTTCCGCTCACATGATCTTCTATTCATGAGAAGCTAAGTAAAATCGAGACCCCAAAAAGCTGAAATTTTATGGTCATTACGTATGCTTCGCGCTGGCATAATTTCCAAGTGATCATTGTTAGATTACATTCCAGAAGAATATTATTGTTGTTATGCACAACATGTCATGCTTTCAGGTCGTTATTTTACTGTTCATATATTAAATTCATAGGCTTCGGAACCGGGGGGGCTCAGATATCATTGAGCCCCCCCAATATTTTTGATGCCATAAAGATATCGGCCATCTCCCTTATGATATCATCATATTTGATTCAGATAATATAACCCCAAGATTTTTAACCTTATCATTATTTTTATTTTTTATTTTTTGGCGGGGTGGGGGCCCTGAGACATCATTAAGCCCCTCCCATAATTTTAATGAGGCTGAGATATCATTGCATTTCCCACCATATTTTGTAAAACGCTGATATTTCAGGGCTCTATTTACAAAATTTTTGGCTCGCGCTGCGCGCTCGCACATTTTTAATAATAATTTCCTTTTTGATAGGAACAAGGGGTCCCTACTATTTTGATTGGGGATCAGCAATTGCGCCCCCGGTGTTTCGGGGGGGGGGGGGGCTTCACTATTTTTACCCCCCCCCCTTCTGCTCATGATTTATTTTGAAATGCTCATATTTCATTTTTCTCTTGACAATTTTTTTTTCAGCTCACACTGCGTGCTCGCATGTCTTTCTGTTTAAACACATAGCGCTCAAAATGTAAAGCTTTGTGGTCAATATTTAACAAATTTCAGCCCGCGCTTTGCCGCTCACATTATTGTTTGCTGAGAAGTGTCCTTTTAATGAGCATAGCACAAAAAAAAAACGCTTAAAATGTTTTTCAGGTCGATATATCAAATATTTCCAGATCGCGTTTCGCGCTGGCATTATTTAAGGAAATTATCTTCTTGACTTAAAAATTGACTGTTTTCTAGGTGATATATGAAAAAATTTCAGCTCGCGCTTCGCGCTCAAAATGTTTAATGACTTTATCATAAATATCTTTTTTTATTAGCTGATTAACGTAGCAAAAAAAAATAAAACGCTAAAAATGCACTGCTTTCAGGTTGATATTTAAAAAAAATCGGCTCGCATTTCGCGCTCGCATTGATTAATTAAGTAAGTATCTTCTTTACGATCATAGCTCCAAAATGCACTATTTTCAGGTTGATATATTAACAAAATTTTAGGCTCGCGCTTCGCGCTCGCATTGTTTAAGGAAATAACTATCTTGTTCATTAGGGTTGCACAAAAAAAAAACGCTTTAAAAAGTTGATATGTATAAAAAAATTCGGCTCGCGCTTCGCGCTCGCATTGTTTAATTAGGTGAGAATATTCTTTATGAGCATAGCACCAAAAATGCTTAAAAATGCACTATTTTCAGGTTGGTTTATTAACAAATTTTTGGGCTCGGGCTTCGCGCTCGCATTGTTTAAAGAGATAAGTATCTTTTTCATTAGGGTTGCACCAAAAAAAAAAAAAAAACGCTTAAAATGCACTGTTTTCAGTTGATATGTATAGAAAATTTCAGCTCGCGCTTCGCGCTCAAAGTGTTTAATGACTTTATCATAAGTATTTTTTTTTATTAGCTGATTAGCGTAGCACAAAAAAAAATGCACTGCTTTCAGGTTGATATTTAAAAAAAATCGGCTCGCGCTTCGCGCTCGCATTGATTAATTAAGTATCTTCTTTATGATCATAGCTCCAAAATGCACTATTTTCAGGTTGATATATTAACAAAATCTTAGGCTCGCGCTTCGCGCTCGCATTGTTTAAGGAAATGACTATCTTGTTCATTAGGGTTGCACAAAAAAAAACGCTTAAAAAAGTTGATATGTATAAAAAAAATTCGGCTCGCGCTTCGCGCTCGCATTGTTTAATTAGGTGAGAATATTCTTTATGAGCATAGCACCAAAAATGCTTAAAAATGCACTATTTTCAGGTTGATTTATTAACAAAATTTTGGGCTCGCGCTTCGCGCTCGCATTGTTTAAAGAGATAAGTATCTTTTTCATTAGGGTTGAACCAAAAAAAAAAACAACGCTTAAAATGCACTGTTTTCAGTTGATATGTATATAAAATTCGGCTCGCGCTTCGCGCTCGCATTGTTTAATTAGGTGAGAATTTTCTTCATGAGCACAACACCAAAAATGCTCAAAAATGCACGATTTTCAGGTTGATATATTAACAAAATTTTGGGCTCGCGCTTCGCGCTCGCATTGTTTAATGAGATATCTTTTTCATTAGGGTAGCACCAAAAAACGCTTAAAATGCACTGTTTTCAGGTTGATATATATATTCTTTTCAAATCGGTTCGCGCTTCGCGCCCGCATTGTTTAATCAAGTTTGTTTTTTTTTTTCTTAAAAAAAAAAAAAAAAAAAAAATTAAAAGAAGACTTAGTCATTTTCAAAAACTCTGTCAGCGTCGGGGGGGGGGTAATAAAAAAATATCCGAAATGTTGGTGCTGAAAAAAAAATTGAGCCCCCCCAATCCTGAAAATCTTCCGAAGCCTATGAAATTGAAACTCCGAAGTGCTTATATATTTGATGACCTGTGATCAAAGTTTGCTTGCCTTCGGGCTCGCATCATTTGCAAGAGTATATCACTATTCCTGATAAATATTCTAAAACGCTGAAACGGCCTGTTTTCACTTCATAGTTTGCTCTCCGCGCTCGCCTATTTTAGGGTTAACAGAATAGGCCTACTGGATTGTTACAACAACAAACAAATAAATAATAAAAAATAAAAGAATAAAAATACAATAACTCCTTTCAATAATTTTCATGGACAAATTACAAAAGTTCCCCGCTGACATGATATTTTGATGAAACTCTCAAAATAAATCATTCAATGTTTTCAGGTCGTTAAGTAAAGAAAAAAAATTCGCGGTTCGGGCTCGCATTTATCATTATTATTATTATTATTTTTATTTATGTGGTGATACATTATAAAACTTTTCCACAAGTGCCTTGTTTTGATGTAATTATATCTCGCCAAAGTATAAAGTGCTAAAAAAATAATGCTACAATAAAATGCTTCAACATTCATTCAAGCGTAGTCCGTTTGACTGAAGGTGAAGGTGGGGCGTGGGTGGGCGCCATTATTTTAAAAATTGGCCTACACATGGGTGCGAAAAACATTTCGCCCCCCCCCCCTAAAAAAAAAATCCTCTTTATGCACCTGTTACTTACAACTTAAATTAAGGGGAGCTTATGCGCTTTTTTCTTTGGTTGACAAAAGTCCCAGTCCCAATCTCAGCCTCTCTAACAAAGTGCCCTAGATAATTGTTCCCCGATCACTTTCGCTTAGTCTACACTAATTCTCAAAAAGTAAAGTTTATGTTTGTTTGGTATGGAATTATTGCAGATAACCATGGAGGAGGAAATAATCATCGCAGTAGAGACACCATGCATTTGTGGCAAAATCCTGGAAGCTTTGAAGGTGAGAGAGGAACCAGAAGTGTGGCGTTAAATGGGCACCCAACTTGGGATGTCAGGTTGGTGAAATAAACGGGTTTGACCTTTTAATCAAGCTTAATATATAGCAAATGTCATTACTGTGAAGAAATGTCTTAAACTTTTATTTAAATCGAGGAATAGAAAGATCACAAAGAAGACCACAAATATTGCTCTTTTGTGTGTGTTTGTGAATGAATGTGTCTAAATGATGGTAAACAAGCGATACTTGCAATCTAATAACTACAAAGTATACTAAGTTTGTGGTCATTGTATCTAGCCTACTTTGCATTTATAAAAATTAATAGTGATAACTTGAACGTTATGTAAGTTACGGTAGATGAGACACCAGTATAGCCTTACAATCATTATAGTATAGATCTATAGGAAAATAACCGAAGAAGAGTCGATTCTAGAGGGATACATGACTAATTATGAATCTTTTCTTCTTCTTCTTCTTTTCTATACTAGAGATGACGCAGCTGAAAGAATTGGACGGATATGAGGGAGAGTTTTCTGAAAAATAGGAAAAATACAAAAGAAGAGTGATAGTGGTGCGATCCCGTCAACAAAAATATACAGATTGACGCCATGCAATTCCTCGTTCCACATATTCTTTGTCGCAAGTGAGTTTAAAAAAGAACATTACCTAATCTCTTGTTCCCCTTTTAACGAAAGGTTCAAATTCATATTTTTGCAAGATTTTTAAACTTTACTGCCTGTAGTAAGACTACAAAAAGAAGGCATACTTTGAATAATCAATTCTTTCCAATATATAGATGAGCTTTATATAGTCTTGATTCATTGAACATTGTCATGTATATTATTTCTTAACATCTGAAAATTTATTAATTTTTGACTTGTCATATTCTGTACTAGACTCACTATGCATAATAGACAGCGAGTTGATGGTTGTATAATTGATATATTTTATTGTACGATGAACTAAAGCTTAAATGAAGAGAAAAATCACCCCTCAAACAGTTATAATTGAATTTCCAAAACTCCAATAAATAATAAAAAGATAAACAATTGATCGTATTGACGTACTTATTTTCAACTCGGTGTATTGATACCATCGAAAAGAAACACGTACAATTATGTATTTTGTAAATACAACTTCGAAATCATAAATGAGAATATGAACAAATGATTTGTCTGCCACAGAACGAGTCCAACTTAGCCCTTCCTGAGGACACAGGCGAGCACGCCGCCAGCGAACAGTGGACACAGCATTCAGCCTTCATCATCAGGCCCGTTCGTTCCGTCTGAACCCACAGTTCAACCTTAACTCCACATCAATAAAAAAAACTGTAGAAAGGGTGACGAAGAATTGTCTGGAGAAAGCGATGTTACAGTTTATCCAGACGAGAGATGCATAATGTAGAGAAGAAAAAAAAGGAGAAGAAAAGACGAAAAAAAGAAGCAAAGCAAATCGGATTCCATCAGGATTCTCCTCCTGATTACCAGACAGGTGGAAAATCCCTATTTAAAAATGACGGTGCCCGTCCCAGAGAACCCTTCAGCTTGGTTTCTCTGGAACGGACACTGTCATTAGGGCTTTCCATAGCTCAGGCGGTAGAGCACCTGTCTAATAATTAGGAGGCCTTGAATTCAGATCACAATGGAATCTGATTTTCTTCGTTCTTTTTTTTTTACTAGTACATGGAATATTATGAAATAGATGATAACTCTCAAAACTCAGAAGTTAGGAACTTAACCTCATCATAGCGAAGGAGGTAGATTTCAAATTGAACTTCAGCTTGCATGACGGGAGGTAGGTTAGACATGTTGGTGAAAAGGGATTTTCATTTTTGTTTGATCATTTTTTTAAATTTTTTATTTATGGTCAGTTTCACCCTTTGTTTAAAAATCACATGTCTTTAAAAAAATTAAACGTTATATTTCTCATTACTCTCAGAGATATTTGATATGTGTATCTTTCTTCTTCTTTTTTTTTTTTTCGTTTTATCGTTTTGGACTAAATCGTCAAAGTTGCTTAGTTTCCGGCATGAAGTTTGTTTTATGATGACAAACTTTGTATTACTTATATCTTTAACATGCTAAGGATAAACCTAATAATTTGATAACTTGATAAGCAAAACACATTTTAACTCCGCTTGCAATTAATTTCATTAAAAAAAAGAAGAGGATAAAATCGATCTTAACTGTTGGTCATAGAGGTTGGATATTAATTATTTCTTACCCCAGTCACATTATTTTGTTCTGGCTCTAATTTCTATAAATTGTTTGTCCCCACTTTCACTTTTCGTGAACCTGGCTATATCTCGGGCGTTCTCCAAACCATACTCGGGGATTGAAACATACAATAGTTTGTCAACCCCCACAATGCCCATTTTTGCTTTTTTTTTCTCCTTCTCATTTGAGGCCCCATTTTGTTTACCATGCAAACCAAGGCCCCTGCACCTCAGAGAGGCGTTGACCTCAGATGTGGTTTGTGGGGGTAGGACTGAGTGAGCCTTTTTAGCAAAGTAAAAAAAAAAAGGCCCCGAAATGAGAAAAAAGTGGCAAAAATGGGCTTTTCGGGATTGACAAACTAGATTCCCGGGGATTGTTTGGGGAACGTCCGATATATAGCCAGGTTCCCCAAAAGTGGAAATGGGAACAAACGACTCGTTTGTTCCCATTTCCTAGAAAGTTTCAAGAAATTAAAGCTGGAGCAAAACATACAATTATATCACTATTTTTATTTAAATTATCATTGCCTCCAAGCGTAGAAAAAAAAAAAAAACTATCGTTCCAATTTTTATATCACTTGCAGGATATTTTCATGTTTATAACTTGTAATGACATGCTAGTGCACCAAGGAGCGGTTATCTAAAATAACTTTTCAAATTACCACTTAAAATTATATTTGAGACGCGCATTATTACATTCCGGGCAATCTATGTTACAGAAATTCAAGTTTGTAAAGAATATCATAATAAATGTTCCTTCTTTTTTTTTTTTGTGGGGGGGGGAGGAGGAAGTTTAAAATAACTTTCAACATGCATACCCTTTATTGTCAGTAGACGTTAATGTTACGAAGAAATATAAAATATATAATATTAATAATAGATCTAAAAGACACAGAGAATTGATTTTGCACAAATATCATATTGATGCATTATCCATATAGAAACATGAAATGCAGTATAGCGAAAATTAAAGTGATGAGTAATAATAACAATGTGGTTCTTCAATATCTCCTAGCTCAGCTTATTTGAACGATGACAATGTGTCAACAGATAAGTTTACCTCAGATACAGTTGCCTTGACACTTGACCTAAATACAGGATGGTGGAATAAATGAGAAATAAATCGTATATTAAGGAAAAACATAAGGTGTTCACTTTATTCATTTTGGCTATTGCATCTTGCATTGGTTTATGCTGATCAAAGTCATGGACCATCTGGACATTTTGATTATTAAACATTTTTTAAATTGTTTCAAATTAAATCAAAATTACAATTGACAATTAATTTTCCCAAAATTAGCATAAAAGAGGGGCTGTGTGTAGGGGCAGGGGGAAATCGCCTCCAATATTCCCTTCTTTATGAAGTGCTTTTGGGAATATGAGGCCCTCTCACTTTTTGCCATCCAATTTCAAAAAACATTTCGACGCCCAGCACCAAATATTATGTATTGATATTTGGCCGGAGGAAAAATAGGAAAGAACTTTCAAGTGCAAAAGAAATTGACTTCTTGCCCTGCCCAAGCTGGCTCTGTTCGACAAGCACTACACCAATAGGCAGCGCCCACTCCCCCCCCCCCCCACCATTCAGACCTAAAATTATTTTTTTTAAACAAACAAAAAACCAAAAAAAACCTGATGTGAAAAGAGTGTCCTTTTTGCTCGCACCGTGTGACGGGGGAAAATATTGGGTGTACCAATCTTTCCAATTGCGCACCCCCCCCCTCCTTGAACAAATGCTTGTGACGCCCTTGGAACCAAATCAGATGAAAAGTAGTTTTTAGAACTCTCTCCTAGCACTTGAAGTGAAGTTGGGTTGGCGATTGCCGGATGGCATCTGACAACGGCATTTCTTGCCGTGCCGTGTTCAGTGGAAACGAGAAATGGCATGCCGTGCCGTAAACCGTGCCGAATACCGTGCGGGTTGCCGTGCCGGATGCGGTGTAAACGGCCTTTATACGAACACTGTTTCATTTTTTAAACTAATGAACTTCGGATAACGAACCGGATTACACTTTTCACGACTTACAAACCCTATTTCATATTCTACTAATAACTGTTCGGACAATCGAGCCTTCAGAGGCCTATTTCATTTTCAGACCTTCGAACCTTCAGATAAACGAACGTTCTCGAACCGGCCACTTGAAGAAGTGAGGACGGTCATTTTTTTTTTTCCTGGGGGAGGATGGGGCGGCATGGGGGAGGGGCATGTGAAGTGATGAGGGCATTTTAGTGCATTTTAGAAGGAAAAAAAGTTGTGCCCCCAATGAGGAGGGGTTGTATGCCCTCTAGAGTTACTTATACAATGTACAAGTATCTGGTACTTTTGTGTTTTATTTTTGCTTGCTTTCCCCCCCCCCCCCCCCTTTACTACATTTACATACATTCTAACACATTACCTCATTATCGTATTCAGTACTTAATGTGATGTCTGCCTGTGTGTGTAGAGCGGGCGGGACGTTAAATCCTGACTCCAACCAGATGTTTGAAAAAAAAAAACTTATAAAGAAGACCATACATCACCGATGTGTGGTCAGGAGTTTGTCGAGCGGTAACGCTCATTGTTACCTCTCTGTGTCAGCCTACAAACTGACATGGAGCGAACCCCGGTCCGAATCCCAGTCATGTCTCTCGGATGGTGACGTTAAACAATAGAACATTTATAGACAGGGGCGTAGACAGCGGGGGGGGGGGAGATGGGGGATGCATCCCCCAACTCAAAAGGTGGGGGATGGCATGTACAATCATCCCCCACTTTTCACGGGTGATATGTATTTTTTTTAAAGCTGAAATAGGCTTTGCACACTCCTTTTTCTTCCATGGAGCTCTAACAATTTTCGCTTGCGCTTCGCGCTCGCATAGTACTATTATCATTATTATTATTATTACTATTATTATTATAATTAGTATTATTATTATTATCATTATTAAATCCAGATTAATTATTTCTATATCTATTATATATTTATTTATATTGAGGCCTATACTTATTTCATTATTTCCAGGGAAATTATTTTGTTTTTCTTCCTAGAGCTCTATTTGTATTAGTCTATTTACTCTATATGTTTATTTTAATTATATTCATACATATAATTGTATTTTTATTATAATAATATTTGCAGAGTGAACAAATCTTTAACATAAAATAAATGGTCTAAAATTGCGTTTATCTATTAAAGGTGTATGCAGCTATCGGTATATTTTGCAGAATAACCCCTTTGTGGATACGAAATCGGGCTCAGGCCCCTACTTTTTTTCTTTTTTTTTTAGCTCGTGCTTCGCGCTCGCTTAGAGGAAATAAAAAGTTGGCACATAACCCTAACCCTTCTGGTACGGCATGTTTGTTTAATTTCTTTGCTAATCAAGTCAGTATTTACTATTTTTATTATGCAAGATTTGATTCATTTAACCTCATAATTTTCCTCTCGCGCTTCGCGCTCGCCTTGTATTATTTGCTTAGGTAATTCGGCGCAACTCCCAAAATCGGCCCTTTTTTGCCCCTTCTTTGAGTGTAGATACAAAAAACACCTCTTGTTTACCTCAAAATTGTCCGCTCGCGCTACAATTTGTTGACACACATCCCTAGTTTTTTGGTGTGGTGGCCAGCTTTTTGTGATATTTAAGGGATTCGCGCCTATCCATTCTTCTAATATTGTGACCTCACCATTATCTGCAATTAGAAAGAAAGATTCTTCCCTTTAATACAAAGTAGGGTACAATAATTATATTCAGATCACGGAACCCGTACCTCGCAATCCAAATCGCTTTGCGGCCTTTTTTTGTATACCACAAAACACTTGTCTGTGTGCGCTTGCCTTCATTATGCAAACTGCCAAGTATTCAATTTCACAGTTTCCTTCGAGAATGATTTTTATTTAGGTCTTGTATCCTTTTTAATTCCGATTGCTACAAATGTTTTTGTCTCACTTTTAACTCAACAGGGTCATCGCTAGATTGAAAAATAATTCTAAAGATGGTCAACAGAAAAGAGTTTTCCGTACCATGCACTCTTTCACCGACCTACATAATATCTAGAAATTCATTGATTTTCCAACGTTGACAGAAGTAACTGTTATCTACATCCATGACAGTAATTTAATGTATTTGTGAACATGATGTTAGTTTCCATTGGGCGATCAGGCCCTCTCCTTATGTTGCATATATATTTTAGAAAAAAAAAATATTGAATTTTGCCGCAGATTGTGAAAACCAAATTATTTTTATTTTTGATCATCACTCCAGTGCTTATAGAGAGATATTGATTATTGCCTAATATGGAATCTCTGTGACTGCCTAATGTCACATGATTGTCTGATGCCAGAAGATAAAGGCTTGATTTGGAAGCGAGACAGTGGCGGATCCAGGGGCGCAAGACGAGTGCCCCCCCCCCCTCATGCAGTGTTTTGAGAATCACTAATTGAACATACATTTTAATAAATTCATTATTCATGTTAATATAGAAAATTATCATCTGTACCCTCTCTATTTTCAAATTTTCCATTTGCGTTCCTCTATTCGTTGGATGGATAAAATTTTGATTTTCCGTGGGGCACCTAATGCTCCTTTCACAATTGGTGGTGCGACTGCTAATGCGGCGGTCACAACTCGTCGTAGGCTACGGGGCACGTGCCATCAACGTAGCCTGCGTTGCATGTGCAATGCACGCACAGGTCCTGGGTCAACTTCTGCGATTCCTGCGTTTCTGTAGTAAGGGTATTGTAAAAACTTCCTGCACGTCGTACATGCATTGTACCTACGTGGTACCTCCGCTCACGAATTTTCTACGAAATCCGTCGTAGGGAGTTGCACGTCGAAGGTACGGCGAGTTGTGACCGCCGCATTACAACCGTTGTAATTGTGTGCAACATATATTGTGACCAAATGATCGCAAACGATCCCAAGAGCAATTGTGAAAGCCCCTTAACGCCACCAGACCTCCTTCATGTGAAAAGAAAATAATATAGCCTATTCATAAATCGTCTTATCTGTTAAATAGCATGACAAAACCGATGCGAGATCTTGCATTTAAAGTTTTGTTCAATCTTTCATCGTGATGTTCACATTGTAATTGAACCTTCAAAAGTACGCTGGTGTGATTTCTTTTTTCCCCCATTATTATTATGCGTGTGTTGTTGGTACAGTCTGTCTCGAGAAAAGTTTCGATTTCCATAAGGCCCTATAATATGAGTCGTTTTTTTTCTCCATATATCATAAATGAAATAGTCCTACATTATTTAAAGTTATGGGGCTGGTCTTAAAAATGAAATTTTGTTCTAAAAACTAATAATACCAATATGATCCCGTTAATAATTGAATCAAAATGAGTTACCTACATTTGATTTTCGTACATATCAGATGTTTTGGGGGTTTTTTTCATTGATTTTTAACAGCTTGTTCATCGTGATTGAACTACATTTTACGAATTGCATGAAATCACGCCCTTTGCCAATTTAGTATACCCGTGTTAATTAATAACAATAGGGAATATGACTGTGCAAATACGAAAATGTGTAATAATTCAGCCATAAACGTTTTGGGACGTGAGTAGCCTCTTGTCGAGGCCCTGTTGGCTGGTCGTCGTTTGCCGAATGGTGTCGCGGGAAAGCGAGGAGAAAACCCGAACTCGCGAAACGAGCAGTACAAATAACTGAATTGGTCAATATTCAAGATTCATGAAGCATTTTCAATGTTCTTAACACTTTTGTCGTCTCTCATCGCGGAGAATCCATGGGCCGCCATTGAGACATCAGTCTCGCCCGGCCTCATGAATATCCAACATTACGTCATTATAGCCCGCGCTCATTGGATGATTTTCACCGACCAATTTTTGGTCGGAATATTCATCAAAACAATAAAAGACATAAGAAAGTCGGTGAAATTCAGGTTAGGTGTCAAAAGGCCTTGTTTCGCTGCGCTCAACAAGCCCGACTCGCTTCGCGAGTTCGGGTTTTCGCCTCGCTTCGCCTCGCTTCGCTCGGCATCATTCGGCAAACGACGATAAGCCAACAAGGCCTCGACAAAAGGCTAGGACGTGAGTTGCACAACTTACTATTTTCAAGTACTCTTTATTATAGCTTAATTTGGTATGACTTTATAATCAATATTTGTGATTAGCAGTTAAAACATTCTCACTTTATTTTTACAAGGTCACGATAGCAAAAAAATGATATCATTGTTCTGTAATTAAAGTGACCTCGCATTTAAAGAAAATCTGGAGTGCTATATAATAATCATGACAGCTACAGGCGATGAAAAACAATGCTAATTGCATTGCATATTAGGCCTTACATTAGCCGACTTCAGGAAACTCTCCAGCTATTTTCCAAGTCCATTCTCATCTCTCTCTCTCTCTCCCTCCATCTATCGGCGTCATCCAAATAAAAGACGTCATTTCAGTCATATGCAACAAATAACCTTGTCAACTCGGCACTGCTCTCCCATGCCCGATGCGTGAAATGCCAAATTCCGATGCTTTTTACCCCGCTATTTTTGTTGTTTTCGTCTAGTCGGTGTCACAGTGCGTGTCGCCAGTACCATATGGCACCCTTTTTTGCTTTGATTTTACTTTGAAAGTATGAGTATTAATTCCGTCATTATATCTATGGAAAATGGATTCCATTTCAATTAAAATAGTCTGTGTGGTTAATATCAAAAACGTTACAGATTGATTAAGAAATTAATCCTTTGAAATAAAATCGTTTTAACAGAAAATTTATGAAATTTATGAAAAAATGGGACATCTTCTCATGATACTAGTAATGATGATCAACATGATGATGATAAAGTATCAGCGATAAAATAAGGTTATAAAAATGAACCATGGACCCTTATGATATAGACATGTGAAAAATGATAATACACTGATAATAAATAAAGTGGTGTTTCCTTTACATCATATTAATGGTTAACTTGCCAGAAATTGGTAATAAGGTAAATAAAATCGTAACTCCGTAAAACGTATATAAGTCCAGTTGAACAGTTTTCTACTCTTAAAAAAAAATTATGTTTGATTTTCCTTGATGATAGAGAACATTCGTAGAAAATGACAAATATTTCTCATTCATCTAGATGAAGATTTCTGAATATTTTTTAGTAACAAATTTCGATGGTTTCTTTTATGACGAAAAAGACAGTATAATACAGTCACAATCTTCAGCAACAGGTTTTGAAATGTAGAAACCGACAGAGATATTAAAAAAGGAATCAGAGGTTGAGACTGAAACGAGAGATACAGAATGCCGGATGAGAGAAAAGAATGAGTTATAGCTCTTACTCAGAATACGAAGAAGTAAAAACACGAAGATGTAAAAATAGAAATCCTTTGGCTTATTTTATAACAGAAAATGAAAAAATAAAAAACGGCCGATGTATCTCAAGAAATGTCTATACTGTCCACATCAGAATGAGAGAAAGTTGCCATTTAAGGTGGCGTCACACTGTCCCGAAGTTGAACGAAGATGGACAGACGAAATGTGAAAGGATAGGGTGGTATCTCACTTCGCGGAAACTACTTTGAAACTACTTTGAGACGGATTTGGGACTACTTTGGGAAGGTTTTGTAACTACTTGGAGACGGTTTTGAAACTTGTCGCGGAGACGTCACGGAAACGGATTAAAGTATCGGAGACATCTCTTAAACTTTTTATCCATTGCGGAGACGTCTCCGCGAAGTGAGATACCACCCATAGGGTTTGCTCGAAGTTAGCCCCGAACTTGGTCAACAGCCAAACAAGAGCCAAAACGAGAACGGTATCTACATAAGGTTACAAGATGGCACTCGAACAACATACGAAGGTTACCGAAATGGCCCGATGCTTTCGTGATCATAGCTAAATTCGAAATTTTCCCTGATCGTGTGTCCATCCTTGCTCAACTTCGAGACAAGTAATGCTGCAGTCACACAGATACTTACGTATAGTTACGTTTTTGTTGTTTTGATCTTCTTATGTATTTATTTGTTTTATTGAATGAACGAAGTTATCACTATTTCCACTGCTGAATATGATGGTAAGGCATCCGTGGGGATCTGCAGAAATAAAAATGATTTTGGACACAACCGGACGTAACTCAACGTAAGTGTCTGTGTGACTGCAGCATTAGGAATGAAGGAAAGGCAAATGGAAGTGTGGGTGTATGGAGGAGGATTGAGAAGCTTTTTTTTATAGAAAGAAGTAAATAAAGTTGGATAATGCTTCATATTTTATTGTCCGAAACAAAGGTGATATAATATGAAATGTGAGCTGTATATGTATATAAAAAAATAGAAGCAAAGACATAAGTAGAAAAGGGGAAAAAGACAAAAATTAAAATTTATTTTAGATATACTGCGATTGGATTAATATGTATTTGTGATGAGGGAAAAAACACTCCGTTTTCATAATGACGAATTAAACGCAAGAAAGGACTTTAATAACTAATGCTACAGTCACACAGACACTTACGTTGAGTTACGTCCAGTTGCGTCCAAAAATTATTTTCTTATTTTGCGGATCCCCACGGATGCCTTCCCATCATAGTCTGCAGTGGAAATAGTGATAATTTCATTCATCCAATAAAACAAAGAAATACATAAGAAATTGTAGAATAGAATATTAAAGAAGGATAAATCAACAAATACGTAACTAAACGTAAGTGTCTGTGTGACTGTAGCATAAAAAAAAAGAAAGCAAAATACGTAATTACGATAATAGAGAATAAAACGCAAGAAAAGATACATCTTAGACGAAAATAATCTTATAAAGATTTATCATAATCAACCGATACAGTCTGTGTCAAATAAAATGGTACAGTTGGGATTTTTTTTTTATTGTATGAAGATTAGTAACAGCTTAATAATGCTCGGTATTTTCATTAAGCAGGAAAAATGAGCTTTCTTCTGCATTTTTTTTCCATCTCATTTGGTGCAGTAGATCTCGAGATATGATTAGTTTTCTACAATCATTAAAAATCCATTATGCGCACGCCTTCAATGCCTTTGTGTGATGGTTTTCGAGCATAAGACGCCGGGGGAAAAAAAGAACAATAGGTTTGTGCAGAGTCAAATCTCTTGTCTTCACACAAAAATTAGCATAACTTTTGTTGTGCAAAAGCAAATTATTTGAAATAAATTGTATCAGCAAGAAGAATATATTGGCTTTAAGCTGATACCATAACATTTGAAAAGATTTCATACCTAATTTATTTTCCCCCCGACTGTACCATTTTTTTTTTTTACACAGACTGTATAGCCTTGAAAAAACACATTTAAATGAGGAAGACCGTGTCGGCTACTGAAGACACGCATTGGTAAATTATTCGACCTCATTCTCCATGTCCCTCTCGATCTCGCATTGCTTGTCGTCTTCGTTCACCTCTTGGACCTCGCTGTCCATCCTGAGTGATCATGTTACATTCGATTCTGACCTCGAATGGACATCATTGACCTCAGCATGAATTATTCGGGTTGGTTAAGCTCAGGAGATGCATCTTTTTACTATCACTAGAAATTATCATTTTCACAATTTTTTTCTCTATACTCTCATTCTTTCGTTCGTTTTCTCTTTATATTCCGCTTCCGTCTCTTTTTCTTTCTTTCTTTCTTTCTCTTTCCTTTATCTTAATATTCTCTTCTTGTTCCCTTCTAATTGAAGATGCTAGTACTAAAAGTTCCTATGTTACATCAAATCAGTTTTGAGAAACAGAGGGTAAAAATGTAACATACGAACATCTAGTACTAGCATCTTCAATTATTTTACATATTCCGAAAGAGTAACTCCTCCCGCATCTTTTGGTACCATTTTTGTGTGGTATGTCTTTACGCTTGGATGAACATGACACATTGTTACATGAATGTAACAGAGGGCCAAAATGTAACATACGAACTTCTAGCACTAGCATCTTCAATTATTTTCTTGGGCAGTAAAGATTTTAGAGATGCATGAGGTATGCGCCCCCGGACAAAATATGTGCCATCATATTCATATACTTGCAAAGAAACCTGCAAGAAACACAACACGCTCGTGTTAAATTGTTTCACGTTTTAACTTTGAATTGATTTAATAACATATAATAAAGAGAACAATATAGATAAATTGGCCTTGAAATGTACAAAACAAACCAGTTTTATCTATTTACCATCATGACCATGGCAGACCGACGCGGTGTACCACTCCATCAAAAATCAACGTTCATTGAACATTTATCTTGTCTTTTACAGTTAACTCACTTGTCATAGATGTACTCTTCAGGATTGCACAGTTACCATGGGAACTGCACGATATCTGGATGAAATGTTACATTTATTACATTTTGTTTCTCATTACGATCCATGTTTTAATGGTATAATGAAATACAATCATTTAATTTAAAGTGAAACAACAAATGATAATCTTAATTCACACAAGACGCTGAATGAGATATGATCTTAGAATTATCATTGGCATCCTAATTGCTATTCCTAATGACGATGCGACCTTTCTCTCTAGCTGTGTACTTCGCGGAGACGTCTCCGCGACAGATAAAGAGTATTAGAGACGTCTCGGAGACGTCCCGGAGACGTCCCGGAGACGTCTCCGTGACAAGTTTTTAAAATTTGTCGCGGGGACGTCTCCGAAACGTTTCATGAGTCACGGAAACTAATCTGAGACGGTTTTTTGAAACTGCTTTGTCACAGTTTTTGAAAAATATAGCGGACACATCTCGGAGACGTCTCTAATAATTTTTATCCTTCGCGGAGACGTCTCCGCGAAGTGAGATACCACCCTAGTGACCAACATCACTGCGATAAGCTCTCAATCACTCAGATCTGCAATCACCTACATACCCTCTACACATAATGCTTTTGAGGATAGAAATATTTCTTTCTAATTATCTAAGCATAAACTAACTCATCATCTTCTCGCGATATCAGTGTATCGTATACAGCGTATATTATGAGCAAATGTTAATTGAGGTCATATATTTCAGCTCCCTTGTCGAATAAAATAGTATCTGAAGATATTAATATGAAAATATATTATTAAAGAATAAACATTCCATTTTTTCCATCCATGCCATTTCAGAAAAAGTTTGTTTTTTTCCTTTCAATCCAGCATCTCACAAGATATTCATTTAACGCATACTCTTACATTAAAGTTTTCAATGCAAGAAATCAATTATATCTTATATAAATGACATCATTCGTTCAGATTAAAATGAATAGGAAAAATAAAGCACTCATATAAATTGTCCTTGAGGCACTAAACTGCATTACAGGGGCCCCTAGACTTACCACGCTAAATAAATCATCACGACCATGCATGTGCACAATAATGATAATGTATTATGACTAATACACTCTATTGGAACAGTTCTGGCAACGCCACAGAATAGAATTCAGGGGACACGCTCCTTTTCCATAAAATTGTTGTTCACAAACGCCCTAAAACGCCCTTTTCCTTTCCGCTCCCCCCCCCCCCCCCACTATTATATTAATAACCTTATTATAGGTTTTCCCGGTCAAGTTCAAACTATCTACGTTCAATTTGACATTTCTTTCAATCAATTTCGTCCGAAATGTATTTTGCGATTAAAATATATACAATCAAATTCGTTTATGAACAGCTAAAATAAAAATGAAAAAACCCATTCAATCCAATTGCAAATCGCGCAGATCAATAATTGATATTGTGAGCCATATGAGAGCTCATTAGCGAATATGAAAGAAACGCTTGTTTTATATAAGCGTCAATTTAAGTGACCGATATCTCCTCTCGGCTTAAATTGAAGGAACATTAACGAATTCGATTGCAAAGAGTTTAAAATTGAACCGGAAATCTTATACTAACACCGTACACTGCTATTGCAATGAGTTCGATCATATATAGATGACTACATAATTTGGATCAGAGTTATTTTTATCACGTTATAAGATAACTTGATTTATGAAGCGCTTATATATTCCTCAAGGCGAAATTCATAATACCATTATCGCTCTAACTTTAAAATGGCATCGTCCATAAAAAGACCATCGATATGAGTTAGAAAGCTGTAAAAAAATATCTGTATTTTTAGAGCAAAATGCTGTCAGCAGAGTTACCATATCTTGTGTGTAAATATTTATGTGAGATATACAAAATATACATCGTGATCATGACTAACACAATTATTCTGTTCTGACTAACTACGTATAGATACGCTACAATGTATATAGAAACTGTTCTGTTTTTTTATCCCATAATATTCATGGAAGAAATTAACAAAAATCTGTTTTTGAAAAAAAAAAAAACATTTTATTGCGACTCTGCTGACATCACTTCGCTGTAAAAATACAGATTTTTTTTTTGTCATTATTATTATTATTATTTTAAGTGCAGGCATATACCCACATCCATTGCATATAGCGCCTAATTCATAATACAGAGTCCGAAATTTATGAGACTATGGATTCTCTATGTACTAAAAACTACATAAACACTAGGGATGTGCATGTAGTCTCTCTCTCTGTATAGACATGAAATTATTTGTTATAGTGTCAAATTGAAGTCTGTGCTTGCAGACTAGGATTTCATTCTCCTTGTAAACCATCTTATGATGCAAAATAAATTAAAACTCATCACGGCGATTTTTAACATTTCCCTCTATTTCAAGTTGTTTTTTCTTGACGTTAACCTGTGGGTGTTGGGTGTATTATTACAATTTAATGCATTATTACAATTTTTTAAGAGCTCAGGCTCTTTTTTTTAATACTCAATTTAATACTTTATCACCACGTAGGGGAGAAAAGGGAGAGGAGGCAATTTGGACAACCAGGAAGTACCTTCTTCAAACATAATTCTATTTACCCACAACTCCCTGTCGAGATTTTCTTCATTTCCGACCAATCTTTTTCGCCATTTTCTCGCAAAAGCCTACCCTAGCAGACGACTGTCTCGAACATGAAGGATTTTGTTTCCCCTCGAAGATGACGTTTGAATAAAAGGCTGGAGTTAAAAAACACACGAAAGCCATGACATTTTTGTTGAGATAATTAAGTGAAAATATTGTATTAAGGGAGGGTTCAAGAACGATAAAACACAATTATTTATAACTAATTCTTAAAAAAAGTGTATGAATATTTCTTTTAAAAAAAAAGAAAAAACATTTCCAATTCTCTCACTGATATTTTAATTATAATGTCACTTGCCGTTGTGTCTCCTTTTTTTCATTTTAATGAGAGGCATTCTTATTTGGAAACGGGTGCTTTTCTGCTTTGTATTATTTGAAATAAAAATCATCCTTATATGGAAATATGGATGCAAAAGGGAATATCATTTTTATTAGGTGCCTTATAAGGTTCATCGGTACACAAAAAAGTATTTATCACTTGACCTTTTTTATACCGATTTATGTATAATCTCTTATTTGGGGGAGAAAGTATATACGTCTCGAAGATTTCCATTCCATAATGCTACAGTCACACAGACACTTACGTATAGTTACGTCCCGTTGCGTCCAAAACTTATTTTCTTTTCTGCGGATCCCCACGGATGCCTTCCCGTCATAGTCAGAAGTAGAAATAGTGATTATTTCATTCATCCAATAAAACAAAGAAATGCATAAGAAAATAGAATAGAAGATGAAATAAGATTAAAACAACAAAAACGTAACTATACGTAAGTGTCTGTGTGACTGTAGCATAACTCCCTAGCTCTCTGCTTTTCACCCATCGAACTCGTGACATTTCTCTGCGCAGAGACAAAGCAGATCTCATTTAATATGCCACTGTAGGTTGTATGACTCATTCTGTAATGAAATGCTGCATGAATGTTACCCCTTCAGAGTACCTTCACAAGGAATGCATACATACCCGTCTATTTATCGGAACAAGCAGGACGATGTGTGGCGGATCGGAGCTCATAAAATGCACCTTTGCATAGGGCCGTACAAAATGCATTATAAAATAATTTCTTTTACTAGAATTCTACTTTTAAGCATTTACTTTTAATTGAACTACTAGTATAATCATTTAATATCTTTTCCAAATTATAAAACAAATAGTTACAGTCGTATGACAATAGCGCAAGGTATATCATAATATAGGTTTTCCTGGTCAATTTTAAACTCTTTCCAATCGAATTCGTTAATGTTCATTCAATTTAAACGATACCTCATGGAGCGGAGCTATCGGCCAATTGAATTAACGTGTAATTTTTTAATCGCGATCACATTTCGGACGAAAGTGCATGTAAGAAATGTTAATTTGATCGGAGATAGTTTAAACTTGACCGGGAAAACCTATAATAAGAAAACACATTAGCAAAATTTGAGCAAAAGTATATAATTACTTGCTTTTATGCTTACTGCTCATTATCTCATGTTTATCTAATTTATGTGAAATCGCTATTGATTTTTCATTGTATTCTATTAATTCATCTCCATAAACTCTAATATAAATTAAAAAGTTATCTATTGTATTATCGGGCTTTTGTAAAATATACAATCATACCTATATAATTTCAAAGAACTAACGGCTAGAATGTATTAGTTTTCTATTGTTATTACTAATTTGTTCACTGAGAAAATTATACTTCCTTAAAGATGTACTATGTAGTTTCGTGCATATTAGTTCCAAATAACTTCTTGACTAACGAGAGCTTTCAAAGGGCTTTTCAAGGAATTAAAAACTAATGTGTGAACATGTCATTGTGAAACTAGCATTTATAAATAGAAACTAGGGGAGATAGATATTGTTATTAATCCTATATACAAGATTCTTTATTTTTCCATGCATGCAAATACATATAAATGTGGCTTTCAGTGGCTTTTTTCAACAAGTTAAAGTTAATAGATTAAAAGGAAATATTACGAAAGTAACACATTAGCAGATTTCGTCTATGCTCTCAGTAAATTTATGCGCAATGACAAAATGAGACATGCGTTGTATTTTTATAGACCTAAGAAATAGGATTTGAAAAACAAATGTATACTCTAGGCTACAAGCATACAGAATTGAAAAGGCGACTTTTCAATGTATTTTTTCATCAAATATGCTAGGAGTTCACTGCATTTTTTTTTATTGTATAGTATGTATTATTCGTCTTATAATGTTTATTTCAACGTATTGCTACCATTCTCCTAAAGACGAGAGAGCTTTTTATTTTATTTGAACTCTTGTGGATTGTTCTGAAAAAAATATCATTGCAGTGGCGCCTCCCACAGACAAAGCTCGAAGCTTACCATTTGCATGACGTGCCTCGTATTTATCTTCCACCTAGTGTCTTCCCCATTCTACCTCCCCCCCCTCTCTCTCTCTCTCTCTCTCTCTCTCTTTCTTTGTCTGTCTTTGTTTTGATTTTTCGTTTAATTATTAGTGATGAATATTGATAATAGTACGTTGTCATCATCTCCCCCTTCTCTCTCTCTCTCTCTGTCTCTGTCTGTCTGTCTCTCTCTCTCTTACCCCAGATCTTCCTCTCCTCTGCCTCTCTTTTTCCGTCCCTCTTTCTCTCATCTTTCCTCCCCTTTTTTCCTTTTTATCGCTGCTTTTTGCAAACATTCGATATAATTCCACAACCTCTCTCAATTTAAACAGTAAAATTAATTTCTATTAATCCAGAGTTTCAACGCTTGACATTTGCGATTTCTTATGAAATTACAAACAGCGACGAAAGTAACTATTACTTTAGAATAATTTCTTTGAATCTGATATTGTATCATCGTCCTCAAGGCTTGGTGACTTTCATTCTACAAAAGACTTCGATGGTACCGAGAAGGTGGGAGGAGTGAATAATAATATTCTCTGGAGGGAGTGGGTAATAATAATTGCTATTACCCCCTCCCACCTCTGAGTGATATATTATCAATTTCAATCTCGTTAAGTGTTGGGTTGTGATATGTGAATTGACTCGATGTATCAGCAACACGCTCGAAAGGGCTGACTGAGTGATATGATGTTCAGTGAGGGTTTTTTTTTCTCCGTCTTCTTCTTCTTCTCCCTCTTATTCTTCTTCTTCTTCTTCTTCCCATTTTGTTTCCTTTTCCTTTTTTTTTTAAAGGTTTAACCCTTGCATTGTTTTGTGTTCATTTTGATCACTCGCAATCTGCTATAGAGATTAGGAATAAGTCATTATTTTTTAACAGTGTTAAACTGTACAAATTAATATCTTCTTTCATTTATATAAGAATTAAAATTTTGTGAACAATATCGTCTCTGAAAATTATACGAAGTCGCTGAACGCAAAAATTCGTGTTCATTTTTTCCTTTAACTTATTTCATTTTGTTATTAATACAAGGAGGAAATTAACGAATAATCCCTTCTTTCTCTCTCTCTCTCTCTCTCTCTCTCTCTCTCTCTTTCTCTCTCTCTCTCTCTCTCTCTCTCTCTCTCTCTCGCTCTCTCTCTCTCTCTCTTTCTCTTCTTTCCATATCTTTATCTCTTCCTCTCTCTCGAACTCCCTATCTCTAAATATTTGTTTTTGTTTTGTTTTGTTTTGTTTTCTTCTTCAGAATTTCACTTTAATTTCCTTTCGAATATTGTTTCCCTTAGGCCTATTTTAAATTAATCTAAAGATACAATAATAATAATATTCATTAAATATTATGAAACATTGTATTTCCAACCTTCAGCATATCATGATGAATACTAGTACTCCTCTTGAACTTTACATGTCTCGTTTGGTAATCAAAATAATTATGTCCTTGGCTGTGCATCATCAATACACTGGCTCGATACAATTGTGAAAATATAGAGGATGAAAATCACCCAGCAATATCAATGTGTTCATCAAATCAATTTTTTTTTTTTTTTTTTTTTTTTTTTTTTTTTTTTTTTTTTTTTTTTTTTTTTTTTTTTTTTTTTTTAATCAACGAGATGTTGTTTGTTTCGTCATAAAATCTGATTGGTGTTATCGCTTGTGGTGCATGTTATGTTCGATTCTAGGTTTCGTCTACTTTGAGAAAAGCCTTAATAATTTATGGATTATGTCTAATTCCAAATAAGATACGGTCTGTGTGTGTAATAACATACAGGGCTTTGAGAGCTGTAAATACATCAGACTTCACTTGCGCTCTAGGCCTATAATTTCAGTTTCAGATTCTATTTTCTTATGAAGATATTATTGAATATCATCATGTAAAATGATTACTATGCATTTCATTCATATTGTTATTCGGAAACAAATGAAATAAAAACAATAATTATTTCTTATTTTCGTTACAATACAAGGACAAATCATTTTTCATTGGCAGGTGGGAACTAAAGGGGTGTATTCCCTCTTTTTCTTCTACTTTTTTTTTTTTTTTTTTTTTTTTTTTTTTTTTTTTTTTTTTTTTTTTTTTTTTTTAAAGAATCATAATATTGAATATAGTTCACGTCTACGCGCAATGTATTTTCACATTTTTAAACTTTTGTTTTCACCCCTCCCCATGGATCCTCACCTGCTTGCAATGGGCAGAATATAACATATCGTGTTCTAAACCAAATTCTGTATATAATAAGGCCAGGGTATACCGCCTTAACTAAAGGGTAAAATTGTCCTCGCTGTTCTTATTTGGCAACCTTTCGGCTAGGCCTCCTAAATTAATGCATACCGCTCTTAAAATCAGCGCACTATACATTATTCCGTGCACAGGGTGCTTTTATTTTGAACGGCATCCGCTATATAACTCATTTTATATTCCCCGTCAGTAGGTACCGCATATTACTCTATCTGTGTGCTGAGATATATTTATGTGTATTTATATAATTTCCCTAAAAACACGATTTGTGTATTCAATGATTAGGTATTTCGATACATTCAGCTAGCCAAAGACTGAAACGTTGATACGCAGTTAACTATTATTTATTTATGTACATGTAGGCCTATGTCTGTCTGTAATGCTGCAGTCACACAGACACTTACGTATAGATACGTTTGTGTTTTTTTAATCTTATTTCATATTCTATTCTATCATTTCTTATGTATTTCTTTGTTTTACTGGATGAACGAAATTATTAATATTTAAACTGCTGACTAGCTATGACAGGTAGGCATCCGTGGGGATCCGTAGAAAAGAAAAAAAAATTTCAACGTAAGTGTCTGTGTGACTGTAGCATTAACAGTCCTTTATAATTTGTGTGAAAAAAATAAACTCTATATCAAAGGAGAAATTAAGGTCTTTTCTAGAAGCAAAAACAAATGATTTGCCAATAATTTGCAAAGACAGAAATTTGCCCCCGAAAATTAAATTATATTCATTTTCAGATTCCACATTTTATTTTATGTAATTGATATGGTTATATCGAGGTCGTCCAAAATTAAGTGAACATGCTGTATACTTCGGATACTTGGAGTATAGTGATTTGATAATATATAAATTGTTTATATTATCATTTTAAACTTTATGGCAAAATTATTTTAAAATAAATAAACCTTGTCGACTCATTTCGCATCAGATACCCATATAATACGTGGCCTATACTCATGGCCAACCCGTGTCCACTCATAACTATTTATACAAAAAAGTGGCCTTAAGATTAATCGTGTAGAATATACTAATATCATACAGTCACTATTATATTTATGTTTGTAGTTTCCTTATGAAATTAAGAAAATTTTCGCAGCTTACGGGTTTTTTCGGTCTGTGAATGGTTCAAAATATTTTACCTCTTGATTAGGATCAAATTATCTTTTTTTAAAACAAATTTGTGCTATAAATTTCTCTACTGAAAATATTGGAGTCTGCTTTTATCAGACTAGTTTTGGCACCTACCCATATTAGATAATGACATCGTAATCCTATATAAGCCCTATCGATACATGACAGTGGCGGATCCAGGATTTCAGGATAGGGGGCGCCAGGCCCGATGGGGGGGGGGGAGGGCGCCGCCAAAATTTTCCGATTTTAACATGTACAGTCAATGAGTGGTTTTCACATTATAGGGGGGGGCGTGCGTCCCCTGCGCCCCCGCCTGGATCCACCACTGCATCATTTTAAAAGTGATACATATCCGTATGGCTTGCAGTGTAAAGTAACATTGTCAGATCTAGGCGAGGGCACAACAGGAATCCACCCGGTATTTTCTGGAAACAACTTATTCAATGTACATGTTATTTTGTTGATATGGAATTTTTTTGGGTTGAGCCCCGTAGGCCTATTTTGTAAATCTGCCTTTATTTCACTAAATGAATGATGTAGAAGTCTAGCTGTCGACGACTGCATGTATTGTTGTGTTGAATGATAAGGGTGCTATCTCACCTCGCGGAGACGTCTCCGCGACAGAACAGAAATTTCGTCTCCGCGACGGATAAATAGTATTAGAGACGTCTCCGAGACGTCTCTTGAATTTCGGGGACTGATTTTTTTTCATAAATTGTCGCGGAGACGTCTAGGAGACGTCTCCGCGATATTGGAGACGTCTGTAATACTTTTTATCCGTCGCGGAGACGAAATTTTCTATTCTGTCGCGGCGACGTCTCCGCGAAGTGAGATAGCACCCTTAAGAACGAGAAATGGGCAGATATGGATGTCAGCAAATGAATCCATTTGATAGATTAGAGAGATTCTATTTCATCCTTCGCTGCACATGACTTGCAGGCGCTAATTGTGTTTATTGAAAATATTATCCTATTTGTCTATACCACGGACACAAGTTTTCTCGAATAAAGATAAATAAGTGAACTTGGGTGGTGGTGGTGCGTAAAACGTTAATGGATACACACAGAGAAAATTTTACTTTAGTCTTGTAGTGTTTTTGAAATAGGAACTGATGGAAATTAAAGTTTGTCTGAAGAAATGTGAATAGAGTTTACATCGGTTCCTATTTTACAAAACCTACAAGACTTTTGTAAAAAAATTCTCTGTGTATAGTTAATATTGAGAATAATTATCAACAAAGATATATAATTATTTTGTCGAAGTATTACGTCCCCGAAAATGAAACAGACACAAAACAATATTTCTGAGCCAAATCCTGAGCATGTTTTCCACGTCCAAACAACTCCTTCTGTCAAAATGACAAAATTGGAAATGCGAACTGAATGAGGAAAGATAGAGAGGGGTTGAGGTAGAGAGGGTGAGAGGAGGAGAGTGGGATGGGAGAGAATGGGAGAGAAAATGAGTAAGAGAGAGAGAGAGAAGGGGGGGGGGGAGAAAGCTAGAGAGATAGAGAGAGAGAGGGGGGGGAAGGAAAAAGGGGGAAATAAAGGCAGATTGAGAAAAAAGGTGGCATCCACTTTCAATATCTGCTCTGGTTTCTGCAAATTATGTGCCCAAATCACGTTCGAACGTGGCCTGAACAACATCTTCTAAAAAAATCAGTGACGTATACCTAGAATACTGAGATTTTAAGGGACATGATTTTGCACCCCCCCCCCCTCCAACCGAAAGGCAATAAAGAGGGAAATAGTATAATACAGTCTGTGTCCAAAAAAAATGGTACAAGTGGAAACCATTCTTTTTATGGTATTAAGATAATCACAACCTGGTATTGTTTGGTGTTTTCATAAAGCAGGAAAATCAAACTTTCTTTTGCAATTTTTTTCATCACATTTTGATGCCATGAATTCAGCGCTCTAGAACAATGGAAGTGCGTAACTTCGATTTGTTCCTCGTCGCACAAAATTTAGCATAACTTTTGTTTTACGAAAGCAAATTATATAACAAAGCGCATCAGCAAGGAAAATCTTTCGGCTTTACTTTGGTACCACAAACACACATCATTTGAAAAGATTTCACCCCTTAATTATTTTCCCCCCTATTTTTACCCTTTTTTTTTTTAACAGACTGTAGAGCGATGATCGAGAATGGAGCGATCGAACGTTTGTGGGTTACAGACTACACACAGAAAAAAATAAGTGTCTAAGTGACCCTTTTACAAGAGTCCAGCTCTGTCCCTGAGATGACACTTAAATTGGTTAAAGCAGACTCTTTAATTTTGAGTACAACTGACACCCTTATTGGAGTCTACCTTCTTGACTCCGACTAGAGTCAAACATGTTAGCTCTCTTGAGTGTCATCTTCAGGCACAAACGTTCAACCTCCCCAAACCAGAGTTTAGATGACACTGTCGTGGGAGTCTAGCTTCTTGACTCCATCTGGAGTCAACATACTAGACTCTCTTCGAGTGTCATCTCAGGGAAAAACTTCAACCCCCCAAACCGCAAGTTTAGATGACACCTGTCCGTGGGGAGTCTAACTTCTTGACTCCAACTGTGGAAGTCAACATACTGGACTCTCTAGAGTGTCATCTCAGGGACAAACGTTCGACCCCCCAAACCAGAGTTTTAGGATGACACCTCATTGGAGTCTTCCTATTTGACCCCTAGAGGAGTCTAGCATGAGGGAGTTTAGATGACACCTCATTGGAGTCTACCCACTTGACCCTCAGGAGTCTTAACATGCATGACTCTTATTGGGAGTCATCTCGGACAAATGCTCAACCCCCAGAGGAGTATAGAGAGAAACCATATCAGAGTCTAACCACCTATCGTTAGACTCCTACAGAGTCCATTTAACTTGGACCAGAGGAGTTTAGATTGGGTACTTCTGTGATTAATTAAGGGGCGTACGCACTGCACTTCAATTGGAGTCTCCCAACTGAATACCTCCGGAGTCTAACATGCACGACTACTCTGTTGGGAGTCATCTCGGACAAATGCTAAACCCCCAAATGGAGTTTAGACAAAACCATATCAGTGTCTACCACCTTAGACTCCTAGCGAGTCCAGCATACTTGGACCCAAGAGGCAGTTTAATGACACTGTATAAAGGGTTCGCCACTGCACTTCATTGGATGCTGTCCACTTTGACCGCTCAGGAGTCTACAATGCATGACTCTTGTTGAGAGTCAATCTCGGACAATGGCTAAACCCCAAAAGAGTCATGTGGTGTGTGGCCATCTAGCCTCAAGGTGTTACTGTAATCTCAGTCTTCAAAACTTTGATAATTGAAGAGAAATGGATTCCGTATGCCAGACTCCTATAGAGCAGTGCAGTGGGTACCTTGAATTACGGGTGTCATCTACTCCGTGGGTCAAGTATGCGCTTGGACTCTGTAGTGAGGTGGGTAGACTCTTGATATGGTTTCCTCTATACTCCTCTGGGGGGGTGAGCATGTGTCCGAGATGACTCCATAATGAGTCATGACATGTTTAAGACTCCTGGAGGGGGTCAGATTGGGTAAAACCGCAATGAGGTGTCAATCATCTAACTCCTAATGCTAGACTCCTCTAGGGTCAAATAGGAAGACTCCATAAAGTGTCATCTATAACTCTGGTTTGGGGGGTCGAACGTTTGTCCCTGAGAGATGACTGCAGACGGGAAGTTTCAAAACAGGAACAGGACACGACACACGAAATGAAAATCAACTTAACCTTGATGAATGTCTGGTAGTGCACTGATTTAATTCAAGGGCACTTGGCCAAATTCAGAATTCATACTAAATTCAAGATAAATTTTACATATTCCAAAATTAAGGTGCAGATTAAACCATAGAGAAATAAAGAGAAGGAAGGAACCAACTTCAAATGGTAAAAAGTCCATTCATAAGAATAACCAATAAGAGATAAAGGATGTAGATTGAATACAGATGGATGATTATGTAATAAGATGTTTGAAAGCAAAAGAATCAGATGTGGAAGTAATGAAGTGAAGACATTCTGAATAGGAATGGAATTAATAGAGAAGAAGGTTGAACAAAGTCCAAAGAGGAAATGGATGTGAAAAGAAAGCTGAAGACTAAATTCCAAGCTGAATAGAATTAAGGTCAACTACAAGGAAACCTAAATGTACATAAACAGGTACCTAACATATATATCCTTCTTACAAAAATGTCCTCAATTTTAATAAAATTCAATTTTTAAACAAAATTATGTGTTTTCGATACTGCCTCAGATTTGAATATATTAGGTCACAGAGTCTCTCTATGATACATCTCTCGAGCCGATCTTTAAATAGTCATTAACGTGACTCTTTGAAAGAGTTTTTTGCACATCAAAACAGGAGAAATCCAGACTCTGATTGTTACTTTTTCAAATCATTGAGATTAAGAGGGTCCAAAGACTCTTTATGTTACTTTTCCCGTTCTTTTTTAATAGTCATATAAAGTATAGAACTCTTCGATAGAAGTTATTTGGACACCAAAAGGAGAAAATCCGATGATGTTACTTTTTGCAGATAATGAGGGATCATAAAGGGTCATAGAGACTCTCCATGATACTTTCCTGACACTTCTCAATAGTTCATATAAAACTGACATCTTCGCTAGAGTATTGTCGACACTCCAAAAGGAGAAATCTCTCGACCGGATTGTACTTTTGTCCAAATCATGAGGATTATAAGGGGGTTCACAAAGACTCTCTGATACTTTTTCCCGACTCTTTTAAAGTAGTGCTGAACTGAAATAGTGATCTGTTTGCAAAAGAGTTATTGGACACCAAAAAGTAAATGAATCAACATCCGACATCGATTGTTACTTATTGCGAGCGAGTGCATGAAGGATTGATAGAAGGGTCGAAGGAGACTGCTCTGTTGATTTACTCTTTCCGCTAAGCAGCGTTAATAGTGTCCCATTGATTAAAAGTTGACTCTTCGATAAGAGTAGTTACTTAGAGCACGCAAGGGAGGACATTAGGATTCGGCCGGACTCTGAGTTTGTACTTTCTTTTGCAAATCAGGTAGCATCTATGAGGGGGTTACAAAGGACTTCGCTAGAGCCTGTTTCTCGATCTTTTTAGATCAGTCCATTATTTTGTATATGTGAGTCTTCGAAAGAGATTATTTGGACACTGCAAAAAGAAAAAATTTTACCGTTACCTAGGAAGTGTTGTTACTTTTGCGATGCATGAGGACATAAAGGGTCCATAGAGTACCTCGTCCATGATACTCTTTCTGAAAACGCCTTTTCAATATGGCATTATAAAGACTGGACTTCTTCGAAAGGGAGTTTTATTGCACACCCCAAAAGAGAAATCCGTACCTATGTGTTACTTTCCTGATAATCGAGTGATTTTAAAGGCGTCACAAGACTTGCCCATGATACATCTTTCTACACTTTCGAATAGCATTATGAAAAAGGAACTTGCTTCGTAAAATGATTATTTAGACACCAAAAGGAAATCGACTGCTGGTTACTTTTGAATCATGAGGATATAGAGGGTCACAAGACTCTCTAGTGATACCTTTCCCCGCGACCCTTTGTTTAATGTGTATAGATAATAAGTATTGTGGACCCATAAAGGAGTCATGCTGACTCCAATAGAGGAAATCTGTGACTCTGATTAGCACTTGCAAAACATCGACGTCCACAGTGGATCACGTAGACTCTGCATTTTGTATTATGCTGACTCCGTAGAGTCATGTCGACTCCTTTAGATAGGAAAATGTGACTCTTTATTGTAGTCTGGTCATCACGAGCCACTGATCGTGTCGCTTTGACACTTATTTTTTTCTGTGTGTAGACTTATGTAACAATAGTTTGAAGTTAATCATGTTAGTTAGAATCCAAATAATCCGCCTTTTTTTTCTAGAGCACAATAATTCAACGCATTCATATCAGGTGTCAGGTGATCACGTGCAGCATGGGATATCTACCTTAGATAGTAAACTATTTTAACATATTTTTGCGAAAATGAGCTCTAAAATTAATATTTGTCCTTTTGTTAAATAATATCATTTTAATGAAAAAAATGCCTACATCAATTATGCATTTTGCTTTAATCAAAATTATAACGATAATATCATAAATCCCTTTTCAAGGAAGATATAGGCCTAGACATACATTTAACTTAATTGTCATGGCGCTGATATTGTATGCATGAATGAATATTTACATGTTTTCTTCGATTCACACTGCTACAACTCCACAACCGTGAAATCTTTCCACTATGAAATAGAATTTTATACTATCTATTTCCTCTTGACATGGGCAAAATCCCCTCATAAACCATCACATTTCGACCATGAATTAGACTAAATTCCCTCAAGGACAGAGCACACGCTATACACCACTGCATAAGAGTTTATTATTTTGTAAATATAAAGAATTTCATGAACTGTTCTCGAAATGTTCTCTGAGACAACGTCATTTTTCAAGCGAAGATTAATTAGGTTAATGAGAGCAATCGTCTGCTATGGGCTGATAATGAGGTGCCATTCATAACACTCTACAATCTCATCAACGCAGTGCCAATATTAAAAACATTTATGTGTATTAAATGAATGCTGGCATGGGTTTGTAAATAGAAAACAAACATTTTATGTGATACACGTGCTTGCTTATGCCCATCTGACAATGAACGTTTTTACATATAGAGATGCAAAATAATACTGTAAAGCGATTTGAGCTTTGTGGAAAAAGCGCATTAAAATAATAATATTTATCAGTAATTTTATTATTTGTTATTTTTCTATCTTGATTTAGATTATCACATTATTATAGTTTGTGATGGTTCATAAAGGAAAATTATATCTACAGTTAAATTCATAATGGGCTATGAAGTTTGTACAGTGTCCCCAAGAATTATTTGTACACTTTGAAAAAATGAAATTAAACAAATCGATGTTGCTTAGAAATTTCAGTTACTATATATATCAGATGTTAGGTAATGTCTCCATTACCTGAACCCTAAATCTCAAATGTTCAGTCAGTCTCGGAGGTTCTAGGCCGCCATTTGCAATTTTCATGGCCCAAAAATTATTTGTACACTTCAGAAGATGGGTTTTTGAAGGAGTGTTTAAAATTTTGGGGGGACTTCTTTGACTTCCAGGGCAGTCATCAACCTCCTTGGCATACTGTTGGCCAATTTAGCACTCATTTCACCGCCAATACCATTCCAAGTTCGCTGAAGCGTGTCCTGGAGCTGCTGGAGGTTTGATGGTGAGTCTAGAGGGCGCTGTCGCTTCAGATCACCTTTCATGTGCTAAATGGGGATTAAATCTGGGATCTGATGTGCCTTTTCGAGCTTCTTAACAAGTTTCTGCTAAAATAATGCTTTAATATGCTTCGCTGCATGCTTGGGGTCCCTGTCATGTTGGAACACAACTTGAAGACCAATCAGCTTTTATGCAAGTGGGAGCCTCTAAGAGGCAAAAAATATTCTCATCGACATCAGTTTTCATGATGATATTGATAAACGGACAGTAAGCAATTATTGAATATTGCAATTTGCGACCAAAGAAAATTGCATCCAAGGGCACAGAGGCTGAGGAATGACTGGGTGCCCTCAAGAGTGTCTGCAACAGGCTAAATGGCTAAATGACTATAAGTGGAATAATTGGCAAGAAAGAAGCCAAATGTAAGGGACAGTTACAAAGAAGCGTCATGCTTTTGCAAAACAACATGTGAACAAGCCTGTAGAGTTCTAGCACTCTGTCCAAAGACCTAATAAGTGCAAAAGTGATTGGATATGATGCACGGGACCATGTGTGTCTTGTAGGAAACTTTCAGTCAGTCATGCTTGGAGCCAACAGTGAGGCATAGTGGAGGATGTTTCATGATTTGGAGTTGTATGGCAGCCAGTAGAGTTGGAGAGATAAATTTCATAACATGGCATCATAAATGGTGAAGCCATAAGGATATCCTTGCCCCTCAGAATGGCTCAGATGCTCCCATCTGCTTCAAGTCTGAATGGTCGTCAATTTACGGTCCAATATAACGATGACCCCAAGAACACAGCAAACCATATTAAAGCAATATTGCAACAGAAACATGTTAAGCTGCAAGACAGGGTACCTCACAGCCCAGATTTAATCCCCATTTAGCACATGGGAGGTGATCTGAAGCGACAGCGCCCTCTAAACTGACCATCCAACATCCAGCAGCTCCAGGACACGCTCCAGCGAACTTGGAATGGTATTGGCCGTGAAATGAGTGCTAAATTGGTCGACAGTATGCCAAGAAGGTTGATGACTTTCCTGGAAGCCAAAGAAGACCCCGACATTTTTAAACGCTCCTTTAAAAACCCATCTTCTGAAGTGTACAAATAATTTTTGGGCCATGAAAATTGCAAATGGCGGCCTAGAACTTCCGAGACTGGTGGAACATTTGAGATTTAGTGTTTAGGTGATAGTAACATTACCTACCATTTGATATAAATAGTAAGTAAAATTTCAAACCAACGTCGATTTATTTAATTCCATTTTTTCAAAGTGTACAAATAATTTTTGGCGACACTGTAATTGCAGGCTATACAGTGCGTCCCAAAAAGAACTATACACTTTTGAAATGACTGTCAAATAAAAAATATATGATTCTAGGTGACGAAATTTACATATATGGAAAGCTCATTGTCCCAACTTTCATATGACACCAAAAAGTCTGAAAATAATTCATGCATGGATGAGCAGTGTTCACTTTTATAAAGGGTATGTAAATTAGGGTGCGCAGGAATGGGCCACAAATTTGTGAGAGGAAAGTCATTTGGAGCTTACGGAATGGAAGATGATATAAAGAATAAAAGCTAATTACTGATCAGTTGTAATGAGTTGGGGTTTGCTGAGTGAAATTGATGGTTTAGGGGATTACCATTTTATGCATGAGTGAACAGGAATATGTAACTTTCCAAGGTATATTCAGTGAGGTCTTTCAGTGGTATGATAATAGGAGTACGTTGCTATAGGCACATTCCTGCGCACCCTAATTTCCATACCCTTTACAACAGTGAACACTGCTCATCCATGCATGAATTATTTTCGAACTTTTTGGTGTCAAATGAAAGTTGGGATGATGAGCTTTCCATACAAGTAAATTTGTTACCTATAATCATCGATTTATAATTTGGCAGCCATTTCAAAAGTGTATAGTTCTTTTTGGGACGCACTGTATATGCTGCGAACTTTCTCAAATAGTGCTGTACATGTGTTTTAGATTTTTATGCTTATATTATCGAGTTGAGATACCCGTCTGTTTGGTTTTAATGTTGTATATACCGAGTGAGTCAGAAAAAAATAGACACCTGGAAAAATGTCAATAAAAAGAAAACCAATGAATGAACCCCAAATTATTATACATATTCTGAAAGATTAACTCTTTCCGCATTTTTGGTACCAATTTTGTGTGATACAAAATGAACGCGACGCATCGTTTGCGACCATGTCAATTTTGAATTGTTTAAGAGTGGGAATTAGATTGAAACAGCAAAAGCGGACAAAAAGCAACTCCTTCCTGAATGAAATAGCATAATTTTTTAAGGAAAATGTTTTGAGCAAAATAACTTAGGAAGGGTGTTGTTACAGTTTTCGACTAGATTCTTTGTAAAAATTAGATTGATTCGTCAAGTAATCCACAAATGAGTACACATCAAAGAGTAATTGTCACTGACCGACCTAAAAAGGCCTCTTAATACTTTTGAAGAGTGATTATTTTGTCTTTGACGTGCATGTGCTCACGCATGCCTGACATTACAGATCTATCTCATTTGCACACAAAATAGTCAAATATGTTTAACAAAACCCCTGCCAAATTATTAAGTGATATTTTCGTTAAAAAGTTATGCTATTTTAATCAGGATGGAGTTGCTTTTTTATAGATTTTTGTTGTTTTGATTTTACTCCCACTTTTGCACCATTCGAAATTTGCATGTTCGGAAACAAAGCGCCGTGTTCATTCAAGCGTAAAGATATAATATACAAAATTGGTACCACAGGATGCGGGAAGAGTTACTCTTTCGGAATATGTATAATGATTTAGGGTTTATACATTGGTTTTCTTTTTATTGACATTTTTCAAGGTGTCTATTTTTTTTCTGACTCACTCGGTATAGCCGCAGCCAGGTTATTTATCGGAATTATATGCATATGCACGAATGCCTGGTAATATATCAGCAGATATGTTGAGTGTTTTTGTTGAGGGGATGTCATGGCACGTTTTCAGATTAATATTTATCTGAACTAAACTAAATGATTTCCAACAAGACATGACAGATTCTCTCATAGTTCACCCACTCTTTGTCTAGTAACTATTTTGACGGATTTGCTGTAATTCAATCGTATAGCCATTCCGTTACGTTATATTAATTGTAGGATTTCACAAAATGTTGAAATTTATGTAATTATGTCTAAATATGAGAGTAAATTCAAATAACATCAAACTGCAATGACTGAATTAAAATAAATTAATCTGGATTTCGTGACTGCATCAAGTACAAGATACTAAAAAATAATAAACTCACTGTAAATCTATCAAAAACTAAGTACATTATGATAAGAGGGAAACAGAGACATTTTAATACCCTTGGGGAAATGAAGATGTTAAATACTGTCGTTAAGGAAGTGGACTGTGTATTAGATAACCAACTGAGCTGGAAAACCCATATAAGAAAAGTAAATGCGAAGATAAGGAAAAAGGTTGGTGTCTTGTTTAGACTAAGAAATGTTGTCCCTACCAGTGTTTTAGTTTTACTGTATAACTCTCTTTTGCAACAACACCTTGAAAATGGAATTGAAGCTTAGGGAAGTGCATGCTTATGAATCAAATTTGAAATGTCTGTATATAAGTCAGAAAATGGCAGTACGTGCCGTTACATTTAGCCCATTCATGACTCCTTCGAGACCTTTATTTGAAAACCTAAAGATTCTCAATATTTTTCAGTTACACAAGCTCTGTGTTTGCTCATTCATGTTTAACCTTACAAACGACAAACTGCCTCATGCAATTGCAAATTACTGCAATTTTGTTTCACATCAGTATGATACAAGGCATAATCAGAGACAATCATAGTCATTATTTCTCTAATAAAATTTTTTTTCGGACTTCGGCCGATCGCAAGGTCATATATCAGCTGTAGGGGTGGGTTTAAGATGTCAATCGGCTCAAATCATGTACATTTTTTCGTTATTTATTTATTTTTTTATTATTATTTTTTTTGCTCGATTTGGCGCCCCTCTACGGTCAATTTGGCGCCCCTTTCAGGTCATTTGGCCGCCCACCCGGGGGGGGGGGGGCGGGCCCGTAAAGCCCCCCCCCCCAGAATACGTGCATGTATACTTACAATTATAAATCAAAACAGATTGAGAAACAGATTGAGGAAAGGAATTGGGAAGCAAGGATATGATAAATAGTCCTTTAAAGCGAATATTTATAGGCCTATACTGGTGATGTATATTTTTCTCCATTTAGAAATGCTGCTTAATCATTTCGTAATACAGTTTCCACGTGGCATAAAGGTAATTGGCCTTCACAAAATTATGACTTGGCAAGTTTTTGTAAATATTTTAAACTAGTCATCAACATCGGACCAAAGCTAACCGCATTCGAAGGAACCGGTTAATTCACAACACTACTTCAGAATTATTTCAATTTCAAGGGGCTTGGGGCGTTGCTGGAACGATTCTTTAGTACTTGCTCCCGCCACAATTTCTCTGTTGTAATTCATTACACCTTCTATTCCAATGACTGAATTAAACCCTTGACTTAACACTTTATCCTACCCTTATCCTAACCCTAAAACTAAAATAAAACTATTGCCAACCTAATCCTAACCCTACATCTTAGACGAAATAAAGCCAGGAGCAGGGGGGAATTTCATCAAAGGACTTGTCGGAAATTTTATCCGACAAATTTGCTCTCAGCCAATAAGATGCAAGCATTTTAGTAGCTTATAACTGTTTGTTGGATAAAATGTCCGACAAGTCTTTTCATGAAACGCCCCCCTGTTGTCGCGGAAGTGACTGGCGTGTCACCACTGCGGAACATCCCCCCTCCATTTTAGGAAGTTGTTTGTCAGATTTCGAAAACTGCTTCTCCCTCCAAAAAAGAAATGCAATAATGGAATTAAAATAAAATAAACACGATGACCGGTAAGAATAGTTAACTTTATGAGTTACATCGTGGTTACATATTCCCCCAAGACACCCCTGACCATAACACGTTATCTGTTACATTGACAGGAAAAGCATATTTTAGCCAATTAAGACAAATTGAATTTCAGAGGTAAGACCTAATTAACATTGGCGTAAGCCAATACGGTCGCTAATTCATTCGCATTCTCGAACAGGATAATTGATTTCAGCCCTGAAAGATGTGTACTTTAATTCCCAAGTGCAAATGGAAATAATAGAATTGGAGAAACTCGCGTGTGCTGTCTCTGGCATGTTTTTCAAATCATTCATTTGCCTTCCCGATAACATTTCAAAAACACATTTCAATGCTTTGAAATATTGAAAGTTTAACCTTTAGCTGTAGGCTGTAGATACGAAGGAGTTGGAAATTTATATTGATTTTTATTTTGAGTGAAATTTATGTTTTGTCAACATGTGACATGAATATTAGGTCTTCGACAAAAGGGACTTTTGAAAATTTTTGTCTCGGATGTCTATTGGAAAAAATCTGAGTGCATGGAACTACCAATAAACTCAAGCACCAAATTACGCGTGTAAAAGGGGTGTATTTTCACCCGGAGTCCCCGAATTTTTTAATGTTCCTTCGAAAGAGCCCCTTTTTGTCCTTGATGACATGCGTTTCATCCTTCCGCCCCCTAATTATTTTTAATCAAAATTTGGAATAGCCCCATATTTGTATCATTATTTTTGTCTTATTTTCTTCTTATTTTTTTATAATCTTTTTTTTTTCTTTTGGCCGGGGGGGGGGGGGGTTGCTTAAAAGTAAACGATAATTGTAATGTCTTTTCGGGGGGAAGTTATATATCTAGTATGTAGTGTATTCTTCATTATGTTTTTTATATTCTAACCTCTCATTATAAAAAAAAATCGCATGTGGCTTATCACGCAATATCTTCGTAATAATAGTCTTGCCCCAAATTCAATCTATTTTTATCATTATTATATACTGTTAGAAAAAAAATTAAACTAGTTGTTTAAAATCTTAAACAACGGCGCGTTAACCGGTGAATCGCACAGCGTTGTTTAAAAATTAAACAACCTGTAGTTGTTTAAAATTTTAACACTCTTGCTGTTTAAAAGTTTAAATAACCTGTTGTTTTAATGGCTGTTTAAAATATCAACAGTATTGTTTAACGCTCCGCTCCAAAAATAAAAACGCTCCAACTTTCATTTTGGTTAACGCGGCCGGGTATCGAACTCACGACCTTTCGATTATAAGGCAGACGCTCTTAGCCAACACATCTGTTTAACGCTATAAAACCTCGCTTTTCCGTTTTTAAACAACAATGTTTAAATATTAAACAAGAATGTTTAAATTTTAATCCAGACTTTTTTTAAACAGCTAAAGTTTTAAACCGTGTTGACTTCTAACAGTATATGGACTCTGTTTTTAAAATATTCTCCTTACCATCACTGAACACGAGTCTCGATGCAATGATATAAAGGGGTGGTGATGAAACCCAAACGTATTCACGACATATCCGGGAGCTATATTTATCCATTGAATAAATCATCGTTATACATCGAGCAAAACTGCAAGTGAGCAAAATATCGTTTTGCTGTATGTAGATATTTCTTGACTTTCAATATTATCATCATCGTTTTTTATAATGTCTATAGTATCAAGGTTTGATTATGTTACCAAAATTTCATCACTCTTCTAAGATGATGTGTTTACTAATAACACTTTATTATCATTTTCAAACTGTAGGGGAGACCGGGTATGGAAGTTACACGGGTCAGTTGTTACAGTTCTCAGTGTGCTAAGTTGGAACAAGAGAGTTCGTGCTAACTGGCATCTATATACAGCCTACACATAGCTGTGATGAACTGCCGGTCGTGAGGTTTCTCCGTTGTTTTATTAAAAAGTAAATCAACAAAAACCATTTTTTACAGTTCCAAGTGAATTTTTGACAAAAATTAAAATTTGTAATAGTTCTTACTACTGAAGGCACATGATGATAGTTTGGTATTGTGAATATAGTACATGTATGTCACTAATATACCCCTGAGCCATGCCCTGTAATTCTGCCTAATGGCTTTGCTACAGTTGATTTTATGTGTAAAATCACCCATATCAATGTAACAACCTACCCCAATTACATTACACATGTAAAGTAATTTTGTTTCAATTTTCTGGTGTTAATATTTTGATATTTCTATTATTACTTTTAGTCTATTCTAGAGCTCTACTTGATCTACTGTTAACGATACCAAGAAACTGGAAAGTTGAAACAAAAGTATGGTATAAGAGATTTACACATTGTCAACTTACCCCGTATGTTTACATACTGTAACAATCTACCCCGTATGGTGTAACAACTTACCCCGTATACGGGGTAGGTTGTTACAAAAAAATGTCTTCGTTAATTAAGCTGTAGTTAATTAGTGTTTACATGTTTTCAGGTTTTATGTGCCTCAGGTTTTAGCCAACATAATAGGCTAACTACAGACCCAAAATGGAGTGTGTGAGTACTTTCATTAGAATTATCTGGCCCAAAATGTGAATTTTGTAACGTCCATACCCGGTCTCCCCTAATATTAATGAGCAATAACATAATCCTCGGCTGGTTCAGGATTTGAAAATAGAGGAGCGCATAATGCATGGCACATTTAAAAATAGAGGGGCGCAGAGAAGGAAATATCTTAGATATAATTTTATTAACATGTATATATGATCAATGTGTAATTCTCAACAAAAAATAGAGGGGTGTGTGTCCCTTGCGCCCCACCTGGATTCGCCACTGCTGAAATTATTATTCCAATTCTGATATCCAATGCGAGAGCATGCTTGGGCTATGGTTAAAAGCTCTGCTATCGTACAGCATCCTACTGCTATCGATCATGCGATGACGTCATGATCGACTCTGTACTCCCTGCATCATTCTAGTAATACGTCTTCTATTGTTACCATGGGAACACAACGGAGGAGGAATATAGGGCATCGTCGGGAGCTTACCGTGGCTTTTCTTTGTCCCCTCCTAAGCTGGATGAATAGAGATTTCCATATTGAAAGGATATTTATTTTCTTATTACTTATTTTAGCTTGAATTTAATGGTTAATTAGAGACAAAATTTACCGGCCGTCTCTGTTCGCTGGAATGGTATTCATAACGCTAATAACGTAGGACTTGTTTAATGCCTGTGTCCCACTGCATTGGCTTTGGATTCCGCACTTGTTACGACATAAATAGTATTAACCTTTACCGAAGAGCACTTATGGAAATACTCCAAGTGGAATGGAATCACTGTCCTGGCCATCTATTATTGTCAAGTATTTGTTTCTTTTGGAGAAAGTTGGAGGGTTTTCTTCGTATTGAATAAGTGAAATAAATGCCAATTATTGCCAATAAAATGTGTTTTTTGAAAGTGAACTATTGATTTTAGCTTGAAACCTTTTACTTTCAAATTCTTTTATTTTGTCAAATGCCCACCATATGGTAACAGATAAAATTAGATTTTGTACATAACTTCGTTATAATTTTTTTCCTTTAAGGTTGTGTAGGTTAGAAATCTGTTTTTGACGTAATGAGTGTTTACAATCCATAACAAGTCCTTTTTTTAAAATTAAAGTGTCTATCAAATTTCGTAGCTCCCAGGCGAAATTTAAGATATTATAAATGATTTTCATTTTAATTTCGGTGCAATTCGCATGGTATTATTCTGCATTAGCATGGTTCAATTTCCTCATGTAAAACTGTTTATAAACATCTGAAAATTAAACTATTCTTTACAACTATTCATGTAATGTGAATACGTCAAATATAATCTTCTGAATAGCTTTGCAATGAGCCGGTTAATAATATATTCACAGACCTATGTCGGACAAACAAGTTGCTTGTCCAACATAGCAACACCTAATGATTGCAAGCCGGATTCCAAATATTGTATAGTCATTCTTTAATAACCATGATAATAGTTTGTTTGAATACCTCGTTACTCCGTGAATATATTATAAAACCGGACTATTTTCACTTCATTTTCACTCGTTTTGGAGTCACGTTGGGGATCACGGGAAGCTTTCGAATGATTCGTAAGGTGACTCCAAAATTTGTGAACATGGAGTGAAATGTGTACTTTCACTCCTCTCGAATTTCACTCTAAATTCACCGCGCCTTTCTAAAATTCACTCGGTCAAGAGTGAGCTTTTTCACTTTTTTTTTAGAGGATACAAGCGGGGAAGTTTTTTAATAGTATGACGATTAATCAAAGCCTAGTAGTGTTTGATATTTTTCTTTCTTGTGCTCTAGAGATCTTAATCTGAAGATACGATTAATTTACTACAATCAAGAATAATCCATGTTGCGATGTACGTGCATATGGCATTTTGTAGGTTTCAAACACGTTAGGCAATGATTATCATAGCACAGCAGTGCACTTTTTACCCGTCGCACAAGATGTAGCTTTAATTTTGTTTTACAAAAGCAAATTTTACAAAATAAAATATTTCAGCAAGGAAAATATATTATATTCGACTTTAATTTGATGCAAAATACAGATTATCTTGTGGGAAAATTTCGTACCTAAATTTTTTCCCGCTTGTACCATTAAAACAATTTTTTTTTTAATTATACACACTGTACAAAAAAATCACACCAGAGCCACTCTCGCATCACACATTTCACGAATACTCTGCATTTACACACAATTAATGATGAGAATAACTATTTTATTCAGGTCAAATGTTTTGTTTATTCTCTGCAATGAGTTATACATGAATTAAATAATGCAAGTTATCAGCGTGCTCGTATGGTTTTTCCATTATAATTCATTAACATTTTCACATTTCTTCATCATTCATTTCAAAAGACATGATTTAAAAATTGATAACATCGTGTACCTTTGTTCTCCTTGTCTTAGAATTCCAACTAGTAACGTTAAATATATAAGTTCATCAAATATCAATTTGTATACGGTGTACACTTACGGTATATTTTATACGTTACTGAACAAGACGTTGACTTTCATTTTTCAAAGTTTGAGGGAACACACATCGAAATGCAGTTGCGTAATCTCAAACAGATGCGAGATTAACATGAAATTCAAAGATGTTGACACATTTTAGGTTTTTTCATGACAAACAGTTACAACATCAACTTTTTGATTGATTTAATATTAATTTTGATTTGATATTAATGAAGATATTACAGTATTTGTATCAGACCACGAGTGTACATTGCATAAATATGAATTCCTGACAGCATTCATTCGTTGTAAATGTCAATTTGCTTTTATTGTTTTGTTGCTGAAAAACAGGATATGTATTTGACTTATTACAGGTTACAGAAGAATGTCAATGCAAACATAACAGAGCTGTATGAATTTTGAGTATAATTTTAATACATTATTCGCGTCGAAGTAAAATGTTGCCATTAACATTAAGTTCAAATAAGACTAAATAGAATAAACCACAGTGACCTTTGTATATAACATTGAAATACAATACGGTTTTTAACCGACCATTGTAGCCACCTCTATGTAGAGTCCACCATGTAATTAGGCATTTGTTGAGAATTCATTTTACGAATAATTATTGTTACCCTATGTATTATATTGAGGTACGATTTCAGTACATGTTTATGTGCATAATAATATATGTTCATCCTTCAATTGGCAATGAATATGAATTCATCTTACATCATTAATACATACTTTTTAGGGATATCCAGATATTTCCAAAACAGTTTATCATGCCTGACTCGTGATTTTCGTATAGATTCAATAGTTTGAATCTCTATCAATCTTTAAAACGGCAATACACTCGTTGATTATGATGAAATCATCAACTTTTTAATCAGCTGACTTCTACAAAGCGCAACTATGATTGGCATTTAGGATAATGGGCCGTATGCACAAAAGCAAATAATTGCTTTTTAACTAAAATTTTACTCATGCATTTTCCTCTTATTATTTTGATATTGTGATATTTCGCTTTATGTTATGCGATAATTGCTTATTTCATCATTTTGGAAAAGCAATAAGTGAGTCTTTAATTGAATTAACTCAAACATGTCAAAAGTAAAATAATGCACAAGTAAAATCTTAAGAAAAGAAATATTTGATTTTATGCATACGGCTCATGGTTATTTCTGTCCAACAAAATAGTACGGACAGACATTTTGGTAAAGCTTATGGCAGCACAATACACGCACGAGACATGACTCTATACACAACTTTTAACTTTCACGTGCATACTTTTTCATTTTTAAACAACTTTCTGCATTATTTACATCGTCTATAAAAATATATAGTATCTTTTGATGTTTATACCATTCACTTTTTATACATTCCAATTAATTTACATATATCTTCCCTTCCCATCTACACAATCGTAAAGATTCTTTCATCACACAATGTTTATATTACTCAGCTCGGTTCAATTTCCATGACTGATTTGATTTGATATTCTTCTTATCATACTCTAATTGCTATAAAATGGATTCTTTTAAAATTCATGTGATACTTATATACAGACTTGATTTTATATACCCATCGATTTACGTTCATAATAGCCTTATTATGATTTAAACATGAATTTTGTTTACCTTATTATGTAATGTACATGTATATTTACATGAAATGTAAATAATTTATTTGAATAAATATCAGTACTATTCGCTATAGGTAGGCTAGTTCAATACTATATAATATTTCTGTGTCTATCTTGAAGAAGGCAACATATTTAATCTCACATAAAATGTCTTTTTAAGCAATGAATAAAAAAAAAAAGTAATTATGTATTTTCTAAAATTCGTTATTATGAAGTAAACAAAAGGCTGAAGTAATCGTTATCTATATTGGAAGATGAAATAAATGTGTAAAATATATTTGGAATGTACAACACATTAGTAAATTGAAATAAATACTTTAAATGATGCCATAAAATGATATGCTCTACAAAAATAAACCGATCGAACTATCTACTGCAATACTAACTACAACAGAAAACTGGACAGATTCAGATAGCTTAACTTCATTAAGGTATATAAATGTGCAGTCAATGCTGATAATAGCGGTCGCACTCATGCAGAATGCATACCTTTAATTTACACACTAATGAATTTCCCCGGCGACAAACACAATATACGCACAGCTCTACATATGCATGCATCCTTCATACAAGGATGCCATCAGTGCACGCCAGATGATGCGAGCCCACTCCGCCACCATCTTATCTTTACGTGACCGCCGCCATCATCCCCGCATGATTCTACATCAGCGCTATATAGTGGACATGAAGCAATGCAATTAAGTAGCCTTATTTTCCTTTAAACCAGTGGGGGTTGCTGATATTAACCGGTGACAAGTAAAAGGACGTTAATCCACATTAAACCATTATAACATAACACCTATCTAGCTCTCAGAAGATCACGAATTGATTTTCAGCATGTGCTTTTTAAGCATACATCCAATCTTCATTCCCTTGGCGTTGAACCAGTAGGGGTTTTGCTAATAACATCGATTGACAACCAAAAGGACGTTAACCTTTATTAACACATAGCCTAACACCCCTCTGGATCTAAGAAAATTGCAGATTGTTGGTCAGCATGAGTGCATACACCAACTCTATTCCTACGGAACCAGTAGGTCTTTGATAAATATGATCGAATGACAAGTAAAAGGACGTTAACCTTTACTAACCCATAACCTAACGTCTCTCTGGCTCTCTAAAGATGGCGGATCGATTTCTTATACCTTCACTTTCATTCTCGTTGAACCAGGAGGGGTTACTGATATCATCATAGTGGTAAGAAGAAGAAGGGCATTTACCCACACATTAGCCTATAGAACCTAACATCCTTTCAGCTCTTAGGGACTCGTGGGTTGTTTGCACACACCCTTTAATCCAGGTGCAAGTATATTGCTTTCACCATCGCATGATGATTGGAATGGTGACACGGAATATTCACGCGTGATCAAGAAAAGGGACTAGAGAGCAGTGTTTCCACTCTTCCCGAAATTCAGGAAATTTCAGGAAATTTGGGTGTTTTCAAGGAAATTTTCAGGAAGTAAAATAATTCCAGGAAATTTCGGGAAATCTGAAAATCAAAATGAACACAATATCTGAGTGTAACCAAATTCAATATTCATGATATATATAACATTATTTACCTCATATTAGAGGTCAAAAATTTTCGGCTCGCGCTTTGCGCTCGCATAAATGGTTTTGTCCCTATTTCAGGAGGTGCGCAGGCAAAAGAGGTCTTAAAATTCTTTGATTTCTGTCTGGACAGTAGGCATACATCAAGCTTATAATCATGATAATACCATTGTCTGAAGTTTATCTTTAGACAAATTTAAAGATTCCAGGAAATGCCACTGAGTTCAAGGAAATTTTTAGTCCAGTTTCGGGAATTTTTTTACCAAAGAGTGGAAACACTGGTATAGAGAGTGGCAGGGGTGAGAGAGGAGGAATGCAGGGATTGGGGGGGGGGGGTAGAGTACAGGGTGGGAGGAGTAGTGAGGGGGTTAATTGACATGAGGAGGACATTGAGGAGAAGACCTCATTATCAGAGCATCTTAATGAGAATAGCATCCTTGCCAGAGGTTGTCCCGTCAATGCAACAGCCTCTGACGGACCTTGCATTGTTACATCGCTACATCTTGTAGTCAGATAACTTTATCACTCTTCAAGGCATGAAGGTTAAGGGGCCCTACTTCTTCCTGATCACGATTAACAGCTGATCACTGTATCCCCCCCCCCCTCCCCGCAAAAAAAAGGGAGGGAATCATATAACAGTTACAACAAATAAAATGGACAGTTCAGTTCTCAGAACTAAAGTGGCTACCTTATAAGTAAATAAATACAAAATATTAAATGTATTAATATAGATTTTGACATCAATGCATCATCAAATTAATAATGTATCAACGTATGTTACCGTGGTGAATATTGTGTAGGGTCATCCAATTAATGCACAGTATTTATGGCTTGAAAACAAAATTATGGCCTTTAGAATTATAAACAAAAAGAGTATCATTTTCTAATTCATTATATCAATCATTAATTCTCTGAAAACCTATCACGTGTGAGAGTAGAATGAACTGAGCAGCGATGGAGTACTCGACAAAATCGAGCTTCGACCTTTCAGTATATCATCTAAACAAGAAACTTATTGGTTATTAAATAGCGCCAAAACCTATAGCGATCGATAAACTAGCTCGCCCCCAGTATGTTGGGCTACTGCACTCTTAACCCAGAGCCGCAAATTTAATATCCCCGACCTCTAAATAGACGGATACGGTCTCCTGATTGCGACCCCTGAAGGGCGTTCTAGACGATAAGTTTATTTGCATTTTGATGAGATTCTATTTACTATTAGATGTAAACAATAAAATGAAATTCCAACCGTGATTGTAATACGCCTGCGTTCTGATTGTTTTCGTTACTAAGCAAATTAAATTCTTTTCAAATGTTTGTTTCCATATTTGTACGATTCTAGTTCCTTGTCATGTTTGTATCTATACAATGAGATTTAAAAATGTGTCAGGTCGGAAATATTTTGATTATGTGCTCAAGAATTTCACGTGGTGAAACGAAAAAAATGACGTAATTACTAATTTAATTTCAATTGTTTCAATTAAAGTGGTATATTCTGCACGACATATACGTTTTTTTGTGTGATAAAAGTCCATATAATAATTAAAGTAGTAATAATTTCAAATAACGAATATTCACACTGTTAATATCCCAAGGTCAAAATTTAAAGCTGTACCATTATTATTGGGAGACATGAAACGAAACTATTTTCATCAATTTTACTGTATAGAAAAAAAAAAATTAAATAAGCACCAAAAGCATATACAACTCCAATTGATATATATTATATTTTGACATCTTTAAAATTATAAAATTATCTTTGCTTTGAAAGGTAATCTTTTAACTCCAAATCAATTCATGAACCTATCAAGAAACCTAACCTGACATGGTATGACATTGACATAAGACTCTCAGATTGAGTCATGTGACAGTCATGTGATATTCTGTCTTTTTAATTATCATTAAAAAGGAAAAGAAACGATGGATTAAAACCCTCCGTTTCAATTATCACTTCTGGATCTATCTAAAGCTACGCGAATCTCTTTTTTCCTATAGTTAGATTATATTATATCCATGGGGAAACATATTACACGTTCTGAATACAATGAGCATTCAATGAATTCGTAATGATACATCATAATATGCAGTTCTTTTGGATATTGATTATCACTTGTTGAATAGGTGCAGCAAAACCACAGGAATTCGATACATGTATATATGACCTCATGCCAAAAGAATGTTGCATCACCGAGTTAATGTTTACTAAGGCCACGCAACATTATATCTTTGCAATTTATTAATATAATATTTTAGATATCTTATTTTTATTACAATGCATGATTTCTGTCTGCCTTATTTTTTAATGAAATAAACAACTGAAATGTTCTAAACATTTTAATATTATATATGTTCAAATATTTAATTAATGTAAAACAGATGTTATATCATAAAAGGTTCCAGGCCATACCTAATTTCCATAATGGAATACAGTCATTTTGAATGATAAAATCGCAGTTGAATAACTCGTCATGACAACACTAATTTATCAGCGTATTAAGGGGCTATGCCCTCAGATTATTGATAACAGTGTACTACTAATATGACTCCTGGCTTTTATAGTAATGAATTTCTTCCTGCCCTTTATAAATCTAATCTCCACGTGCCTCCAAACACATCGTAAATAAGAAAATGACGAATGTTTGTGGATTATTAGTTCATCCGTAAACAGGGGTGAATATTACTCAGAACTCATTTTAATAATTCATTCTGTTGACCCATCAGACGCGATTTATGTCAATAAAGTATGCAGTCATACTGTATTGACTCTGACACTGATGAGCAATTAAGGCGTGTCACCACTGGCGCTTCCACGCTCAGCAAAGTTGAGAGTTACAGCTAAAACATCACTTTGTTCCTTTTGCATTGAGAGATATTACTAGAACCATGGATTCTACTAGTAGAATCCATGGTAGAACGTCTATGTGAAATGAACAGAAACCACAGCTTCTGAATGATGACGCAGTGTGAATCAACCTACTAGTATAAGTACAGTAGTCATTTGGGTGTATCTTATTATTATGAATGCATTATACAAAGGAACTGTTATGCAAATGACCATTTTGCAATGCCATTGAAGCAAGGACATATTAGTCATAGAATTTGTCATTTTTTGTCAGAATATGTGGAGTATATTTTCAGGAATTTTGTGCCATTTTGGGGGTCATTTTGCTCAGCGCTTTGCTTTTAAAGCACATTATGAAACAAAAGCTCTGTCCAAATAAGTTCAATAATGTTTCAAGAATATTATTCAGGACGGTCGACATGCATCCCTTCAAATCCGAGCCATTAGCATCACTAAGTTTTAGTATTATAATTCTTTATACTGTGGATTTACGAAAAAGAAGATAAATTTGCCATAAATTGTAATCGTATGCAACAACCGCGAGTATCATCAGCACTATTACCCTAAATTTATTCAACTATAACAATTTGTATATTTAGGGTCTTACACCGATCTTATGCTTTTGAAAACTGGTTTTGTTGTTGGATCAATCATCAGAAATAGAATCGCAGTTCCAAATAATACAATAATATTTGTTTGCTTATTTGTCAAGGTGATTCGCTACAAAACCCACCTTTAGTCTTTAAGATAAAATAATATATATTGCGATAATAGTATAAAATAAGAGCGAAGTAATATTGTGATTTAGATTAAACAGATTAATTGCATTAATGACATAAGAACATGAAAGTTATAATGATAATGCGTGATAATATCATGAATATAGCGACATATTTATGCGTAACAAAAAATATCTTTTATAGAACACAAATTGCAGTAGTATAAAGGATTTGATAAATGCTTTGCAAAAATAATATATCTGTATAATTATGCCAAAATAAATATAGTGCAACAAAGATAATACATATTTGATATGTTTTGTTCAAAATCTATGCTAGCATATCGTTCGCTCAAGAAAACAATACACGGAGCACCTAATATCATTAAAAACAGATGGGTTCCATAGTGACATAAATAATGTTTAAATCGTACATAATCATAATTTGGCTTATTATACTGTTCTCCTCGTTTGATAAAGTTATGGAAACAACCCTGTACAACTTTCTCTCACAATGTGGATGGAAATGGCCGCATACATTTGTTTTGAGATTTTAATTTGGATCCCAATTAATAACATTTGAATATCCACCATAAAGACAAGAATGAAGACCGAAAACAAAACAATGTATGCATTTTTCTTCAAAGTAAAGTTGATATTGTGTGCCACATGCATATAGTGCTATGCGCGTGAACATGGTCACACCCAACTTGAATACCTGAACATGTTAACACAATGTGTACCAAGGTTAGTAATTACTAGCTCTCCGCTGGATGACATGGCCATACCTAGAGGCCCACTCAGACCATCTGCTTCGTTCAGAAGATGACGGATGAACATTCCTTCAGGTGAGAACAACTGTAGCCTATCAGCACAATCAGCTACCAGGATGTTACCTTCCTGGTCAGTGCAGACACCGGTCGGACCGATGAACTGCCCATTACCAGAGCCACAGGATCCAAAGGTGTGAAGATGAGTGCCTTTGAAGTCGAAGATCTTGATGCAGTGGTTGCAATGGTCGGACACGATGATGCGGTTGTTGCTGATGGCGACATAGCGAGGTTCATTGAACTGGTTATCTGCGTCACCTCGGGAACCAAATGAGCTGATGAGATTTCCATCAGGATCGTGGACGGTGATGCGGTGCTTCCCGATGTCAGTGACCACCACACGTCCATCCTTGGCCAGAGCAATTCCATATGGCTGCTTGAACAGACCGGTGTCACCAAAGTGAAGGATGTACTGACCATACAGAGTAAGTTTCTGGACACGGTGGTTGTATTCATCAGTGACATAGACACATGGGTCATCACCTCCTGTGATGGCAACATCTAGAGGAAGCTCAAACTGACATGGCTGACGCCCTCTCGAGCCAAACTTACACTCGAATCTTCCCTTGCGATTATAGACCTGGATACGGTCATTGTCGCGATCCACAATGGCCGTGTACTCTCCGTCAGTAGTAGAAGCAACACCACTCGGCCAATCGAATTCACCAGCTTCATCTGTTTCATCCTTCAGATGGAACAGTATCTGGGGCTTCTGGAGCACGGACTCTTTGGCTGTTCTCTTAGGTGACTTCGGAGCACATTCAGACAGAGAGCTATCATCAAGCTCAGCTGAATCAATGGAGCAAACTGATCGCGTATCGGTGGCCTGGGAGAGTTCACTGAAAGTCTTGTCACCACATTTGATTTCACCTAGCTGTGGGAGGGAGTGGTCAACGGCACTTTCCTTGGCCTCGAAGTACAGGTTACTCAGCTGTTCCATTGTAAAGTCTTGTTGAGGAGAAACCACGGCTAACCCCTGTAACCTCTCAATAACCTGATCCTTGATCGATAGAATGTCCAACTCGGATCCATGTCCAAGGGCCTTCTCGGTGAAATCAAACCCGCTGAGAAGGTTATCAAGTCCAGATTGTAAACTCCTACGGTGAGCGGTTAGCTGCTGCTTTCTCCCCTGACAAATCCGTGCTAACCTGTGACCAAGCTCCTGCTGTTGCTTACGTAGCAGTGTCATAATGTCCTGGAGAGTCCTCTCTATGACATACTCCGACTGACCACGATTTGCTTCAAGTTGAGCCTCCACTTCATCCACCCCTCGAAGAGCCTCCTCGAACGTCGCGATCCGATCTCGAACATTCTTCATGAGACTGTCGATGGTGTTTTTATGTCGGGTCACCTCATCTTGTAGGAAGGTATGAGAGTGATCCTTATGTTCGATCAGTATACATTCCCGACAGATGGGAACCGTGCACGATTCACAGAAGAAACGGACCGTCTCCGATTGATGCTTGGAGCAGACGATCTCACGTTTGAGCAGCTTCTTGTTCTCGGAGGCGGGAACGGAAATAATGTGATGTTTGCGAGTGAAACGGGCAATCCGATGGTCATGAGATGGTGCACATTCATCGCATAAGAAATCGACACATTCCAAGCATCTATAGTGAGCTTCTGCAGGCTGTTGACCAACGCATATGGTGCAAACAGCCTTCCTCCTCGGACCCTCATCCTTACGCGGTGTGAACACATCCGATAGATTCAATATGAAGAAATTATCAGCCAGCCCGGTGACGCCATTTTCAGGGAGTTCCGATTCTTGCCGGCATAATGGACATCTGATGGTGTGGCTTCCATCTGGTGCGTATCTCCATAAACAGGCCTCACAAAAGCTATGAAGACAGGGTAAGACTTTGGGTTTACTAAATCGTTCGAAACAGACTTGACAGAGAAGAAATTCTTCACTGATTTGACTCAGAACTGAGAGCTGTGAAAGTGAAGCCGCCATGTTACTGTCGTACGTTACTCATTATGCGGTGATGCAATGGTGAAGTGATGCTCGCCTATGTCTCTCTCGTTCAACCCGTTAGTGCTGATGGGTAAAAAGCGTCTGCTACGTCAGTGCATTCATTAACATTATGCTTTGCAGACGACACCATATCGTTTGCGGAAATGACCTCAATGCATCAGCAAATTTTCCCTCCAAATCGCCACGCCCCTCTCCTGGTAATTCGTCATGATGGCGCTATGCAAGAAGATTCAAAGGGGTAGTTGGATTATCATGACGTAGTGCAGTACTTCTACTGGTTTTTACTCCAACGAACCAACGCTCTAATTCTACTGAATGCTGATGGGAGAGCGCATTTCATACAGGAATACAATACTTCACTTGAAAAGGGGTCTTAGAAATTGTCATTAATAAACTTATCATTATTGCTACACCGCACGTATATTTCAGGTATTAAAATGAAACAAAACTCGAAAGAGTATGAAATCAAACAACGACAATTCGAAATCTGAAGACAAGATTAGGACCTGTTTTAACAATATTTTCACCCAGTTTATGAGAGCTGTATGCTATGGGTATGTTGTTTACCGTGATTGAGCCAATGTTACGACAGGTCGTATGGGAGTAAATAATGCTTTACTCTCGTGAGGATCGAATGAAAATAGAAAATAATGCAAATAGTTATTTTGTCAATTATTTTATTGAAACATGAAGTTATAAAAAAGAATCGTTGTCATATTTGTCAATCTACTCCCACCCTCCCTCCTTTCTATTCAGTAATATTTAAAGACTACTGAATTTACTTGGACATAAACTTTGAACAATAATCATGATCGTGTGTCAATGAGCTTTAAGTAAATAAAAGACATGACTCATTACCAATAGTTTCAAAAAACGATAGTAATGATTGTACAGTAGGTCTTTGATGGTTGTGGGGGCAGTGACCATGATCCTTTTGTTCAAGATTGTATACTTTATGACGGATTGCTATTCCAAAACTATAGTAGTAATCCACGATGCACGGGCGTTGCTCGAGGGGTATAGAGGGTGACGCCTTCCAGGCAATACCCCGCCCCAATCTTCCCCATTAAAATTGGTTTTTGTTACACCCGGGACCCCTGTCCGATGGAGATTTATAACGCAAAGGACGGTGTGTTCAAAAATTTTCTACCTTCTGCCCTCAAGAAGAGTACCATATATTAGCTATAGGGGTAGGTTAAGATCGGCCCCAAAGAAATTGATAAGCAAAAAAAATAAATAAATTATCCATTTTTTTTTTTTTTTTTGTAAAAGCGGACCTCTGGCGCCAGCGGCGGGTTCGTTCGAACCCCCGACCCCCCCCCCCCTGGTTACGGGGCCTGCTAATTGCACTTATTCATTGAATACCCAACTGAAGAAAAGACATAAAACGGTAGGCTTCCGTAAGATCAAATCACTGTTGTTGGAAAGGTTACATTATTCGGCCTAGATTAGTTGGGTTTCAAAATAAAAAAAGATTATTCATACATTATATTTAACTCTCTTGTAGGCCCCTTCCCCATCCTCACCCTCTCTTTCCCTCTCCCTATCTCTCTCTCTATTCTAGTCGTGTGTTTCTTTCTATCTCACTCACTATTTAAATGATCTCTTTCACAAATTCCACAAATTGCTCTACTGCAGATTTCATTCCCTTATCGAATAAATAACATCAACCCTGGACTTAAAGGTACACCGTGATGGTGGTATCTCACTCCGCGGAGACGGATTTGGGACTACATTGAGACGTTTTGAGACGATTTTGAAACTTGTCAACAACAACAAAAAAAAAAGAAAAAAAAAAAAGAGTATCTCAGACGTCTCCGCGACAGAAAAAAGAATTTGAGACGTCTCCGTGATGGAAAAAAAAGTATTGAAAACGTCTCCGCGATGGAAAAAAATATTGGAGACGTCTTCGATATTTTTTTTTTCTTCTGTTACGCAGATGTCTAGGAGAAGCCTCTGCAACAAGTTTCAAAACTGTCTCAAAGTAGTCCCAAATCCGTCTCCGCGAAGTGAGACACCACCATAACCAAAACCAAACATAAATTCCTATTGCACCCCTACCCCTACATCTTAAAATAAGATAAAGCTCAAGGCAATTGTTACAGGAACAAATGTTGGTTGTGTCACCAGTTCAAATTTCTGATCACGGTACCTCCCTCATACAATCACGCCATTATAAAATGAAGCACAAGTATTTTTTCGTTAAATATAAAATCGTTTATTCTTCACTTCTTACCACATAATTGCCATTGATATTTTGAGATGTTCATAAATTTACATCACATACAATTCACCGTCACTCTCGTATGATACACTAAATTTCAGATATCACGTCATTTAACAAGCTTTTAACCTATGTGCTTTGTTCAGGAATTGGTGCAGCAACTGCAGACACTTCATAAAATGTTAAACCCTTGGTGAATTCACAGCGCAAACTGATATCTACCATTCGAGACACCACTCCAATACAGGGTAATGCATCGGTCACATCCGGGGAGCATTTCATGAAACAAATATTCACTGATTCTCATTAACAACTGTTATAAGCTACTGAAATGCTTGCATCTGATTGGCCGAGAGCAAATTTGTCGGATACAACGTCTGACAAGTCCTTTCATGAAACACCCCCCTGGTCATTAAATTGCCACTTGGTCTAAACCCACTTTGACTATAAATACACATTTGGTTTCATCCCACATGGTCTTATTCCACTCCGTTTAAAACCAGTGCATTTTGGTCTATTCGCCACTTCTCCTATCTACCATTTCGTCCATTTAGTCTTACACCACTTAGTCAATTCCTGAAACAAACTCCTAGAACACCAATAATTATTTTGGTAATTAGTTTAGACCATGTGGTATAAGACAAATCAGATAATTGGACCAACTGTTGTTAGACCAAGTGGATATAAATTATCTGGTTTAGTGCACAAGTTGGCAGCTGCCAGACACAATGTTGTGGTACATACACAATCAGTTATGACTACTGTATTCGCTGTTATTTTCGCGCTGAGCGGCTTCAAAGCATGTTCACAGGTTCTTAAATTCCCGCTGCATGTTTGTAAGCTCGCAATTGAACCCATTCAATACATGCATAGGAAATCATGCCTATATATTCGCGGGTTTTTTAATTCGCGCCTGCCGCTCTTTGCGCGAAATCCGTAAAAATTAACGCACCGCGAATATTTCCACGAATACAGTATTGCATTAACAATGTACTAAAAAAAAGAATGTTAAATATTCAGTAGTTTCACTACACCTCATCTCTTATTTACATAGTACCTTTCTTAAAATGATGAACAAAAACAAAGACATAACATGATAAAATGATGTTATAACAAGCATCTTATAACATGACGATGAAGAAGACATGGTAAGTTGAAATATGCAAAAGATACTTCTTAACATAACCTAGAAACAAATCAACAATGTGTCATAAGCTGAGATTTTTGTAAGGGTTCTATTTTTATGAATTTTGAGAGTAATTTGTATCTATAATTATGAGAACATCATGAAAATTGTGAAATTAAGCCCTTACAAATTTCCCCACTGAGTTTAAACTAATGGCTTATACAGCAATCGATTGCCCTTACAAATTTCCCCACTGAGTTCAAACAAATGGCTTATACAGCAATCGACTGAGTTGATAGCCAGGCAAGAATACATATACATGTATACCCAGAAATTAAATAATACTCTAAATATTTGATTGATATTTATTATTCCATATGAAAATAATCCAACAAATACCTTCCACTTTCTCTTAGAACAACAGATGTAAAAGTTAAGTAAGATAAAAAGCGATTAAAGCAAACGCTCATTGCAGATACCATAAACATCTCTGAGTGAATTTCCAGCAACGAGAGATTCCAGGCTTTTCAATAATATCAAAAACTTGTAAAGTATAACCAAATTAAAACAGCTTTTAATGAAATCCCTTGTAGAAAAACCCTATGTTTTGTGCTATTTATTCAGGTGTTCTTTTTGCAACCAATTGGAGACAGTGGGGGTCACAAAAAATTGTATTCCGAAACAGAACAAACATAACAATACAGTGCGTATAAAAAGAAAGATAATCCAATTCTAAAGAGGACCGTATTCCATGCTCCTTTATCTTGGCGATTTATTTCTAATTTGTAATAAAAGAGAAAATTCTCAACTTGCAATACATTTAATTCCTTTTCTTGCATCATACATATAAACTGAAAATAAAAATGAGAGATACAAATCCATTTTTTAAAAAAATGTTTGTCAAAGGATGAAATCCTGAGTGAATATTTTTCCTGGTGTAACACATCATTGCACACAATCATATTGTAAAAGCATTTACTCAGTCTTGTTTCATCTTCTCAAAACTTACAAAAACTTGATTTTGTACCTGTCTCCTTTAACTTGCAAATCACTTGGTTATGCATTACATCTATGATTCAGGACAGGTATCGTTGCAAAGATGAGTTTGTCTTCTATTTTATATTACATATAAATAGCCAAAGTATATGAGCTTGGAGTATGGCTCCTCTAAAATATTACCTTTGTTTATACACACTGTATAAAGGAATAGTTGGACCCTGATTATAAGCTTTTGCTTCCTTAGGGGGTCCCTCCATTTTACTTTTTAAGATGTCAATTTATCAGTAATTATTTATGTATGTATCATCAATGCATCATACATGTATTATGTTTTTGAAATGGAAAATAAATGAAATTAAAATGAAATGAAAAAAAAAAAATCAAATGAAATCATCTTGGTGAATCACCAAATTCTCAAACCATACATATCTGATGCAGCATTGGGTATAACTTTCCTGGAAAGCCTCAATATGTTCTTGTGCTCTTGTTAGGCAGTTTAATGTTTCATTTAGAAAGTTTATAGTGCTGTGTAGTGAGTCACACACTTCATTCACCTACATAGGGATCACACAAGTCGAGGTGTATGGAGAAGGCATTGTATACACACAATTCAATGGTATAAGGTGCTACAACAAAAAATGATGACAAATGTGATAATTCTTTAATACATTGAAATATAAGTTACATGTAGCTCTATTTACAAGCTTGCTTCATTCGCGCTTATACACCCTATTGTAAAGTGTCTGTTTGTTTCTCATGTTCGTCAATGGCTCATTTTATATGCATACAACAACTCTTTAGAGTTTCAAAATTGAATCAAACATTTTTCTTTGTCGTTTTTGTACAAGGTGTAGATGAAAATTTGAAATTGAACCTCTGTCCTCCACTTGTGATCCAGTGGTTAGGTCATCAGACTAAAGACAACAAGGTTTAATCCATACCAATCCAGTCACATCACTTGGCAAGATATTTCCCTTCTCTCCACCCGGGTGAATAAATGGGGTCTCAGTAGGAAGAAGTTCTTTTGATACTTTGCTCACCTTATCATTGATGCATGACCAAGTCTATTGTAATTTGGTGCCTTGGTTAAAGAGGAAAAGGCGCTTAATAAATCAACCTCCTCTTTTATTTATTATCATGGCAGCATGACATGAGGTCAGAGGCTATACAGTGTGTTCCTATAAAAGCTGACCAAAGTTCAAAGGTCAGCTACAGACAGTAAATCAAGAATACAGGTAACTCTGTCTAAGTTGAATCTCTTGGGACAATAGAAATTTGTTTGACTTAAGGGAAATTTGAGAAGTAAATAACACAAGTCTTATATAAGCTGGCCTGAAAAATTGCTTCGACTTAGGTGATTATTTGACTTAAAGAGGGTCGACTTATGCAGAGTTGACTGTACATGGTTTAGCCTTGTGAGTTGTTAACTGAAATACTAAGTAGCTCATCATTTTTAATTTGACACCTTGATTGGGTCAACAGTCATAATTCTTGATATAGCTGACCTTTGAACTTTGGTTACATTCTTTCAAGAACACACAGTAGATCCAGGGAGTTTTAACATTCAAACAACTGACTGCCTCTTGCATACAATAAACTTTTATCATAGCATTTGAATTCTGACACGTACTAGTTAAAGAGACCCCTTTCAGAATAGAGCCTCAAACATGAACATACAAACATGAAATAAATATACATAGATGAAAGAACAGAGTTATCAGGGGACTCCACATGGGCAGTGCAGCAATCAAAAATCAAATTTTTGTTATACTTTTGTCTGGAATGGATTAGTGTCGTTTTCAAATTAAACATTGATGGTTCTGGTATTATACCTGTTATAACATTTCTTCAACACAGAAGGCTAAAATTTCCAATAATATTGACTCTTGAATTGCATTGGACTAACAAAATTGGGGATATTACCTTTTTTTTTTTAAGTTGCCAAAATCATTTGACTAAATTTTGAACTTTTGATATGATGGTAGATATTGCACAACAAACAATATTCATGCAGGTTTTAAATCATCTCTAAAAGATTTTGTGTTTTTTTCCCCCATGTGAAATCACCTATCTGCAGAACAAAGGCAGTTACATCATCATAATTCAACATTTCTATGACAGACATAGAATGTTCTTCTTAAATAACAGGAATTATAGAAAAGACTAATATGAAGTACCGATGACAAGGATTTCATTCATAAGATTGCCGTGACATTGTCGTCATACGACAGGGTCCTTCTTAACGGGAGGTTTGAGAACAGGCCTAGTTGGTACAATTGGTTTATTTGCTACAACAGGTTTCTTGGGTGGTACTGGTTTAAGAGCTACTAGAGGTTTATTAGGCGCTGGTATCGACTTCTCTGCTGCAGAAGGTTCTGAGACGTTACTCTTTGGTGAAAAGTTTGAGCTCTCATTGAGTTCTGTAGAATTGTTACGATTAACATTAGGCTAAGGCCTTGCAACAGGGGTTGGTCTAAGCGGTGCCTTTGGTACAGGCGGCTTCAACGCCGGTTTCGTAGGTAGTCCTGGTGGCACTTTGGATGGTTTGTCGGCGCTATCCTCTATAGGTGGCGGTAACCTGAATTGAGGTTTAGCTGTGGAATGTGTAGAGCTGGGTTTTGGAGGTACCCTCATGGCTTTTGGTGCTGGTACCGAGACCGACGTAGAACTCTTTGCTGGACTAGGAGGCTTGTTCAATGGCACCGGAGGTCTCACTGGCTTTGGTGCTGTTTCTACTTTCAACGGTGCTATACTAGCCATCGGTTTCTTGGGTTGTGAAACTGGCGGTGCAGGCCGGTGGATTATGGGCCTTTCCTGAGATTTGGTTGGTGCTGCTGGTGCGGGTCTCAAAGCAGGGGCAGGAGCAGGAGTATTAGAGGCAGGGAATTTAAATATATTAGGTGTTTCTCGTTGCTGTAGATGTGAGTGATGTATCGTAGGTTTGACTGGGGCGGGGCGGGAAGGCCCACCTGTGTAAGATGGTGATGATATTGAACGTGGTGGTCTGGTATCTGGACTGCGATGGTTGTTGGAGGGGTAACTGTTGGAAAAGAAAAACAAAATTATTGTATTAATATTCTCCAAATATATTGAATGGCTTACATACATAATATCAGATATCCTTGTTTTTATACATCATAAGACATCCATTTCCAGACAGAGATTAATTTGAGTGATAACTGGCAGACAAAAGGTGGAACTTTTATAGGTGAGATATATATTATACAAACACCAAATTAATATTACAGATATTTTTAGTGAACGATGTAAGGAAGTGTCCTTTGTATTGTGAAAATCAATGTAGAGCTATTCCTGCAAGATTATGGATGTCATAGATGTTTCTCCTCAGGTCTGTAGGCCACGCACGTGGTAAGTCTATCTAAGTGCCCACTATTCGCATGGGTCTGACGAGGTAGCGGTCTACTCCTAGTCTCAATTTGACCGACTTTCCCAAAATCATCAATAAGACGAAACATATTTCATGTAGGTTATTTATAAGTAAATGGAACAAACTGAGGACATATTTTACAGATTCATTCCAAATTTTTTAGGCTGCAACAACTCAAGTTGCGCTTAAAGGAGGTGTGCTTTGAATTGTGACAAATCAAAGTAGAACTATTTCTGCAATATTTTAGATGTGATAAGAAAATGTTTCTCCTCTGGTCTATGTCTCACCTTTGTTTGGTTGCTCCCTTGGAGACCATCTTTGAGAGCGTTTGTCTCTTGCAGTAGACCACGATGCCAATGAGTGTCAGGCCTGGAAGAACACACAGGAACATCACTAGGAGGACGATGACGATGTTAGCGCTTGGACCACCTGCATATCATCAATGAAAATAAGAGGGGATGCGATTTGTTGAAGATTTTCGACTAGATAAATGATGAAGGAATTTACGCCGTTGGGATGTTAAATAGACAAGTAATTAATTCATTTGTATCCAAATTTATCACACAGCGGTTGCGTGTGTTTCCACCAACATGGTTTCTACCATTGGAGACAAATGAATGAATTACTTGTCTAGATAAATGATGACTGAGTTGGATTATGGGTTATATATTCATTTATCGAGTTCCCTGAACTGACTTATCAAATAGGTGAGGGCAGGCTGATATTACTTCTGCTTAAAAACCCTTAGAGTAATGGAATCAACTTCAAAATGGATTTTCACCACCAACAAGGTGCTAGTTAAATGCCTCATACAAGCGAGAATCTCCACTTGTTTACATCGGTTGCCATGAGAGACCCCGGCCGCGTCATACCAAAAGACGTTAAAAAATGGTAGTTGCTGCTTCCCTGTTTGGCGTTCAACAAGAGGGGATAGAGCAACGTCCTTCTGGTGCTGCTTAGCGGCTGCCGGGCCCACGAGAAATGGAGCAAAACAAAAATCCGGTCACACTTGTTTCGGACAATAAAATTTGGAGCATGTTTTTTTTTTAATTAGCGCCTTGTTAGTGGGGAAAAGCCATTGCAAAATTGTTTCCATTAAAAGGATTTCTAATTTCTAAGCACCTTGAATGGCCTGTATTCACAAAGATGGCCTAAAGTTAAGCCTTGTTTAAATCTGTGGTTTAACTATGACTAGCAAAATGGGACACAATCTTAAAAAGTAAATTTTTGATTTTCAGAATTTTTGGTACTTCTATTATTTTAAAGACTGCATGGGATTGATAAGTACAACAGTTTTCCTCACCACTAAAGCACGATTCCAGAATCTGGTAAACGTGAAAGGAACATTGCAACGTAGAAACATTTGTCTCCCATTTTGCTAGCCATAGTTAAACCACAGATTTAAGCTAGGCTTAACTTTAGGCCACCTTTGTGAATACGGGCCAAAGAGGGTACTCAGATGACTATCCCCACCCTATAAGAACTTTTTACAAGCCAATAAACAATTCCTACTCCTACATTCTTATTAAATAAAAAAAAATTATGAAATTGATATCAAACAAATTGTGCTTTCTGGGATGCTCATCTTCTTCTTTTTTTTTTCAGATTTAAATGTGTGAATTTGAAATAACTTTTTTATATGAAACAAAATGGTGAGCATCAACAGCTCGACCTTTGAACTTTCTGAAATACACTGTAAGGTCCACTGTGCATCATGATTTCAATGTGTCTTGCACTAGTCAAGATTCTGCCAAGTCATAATGAAAAAAAAAATCAAAGATTATAATCATATTGAGAGGACTGCTTTAGAAAGAAAGTAAATGTAGATGTGGTATTTTTTGGTAAAGTATATGTAGTAATAGCAGTAGATGTAATGAAAGTGGTAGAAGTTGCGAGTGAGGTAGAAGTGAAATTTGTGGAAGAGATAGTTGTTGAATTTGAGAAAGAATGATGTGAAAGAAATAAGGAATAATGAGAGTGACTGTAAAATACTGAAGGCAGAGATGACACTATTAGCAATACTAGTTTTTAAAAAAAATCTAGGATAATGGGAAAAACCGTACATAGGTAACTACGGGCAACTATATCACAATGACATTCTCACATAAAAATAATCAACCCCAAAAGGACATCAAAATTCTGATTCACTGCAAAAACTCCATGCTACCAAGAGAACCATAAAGAAATAGTATATCATCACTATCTACAGATGAAATATACATTGCATACATGGTGTTCATGCTTAAGTATAATAATATTGAGATTATTTCATGACTCATGCTTGTCACCTAATCATTCTTGCAATATGAAAGATGGAAATGAATTTAATATGATGATGTCATACCTGATAATAGTACTTCACAATGAAAACAAGCAAAATCAAGACAATGTTAACATACACGAATGATATCTTAGTTATGGTACATCAGGATAACACATCGTCGGCTGAGAACCAGAAGGGCGCTATTACCATTGACTTTGTACAGCAATAGCGCCCTTCTGGTTCTCAACAGAACATCTTAAGATTCAATAACGCTCTTCTGGCTCTCAACAGATGATATATCAAATCTTCAGAGAAATGAAGGCTTAAATGATAACCATGCCATAATATGCAAACACAGAATTATGCAGATTATTAAACATGTGATAAAGGTTTGAACATGTTTAATTATCATACTCAAGGAACTTTTTTAAATATTCATAACAAATCTTTATCTGATTTTAGTTATACTTAATTGAACAGCCTTGTTGTTCATAACGTACCATATATGCTTATACTTTTTAAAATTTTCATATGACCTTTATACTTTTTGTTGGAGAATGTCGATATCTCACTCTCTTATTCAAATCACGCACAACCCTTGCATCATTTAGCTAAATCATAGTGATCATATTCTTGTGATTATGAATGAACATAAGTATTTCTACATGTGTATGTTGTATTTTATATTGTATCTTCTATATGTTTCTATGTTATTCGCTTTTGCTGGGTTATTGTCTCCACACACATTATTTGTATCTGACTCCTACGCTACAAGAATTTGATCAAACAATCAGCTGCATTTTCATGGTAATAAACATGATTGTCTGCGAAAGTAAAGGGTTAGACGACCGGTAATGTCGCAGCCACACATAATGTCACATCAACGCATTATTCATATCTGGGACCAACATCCGAAAGTTGTGACTGGGATTCGAACCTTGGTCCCATTCTTATCAGTTTGTGGGCATCTTAGAGAAAATACCTACATTCATTTGAATTGTTTACATTATGGAAAAAGAAAATCAGCCAACAAACTGATGCTGATCGGACTGAGGTTCGAATCCCAGTCACGTCTTTCGGATGGCGACGTCACAGGTTGGTCCTAGATGTAAATAATACGTCAAATTATGCGTCACTGCGACATTACCGGTCGTAACAAAGGGGAGGTGAACAGAAACTGATTAATGTTCTCTCCATTGCAAACCCATGATCATGTACCTTCAAAGGTGGTGAGATAGAAATAGAAACCTAAAAAGAGGAGAAGAAGAGGAGAGAGAGAGATAAATGGATGGCAGATGTTAACTAGATAAAGAAAAGAAAACGTTGAAGAGAATGAGAAAGAGAGAGAGAGAAAGAGGAGATACCGAGTTTGAAACCAAACAGGGGTAAAAATGAGACAGAGATATATGAAAGAATGGGAGATAATGGAGAAAGAGAGAGAGAGAAGCTATGACAATGAAACCAGTATGAATACATTAGATAGGGAAAGATAAGAGAAATTAGGGACAAAGATGAAAAGAAAAGAGTGAAGATAGTGATAGTGAAGATAAATGAAGATGGATGAGAAACTTTGGTCGAGATGATCGAGGAAAATCCATGAGAAGATAATGGAAAACAGAAGAGAGTAGATGAACATACACTCTCTCTCTCTCTCTCTCTTTCTCTGTTCTCCCTAACATGCTCTATCCGGGACATACAAAAAGAGAGACAGAGCATATAGAGGGGCACAGAGAGAAAGAAACAAAGTGTGTGTGAGAGGGGAGACAGTAAGCATGAAAGAGAGCAAAAAGCAGGAATCACAAAGCAACAAACAAACATGCACAAAGCAGAATAGCATGGAATAGACCAGGAGAATACATACACAGTGAGAGAGGAGAGAGAATAGAGAAAGAGAGCTATAGAAACCTGTAATAGTGAGTAGTTTTAATACCTTAACTTTAAGATCAAGTGGCAAGAGGGTTGAACTAGCTCATGAAGCTTCAATATTTAGGCATGATGTTTATTTGTCTCCAAGAGCCATCGGATAGATCATACTGAACCAATTGTACAACAGAAATTTGCGAATGGGTATACTTTTGATTACTTGCTCTGCCTGGAAGAAACTCCATAAATGCATCTTCTGTGGTGTTGGTTTCTACTCTCACCATCTGCTCTGAAAGCATGTCTTAAAATTCAAAAGCATGGTAATCGTATAATTGAATCACTTTGAACGGCAATCCAGCACCACCATACTTTCCTGTTACAGCCCACATAACGAGTATTCCGAAGAGGAAGTTGCTCAATTCTATGATGAACTCTCTTCTGCTATATACTCTCTGCCTGCACATAATCTGGTGATGATAGGTGGGGATTTTAATGCACAACTTTGGTCCGAAGATGTTCACTGCACTATTTCTTCAAAACAATAGGAATGGCATGCTCCTCAAAGATTTTATGGAGCAACACAATATGCTTGCTACTAATACTAGGTTCCAACACCGAAATGGTAGGTTATGGACCCACAAGCGACCAAATGGTCACCTTGCTCAATTGATTTTATCCTTGTCAGAAAGAAGTGGATCAATTCAGTTAAGAATAGTAGAGCATATTCGTCTTTTGAAGGGATTGGGTCTGATCATCGAATTGTATCATGTAAATGTCAAATAAGCTACTGAAAGTGTAAAACTCATCTAAAGACCCCATGAGAGTATCGATTGGGCTCATGCAAATCAAAATGATCATTTGAAAGATCAATACACTGTTGCTGTATATAATAGGTTTTGTACACTTTGTGATGAATTAGATGACAGTAGTGAGACATCGGAAGCTTACTAATAACTCATTGATGCTAATAAAGAGATCGCACTCCAAATTCTCCCAAAGAAAGTAAGAAAATGAGTGATGTCTCAAACGATGCAAATGTAGCTCGCACTAGGATATATTAAAAGGCTTCAACTAATATCACTGCAAGGCCTAACTCGATAATAGTAAAAAGAATTCTTGAAATTGCTAAAAAGGCACATGATGAGGCTATACAATGGCCTTGAAAAGAAAATTAAAGACAAACTGAAGAGTTTGAAAGTCTTCACGTTGATAAGAAACATGGCAGCAGCTTGGTATCTTCCTGAAAGATATAACAAATAAAAATCTTTTCCAGTTACTATGATTAAAGGTAACATTCTCTGAAGAAAGAAGGGGTTATTGGCTAAAGCACTTCAGGACCTTCTGGGCTCACCAGTTCAGAACAGTGATACAGAAGCCCCCTTTTTCAACCACAAGTTAGTGATCTCCTCCCTATTAAAACAGGGCCTTTTTCTATTGGCAGAGCTTCTTTTGTGTTCTGAAAAAGGTGCAAGTTTCAAAGTCATGTGGCCCAGATAACATTCCTGCTGTTAATGGAAGAGTCCTTTATTTCACGAACTCTTCTCACATTCTGCAATTAAACTCTAATTGGTAATAAACCCAAAGCTTTCCTTTGTCATCCATTATACCATTCCTAGAAAGGGGATCTTTCATCACCATCAAACTATAGAGGTATAACATTATCACCAATTGCAGCTAAGGATATAATTTCAATGCTTCTTAATCGTTTTGATCCATATGTTGATCCGATATTAAGGAACAACCAAATGGTTTCAGAAAAGGAAGATCCACTTCCTCCCATATTCTCTCAATAAGGCGAATCATTGAAGAACCTAAAAATATCTAGGGAACAAGGTACTATCATCTTCCTTGATTTCACAAAGGCAATTGATAGCGTTAACCGTTGTAATATGTTTAGAATTCTTTCAAATTATGGAATCCCAAATGAAGTAATACAAGCAATCGATGTAATGTATTCAGATCCACTCTCCTTTGTTCAAAGTGTAGATGGACCTCCGAACAGTTTGTGACAACTTCTGGAATTCTTCAGGGTGACACTTTGGCACCATATCTATTTGTAATTGTAGTAGATTACATTCTAAGATATTCACTAGATTTCTGTACGAACAAAAGGAAATGGACATCAAACCTATGTCTACAAGTAGGGACCAACACAAATATTTAACTGATTTAGATTATGCTGATGATATAGCATGACTACTGCTCTTTTGAAGGATGCACAAGAACTGCTTCTTGCAGTAGAGGATGCATCTGCAAAGTTTGGACTCTACTTGAATTCCCAGAAGACCGAGTACATGACATTTAATGAAGCTCATGATCATGCATCACTACAGACAAGGAAAGGTCAGCTTAAAGAAGTGGATGATTTTAAGTACTTAGCTCGTACATATGCGACTCGAGAAAAGACTTTCTATCAAGAAAAGCTCTTGCATGGAATGCTTGTAATAAACTGCATTTGATTTGGGAATCAAATATCTCTCTGTCAATAAACTCTCCCTGTTTAGAGCATGTGTAGAAAGTATCCTTTTGTATGGCTCAGAAAATGGACATCAAGAAGTCCTTAAAAGACAGTACTAGATGGCACATATACTCGACTTTTAATGAGGGTACAAAAAATATAGTTGGAGAGAACACAAAACAAAGAGGAAATTTATGGAGATCTTCCACCTATCTCCACCACAGTAATTAAACGTAGTGTGAGATTTGCTGGTCACTGTTTCCGCAGTGAGAAGGAGTTATTTCTGATGTACTGTTGTTGCGCCTCCCTCAGAAACGAGAGGACGGCGACCTTTAAATTTTTGTATACATATGTAGGGATACAAGTAGTTTTGTTACATGATCTACAACTCTTCATGTCAGATCGTGAAAGCCTGGCGTACCATTGTTGATTCATTCTCGGATGCGTCGCGATTTTAGTGTAGTGTAGAGAGAGAGAGAGAGAGAGAGAGAGATAGAGAGAGAGAGAGAAGAGATAAAATAATACAAAGAAAAGAGGTGGGTATATGGAAATACATATAGTATATTCCACAGAACAAAAAAGATTTATAGTGAAAAGGGTAGTAAAGCACCTTATATTCTAATAAATTGGTTTTAAAAAGTCTTACAATCATCTGCTGTAATTTTATAAACCCATAATTACGAACATAATTTTAGCCTATAACACCGATTTTTAAAAATTTAATTATTTTTTTTTAATGAAGGAGTATGCTATTAACAAGATGTCATTGTATTCAATGTACTATACAAAGAAAATGGTGAATCACATTACAGTATGTATATTGCGATTATGACAACATTAATGTATGATTTAAAACTAAAAGATCACCTACACTTACACATAGAGCATCATGACATGAAAATAAATGTGAAGATATTTAAAAATGACCAAACTAGTACTACTCAACTAATGTATAATGACTGATGTTCAGGGGTCATTAGTTATATAGAGTAAAGTGGATTAACTAAGAGTATTACAAATGAATTTTTAAACATTATATGTAGAGGATGGTTTGACAGTGCAAAATATTAGTACAAAACTTCTTGCATTAGTAAAATGTTAGAGGTACACGTAGCAATTGCTTAGCAAAAAGGCTACAGGTAATTGTCTTTTAGTCATCTAGTTAAATAATTAACACTAGGTAAGAGGATACTTTTTGTCAGAATGAATAATGGTAGTGAAGTTAGTGTAAGATTCATGAGTATACATGTATACCTTTGGTGAAATATTAGTGAAAAACCCCAATTTTTATGTGGATGATTGTGTTAAATCAATTTTCATAATAGAAGTGTAAGGATAGGTGTGCTCCAAAACTTGAGGGGAATTAATATTATAAATCGCCACATCTCATGACATCAAAGTTAAACTCTACTCTTACCAATATGCAATATACATCAAAATATGTAATATACATCAATCTTTAGTTCAAATGATTTTTGTTGGAATGGGCCTAACAGAAGTTATCTTCCCATCACATCAATTTCACAAAAGCTTCAAAGACAGAGTAGGTGGTTTAAGATGAATTACATGTACACTATAATTATAAGCCATCGATTTGTAGACTTGACTTGCCACACACGGTAAGGAGAGGGTCAAGACTTGACACTGCAAATAAACTTGAACCTATCTTTCTCTCTAAATCACACAGTCTATGTTTTAAATTTAAATATGATCCTAGCAATTCTTCTCTTGGACTTAAATATTTACAGTAAGAAAACATATATATTTCAGGTTTCATGTACAATCACTGAATCAATAGACATGTTCATGTAATGCTGATACTAATGCAATGAAATAAATGTTTCATGTCCAAATGGTTTGCAACTTTAGGATGGCATTGCCAATTTGACATACATGTAGGGATTAATGATGAAGTCTGCTGATGGAAATGATGCAACATAGACTGAATGAAAAGAATGAGTAAGTGAAGAATGGATTAGAGTTAGATGATCAAAGAAAAGAGAAGGGTTTCCATTTCATATTCCTTCATTGCTTTGATAGAGCAGGCAGAAGGTCAGATATGGGTCACAATATGACCAGTCAATCAGTTTCCATAGTTACCTCGGACAATAATTCGCCTAGTGATGAGGGTTTTGGTGCTTTGCGAGATTGTATTAGGATATAGGGTTACTGTGAGGGAGAGAAGAATAGTTTTGTAGATAGAAGACTCGGCTCAAATAAGTGTCAGACATAAATTGGTGCATTATATCACAAATTAGTAAGATGAGTATTCACTCCAAGTTTTGTATTTCCTTTTAATATAGGAATTTGGTTAGACATTATGTTAGCCCTCCAGTTATAATATATGTCTCAAAAATCTGTAGGCATATGTTTATAGTATATCAGTTCCTTACGTGTCACAATTCATATTTATTGAACGAAAATTTACAATACTCAAGATACTTTTCTGCTACCCATCTATAGGTAATTGTATAATTTCATTTTGATCTAGATTCTATCAATTGGTAATCAATTGTACTGCATGTGTATAATCTTTATTCTACATTTTACATAATATTTGCTGCTTGTCAACTGTAATTTTTTCTCAGTGATCAACAGTTTTATTTTAGTGTACAAAGTTATTTCCCAAAGGCCCCAAAATGTCTTAACATTGAGTGGGTTAATACATTTTAATGAAACCAAATAGAGAGTTGTTTTCTGAGCTTTAAAAAAAAAACCCCAAAATAGAGCCTTGAAATTAAAGCAAGTTTAACAATAGGTCCTTTTTGTCTCTGACATTGATATGAATCTAATGAATAAAACGCCAATAATAAAAGCTTAGACTTTTTTAGCTCAAATTATATCACTCAAAGCAAGCTAAGCGTTCATGCAGCATCGACCTAAAATCATTACCAAATCGGTTGACATTTATAAAGTCTCTATTCTTATTTTAATCAAAATACATTACAGACTAGTGGAGATCATCTATTTATGTCTCAAAAATTTAATTATTAAATGTATATAAAAACAAAACAACTGTGTATAAAAGATGTTATTGTTGTAATTTATGTACGTGTATCCATCTAAATGGACCTTTGTCATATAAAATGTAACAAATAGAACTTAAAAGCTTCATATTTTACACTAACTTCTATAAAAATATTGCCTGTAATGTAGTAGCAGTGGATATTATTTGCCATCCACAAAAAACATCTTGTTGATTGTGTGTCTTAAATTGTTGTGTCATAACCTTTACATTTAACCATTTTACACAATGTAAACAAGAGAAATGAAACATTAATTTGTTAATCATAAATATATGGTAACTGAAAAAAAAAATTAAAACCATTAAAATAATTTAAATCAAATTATAATGTACAAACACCTTACACGGCTAAATGATTTTCCTGATATATATGGTCGATTCCATCGAAAAGTGTACACGGCGAAAAAGTTGAGTCCAAATTTAGAACATCTTTGATGATTTTGTCCTTTGACCCACTAAAAGTCAACATATCAAGAATTAACTTCTATTTTATTTTCAAAATACGAAATGAATAATATTTACTGGAATGGATTGTCATTACTTATCCAAAATAAAAACAAAACTAAACGTTGATTTTTTTTTCCGACTAATCCTTTTTTTAGACTTCATTATCAGGTGTTTATGTCTCTTATTAATGAATTGCAATCTGGAGTTCAATACAAAGCAAAACTTGCCCATTCTTAAGTTATCTTTAACTTCCAAATTGGGATTTCATAAGTATTTACTCAGACCTCAATAATTCATAAGTTATCGAAACCATGTTGATTAAAGTAAAGTTGACTTCATTTTCATTTTATTTTGATGAAAATGAAAAATGATGTAAAAGTGACAGATGCAGCGATATCGCTCTCTTTAATCATACAGTGCAGCAGAAATCAATTTGGTTGGAATATCAGCCTGGAATACTTTGATTTTGGTTACGTCCGAGCAAGAGGTCTTTAATTCTTTCCAATATCATATCATATCAAGAAACATTCAGTAATGAATATTTTAACTCATAAGCAGTTCAAGACAGTCACTGTTACCCACAAATAGTATCATTGGAATAAGATAACAGAATGGATAATCATATGCATGTAAGTGCCTAGATACATACGACGAACATACAACATTTTTTTATTCGTTAAAGGAAGGGTATAATGAACATTTAGATTTTAAAATGATATATAGCTAAATATTTGTTCGTTTATGGTTTCACGCTATGTAAATATGATTTCAGAATAAACGTGAGAAAGATGCCCTATACAGTGATGAATCATTTTAAAAAAAAAGTGCTCTCCAGCGCTATAATGTAATGTTCCGTCGAAAGACATTTGATTAACTTTCTTTTTTTCGAAATTATGTTAAAGTATTTATGTTAGACAGAAGAAATCGTATTCATTTTTATTTTGGCTAGGGGCTGATGCATTAATAAATATTCGCAATGAATTTCCATGTTGTGAATCTTTAGTTAGACCGTTTATCATTTAAAATCGTAGTAATGCTTGATACAGAACCAGTATTAAAAAAATACCAACAGCTTATTAGTACCAAAATAACTGATTAAAGAATTAACATAAGATAAACAGGACAAATATTGACGTTTTTGGTTAAATTAGTGTTTCCCAATACTTGGTAGTATGTTCCCATATATTGGCTGAGAAGAAATATGGTTCACAAGAACAATTAGTTGATACCCCACACTATTATTATACAATTGGATCCAAACAAATAGTTTAAAATATACATGTAAGCCAGTTATACCTATGTTACCTACGAAACATTAGCTGTTACCTACGAATACATATGTTTCTACCTCTTCTAAAAACAAAAGTAATGGCGGATTCCAATTTTTTAGGTTTTAATGAGAGAGTCATTCTCTTTTCTTTCAGTCAGATATGATATATCTTAATTAGCGTCGTGCAGATTAAACAATGCAAACTGACACACCCCATTGTAAACAGATTGTCTAAAAACTATAACTTTAATGAGATATGCAATACAAGGAAATTAGGAGCACAAGCCCTGCTCTAACAGATTGTAACTTTGTTAGAATCTCATTGATGGAATGGAATGACATATTTGGAAGAGAAGTATATAAGAGGGCAAAATTCTGACTGTATCACATTAGGGTACGTGTATTCGTAGTAAATGCACAAAAACGTTATTATACCCTCTGCCACAAAGTCAATTTGGGAGATTAAGCGTGGCAATTATCACACGATAGGTA
>CALNVZ010003432.1:28807167-28876750 GCA_940671915.1 Paracentrotus lividus
TCAATTTTGCGTTTTATGTATCCGCATCGGTGAACTTATCGTGCCGCATTTGTTCCAACTTCATTGAAGTGAACTTTTTTTTAACGATTTAAAAACATGCCATTTTTGGCCATTTTTGGAAAAAAAAAACTTAATTTTTTTTTCGCCGACCAAACTTTTATCTCTCTCTTTGTGGGTTGAGGTTCCTACATTTTTTTGGATTTTTTTATTGGCCTGAACATGATCGAAAACACCGTGTACACTTTTCGCTGGAATCGACCATATATACTCCTGAACACATGCTTATTAATAAACAAACAAATTTACATTCAATTTAATTCATTAGCAGTGAAACTTGTTCCCCGATGAATGAGAGACAACCCTTCAAAGTCAAATCAATTATGTAAGCATACTAGTATACGATCATATTATACCTGATGATAGAATAACACCTATTGATATATTAACTTTAGTAAATGACGATATCCATATATGTACGATACAAAATAATCACAAACATGATGAACATGAAAATAAATAAAAGGTGTTTCAAACTGGGTCATTAAATAGGAAAATCTAAAGGGGCCATTCAAGATACTTACATCACCAACAAATACCCAAGTTCTGTCTACACAAAAAGCTATAACTGTGATGCTAGCACAAAGTAAAGTTGGTGGAGGGGGTGGGTCTCTTTTCTTGAGGGATATTTGAATAATATTGGGGGCTAGCTGAGGATGATCTACACAGGCCTAATGCAGTCTAATGCACATTACCCTGGTAGTGCCACAAGGTGCTGTAGTGGGTCCACACTTGTTCTTCTGAAAAGGAGACAAGTCGGGGATATATATGGGTACGTACCTGGTTGATCAGTGGCCCTGGCAGGACCACTATCGATGCTACCTCCATACCCTGGAGTGTTACATGAAGGCGGATTCCATTGAGGATCGCAATGGCAGTTGTTCTTGCTATTGCACACCTATAATTGAAATGGACAAGAATAATAATTTCAACAATTGATAAGATTTAATAACATGTCTACTATATAAATTCAAATACTTAAAGATTTTCATTCATCATACTCCCCTTTTCAAGATCTCTTTATTCTTTTTTATTTGGGTTGCGTTATATAAATACTGTATACATGGTGATTTTCGCTGTGGTTTTATTTTTGCAAATTTTGAGCGTCCGTCCTCGTGAAATTTCCTCTTCAATATAAGGCTGTTTATAATAGTAAAAAAAGTTTTTTTTAATCACAAAAATTGCAAAATTATTCACTCACAATTTTTCCCAAACTTGTCCAAAAATATATGAAAATATCGGCTTATACAAGTACATGATTGGAATGAAATATATATTTCCCAATTTGTGGTTTTTACCTATTTTGTACCTTGTATCACGAGTGTTAGATTTCCAAAGGCAAACATATAACCAAGGCTCATTGGAATGTAGGGTCATAGGTCATTCATTCACTGCTTCAATAAAGAAAACTTGTCACCACTTACCCCATGACCATTGCAGTTATTTCGACATGCCCTGGTGTTCAAAGAAGATATGTTCCGACATCTGAAGTCACTACAAACCTGTATTGCAACAAATCATACAAACTTGTGTAAATTGAAAATATCAAATTTATTTATTTTTATTATATCAAACTTATGACGGATATAATAGAAATACAATTTTATCTTATATTTATTTATGTTTCAAGAAATTCAACCAAGATTTGGAATTTAAAAAGTAGTAAATTCCAACACTACCTTTTGATTTTCTTCATTCTATTTGCCAATCAAACAGTTATTGAAATTAAGAACAACTTTTTAATAGTCTCATTAATACTTTTATTTATCAATACATGCGTGTATATAAATAAATATTCTTCTCCTTAGTAGCTTCTTTGCATAAATATCACTTTAGAAATTAAAACCCCCGAGTCTCTATTGGTACTCACAAATTCTGCAGCACATTGCGATCCTGTGGCGACGTATCCTGGATCCGGTACATCTTGACCCAGGTCAATGGATGCAGACTTGCAGGTATGCTGGTTGTTATTCCGATCCCAGATGTAACCCTGACTGGCCTTGGCTAGAGAACTGAGTATAGGATAGGAGCTACCTCCAACACACATCAGCTTACCACACTTTACATGACTGGAGATGACAGGTAAAATAAACAATATGGTGTTATTACTAATCAATGATTTATAATACCCTTGGAGTGCCACAAGGTGATGTTGTGGATCCATTATTGTTAATGTAACCCTGATTGGCCTTGGCTATAGAACTGAGTATAGGATAGGAGCTACATGTACCTCTAACACACATCAGCTTACCACACTTTACATGACTGGAGATGACAGGTAAAATAAACAATATGGTGTTGTTACTAATCAATGATTTATAATACCCTTGGAGTGCCACAAGGTGATGTTGTGGATCCATTATTGTTAATGTAACCCTGATTGGCCTTGGCTTAGAACTGAGTATAGGATAGGAGCTACCTCTAACACACATCAGCTTACCACACTTTACTGACTGGAGATGACAGGTAAAATAAACAATATGGTGTTTATTACTAATCAATGATTTATAATACCCTTGGAGTGCCACAAGGTGATGTTGTGGGTCCATTATTGTTAATGTAACCCTGATTGGCCTTGGTTATAGAACTGAGTATAGGATAGGAGCTACCTCCTACACACATCAGCTTACCACACTTTACATGGCTTGGGACGAAAGGTGAGATAAAGAAAAGGTGTCACTACTAATTACCCTGGGAGTGCCACAAGGTACTTTAGTGGGCCCATCGTTGTTAATGTAACCCCGACTGGCTTTGGCGAGTGAACAGAGTTTTAGACATGAACTACCTCTGACACACATCAGCTTACCACACTTTCCAAGACTGGAGATTACATATCAGATAAACAGTTTGTGCTGTCAATTGAGAATCCATTATAGCAAACCTTGTCAACCAACATAATTCATAATGCAGATTATAGAGGATTTAACAAGTCATTTCTCATAAAACTTCAACAATGTTTGCTCTGCATGATGGTGCTATTTGAGAGGATTGTAAATAACAACCCTAATGGAGTGAACTATCAACATTTTTGAGTTGATGAATGTCAGTGTTTTATAAAAAGAGTATTCCCCCATCAAATCCCAAGCCCACTCTCAAGAAAACAAATATAATAACCTCAAATTCCTTGGAATATTTAACATACATGTTACTTCACAAGTATACATAAATGATAAGGAGAAAATATGTGCAAAGGTCAAACTTTGAACAAACAAAGGATCCCCAAAATGAACGAATCACCTTACCTTGTTTCACAAGCTTGGAATGATGAACTGCTGCCCCCACAGTTACCAAAGGAGCTACCCTGGGTGTTAAAATTGAAGCAGTCTTCATGTGCTACCTTGGCTCCTAGGAATAGAAGATAACATTGTCAACATCGCTTTTAAACTTCAGTTACATATAAGTGGTTAATCTACACAATGGTTTAAAAGTTCTAAAAGTATAGTAGCCACATGGTCTTGTGCTGCATGTACATGTAAATTCAAAAGCTTACATATGCTTATTTAAGTCAGTAGACAATGGGTATTTATAAAAAAATCTAGTAGGTACAATAAATTTATAATATCCTTATCATAATATTTTGACTTCTATTTATATGTATTTTGTTTCTTTTATGTGCATAGAGACACAGAATTATGCCAATGTGTTGTGCGCTATTTAAAAACATATAATTATTATCATTATCATTATTATTAGTATTATTATTATGATATACATTAATTATCATTATTTTATGTCTAACACTTTGTGATGTCTTTTAAACAGAATTCTGATATGAATACCAATGACAAATACAAGAAGTGAATTTTACAAATGTAATTAAAAATAAGTTTTCAACATGATTTATACAAATTATTAAATGGAAATGCATATCTATGTCATACCATCTGCTAAGAACCAGCAGGGCTTTTAACCCTTTAGAACCTAAACCACCCCAAATCGCTCTCCCTTTTCTGCACACTATATTCATAGTACTATCCAAAATACATGGTATAACATGCCCATACTTGTTGTGCATAACCTACGCTGTGTGTGATCTTGGATTTTGAACAAAGTATATGCTTGTGTGGAGCGAATACGAGAATTTTCTAGTGAAACACAACGGTGCATAGAGTCAAACACACTTTTTACGCAACCTCTAGGTGCTAAAGGGTTAATGAGAACCCTCCTAGCTATTCGCAGACAATGAGAGGCACCCGTCTAGACTCACCTGGCCCCCATATCTTCTCACATTGATCATCATAGGATAAGCACTGACCATCATAGCAGGTGGAATCGGCCATGTTGGCGCATGATTGACCGTTCTGTCTATACACGTTAGCTGGACACTGGTTGGGGAAGGAAGCAATTAATGAATTAATCATCATATAGGATGATTTCATCCTTGGCAAAATACAACCTCAAGATGTTACATGTCCTTCCAATGGCTATTTGTGACCTTATTTTCAATATAAGTATTGAAAGTGATGTGCATCTCCATGATAGCAGAACACCGTCATAATTTCTTCTTCTCAGGTAACTTGTCATGATCAATATTCCTCTTTCCTACTTCTTTTTCTTCTTTTACCATCTTTTCCTTACGATCATTTTCAATGTCTCATGATCATAACCAAGTACATAAAATTAACAAACATCATTTAAATGTATCAAATTGCGACTACTAGTATTATTTTCTAGATGCTACCCCACTAACTCCCACCCCCCCCCCCAAAAAAAATGTATTCCATTACAAACTATCCATTTGATAATGCATACTTGTCACATTAGAGCTGTTCTCCAATTGCGGATGGATACTTATTAATTCATAACATTTCTCTTAAACTTATGCGCTTGGCCATTTGCGACTATTTGACCAAAGGAAACCTGTAAATAAATATGGTAATGTACAACTTCATTCCACCGCCTTCCCCCAAAATGGCCTTGAATTATATATTCCTTTATAAAAAAAATCAAAGTAACACTTTCTAAGTATTTGTCCTTTAAATCAGCAGAAACAAAACAAAATGCCATGTGATACTAGCCACTTGACAGAGATACATTTTTATTAACCTTTGTGATGTCACTAAAAAAAAAAATCAAAATAACATTTTTTAAAACACTTTCCCTCTTTTTCAGTTAAAAACCCAACAACACTGGCAAGAGAAAAGTCATGTGACATTAGACGACCAACACCTTTGTGATGTCATGATCTCATCCTTCCACTCTCATCCCGCTTTAATCTCTACCACTTCCTGACCAAATCATTAATAACAATGTCATCAAAGTAAACAGTAGAAGAGTTCAATTTCATGTTTCAGCTCACTTGATAAAGTTTGATATCTAATGTTACATGTTTATCACATTCAATCATGACATAGCGATGTTATGATTGTCCCAAGCTCTGCTTTATGACCGTGTTTGTCACATCATTCCCTGATTAATTTCAAAAAGATGCTAGCACTGACAAAAAAAAAAAAATTATTATCGTACATCCTACTGAGGAATCAATTACACAGAATTGGATGTCGATAAAGGAAATTCCATAATTCATCATTTGACTATATATTCCTTAAATCCCTTTATTTATCCCTTTCACCCTGTTTTTATATGTCTAACCTACTATAATCTCATTATTCCTCTTTTAATCTCTTCATTCCTCTATTAATCCCTATGCCTTATCTTATACCTCATATATCTCTTCAGCTTTTCTGTTATTCCACCCCTCTCTTAATCTCCAGGTCCCTTTATTGATCTGTTAATCTCTTCATTAACCCTACTAATCCCTTTCCATGTTAATCCACCATACTATGCTACCTACCACAGCCAATAAGTCAACTGTGCAGCATTACAAGAAGGTCAAACATGTTACTGTAATTACGACACACCTCACCCATCTTCTTCTCTATAATTTTGTCCCCCTTATTATTCCCCAATTAATCCTCTGTGCTCTCACATCAATCCCCATGGTACTAAATTAATCTGTTTATATGATCTTTCATCCATCTACATGTAACTATCCATTTATCAATCTATGAATTCATCCATCCATCAACTTATCTATCCATCTTTCTATCCATTTGTTTATCTATCTTCTCTTATTTGATCCTGTTATATTACATGTTTGCATCCATCCCAATACATCCCTTCATATCACCCTATCCCTCTATCTTATGCTACCTACCACAGCCGATAGACCGGTGCAGTATTCTGGCAGGTCACACATGTTACTGACCTTACATCATACCTTCCCTTCTTCTTTATACATTGCCCTACCCCTTATTATCTCCCGAAGCACTCTGTGGTCTTCTTTCAAACCCCATGCTTTTCATTTTATCTATCAAATTATTCTTATTGGATCCCCATCTTATATGTTTCTATCTATTCCAATATATCCCTTCTTCATTCCTGTATCTTATGCTACCTACCTCAGCTGATAGACCGGTGCAGTATTCTGGCAGGTCGCACATGTTACGAACATCACGGCACACGTCACCAGCCTTCTTGAGCTGACAGTCCTCACAACACTCTCCTACAGCACAGGTAGCATTCTCATGAAGACGACATGTAGCAGCAATGCAGCAATCGTTGGCGCATTCCTTGAATCGTGAAATATTATTGAATTGAAAAGAAACCATCTCACTATAAGTTCAAGATAATAAATCAGTACATGTGGATGGAAACGGATATTAATTTCACACCGATTTCCTTTTATATCAAAGAACAGGGTTGTGTGTCAAATACTAGTATGGCGATTTTCCAATCAACATTCCATTAATTAGGTACAATTAAAAAAAAAAACACTTTAAATAATCATAAATATTCACTATTTTGCAAGTAAGTCAAAGTTTGTCACTAACAATTGGTTTCAGTCACACAGAAGCACATTTGTTTCAAAATGTCAAGCACAATAAAAGAACACTTTATGAAAATAATAAAATCAGCCTTTGTCTATGTATCATCCATTGTAACTTTTTGGAAGATTAGTACTGTGCAAGTTTGGCAACATCTTCCTACTTCTGCTACCTACCTCTTGAGTTCCACAGTCGCACTCCTCCCCATTCTCCAAAAAGCCGTTGCCGCAGATAGGTCCATCAAAGATAAGATTAGGATAGTCAAAGAGACAAGCTCCTAGACCCTTCTCAAGAGAAGTCTCCAGGTCATTGTAGGAACATGAGGAGAAGTTTGTAGGAGGGATAGGTCTGTGGTGGAGAGAGGGAGAAAATTATTTTAGAGTATAATCATACATTTCGGTTGCATTTAAAGACAAATTCTAGCTTTTTCATCTACATTACTTTAAAAGTGAGGAGCTTGTTTTAAAAATTATACACTGCACACCAAAGTCTCCAGGTCAATGTAGGGAAAGGAGGAGAAGTTTGGAGAAAGGATTCGTCGATGATGGATAGAGTGAAATAATTGTTTTCTTAAAGTATAATCGTAAATTTGGGTTGCTTTTATAAGCTAATACTACGATGTATATATAGATCTAAGCTTGCTAACCAAAAGTGAGGAGCTTGTGAAAAAAAAACTTGGGCCTTACATTTAGACACCAAAGTCTTTGTTTCACGGTAGGAACAAGATAAAAAGTTTTTAGAAGGGATCAGTCTGTGGTGGATATAACAAAACAGTTTTTTCCTCTTGACAATTGATAACATAACATTACTTATTGGACTGGATTGTTTGGAACATATGGGCCGTTATTATCAATAAGCAATATAGGACTGGAAATACTACGTACAAAAGCATATATGCACCTTCATTTTGTATATTTCACTTTAAAATAAAGAAAGATAATTTAAATATTACATATACATACCGACGGTCAGTTAGCTACAGTATGAACGGAAATGGTGATAACCTTTCCTTGGTGTAAATATTCATACAATGAATGAAAGGGCCATAAAATTTTTAAAAAAATAAATAAATAAATAACTTATTCTGACAATCATCAAGAAAGTATGACTGGACCTACTCACCCACTAGAGGGCTCCATAACACATCCTACATTGGACGGAGCATCACAACGGCAGTTTCTATCCGAGGTGTCGTGCATGAAGCCTAGATTATGGCCCATCTCATGAGCTACCGTGCTAGCAACCACTGCTGCGTTGCTGTCATGGTCCTAGCATATCAAATAGAGCATAGGATACTTGTTGAGGTTGGATACCATACAAAATGGAAAACTGCTTGATTTACCTTTAATTTTAAGAATAATTATGATAAAGATTACTTTGGAAATAATGACAAATGAAGATAGAAAAGAAAAATACTGAAACATTTTTTAAATTTTTTATAAAAAGAATTTGAATATGAGTTTTTATAACAAAACCCAAAATAAATGATAAAAATCACTTGGCCAAACAATTAAAAATAGCATAATTCAATTTGGGACGAGAGAGAAAAAAAGGGGTAAGTAGGAGCTAAGGATAAAGTGAAAGATTAGAAAAGGGGGTGGAAATGAAAAATAGAAGTAAAAGAGAGGACAAGGAGTAAAAGTTTGAGAGAGATGGTAAGACAGAAATGAAGACAAGGAATGAGAAAAAGAAGAAATAGGGGGACAGTGAGAGGAAAAAAAAGGGGGGGGGGAATTAAAATCTTTACCTGGCTAACACCTCCTGATCTCTCGTCTGAGCACATTGTTCCCAACGAGGCCATTCCCACCGTACTACCATCAAATGACACACCCCTGTAATAGACACAACACAGACACAATTAATCCTCTTAATACTCCGAACCTTACTTCATTCCAATCGTTAATTTCCCTTCCATGATTGAATTATCTGGCCCAGTTACACAAAATTTTCAATTCAATTGCAAATTTGAAAGAACAATTCTCATTGGTTACTGGTCAATCTTTTGTAAACAAGAGTATGCAACAATGATGTTGATTGGTCATTACCATTTTGCAATTTATTGCAAATCTTTTATTGAGCCTTGACAATTTTTTTTGGTGTCATGAGGGCTAATGCCCTAGAGATGGCTTAAAGAAGAGGAATGGATGGATACGTCCATCGTCAAGAGAAAAACAATACCAAAATGTAAATTGCCAGTCTAATGAGTTTTACATTTTCCATGGACATTCGCCATACCATGACTACAGAGAATGATGCCGTTTAAGTTCACAAATCAGGCTTACATTAAGCCATAAAATATGACATTTAAAGCCGAATGGTGCATGGCAGGAGCCTCATTTGTCATAAATATACATCAGGAAAACACAGTCATAAAAAAATTATTGTCTAGTCTTTATCTCCCACATAGCTTTTTAGAACCAATATATCTATATGCAATACAATATTGTACATTAATTTTCTACATATAGGATTTCAGAGGTGAAATATTTGTAGACATTCTTCAAAGTAGTTTCAGAGAGCTAAAATCTCAAATCTCATTTTGAATGTTTATGCATTTAGAAAATTTGTAATATCAAAAATATTGAACTAGGTATCATTTGCTCTTTTATTGTATTTTTCAGCTGAAGCGACACCACAATGAAATTGCACTGCATTAAGACATTTGAAACTTCATATTCGTTACAAATTAAAACCGTCAAGCCCTCCCTAAATATACATTTGTACCCCACTAAACATGAAAAGTCTGAAGAGATATTATGTCAATATTTTTTTTATTTCTGATTTTAAAAAATGTATGAAAAATGCATGACTCACGTGATGAATTGAGCATTGTCGTTCTTGATTTCTTGAAGGAGTTCCTCATTTCTCCATCGTTGAAACTCAGCCATTGTGTTTCCTGGGATGGAGCTTACTACAAACTTGTCTCCTTGATCCCAAGTGACCACGCCCACAAGCGCCACCCTGACGTTCATTGGACGATAGATCTAAACGGGCACGGAAATTAAGAACAAAGAATTACATCTGGTTATCCACCTTTATAACAATGCTTGATTTGTATTTCGTAGAATGCCAATGTTAAATTAAAGACACTGAAGTAAATGCACAAAAGTAATCTCTATAAGAAAAAAAACAGAGGTTGACTGGTGGGTGGTTGCGCTTTGGATGGCGCTCTTTAATCTGTGATGGAACAAAAGATCGATTCCAGAGATTATTTCTCATTACGTTTTTAAAAAGACTTTCCAGGGCAGTTTTTAGGAATTTCAGGGGCCCTCAGTGTATTTTATTTACTTATTTTTTATTTTTCTTGCTGACTAGTGGATTATGAGCTACTGTGTTTGTTCTTACCATGTCCATCACATTGGCCATTTCTTTACTTCGTTCTTCACAAAGTGTCACATTCTCATCCCGCCTCAGAAACTGCAGAAAAACCATAAAATTTAATGAAAAAGAAAATAAAACATTAATAAATGAAATTTGACCCAAGTTGCATTCATTAATAGTCAATATTATTTGTTGTAGCTTCATCTATTTGCATTCTATTATGTGATGAACTTTGCTGTAAGCTTACCATACGAATGATGATACATAACACATTCTTGCTTTAATGCCATTCCAGGGTTCTCTCTCCATTATTCTATTCCAAATTTCTATATTTTGAGCTGCAATACATTGTCTGTTGAGAGCCAGATGTGCACCAATTCTGTCACAACTAAACAATTACATTCTGATTAGCAATCTTGGTGTATCAGCAGATGTCATCTTCCCTATTTATAATTCTTTTTTTTTTTTTGTCATTGAAAAACAAAAATAATGCATTACAAGGTCCTGCAAAACAAAATGCATCTATGATTCATTGATTCTCAGTATACACTCCTTCCTTTTTAGTCTTCTTTATTCTAGATGGTTTATTCAAACCTTTAATAAAAGATTGTCAACCAAGTCCAACAAATTTGGGGTAAGTATTTTTACCACATTTTTCTTGTTTTTGGATTAAACATATAGGCCCTAATACTTTGTGATTTAACACTATATGCAGTACAATTTTCATTTGATCATGTCCCACACTCTTATAAAGAAAAGAAAAGGGAAAGAGAGATAGAGAGAGAGAGAGAGAGAGAAAGAGATACATAACTTGACCATGAATTCCCCTGTTGCTAATCAGTATGTGATAAATATTCTTCACCTTTACCTCTTCCCTGCCCGGTAGCCATTAACCATGCAACCTGAAACTACTGTAGCTACCACCACTACGTAACGGAACACCATCCTTTCATTTGCCATGCCAGCCTCAGTCACCACCCCCAGTCAATTGATGGGTTCACACTCAAGACACCAATCGCCAATGCTGAATGTTTTTCATTTCCACATGGAGGACTAAACGGGGACTAAACGATTACAGACCTACCAAGTCTCACGCCTCAGCACCTCATCTCACCCGCCCAGCCCTCATAATCTCACATCTCCAAAAAAAAAACAATGGAGAAATTATGAAAAACTATACATTTTTGTCATTTTGGGGCCTCAAAACTCTAAAAATCGGCAGTCTTGTCGCGCATCAAGCACTGCGAGTGTGATGTTTTCATGCAGGTGATTGTTATATGCAAGATAGCTTACTAAATGCTACATGTGTAGCATGCGCCTCCTTTGTGTACAGGTTAGTACTGCGCGCGCGCACATATGGTAATGCGCGCCTCGTGCGCACTACTTCCAAAGACGATGCTGAAGATCTCATGCCCAGCCACTCTCTGAACTTGACATCTCTGCAACTATGAAACTCTCATAATTACAAACCATCTGATCAACATCAAAGAATTATCCTCATATGCGACCATATAACATGTACAATTAAACATTCAAAAAATTTCTAGCCTCCCCCTTTCATGAGGCCTATAGGTTAATTCTCAAACACAAGTATATAGCCATAATGACTTATTATTATAAATTTCTCTGTAAGAATACTTTTTCTTTTTTTAAATTTGCATCAATATGATGTGACTTGTTTATCATCACATTTAAAAGTGAAATTGACATCTTTGCCAGTAATGCTTACCTTTTTAAAACAAAATACCAGCAAATAATATATGACAGATCATGCGCTCCTTCAAAAAGGATCATATTTCAATTTCAATACTTGGAATATCAATTGATATTAACGGTCTGGAGAAAGTATAAAATTATTTTTGCAGTTCTTGCACAAAATATTTGACTTCAAAGAAAGCTTGTTTAATCTTGTGACCTTCCTCTATTTTGGAATTGGACTTTTTTCCGTAATTTTAAGAACATTGTTTGTGATTTGCATAACCTTGTCTTGAACAAATATTTGATCTGAGAGTGAGCTTGTTTTTGGATTGTTGGGACTAGTTTAATTCCTCTGATACTACAAAAATATATATAATGTACTGTAGACTTCATAACACCAACAGAAATGGAAATAAATCTAGGCTATTATTGGTGTGCTGTAAAAACAACAGTCTAAACATTTTCCAATTATTATTTTTTCTATTCTGTCATATTTCTGTTTTTGTTTCTTTTGCACAACTCGCTTAACTAATAGAATAATTGGGCATATTTTTTTAAGCTTTATGCTTGTACATGTACATGTATATCATATTACTAGCGGAGTGGTAGATGACCTTTAATTATTATGGTTTGTTAATCAGAGGCCATGCTGCATTTCATACGCCTAGGAAGATATATGTAGGTCTATCAGCGGGCAAAGAAGCCCTGAACTCGACCTAGAATGTAACCAAATCTTACACATTTCAGGCTGTTAATTTCCTAGCATCCCCTACCCCTACCCCAGGTAGAATTTCACATCCGTGAAATTTTCACAGAGGTTTGCCCACCAGCGTGAAATCAAGATGCTTTTAGTTTTAAAGTTAATCTTGAGTTTCTTGAAATCATGGAATATAAGCTCTCGCAAAAGCAAACTAAATTTTTAATAAAACTGAATAAAATAGTCCAAAATTGTAAATACAGGCTGCGTTTTAAAAATGATGACAGTAGAGAGCAAACGAAATGGAAACAAATCTTGTCACATTGTGAGAATGAAAGTTGTTTTTTTCATTAATTATAGCAATCATTTATTAGATTTTATTCAAATTCACTTGTTCAAATTACCATACACTAAATAAATAAACAATCTTGATTTAAATTTGAAATGGAACTCCATGATCACAAGGTCGAACCTCACGATTAGCATTAAATGCTTACTTGCAAACAACCCCCTCTTTATACATCAGCACCACTTGTACAGGATCACGGCTCGTACACAATGTAACGAGACGAGACGGATAATTACTATGCCAGAAATAGAAAGAGCAATTATGAACCATCCACTCTCTTTCCTTCTATTATCTCCCTACACCATTGCAATGGATACTAAATGCTGATTTAATACTTCAACGTTTGATTTCTTTTAAAACTGCTGGATTTCAAGACAGCCTGCCAAAGGAGAATGCGGCACCATGGACGTGCAAGTTCATGTCATGAATACATAAAAAGTAAATGGGTTTTTCATTTTGCTTATTTCATTGCACATGTATACAAAAAAAAAATTTTATCACTGCTTAAAGGAGGACTCCGGGCTGAAATTGAAATGTTTTGAAAAGTAATGTAAAATTTAAAAAGCACAACACTGAAAATTTCATAAAAATCGGATGAGATATAGCAGAGTTATGAATTTCTTAGGTTTTGACATTTTATATGAAACAGTTCTTGGCATAACCATGATAACCTCATGCATATTCGTTTTTTTTTTTTTTTTTTTTTTTTTTTTTTTTTTTTGAGGGGGTACAAATGCCTGTCTATTTTGTGTTCAATAACAATGTCCTGTTGGCAGGCACTTTATTTGTTTATACCTACCATTGTCTTTCTTATAGAACATTAAATTTTAATGATAAGGACCCTGAAGGCATATACTTTAAATCGATACTTATCTTGAGTGACAAATAATGGGGATATTTATCTTCACAAAGTGAAGCAACAGCATTCAAGGCAACAAGATATCATACTGACGTCCAAGACAGAAATAAGAAATATATCCCGAGGGAATATATATGTCATCTGGAATCTTGCCATTTACTGTAAGAAGGGGAGCCATTTTAAGATAATTTTGATTTGTGACCTCGCATTTGAAATGGAGATGAACTTTCCTTCAGCAACAGATGAAAATAGATTTCTCCGCTGGGGGTAATTATTAGAGGCATATCGACTTTGAAGGAAGAAGTGATTCTTTTTTTTTTTTTCAGGGGGTGGATGTATTACTTATTGAGGATGACGAGGAAAATTGGCATCACTTCATATTTGAGATTCACGAGGAAAAGTTCAAAAACAGAAAGCTGGTCTGACTTTGCCAATTTTTGCATACAACTTGTATGTAATATTTGGTATACAAATAAAAAAAAAATATTAATGAGTTGGAGCACCTATTAATATTTATAAAGCTTAGGTCAACTTTCACAGAAATGAAAAAAAAAGCGATGTAAATCACCAATTAGTGAGGTAATAAACCACATTATTTTTGCTGCCATGATAAATTTTCAATGGAACATTGTCCATTATACAGGATTTGGATTTGATATTTAATAATATCAAGAGAATCTAGAGGTACAGGTTTCACACTCTCTGAATGCTTTGATATTATTGTGTTAATATGGTGGCAGCGGTGGGATATAGCTGAAGTGCAGCAGAGGTTCACCATCACTTACTATTCACATCATGCATACTTTAAGGGCTTTAAGTCTGCACTAATGCAATGCCCAGATGAATATTGTTCAGTGTGGCATGCTTATTTCACCTATACCGTGTTTACACAGTGACTCGGCTCTCGTGTCGAAGCCTCAAGAATGGTCCAACAAGAGTGAACCAGTGATCGTGTTTATACAAAACAAAAAAGGTGAGTTCAATACAGCTCACAGATCAAGAACGGAAGTAAAGAGATGTCATTAATGTGTGTGATGCATAGCCAAATTCCACCACTGACCTTAAGGTCATCGAGTTCATCATGGCTTTCTGTTTACACACAGAAAAATTGTTGTGTAGAACTTGCCTGCTGGATCGTAACCTTTCTGATGGAGCAAAAAGGGCATTTTAAACTCGGGTCACGGATCACACTGATCTTGTTTATACTAAATAAAATTGCCGTGTGAACATGATTGCCGTGCTCAACCCCTGAGCCGAGTCACAGTGTAAACACAGTACTCGACGAGGGATATAGATTACTGGCATGTTACCAGGGTTCGAGTGAAGAGAGGGGAACGCAGACAGACATTTCATTAATAAACCGGCTCATCCAAAGCTAGCTCTCCATACCCTGCCTTCCAGAGATAATGCGGCAAATCATTGCCTATAAAGGTCAGAAATTAAGGCACCAACATACCTCTTTTAAAGCAAGGGGCCACATTATGTTGTATCACGTTATTATTGATCAAAAGTGATCAATTTTCAAACCCAAACGGTTAAAATTGAATGTGGTGATGAAACCTAAGCAATAAATCAATATACATGTAACTGCTTTTACTACAAAATTTCAGATAAGACTCAATTTTTTAAAGTCTCTGATACTTTTCCTCCATGCATAAATGAAATAAATGTGAGGAAATGAAAGGTGGTTTTTATCACAAAATAGACATATCTTTTAATAGGGGATGCTTCTTTTTGATATCCCCTGTGGAAATCTTATATGATTTGTAATATTTTTTTTCTGAATTCTTTTTAATTTCATTCCTTTTAATTCACTTGTTATCATCATACTAATCACCCTATTTCCATTTGTGCCATAATTCATTTTCCATAAAGTATGTTCCTTCTAGAATCTTTCATACAATCAATACCATGTTTAGAGAGGATCACTTATGGTCCTGAATATAATCGTTCTAAAGAAATAATTTAAAAACATCCTGCACAAAACCACATTGGAAATAACATAATCTTAATGCATGTGGACGATTAGTCAGTCCATACACGTTGCCTACCTCCTGATAGTCATTAACGATGACTAGCTCGATAAATTTTGTCTCCGAGTGGACGTCTCTCCGGGTTCGATGCCCTGAGGGCGCCTTCTGTGTTTCTTGCTCAAATTGTTCATGATGCGACGAATCCACGTCAAACACTGCAGGGAACAAAAATATTAAATGGAATCAAGTACTCTCCAGGTTATTAAACCTAAAAACAATCTTAGAAATGTATTATTTTCCTTGTACCATTGTATGGTTGTTTTCGAAGCATGGGGATTGGATAATATTAATTTCAGGTTGATATTTGTTTGTGATGTACATCACTGTCAAAAATAGCTCAGAATGTTTAATATCAATGACACAAAAACATTAAAACTGTAATAGATATATGTAATTGGAATCCACCACATGTCCTTTATATAACCCAGCAATAACATTAAAATATTAGTAATTACAATTAAACATTTTTTAATGAACAACAACAATAAAAAGATTCCTGTAATTTTATTTTAAAACTCATTAATATCTGCCACCAAAGATATATCAGCCAGGGTCAAATTTAGGTTAGGTTTTTCACCACAACACAGCTGCGTCACACTTCAAGATGTCAATGACATCATTACTTGATGTAAATGCATCTTGCTCAAGGCCCTCTAAAAACAGTTGTTCTATTCTACAGTGTCATTTCTATTTTACCCTTTGCTATTCCTGAGACAGTTTAAAAATGTTTTGTTTCATGATACAACTTTCCCCCAAATATGCATTTGTCTTTATCTACAGTGTTTTGTCCAAAAATAAATATCAAATTTACATTATGAAATATTACATACATGTATCTCTGATACCTAATTTATAAAATCTTTTAACTTGTTCTATTATATCTGGAAACTTTTTAAATTTTCATTTTAAAACAATACCACTTTTTTAAACATAAATATAAAATACAGTTTTATATTTCTTTCTTATTAGTGCTTTAGATTAAAAAAATGAAGCTTGACATCAGATTCATCCATTGGATTGGATAAGCTTATTTAGTAGATTAGAATTTTAAATTTAAGGTCAGGTAAACTTTCATTAAACTACCCCATCACAATGATGAGATTGGCCAATAGATTGATCAAAAAGTGAAAAGCTTGTTCATCATGCAGTCATATCGAGAGAAAAACCTCTGTTGTTTCAGTGCCACCCATCCCATAGGGCAGTGCAATCAAGGGAGAAATTCAGCAACATTTGCAAGAATTTAAAATCAGATTATAGCTCCCAGTCTAGGTACAAACATAACAAGGTTTACTTTAGCATCGGTTATTACGTTGCTCTCCGACTACTACAGTTCTAACCTAATTTTTCCTTCATTCCCCTTTGGCTAGCTTTTAGAACTGCGGATATGCCTTGGGGAAAACCTGTGTCTACGGTTTCATACAATCATGCAATAATCTAGTAAAACTCTGTTTAGATTTCTCAGTATCTAGGAATGCATCCCTGACACTTCTCTTCCCCCTTTCTGGAGGGCCCGGAGGCAAGAGACATTTCGCAGATCATGTTAAGTTTGAATTTCGAGGGACTTGTCGCAGGTTTTGACTGCAAATTCACATCATTCGATAAGCTTGTTGCACAATAAGCCAGCCAGGCACACATTGGATAAGGAGGAAGCCTGAGCAGATGCTGCAGTGAAAGTCACTCAGACCTGTCTTGTTTCGCTTTCTTTTCTCTTGGCTCTTTGCATCGATTTTGAATATTTTCACATCAGACAAGTTTTGATTTTGATGAAAGATTAAAGAACTTTGAAATATATAGAGTTTATTTCGAACACAAAGGCTTTGAAATGAGTCCAAACTACCAAAATTCACGACTGCAGTTTGTTTATGGCATAAAAAACAATATTGTCCCAACTACCAAAGCAGAGTCCCAACTACCAAAATGCTCGACTGAATTAAGTTTATGGCATAAAAAACAATATTGTTCCAATTGTTTCATGGCAAACTTTTTAAGTTACTTCTCAAGTGTACGATTCAAAAAAAAAAAAATCTCATATCTGCACTATTCTCTATTTGAGGCAACATTTCTTAAGCCACTCTAAACCTACTTTTATCACACCAGAGTGGCTTTATACTCATCAATATTCACCCATGAATAATACAAAGACAAAATCAATGAAATGATAACCACTCAGTCCTTACATCATTCGACGAAAACAAGTTATTCCCATGGAAAACACGGACCAGCGCTTCCCTCTCTCGGATGAATGAAACGTGAAATCATCCTTCCCCCTCATCTTAACTTGGCCCTGAATGCTAAAACCATATCTCTCAGGCGAGGTTTGCACTTGATCCTTATTAGCATACGTGCCCGAGAGAGTGGACTGCATGATATAGATAGCATGACACATTAATGGATGGTCATGTCATCTTTGTTCCCTTGGGACATTGAGTGGGGCCTTATCGAGGCTCAGATTTTCCACACTTTGCTTTAAAAAAACCTCCAAGTGCATTCTATCATTTGGATGTTATCATAGCCCCGCCTTCTCGGCAGTATCCTAATCATAAATCATTCCTGAGTCATATGGTCGCTGCTTGTGATTAAATAGAAATCATAATTTGTTTTGAGCTTGACTTTGGAGTCTGTAACGAGATGTGACGGCGGTATAATTAGGGCTTGCGTTAATCCGACATTTCCCCGCATAATCTTGAAGCTTCCCTGGTAGACTAAAGTGACTTATCTTGACGTAGCAGGGGTATCACGACTGACAAGAGAGAAGATTTGAACTGACGGCTCCCTGCCTACAAACTGGATATAGGAAATTATTGAACATCATTGGAGAAATCCGTTCCTAAATCCAAGCCCGCCTGCATTGCAATGTCTTCAATCTTCTTCAATTGTTACAACCATCGTCGCTCAATGATTTCACATACTTTGATTTGTAGTCATATTTGGTTGGAAACTGGGGCAGATAAGTTTGTCATCTGATACAAATCTCTTTCTTTTTAAGTCTTTGTCTCTTTCCTATCTCAAACATCAATCTTAAATCTATTTCTGTTCTACTTGAGCTACATTACTGCAATCATAGCACAATTTGTTTGTGCATTTTGCTGTATCTCTTTTGTCTTATTTTCTAATATTTATTCATAATAAAAAAGAAATCAAATCCCTAGCATACGACCAATTTTATTATTGAATTCATGTTCTCTTTCAAACTTTTCTAGTGCTTAACCCAAAATTGATCACTCTGCGATTGTCTCAAAACAAAGGCATTATAAAACATCCAAACAGTAAAATGCCTCACAAATTACGATGCTACACTTTGAATGTGAACCATAGTCATGAATGGAAAAAAAAAAAAGTGATTGATATCACCTCAATAGAGAAAAAGGTTTTTATTTTTTCTTCTTACATATACAGTCTGTGTCAAATAAAATGGTACAGTTCGAAAACATTTTTTTAAAAAACATTCTAAACATGTTTGATATTTCCATAAAGTAGGAAAATCAGGCTTTCTTCTGCAATGTTTTCATCCCATTTGGTGCTGTAGATCTTGAGATATGACCAGTTTAATCAAGCAAAAATGTACTTTGCGCATTCTCTTTGGGTTTTCAACATAATAGCCATGAATTCAGCGCACGGAGACAATAGATCTGTGTAATTTCGATTAGCTCATCACCTCACAAAACTTAGCATAACTTTTGCTTTGCAAAAGCAAATTATACAAAACAAAGTGCATCAGCGAGAAGAATATTTTGCCTTTAAGTTGGTACCACATTCACACATCATTTTAGAAGATTTCGTACCTAAATAATTTTTCCCCGACTGTACCATTTTTTTTGGACACAGACTGTATATGTATAGTAGCGTTCACACGGTAGGCCTTAACTCCAAGTTAACTCCAAGTTATCCTTAAGAACATAGTCCTTAAGGATAACTTGGAGTTAACTTAGAGTTAAGGCCCGTGTGAACGATCTTGGTGTTTATGTTCTCGAGGACAACTTGGTGTTTATGTTCTCGACAGATCTTAGGGTTAAGACTCTTAACTCCAAGTTAACTCCAAGGGGTGGGTGGTCCCCGATCGCGCGTTTGACCGTGTGGACGGGATTTCAGCTTAGAGTTAGTGTTCTCGAGGACAAGAGTGACCCCTTGCATAGGTTAAACTTCCGGCCCCACTGGAGCGACGTAGGGGGAAATGAATTGCGCGCGCTACCTACAAATTGTACTTCCGGTCATCGAGCCGCTCGCTTGTCCTCGAGGACACTGTTCTCGAGGACAAGCACCCCGTGTGAACGTAACTCGGGAACAAGCCGTCGGTGTTTAAATTCTTAAGGATACTGTTCTCGAGGACTAAAACCCCGATAGCCCCGTGTGAACATAACTTATGTTTCCTATGGAGTCATTGGTGGCTTTGAGGGAGATACGCACATCTGCATCTTTGGTAACCTTATATTCACCAAATATTTAGCCAACAAGAAATATCCCTTTCAACCTCGATGACATTTCAAATTATGGTTGCTACCGTCATATCTTATATCCTTCCATCTCTTAACCTTACCCTCTAATATTCTATCTTAGAAAAGAAAGTTGCCCACTCAAAGTCCGAAGATAACTTCATGGTACTGAAGCCTACTGCCTTTTGACGTCAATAATGATTTCCTTTTTTAATTAGTGTGTGTGTTAATAGTCTTTGATGTTATGGGTTACTGTACGCTCATCTAGAGGATAGTTGATATAATTGAAGATCATTAAGTAACAAGACTCGTCACATGAATTTCCCATTTCAGGCTTCCCTAAATGATCCCTTCCCATAACTTATATAATATCCTGCAGCTTTTCAGGGAATCTAATTAAAAATCTAAAATAATGGTTTGAAACTAAATAATTGAGAGAACAGCCATCTTGTTGACGGTTAATTTCACTCATTATCTCTGGAACAAAAAAAAACCTTGTATAATTTAAATTAGGCTATTAGGCTTTGCTATATTAATGAGTATCTATGTTTCACTTTTGAATGAACATAATTTGTGGCAACCATGATTGACAACCAAGATTCCATTGGCTATGTTTTAAAAAAAATCACATGAGGCAGCGGTTAAGCCATCCTTTTTACTAGGGCAATAATCCATTAAGGTATGTCAGGCAAGCACCTTGTATAAAAAAATTTATTCTGGGGATTTTTTTTCTTCTATAATTGCATTATCTTACCCCAAGTGTTCTTGTCCCGTCTATCTTGAGGTCTGTAGATTAAATGTTGATTTTCGTCTTCAAGGAGTGGTTCAATGTAATAGCTCTCTCCGTCTGCCATGAACACTCCACTGAAAAGATAAAAAGATCAGGATTAAGAGAAAATGAGAACAGAGATTTAAAACACAATGACATTTAACCAAAGTATGATCAATCTTCACAAAGTAAATATTAAGGTGGTTGTTATTCACATTTGATTCTGATAAAGAAACAAACAATGACAATAAAGAGTTTAAACTGGTTTATGAAATGATATTACACTTAGAAATATTGATTAAAATAACAAAGCAGTTAAAACGGACACATTAAACTTGAAAGATCGAGATTTCAACCTGCTGAATAAAAAGTCTGTGATATTTAAGGCTTCTGTTTATAGAATTGAACATGTATTATTTGTACCAACACGTTAGGAAAGGCTATCCTTAAATGTCCTTATAAGTTTGTATGCGGCCATGTTTCAATCCTTCTGTACATCTCCACCCCACCCCCTCTGTCTCTCTATGCATCTGTATTTCTCTCTCTCTTTCTCTGTCTTCTTCTCATTTATACATTATTGATATAACCCCTTTTTTATTCCCATTTCACTGTGTCCATGAAACATTAATGAGTGCACAGAAGTAGTGAACACAACACTCCTCTCAAGTCAAGTGAGGCTTTTAAACCCACTCAAGAGATCTTGATATAATCTTCATCTGATTTAGTAAAGCTGAATCATATCCCAAAGATTTTTCTCCACTAATGATCTCAGCTTTTGGAAGCATTAAACATTCACGCAAACACACACACACACACACACACACACACACACACACACACACAAAAACTGTCCATCTTCCATGTAACCATTTAAAAAAAATCTTTCTAAACCAGCTTTATTAGTTTCTTAAAAGAGGTTTATCTGTTTTGTAGCTTCGATTGAAAATATTTTTTATTAATTACACAAGTCTGCGGAACCCTACAGCCAATAGTATGCAAAATCTCACACGCTGAATAAAACAGTAATTGTGATTCTTTATATACTTGTTCTGCAAAAAAATTAGAATAACATATCCTTTAAAATAAAAAAAACAATGATATGTCCTTTAAAATTGATATTAATTCCTTTGATATGTGTTTCTAACTATCATAAGAGCTTTTCATTAGTCATTTAATAGTAACTTGAGGATATCTAAGTGGTTTCATAATCAGGACCTGTGTTTGAAAACCAATTTGATGGGATAGTATCCTTCAGGAAGGTATTATCCTCATTGACAAGTCCCTGGAAATAAAAGCAATCGTGGAAATATTTGCGGTACATTAATTTTCGCGGATTTTGCGCAAAGATCAGGAGGCATGAATTTAAAAACGCTCGAGTATATGAGCATGCTTTTTTATGCATGTATTGGGCGCATTCAATTGCGTGCTTACTAAAATGCAGCACAAATTCAAGAACCTGTGAACATTCTTTGAGGCCGCTCAGCGCGAAAATAACAGTGAATACAGTATACCAGCATGGTCACAACTCTTTGTGTGTGTGAATCCCAAGCATAGGGAAGAATACGTATTAATCAGTAGAACTTCAGGTATGATCCCAGGAAGTATGTGGTGTTTAATTGAGGTTTGTAATCATTAAAAAAAAGATGAAAAAACAGTGCTTAATGCATGGTTTTGAGTACACTCTTGTCGACAGAGGGCACAACTTGCATGCCTGTATTATGAAATGCAAAAATTCCTTACGCTTCGATGTGGCTGTAGCAAGAGTTCGGCTATCTTGCTCCTGCACCCCCCTCCCCCCCCCAAAAAAAAATTCTCCTCCGTGCGTCCATTGCAAAGATTTTCTTTGAAATCTCATGCAGACCAGGGGGGCATTTCATGAAAGGACTTGTCGGATGTTTTATCCGACAAATTTGCTCTCAGCCAATCAGATGCAAGCATTTCAGTAGCTTATAACAGTTGTCAGTGAGAATCAGTGAATATTTGTTTCATGAAATGCTCCCCAGAAGCAGAGAGTTGCACGGCTGACATACCACCGGTGGAGACCAGGGCATTAGCTACAAATAGCTTTTTTAGCACTCAGGTAAAATTAATCATCCCTGAAAATAGCTTTGAAATGCGAGAGGATTATCTTTGACGGTTAGCTGAAAAGACCTAAATACATTATCTAAAGAGGAACGAGGAATGGGATTATTTAAATTTAGCCGCAAAAAGGAATAAGTTGAAGGCACGTGCCACCTCCTGCCATCTACAAGTTTGTAGAGGTGGAATGGTTATAGGGCCTCAAGGTAGAAGTTCTTATATTCTACGATCGTCCACACCATCATATCAGGTTTAAGCAACATCCCGCCACCACCCACTTGTACCTAGCCTATGACACATATTCAGAGGAATACAGGGAAAAAGAACTTAGAAAATTGATCATGTCACACTTTCCTACATTCTTACTTACTACATCTGACTCGCAAACATCCCTTGTTCACTGCCACATACTGTATTCGCTGTTATTTTCGCACGATTAATTTTTCGCGTTGAGCGGCCTCAAAACATGTTCACAGGTTTTTAAATTCGCGTTGCATGTTCCTAAGCTCGCACTTGAACCCATTCAATACATGCATAGGAAATCATGCCTATATATCCGCAGGTTTTTTAAAATCAGGCCTGCCACTCTTTACGCAAAATCCGCAAAAATTAATGTACCACGAATATTTCCACGAATACAGTAATATGATATCATCGTTTAAAATGCTTTTGCAGAGAGCTACAAAGGCATACTTTGATATGTTCATACATGTACTGTTCTGGCTCTGAAATCACTGATATGACACATCGTTGTTTTAAAGTTAAAAAGTAGTATCTCAAATTTGGGTGATAATCACCATTTCTTGGTTAATCTTCAGGAAATCAGTCAAGGATTTTCTGTCTAAATCCCTGCTCTCTTACCCCAAATATAATGTTTTTGGCTACCCTGTTTTTCATCTTTCCTGAATATTTGTCATTTTTAGATGCAAAGTTTTGGAATACGCAAAGTTTGAAATTTGAATTTTGTCCTAATATTTTGTTTGCGAGTAATTTCAATGCAAGGTATAAAACACAATTTATTGATAGCTCTTCAGGCTGAAAAAGTTTTGGAGTGTTTTTTATATTTTTATTTTTCAAAGTTAACTTTGTTTCTTATTCTATCAGGAATTGTATTTAAAGTTGCCATTCACTTGGCAAATTTTTTTGCGACTTTGCAGTCTTCTGTGAGGAAGATTTTACAAATAAATTCTACAAACATTCAGTGAGTGTTTTCTCCTTGTTCATACTCATTCCTTATTCACCTATTCCATATGACTCATTCATACTACAGGTTGTGCAACCCCACAGATTACTAATACTAGCCCTTGAATGGTGAGTACTCTCTTCATAATCCAGTCTGTCTGGTGAGCGTTCTCTTCATGATCGACACTCTCTTCAGGTTTCAGGTTTTTCATTAATAAAGCCAACACGGCTGCCATGAAAAGAGGCGATGAAAAAAGCTAACAATCTCATGAAATATTCATGTCCATGGCGACTAAACCAAGTGCAACGGCATATGCAGCCAGTCATCCGTCATAACCACGTCACAAGGACAAAACTGACTTTAGATTGAACAGAAAATAACAGTACAATGAATGGCAAGTTAGTAATTAGTTTTCAATGAGTTTGGCACAGTGTGACTGAGGTCTGAAAAGGTTAACCCAGTATTGGAAAAGTAGGTCAAATGATGCCGCTATTCAAATAAAATATCTCAATTTGAAACCCCAATATATCTAAAATTTCAGTGGGCTTCCCCCTTTTCCATAGTCTATAGCATTTCCATTGTATTCTCAAGGTAATTTATTGGAAAAAAAATTTCATTCAAATATGAATTGTTCAATGTTAACTCTTTTGAGGATCTCTATTTCCAATATTCCAATTTGAAACCCCAATATCTAATATGTCAATGGGCTTCCCCCTTTTCCATAGTCTATAGCATTTCCATTGTATTCTCAAGGTGAGGTATTAGAAATTAGTCTCTCTTTTTTTTCCTTCAAATATGTATTGTTCTATGTAATCTCTTTTGAGGACAGATGTTTTGGCTCACACAGACATAAAGGAGCCTTGAGAATAGTCATGAGAAATAATAAATGTGAAATGTATTAAGTTTAAAATGATATTGGAAATGCATCTCTTAATTCATAGAAGAAGAACTAATGTTCTTTAACATTCACTGGATCCCTCAGAAGAACAGCCTCTGACTGTGTAGCTCATGTGTATAGATAAATTAATTAAACTTACTTAAATACAAGTAAGTATGTTATTTTATTATATATTATTTGAGTTATTTTAAAATAACTCATGGTATTTACCTGATTCCATTGCAAGTACTGAGTGCTACTGATGATGTATTAGCCTCTCTTACTTCTCCATGGTAGTAGCAATGATGCTGTATCAAAACAAAATGAAGAAGAAAGATATCAAATTTGGTTCCCCCACTCTCAAAATCCATCATGAGTTTTCAGGTACCATCTTCAAAATCAAAAAGCCAGCATAGTATCCTGTATTACAATAAGTGAAGATTTAAAGGGGAAGTTCACCCTGGAATTTTATTGGTTTTAAAAAATACAGAAAAATAGCACAAAAATATGAGTGTCACGTGCTAGCACCTCTCCCATGTGTTGTGTATATGTAAATTCCATAAATTTGTCTTTTTGCATGGTTCTTGATCAGGGAATTGGTCAATTTGATATAGGTATCTATATGAACATAGATTTGGTGATATATCGACCGCACAGGTGAAATAATTAATATTCTTCTGGAAAAATGGCACTTTATAGAATTTACATTACATAACACATGGGAGAGCAGCTCGCATGTGACGTCACAAAACCACAAGTTTAAATATTAGTAACTTTTGTTATTTTTTGGTCGATTTTCTTCAAACCTTCACTAATATTTTTGTTTTATTTTTCTACATTTTTCAAAACCAATTTAAACCCAGGGTGAACTTTCCCTTTAATACCCCTAGATTTAAATTAGTATATAACCACTTAATATACCCCTGAAGGTGTCAGCCATTCTCTAACAATTCACATTTAACCACATTTATTTATATATATATTTTTTTTTTTCACATCCCTTTTACACAATTTTTTTTTTTGTATATGACTGAACAACCTGACTTAATCATGCGAGAATTAACTTACTCTAGTATAATCTCTGCCCCAAAGAATGTCAATACACTTGACTGTCAAGTGCTCATGAATGGGATGAATAGGGGATTTCCCATATGACATCATATGGGACTTCCCCTAAATCTACAGCCATAACTTACATGTGGGTGTGGTTTCCTTGTGATAGCTCCACCATCCTGCGCATAAGATCTCTCAATGTATCTCGCTGGAAAGAGGTCTCTGTTTGGGATCACAAAGATAAAGTAACAATGAATAAGAATTCTAGTCAACTTTCAACAGAATTTTTGACGGTGTTTTTTTTTTTTTAATCTTACTTTTTGGAAAAGAATGTTACAGTAAACACACTTGCTCATGCTGGAAAAGGCATGTTCACATTTCCTGGAATGTGATGTACACGCGTGCTTGATGATGATGATTTGCATTCATGTATCACAGATTATTGAACTGAACAATGAGCCTTTCCTCTTTGGTCTACAGTCTGTGTCAAATAAAATGGTACAAGTGGAAAACATTTTTTTATAGCATGAAGATAAATCACAACCTGGTATTGTTTAGTACTTCCATAAAGCAGGGTAATCAGACTTTCATCTGCATTTTTTTCATCACATTTGGAGCAGTATTTTTCGAGATATGACTAATTTTCTACAATCAAGAAAAATCCATTTTTCGCACGCTGTCCCATGCCTTTGTGTACGATTTCGCATAATGACCGTGAATTCAGCGCTCCAGAACAATAGAAGTGCGTAATTTCAATTTGTTCCTTGTCGCACAAAAATTAGCATAACTTTTGTTCTACGAAAGCAAATTATACAGGACAAAGCGCATCAGCAAGAAAATTTTTTGGGCTTTAATTTGGTACCACAAACACACATAATATGAAAAGATTTCACACCTAAATTATTTTTTCCCCGGCTGTACCATTTTTTTTTACACAGACTGTATTTCATAAGCACACTGGCATAAGTAAGTATAGTGATTTGAACAACCTGGCTTCTAAAGTTGGCAAAACACAAATATTATTAGATTTTTTTTATTAAGAGCAAAGTTTCTTACAATAAAATATGGAGATACCCCATCTAGTTGTGTTATTCATTTAGTAAAATGAATACAAGCAATAGATTTTATTTCAAGTAAACTCCTGTCTAGCCCTTGTTGGATATCCATTAAAGCGAGAGCGAACTGAGCAACACTCTAATTGACTGTGTGGTATATTATGAATAGCTAGTCTTAAAGTATACCTTTTGAGATAACTATTAACAAACAGTGTATAAATTAACCTACATTTTAATTTGTATTGGAAACTAAAAATGTTTTGAGGGGAAAAGTATGTGTTTTGCTACTGCGCAACATAATTATCACAGTGTGAATTCATTGAGAAGTGAAAAAGTATGTTTTCATTCAAATGAGCCTGAATTATAAGACTACACTATGAGGATGTTGCATTATGGGTTAGGAATCAGGGCAGAATCGAGTAGTTGAGGACTTGAGGGGGTGCTATATGAGGCTGTCAGTTTGTACTCGCTTTAGATGAATAAAGAGGCCATCAAATGGCTCAATAGCTTAGGAGAGGGACAGACAGTTGAAAAAAAAAGCAGGAAATCAAATAAGTAATCAATATTTCTCATTTCTAATGGGGGAGAACACTGTCTACTAACGAGGCAGTAACTCTATACAGGGGCAATTCCACAGAAATCCGGACAAGGGTGCAAGAAATTCAAAATGATATTTGGTTTAAATAATTGTGATTTTCAAAATATATATGAGTTGAAGTTTTAAGAATCAATAAAATTTTTACCGATGGCGGCCATTTTCACCTTCTAAACAAATGCCGAAGTATTACAATAGATTTTTGGTATAGAAAAGGTATATTTACAAAAAACTCATTTTCATTTTCCCAACTAAAACTTTTCTGTATCAGATAATCTTTCACATGGATAAAGTTGTTTGAAAGACACTTTATCAAACTGTATTTCAAAAAATTTGGTTCAACTGTGACTTTGGTAAAAACCTTGAGATTTAAATTATCCTCATTTGGGATGTAACGTCAGTTACCGAAAACATGAACTTGTTTATTTTTTTCCACAACGAAGAAAGTATCAACTATGCCAATTAAGATTTCTAATGTATGGCTGCATCTCATTATTATCAATAGCAAAGCTATGGATATTCAACATACGATCAAGTCAAAATTGATAGCTGATTTGTGTAACGTCAGTTACCATGACCTAGTGTAACGTCAGTTACCATAATGCAATTATCGTTTCTTTAAAAAAAAAACAATTTGGACACCTGTATGTATCTGAAGTAATTACCATTGATTAAACTAATCATCTAGCGATAAAAAGACTGTATGTGTCAATGGTAACTTCTTCTTTTAATGAGTTAAGAGTTGGGAAAAGCCATGTCATGTACATGTTCATGTAGGCCTAAGCCCCTCCAAATCTACTTTAAATTTTCAGTAATTATCTATTGATGGTCGGACCATTGCTATATATTCTGTATTTGGAATATGAGCCAACAAGTTTAAATGTTATGATAAATGTAAATACAATTTTGGTTGTATTCAAAAAATTCTCTCTGTATTTTATAATACATAAATGAAGAAGAAAAAAGAAAAAAAAAAAAGTATGATCAAAGCTCCTACATGTATGTCTGTGCAGCTGCTGAGATGATACGCATTTTTTGAAGAACAAAGCACAGAACAAACACTTTACTTTGACAGGCTTTCATTTTTATGCCAAAGACTAACAGCAATTTCAACAAATTTCAATACCCAGCTTTGAAATTCAGCATTTTATTACTACTGATCATAACTTTGTACAAAATGAGTAAAATGGAATTACTGTTCATACATTAAGTTTGAATCGAGGAAGAAACTGTTTAAAGTGATTTTCAAAAGGTTGATAACAATTCACCTAAGAATTGTTGTGTGCTGTGAAGATTTAGAATCAGCAAATGATAAGTGAAACCAATTCTGCCAAGATTCACATGCACTACACAAAATACATGTGTGGACATCTACGTGTATTAATCATTCAAAAAACTATTTTGAGTTTCTGATATCTTAATAATACTAACATACTCCAATATTTAAGTGATGGAATAGTAGTAAGAATAAATTTTTCAAAATATTGTGTACAAATCCTATAGGAAATGTATGTGTTACAACTGTCATGTTCACAGTAAGTTTTAGCTAAATAATAGGAAAATGATACATACTTTTTATTGGCCAATCTGTTGCCTAGAACATAGGTATGATATCATATCAAACACATAATCTCAAAATCCAGGAAAACAAAATATTTGGATCCGATTCAAAATTGGGATTTTACATGTGTAAAGTCTATGGAAGATGTAAGGGTAACGTCAGTTACGTAACGTCAGTTACCGACATGTCTTCAAAAAGTTTCCCAGCATAAACAAAATTATGAAATCTCTTCTTTATTTTGCAAATCTGTTCATAAAGACCTAGGAATGATGTCATATAAGACTTATCATATATAACACCTCGTGGACATGAGATATTGAGATATGATCAAACACCCTGATTTTGCATGTCCGTTTTCTGTAACGTCAGTTACCGACACGTTTTTGCTTGGCGTTTCAATGGAAATGATGTTTGGGTGGAATTTTTTTATACAACGCCTTGCTTTACACTAACTTATTTAGGTATATTAATTTGAAGATCAAGGTATTCTTATTTATGTAACTACAACACAAAGAATGTAGAAAATTCTGGTTGTGTGTAACGTCAGTTACCGTGGAATTGCCCACAGGCAGACGATTGCTTAGCCATTGAACTCAACACACTATTTGAGAGCATGTAGGCTAGCACGTTCACACAGTACCATCGGGTTTTCAATTCTCAAAGTTTCGTAATCTCAAGAATTGAAACCTCAATGGCTAAATCCCAATTCAGGTTCACACGGAGCACCAATTCTCAAGGTTTTCTAACCTCAAGAGATAAAATCATCAGTAAGAGGCTCGATAACTTGAAGTTACCAGCGTACATTTAGCACACACTCTAAATCTCAAGAGTACAAAAATCCCAAGCTAACTCTCAACTGCAGATCCTCACTGCTCAGGGTTTCTTGACTAAAGCTTAAAGATCTGTCAGGTTTTTTTTGTATTATAGGCCTATAGATTTAATTCTCAAGATCTAAAACCCCAAGTACATGTACATCCAAGCAAGATATTAACCTCAAGAACAGAAATGTTGAGGGTAACTTTGAATTTAGACTTGTCGTGTGAACATAGCTAATGAAGAACCACTTGTGGTTGTGGCTTCGTGGGGACCCCAGGGTTTATGGCTAGATGGAACAAGCTAACTAAACACTCATTGCTAATGGTTGGGGGAAAAAAAAACAGTCTATTTATCTGCTCATATTTCTGCGGATGAAGTTGTCTAGTATATGCCCTGTTATGAAAATCTGTTGTATAAACTGAGGCCATGCTTACTACCTCAGCATGAAAATGAGAGATGATCAATTTGTGCTTTGTTCCTTAAGAAATTATACGGAAGGACTTTGAAGAAGTAAAATTAAATGCATTTTTGCATCTATTTATCAAATAGAAAATGCTTTTTGATCACCAATATAACATTTATGTGAGGAGAGCTTAAAAACACTTTTTTTTTATCACTTCAATGGGTCCTATCACTACACATAAGTCATATAAAAAATTACTAATTTAATTCAGTATGTACATGTAACACAAGTAGAAATTAACTTTAATTCAATTAATATCAAATTCTATTACTTCATTAGGATCTTTCACTACAAATAAGTCATATTACGATAAATTGATTAATTCAGTATGTACATGTAACACAAGTAGAAATTAACTTTTAATAATTAAATTAATATCAAATTTCTTAGAGTAGAGGAATAGCAGCCGCAAGTCTAAAATAAAACGAGCTAACTCTGGGGTAAATACAGCATCACCATCCTAGGCAGATTTTCCTTTCCCTCCAGACAGTTAAGAGTTACTAAAACTGGTACTTTTCCTAATTAAATTATTCTCTAAACCTTCTCAGTGAGGAGTTTTACCTGCTGGGCAGTAATGTGCATAGCCTATGAAATGAACCTGAAACACTAAATGCCACCTTCCAGACACTTGCATATATATACCTAATAATAATCTAGAAAATTTTCAGATACATGCAGAGACTCTATTACAGATCTTTCTTGCTGTTGATTAAGAATTTTTAAATTTATTCTAGACTTTTACAATTTTTCTTTGCAAAATTTTGTCAATGTATTTCAACATAACATGTGTTATAGATGCGCCATGATCTCGCAGAACAGTCAAAACTCATGGACTGTCGATCACAAAGTATGCTGTACAAATCCCAGCCACTTCACGATTATCCTTTGGCATGACGCTAATCTACCCATGTTATGCTATTCTAGACCGATGTGATGTAAATGCTGGGCAGTAATGAGTGATTTCACGTTCGGTGTTGGTGTTGGTGTTAGTGTTAGCAGAGTGAAATTCTGCTAAAATCGAGCTCAAACACCGAGCTCAGATCATGAGAGTCGATACCGATATCCAAACACGCACGGATCGATAGCCTAACACCGTCGTCTGAAAGAAAAATGGCGTCGACGCAATTTGTAGCGAAGTACCGGTTTTGTTGTTTAAAACTGTTCGAATATACCTGAAGAAGGCACTAAAAGGTTAGAATCATACCAGTAAATCGAAAATTAATCCTTCTTCAAACCTCTCTTTGATACAAATTTACCTCATGATGGATATTTTTTGACGAAACAGTAAGTTTACAGTTCATATCTCGGGCAGTTTTTTGCAAGCAGCAGGAAATGGAGCGTTATCTAGTTCACTTTAAAGCCAGGCCGGGCCGCGCAGCAGTAAAAGCAGCAGTCTACAATTTCATACGAGACTCGACTGTGCTGTTGACCCCGCCCATCGGGCTACCGTCTCTGCCCCACCCTGTTGTGAGTGTAGTGTTTCGATGCTGGTTTCAACGAGAAGTCATAAAAACACCGTCAACGTCATTTTCAAATCAACCCTTAAAATTTCATTTAAATTCAGGTGACTTAACTGTTACAATTCTGTCTCCTTAATATACATTTTTTTTTATTTAAATGATGTTTTGATCTGATATTCGTTTGTGATTTTTGATAAATAAGAAATTTGGAGTAAGTTGTAATGACGGTGACCATGTCCATTGCTTGTCCGTGTTATTATGTATGGAGCACAAAACGTGACGTTGGCGAAAGTAAAATTTATTAAAAATTCCTTATTTGTCAAAGTTCATGGGGAAAAACATCAAAAATATTTTAAAAATTAAATCCCCATATATTTAGGAGGCGGAATAATGTAACAGTAAATCACCATGAATTTAAAATGAATTTTTTAGGATTGATTTGAAAATGACGTTGACGGTGTTTTTATGACTTCTAGGCGGAAAGCAGCATGAAACACTACAGCGCAACAGGTGGGCAGAGACGGTAGCCCGATGGGCGCGGTCCACGGCACAGTCGAGTCTCGTATGAAATTGTAGACTGCTGCTTTTACTATGATTACAACTCTTAAAAATCAATCGCAACCAGTTAAAATCTATAAAATAATATTATTTAACAGTCGATAATAACCCAATGAACGGAAAATAATCAAAACATAACGTGACTGAGCTCCGTGGTGACAATTTCAGCCAAATCTTTCGGATCGATGTCAGCAAAATACCGCAAAATACTACACTCGTGTCAAACTCCATGAACTTTGAGTGAAAATAGAAAAAATTCTGCCCAATTAGACTTGCAGAACCAAATGAACAATTTGAAGATCAAATGATAATAAGACAATATAAGTGGTTGGGGGTACCTAAAAATTCAAATAATTTTACCATGGGCAACAAACTAAAAGCTTATTTTCTGGCCTGAAATATGTGAAACAAGGTCATTTTCAAAGCGATTTGCGAATACTTTTATTAAAAAAATCAGGAAACAATAATATATTTTTGGAACGAGCTTGGCTAACTGAATCTAGAGGTACAATCGGAAAATCGATATTTGATTCGACAGTTGCTCAGGAGTGAATGAATATGCATGAGATGAGAAGAGAGAAAGAACGTTTTCACGTTCGGAAATGTGAAATTTAGTGCGCAAAATGTCAGCGCCCAACAATGCAACGCGCGAGCATACGTGTGGTACACCCCTCCATATAAAAGCTGAGTAGGGTATTTCTATAGGTAAGCCTTACATTCAATTAAAAAAGGAAACTAAACATTTCAGGTATAAAGGAAACATTACACAATGATAATGTATACATGTACGTAGACTCCATTTGCATATGAATGAGACATTTGTTTAGCTATTTTGCAGGGCTCAACATTAAAGGGCGCCAGGGCGCCGGTGCGCCTAGATTACCTACCAGGACCCTCAGATCAAGAGAATTATCAAAAGTAGTTGCCCGAGTTGACCACCAAATTTTTTGCCAGCACAGGGAAAATTTGGAATATAACACTAGGTATGTAGGTATTAAAACATTGTGAGGACTATTTCCAAACACCTAAATGTGATATTAAAAACTAATTTCAAGTCAAATATCAGAGCAGAAATGACCCTGATATTTCTTAAAACACCGATCGTTTGTGTCTAGTCCATGTGTGCTATTGGTGATAACGTTAGGACTGACATTTTTTGAAGTTTTGCTCATAGATTTTAAGGTTAAATTTGGTCTTGGGTGTCCAGTTTTAAGGAATGAGCATTAGAAAAATATGATCTTGAAACCTCTTACCCAGTTACATCTGAAATTTAGTTTTCACAATTGGTAAAAAAAGAAGCGATTTTTTGGTGGCTATGTCTGCACTGTGTTGTAGCATGAACTGAGCTGTATTCCTCCAGAAGTCTTGGGGCAATCTGTCAGTGAGAGCCTCTGACAGCAGATGCATTTCGGAACTTTAAACTTTGAAGGGGCCTACTTTTATCATCTTTTAAAAGTGATGCAGTGATTGTCTGTGAAATCAATTATTCTTAGCATACTTTGGTGAAATGGTGGATGAATTTTTTTTTATTAAACTAGACCACAGAAAAATTGAATTCCATTGTAACAGAAATAAACGTTAACTGTTAATTTACATTTTTGTTCAGATCTCCTAGACTAGATAGAAATTTTTTTTGAGAGCTAAGTCCAGTTTTTACCGGTCATTGTTTTGTTGTTTTTTTTTACACATCAGTCATTGACGTCTTTTCTTAATGTCAATTTTTCATTTCTAAAGAAAATGATTGTCAAGCTTTTAATTTATCGATTTCTTGCATCATCATTAAGTAACGGCATAGATCTACAAAATTGGTGTATGAATTATGAATGGAAAAAAAAGATGAAATAAAGAAAAGTAGCTCCCAGTCCCGAACCAATTTTTTCCCCTCACCAACTCAACCGCCTCCCTCGCTAATAAGAAGGGGAAACTTTGTTGTTTTGTTTATTATCATGTTTTTTTTCGGGCAACCAGATTATTGATTCGGGCTCCCAAATTTGGAAAATTTGGATATTTGGTTGCCCGGCAGGGCAACCAAAAAAAAATGTTAGTGTTGAGCGTTGTATTTTGATTGGGGTGCAATAGGTATGTACATACAAATCATCAGAAATCTGCGGTTTTGACAGAAACAAAATGCTTCCTACATGTAGTCAGCTCTACTGTCCCAAACTTGATACATCCCTGAGATCTTTGAAGCATCAGCAACAGATATGGAATACATTATGGCATCTGATTGTAATGTTACTTCAGTTTGAAAGTATTCATGTATAATGGAGTCTTGTACACACCTTACCAACACAAATATCAGTATGTGGGGGTAACAGTAACTTTGTAAATTACATTAAAAAGAGTTTTTAAAGGTGAAGAAATAAAATATCATCCTAGATATTTACATGTTATGTTAATATTGTACTGACAATTAACATACATAAAAATCAAGTAAAAACATTATTCGTCTGGGGGTCAAAATCAAGGTTAAAGGAAAGGTCAAAGGTCATAGCACTTTAAATTGCTCCAATAATATTTTTGATACCATTTTTGAATTCCTCTCTGAATTCCCTTTTGAATGGTACCAGTTTCACAAAAATTGGTCAACCAGTTCAGGCGCATTGTGCCGTTGAAATGGAAGGTCACACCCATTTTTGCCAAAACGAATAAAAAAGGGCGGGCCATAGCTCGGAAACCGACGGACCGTTTACGCTATTTTTTTTTGTTTCATGGAAAGGTAATGTTAAACTTAATGTGTACCAAATTTGAGCAAATTCTGAGACGTTGAAATACATTGACAAAATTTTGCAAAGAAAAATTGTAAAAGTCTAGAATAAATTTAAAAATTCTTAATCAACAGCAAGAATGATCTGTAATAGAGTCTCTGCATGTATCTGAAATTTTGAATTGAGGACAATGACTTACTGATATTTATTACATTGGGCCATATTTACGAAGGTGTACAGAGTTAATAGCCCTAAACTGTGGTTAACTGTGGTCCAAATGTGACAAAACTATTATGTTCCTTACACGTTTACTGGATTCTGGAATCGTGCTTTAATGGTTAGAAAAACTTATGAACTTATCATTCCCAAGCAGTTTTTAATAGTTTCAGTACAAAAAATTCTGATCAGTCAAACATCTGCTGTTCAAGATTTTGTCAAATTTTGCTACCCATAGTCATCCCACAGATTAATGGCCAAATGGGGCATCTACACTGAAGGAAGGCCAGTATGCGAATGCGGAGAGGAGGAGACCATGAGTCACCTTCTACAATGCCCTCTTCTCCCCTACCCCTGCTCCAAACCTGATCTTACTACTCTTTCGCCTAATGGGATTGCCTGCGTTCACAGTTGGATTCCCCTAAGAAACAATATATATACAACGTAAACTATAATCTTTAAATGTAATCAGAGGTAATTACAAATCAAACAGAAAAATTGGCGAGAGGACTCAAGAAGAAGAAGATACCACAGATTTAAGATAAGACTATTTAGTACACTTTTGTGAATACAGCCCAATACGTTCACATCTCATGTAGATAACATGTGTTATAGATGCGCCATGATCTCGCAGAACAGTCAAAACTCATGGACTGTCGATCACAAAGTATGCGGTACAAGTCCCAGCCACTTCACGATTATCCTTTGACATGATGCTAATCTACCCATGTTATGCTATTCTAGACCCATGTGATGTAAATGAGTACCGGTAGGAAATAATTCCCTGAATGCTGTGTGCGTCTTATCAGAGTAGCTTAGATTTAATAGCTGGGTAATAATAATATGATATGCCTTGAGCACTCTACAAATCAGAGTGGATTTGGTTTAATACAGAGTGGATTGGTATGTATTATCAAAAATAAAGCTGAGATCTAAATGTACAAGGGATTCGCCCACGTTTCCATCCAAAGAAAATTTGCTGTTAAGGTAAATAGGTAACTTACTCTATTTAAAAAAAAAAAAATCAACTTCAAATCAACCAAATAAGGGTTGTTAATCAAATATACCCAAATTATTGGGGTCGCATGACTTTTTTTTTTGAGGGGGGGGGGTGGGTGGAAGTCAATGAAAAAAAACATGGTTTTAACCCAGCAAAAAAAAAGTCCTTCATTTTGAAAATATTTTCTGCACAGCAAAGGGATTTTCAAGGTTTAAAAGCTTCCTGATAATCCTATAAATCCAATTATCATACCAATAACACTGATAATCTCCTTTGGATGTCATGCGGGTTCCATGAATCCTAATAGCTTATAATTTGGGATTAAGAGTTACATATGCTAATCTCTCCTTGCTAATATCCATGACTAATCCCTCTAGCATTGATCCCATCTGGGGTTTGACCTCATGAGGAGCTGCGGCACTTGCTCGAGCTAAAAAATAGCGTGCTAATTGGTGGATCGGGAAAAAAGCCTGAAAAAAAAAACTGGTCCTGCACTAGCTCAAGCTATTTTAAAATTTCGCTTTAACGACCAAACCCGACCTAGACCAAACAAGCCAGGGTGGTGTTGCATAAAACTTTTTTTCTAACCCGAGTTTTCTCGGGTTAAAAATCTCAGCTTATGTAGACCTATTTCTTAGGTTATTCAACCCGAGTTTTAAAACTCCCTAAAATTTTTTTACATTAATACTTTTGAAAACTCTGGTATGTTTTTATGCAATGGAAAAAACAGTAAAAAATCCAGAAAAATATTGTAACCGGAGTTTTCGGACTTTAACCGGAGTTTTCAGATTTTAACCGGAAAAAACTCCGGTTAGAAGTTTTATGGAACGGGGTCCAGATGTGTATTGCGCAACTGGTAACTATATATACCGCTAGCTTCTACACGCACAGGTGCACGATTTCGAAATTAGCTCGAGCTAGTGCAGCACCGCGCAAAATAGCGCGCTATTTCGTGCTAACAACACAAACAAGCTCAAGTTTTTTCCAAAAAACCTAAGATGACTCAGGTTTGAATTTCCTCCAAATTAGCGCGCTATTTGACCACAAAGTCGGATCTGCTCTGATCAAGCTAATTCATCAGATCACAAATAGCGCGCTATTTAAAATAGCTCGAGCTAGTGCAGCAGCGCCTATGGAGGCCAATCGGTTGAAACAGGTCAAACCTAATCCATTCTTTCCTATCATTAACTATCATTCAAAATGATTACTGCACACTCATCATCTAAATGTAGCCTCAGAATGCTCTGCACAACTTTGGAATAATAAAATTAAACTCAATTTAAAGAAAAAAATATAATAAATAAAATAAAAACTTGACTGCTGCATGGTGCTAATTGCACAGTACGGGTATGGCCAGCGTGGCACTGGCGCTCCAAAACAGACAAAGCTCAGACAATAGCATGAGCACGTAATATTACGTGGTCCACGCACAGTGTACAAACGCCAAGCACGTAATATTACGTGGTCCGCAGCTAAGTGGTTAAGTAACAGCTTCTTTTAAAGCAAATGATATTCTTTAAATCTTTTATTCATTTCAATTCAATAATATGCTAGCAAGGTACTTACATGTATTGAAATATTAGAGAATTTTACTTGAAGTTACTAACTGATGAACATGTAATTCAAGTAGAAGCATTGAGGACACTTGATGAAAAATAGACATAAATATATATATATATGTAGAGGTAAACAAAAATGCACAATTTATTTATTTGGTAAAGAAATAAATGAATAATTTCAAGCCAATAGTATTAAATGAATGTAACTTACTCATTCAGTCTGACATCAAGGGTAAATTGTTTTCCAAATGCTGAGAGAACAAAGGATGTTTCTAGCACGTGACCATCCTGTTAAAGCAATAAAATAAATGAAAGGAAATGATATCATCAACATAATAATTCTGACATTAATTGAATGTGCACATTGCAAATGTTTTCCTCATCTACAATCTCAGTCTCGGGGTCACACCCCAATTAACTCCGAGAAACCTATCGCCGGGTCTGCCTAATTTGCATAAAGAAAACAAGTTTTGCACTGGGAAAAACCGCTACAAAGGTGTCTAGAGCGAACTGCGATATCTCGCCTTTAAAACCACAAATGAAACAAATCCAACGACTATTTAACAAGAAAGAGTCATTTTAACCTCTCATGATGTTAATTATGGTTGAAATCAGTTATAAATTGTGAAAAATAGGCCTTTTCGGGAGCACCCCGAAAAAAACCCAGAAATCGCTAAAAAAGTTGATTATTTTTCACCTTTCTTGAAATTGCCCAAGAACCAAACTTTGATATGATACAAAGCATATCATATCGAAATACTGTACGAAATATCTTTTCATAATATTTTGTCCCACGGTTATGTCGGGAAAAATCCGTATCAAAGTCATTCAAAAAAACCCCTCCTTGTGGTCCCACACACTGTGGTTCGTGATGTAGGCATATTTTGACCGCTATAGCCCCACGAAAAAATATTCCGCTCTTCTCCCAGCCGTCAATGGCAAGAAAACGCTCAAATCGAGCAAAGAAAATGACAAATGTCAAATATAGAACTAATTCATGGCAAAATAATTGAGGATATAACAAAAAATATAGTGTTTACTGTCCTTAAAACTTGCAGTAGGGTCATCGCAGCAGGTTTCGCATGGATATTGGCGAGTGTTTTTCCAAACCCAGAAGTGAGGTGCGGAAATGCGCTAGCGCAAATGAGCGGTTTGTCGTTGATAGATGCAATTTCCAGGGTTTTTTCAGCGAAATACTCAAGATTTGAAGGAAGATTTAGACAAAACTACTGATTGCCCAAACACCAAAATGCGCAGGAAGTCTTTTGTTTTTGTTTTCATTCGTCCCAGACTTGTGTCGGAAAAAATGAAACTCTCTCGGAAAACAGAAATATACCCGTATTTCCAAAAATACACAACCATTTTCAATGATATTTGATATGGTGCTTAATATTATCATTCTTTAAGTGCTCTGAAAGTATCATGAACTTTGGTGATCAAGAAAGAGAGATATAAGCAGTTGAATTTTGGACGATTTTTGCTTTACGCTCAGCGCACGGCTTCCGTAGCCGTTACGAATTCAAAAGCTTTTACGACTTTACGAGCATATAATTGGGGTCGCCCGCCGGGACTGAATCTCACCCCTCCCTTCTCCCCCTCTTTCTCTCTCTCTCTATCTCACTCTTGCTATGTATGTATCTTGCTCTCCCTCTCTTCATAAAACGCTCTCATTAGGCGGTGCTGCACTAGCTTGAGCTATTCTAAATAGCACGCTAACTTAGAGGAAATCCAAGCCCGAGTCATCTTAGGCTTTTTTTTTAAAACTTGAGCTGGTTTGCAGTTTTAGCACGTAATAACGTAATATTATGTGGTCCACGCACAATGTACGCTCTCCAAGCAGTGGTCTGCAGCCAAGTGGTTAGAGGTAGTGTCATCCTTTTTCACAAATTGCGAAAACTATTGCAACTTGGCATAACTTTAGAAAATGATGAACCTATACTGTCTATTCAATCTTACTGTCATAGGTTGCCTAGATCAGTAAAATCTGACTACCAATCTTGACCAGCTCTCCATCAACAATATCGTTGATATTACCGCGCATGCAGCACGGACCACACACAGCAATATACACAGAGCGCATCAGCGTGCATTATTCTCTGCGCTAATGGTCAGCGGTTCGCACCAATGGTATATTTTTCGAGGTTAAAAAAAATAGGAATGAATTTTGATAATCGCAATATAATGACAAACATACACATTTGAGCTTAATCATGTTGTGGGAAGGTATAGTCATTGGTATACTACTATATCCTCTCAAAAACTAAAAATTTAATTTTAATATTTTTGCCTGCAAAAGGATGACACTACCTTTATAAAGTGAGTGCAGGATCAGGGTTTTTTCAGATTTTTTTTCTCAATCCACCAATTAGCGCGCTATTTTTCAATTCGAGCTAGTGCAACAGCGCCTTCTTCATGACTATATAAAATTATTAAAATGCCCCCTTCCCTTGGATTTTCTCCATCTTTGTTTAAGCATATGTGACTCATCATATCGAAATCAGACACAAGTCGCAAGAAAAGAGTAAAAAAGTCCAACAAAATAATCCATTTTTATAGGCTTTCCCTTACTCATTTCTACTCATTTTTTTTTTACACAGCATACAAGAAAGATTGAAAATTCAGAAAATTAAAATAATATTTTCCCCCAATAACACAATTTTAATTATTTTGCCGATTTCCTCAACACTGTGCTGAATGTGCTTGGTGACTGGTGTCTGATTTCAATGTGATGCATCACATATAGTCATCATCATCAACCCCCTCTACTCTGTATATCTTTCACCTCAAATGACAGTGTCCTATATTCAGAAGAGTTTCCCCCGAACTAGAAACTCTGAAAGAAAGAGAAATCTGTAACTATGAGCTCATCTGACAAGGCAATTATTCTCCCAATCCCCAATTTCAGAAATGTAGCTAATGGGATGGAAACGGGTAATGGGTCGCTCATATTCATTACCGCTACGGACATGATGGGAATACAGCATTATCTGGGAAAAGAACTCTTTAAGTTTGTCTATTCTGACAAACGATCGACCTGGAAATATAGGCACCCCTCTCCCACTTTAATTTGCTGGCCAAAACCCTTGACAGTTAAAACATGTAAAAGACAGTCTGCAACTGAATGAAGACTATAGCCTACACCTTAGCTCATCATGTGATAAAACAATCAGAAACCGACACTGATAGGCTAAGAACGAGTCTCTAAATGGATTAATCAGTTTTTGGAGGGATAGTGATTTGGATACTCAACTACATTGTCATGTGATTGAGTAGGCCTACATATTATGATCTAAGATTAATCATTTTGAATAGGCTTATATTCACTGTTTTTAATAGCAAATTTGATCCAGAAATGGATGAAATATAAAAGAATAATTGTCTCGTTTTGGCAATGGGGAAATTTGGTTTGATGAGGGTGTATAAAGCAATGTGAATTCTATTTGCCCATGATACCCAACAGAAGTGCAGTGTTCTACGTCAAAACCCGTTAGCGCAAAGTTATTATGAGTGTACCGCTCTTGGACACAAAACATTTATAATTCGACAGAATTCAAATAAGGAATACTAGTATTACACAATATCTCTCACATATTGTTTTATCCATGCAGAGTAATACGAGGCTACTTTCAACATTATTCAGCAGGATTTCTTTGCCATTCCAATTATTAATGTATCACTTGAAGAAAAACTATTTTGGTGACGCCCCACTCTGTAAACTGTAAAGTGTGGATCCTCTGTGAACTACGGATCTGTTTTGGCAACACCCCCTCCCCCTTCACCTTTCCAGAACAGATCTAATGTGGATCCAGGTCAGGAATTATGGCCAAGTACAGTATACAAGGAGCACCAAGTAATATTTCACTTTGATTTATGAATAAACACACAATTTAGTGCTTGAGCTAGAAAATACAGAGGAAAACTGTCTTTAATATGAAACCAAAACACCTTGGACTGAATGACCTCTGTGACCTGTACGAGACAAGGGAACTCTGGGATATCAGCAATCATCCTATCTGTCTGCAGTAACTCCGGATATGACACATCATTGAAGTTTTTACTCTCGCTGCCCTGACACTGCACTCAAATTCAAGTCATTTTCAAGCATTCCCTTGTCATTGGCTAAAAGAACTGTGCTTTGATAATGTAAACCTTTTTTCAACTATGATTTAATCAAATGTAAATGGATTTACGCTGTTGGGATGTTATAAAGACAAGGAAATTAATTTAATCATTAAAAAAATTAATCTGAATACTAAAACATAATTATATCTAATTAAAATAAACATGACTCCCTTATCGCCGCCATTTCCCTTTCTCCTGCACCCCCTCCCCTATGTAGCTTGCTCTCTCTCTCTCTTTCTTTCTCTGTCCATTTATTTTCTTGTTTTTACCTTTGCATCTCTCTCCATCTCTTATTATTATCCGTCGTTATATGTATGTATTCATTAAATTATTATATTTTGTTCTCATTATGTTATATGTTTCACTATAAAGGACCCCATTGTAAATAAGCCTTTTCGGCTTTCATGGGCTATCCTTGTCAGTGTTTCTTCTATTCTCTCATATGTACACTCGATGAAAAAAAATCAAATCAAATCAAACTCTCTCTTCCTCTCTTTTTATCTTTTCCCCTTCTCTATTTCTCTCTCTCTCTCTCTTCCCCCTTTTCTTTCTCATTTTGTCTTCTACTTTCAATCATTTCCCAAGCACAGGATTTGAATTAATATAAAAAAATAATGCCTCGCTGACAGTGCTACCATTTCATTTCCTCCTGCTTCTGGCGATACTTTATCCATCTGATTGCTTGCTTTCAGATTTGAATAAGTAATCCAGTCTTTGGAGTGTCTCTTCATCTTGTAACAATATCCGTTAAGAGCGATATAACAAATTTTTCATTTCCCTCATACATAAATTATCAGAAGTCTCTTCTCACACTAATATGTGTATCAAATTATGATCTGATATTTCCTAAATGCATAAAAAATAGTCTCGATTATAGCATCTATGTGCTGCAATGTCGTATAGAATTGCTGATTTATTTTTATAAGCTATACTTCATTGTAAATTTAATCCGGATTCCTAGAAAATTTGGAATACGGACATACATTGGAAGGCGGTGTAATGTCTAGATGTATTCCTGTCAAATGGTGTTCTTTTCAGTAATTTCCCAGAGGACAACAAAAAATTTGTAAGGCATAGATATAGTCGGCTTATTTCAATCCTCAGGTTGTTTTCAACATAATTATGGAAAATTTGAAAGTCCAGATATAGATAATGTTTAAGATTAGTGTTTGCTTCATTATTACAATTCATTAAGTAATAAGTCAAATGATGTATGATGCGATAATGATGTATCTGTTCAGTGAACCATACTAATTTAATTTTTGAGCATGACAATCTCTGTGAGGTATTTTTTGGGTACTTTTTTAATCATGTAGTATTGCTTTTTAGTTGTGCATAAACTGATTGCTAAATTTGTGAATAATGGCCTAAATATAAGGGGTGAAATTGTGGCTTGAATAATATAGTATTCACAATGTTCTATTCATAAATTAAACTAAAATGATGGAAATTCTTGGAATGCCTGAACAGGTAGTACTAGTATATTCAAATGGAAAACATAGTTGTCTACATTTAGCTGGACGTCAATTCACCCTGACCCAGAAGACTTCTAATTAGAGGTAATTGAAGAAAAATGGTTTGCTCCTGAACTAAATAGAACTTGCCACCTTGACCAACGCTGTATTAACTTCAATCTTGGCAGCCCTTAACATTATCCTAACCAAAATATCACAAATTGTGTGATATGAATTCCCACAACATGACCTTAAGTTCTAACCTTATCTATATTGGCTCATATCCAAACCAATATACTCCCCAATGTGAACTGATTCAACACCCATTTTTGAATCAAAGAGAAGTATCTAAAAGAAAATAAATACATAAATACATTTGAAGGAAGAAAAAATCCAAAACTTTCCACTATCGAAAAACAGTAAATATAACCTACCTACATGCACAAAACAGAAAATAAATAAATAAATAAATAAATTTGAAGAAAAAAAAAAAATCCAAAACTTTCCAGTATCGAAAAGCAGTAAATATAACCTGCATGCACAAAACAGGTTTCAATTACCGCGTTTACATTGAGACTCGGCTCTCGTGTCGAATCCACAGGAAGGGTTCGACACTGCAAAGAGTGAACCTATGATCGTGTTTATACACAACAAAAAAGGCGAGTTCAACACGGCTCCCAGATCATGACCGGAAGTAAGGGATGTCATTAATGTGCGTTGCGATGTATAGCCAAATTCCATATCTGACCTCAAGGTCATCGACTTCGACACGGCTTTCTGTTTACACACATAAAAATTGCCGTGTCGAACCCGCCTCCCGGATCGAAACCTACGATTTTGGCGGAGCAAAAAAGGCGTGTCGAACCTGGGTCGCGGATCACACTGATCCCGTTTACATGACATAAAATTGCCGTGTCGAGCACGATTGCCGTGTCGAACCCGCGACCCGAGTCACAGTGTAAACGAGGTAAATGTCTAAATTTACCTAAGTTGAAATGAAAACCAATCCACTTAGTATTAGGTTGCATAATTAATTAACGAAGTAGTGTCTATTACATTACAGATAGTTGTTTACCTCACAAGTGTTATATTGTCTTGATCAAAAGCACAAATTTTTTTTGTATTTAGTTTTTCTGGCAAGAGCTTTATCTTAATACTTCAGAAACAAGTTTTAATGTCCTGCTTTTCTTCTTCTTCAGCAGTCTGCATCTGTCAGCCTTGAAGATTCTTGCGGAAATTTGCTCCTCTTTCTTCTCTTACAAATGTATTAAAGGAAAATTCAAAATGTTCCAAATTATTGCACTTGTGTCTATTAAAAATACATTATATACATATATAAAATGTACACTACAAACTTTCCTTTGAGAGATATCGAATGCTTATTTTTTTTTTCTCCATATTTTAAATGTCAAATTATGAATAACTTAACGCTTCAAAATGTTTTTTTGGGGAACAATTTCTTCTCGAAGCTCCCAGCATTTACACCTTTAAACATGAAAACCTGTATACCAATTACAGGGTACATCCGTGATACCTGGTAAAGAACTTAGCTCCAAAGGAAGACTCTATCATGTTAACTACCAGGGCATAAGTCGTCCTAGTTTTCATTGAAAACCCATCTGCATGCGGACTCTCCACAAGGTGTTTCTTATTTCATAGAATTTAAGCTCATGAGAAGTGTTCAGAACATAAGATTTTTCAAGAAAAAAAGAGCATACTGTGTGAAAAATTTGGTTAATTATTTCTATATCAGAACAAAATGGTAGACTGTGTTGGTTTATATCCACCTGGTCTAAAGGCCCGGTCTCACCGCCTGAACTTTGTTGGAGCGTTCCTGGAGCGGTAAAAAAAAAAAAAAATCATCACCGCTCACTACCGTTAAACCAACCCTAAAGCAACACCGGCTTTAGCGGTGCACCGCTAAGGCAACGCCCATGTTTTCGGTTTTGTTCTTCCATTTTGGGCACGGTGATGAGCGTTGTTGAAATTCGGCCCCCTCTCGCTTCCGTTCAAGGAACGCTCCAACAAAGTTTGGGCGGTGAGAGTGGGCCTTAAGAGCAGTTGGTCCAATTCTGTTTGTCTAATACCACATGGGCTAAACCCATTTGGTCAAAGTTCTCCTTGATCTAATAGGCCTATACACTTGGTTTAATTCTCACTTGGTCTGATGACCACTTGTAGACGAAATGGAATAAGAGCATGTGTGGGTTGAGACCAAATGGGCATTAGTCAATGCAGGTTTAGACAATTAGCAATTAACCAACTGCGGATCCTTTTTCTAAGGAAGCTGAATCAGAAAACAACCTAAATGTCTTCAATCTTATAGGCTATATTCTTCGTTTTCAAATTATCCACAGGCACAATACTAACAGAACTGATGCACATGGAGTTCCTAAAAATTTCAGTCTGACCTCAACAAGTTTCTCAAATACATCACCATGATGCAGACAAACCCAAACAACTTTTACCCTTGAAAAAATGAGAAAATAAGAATCAAATATGAAAGGGCCCCCATGGTTGGTCTCAAAGGAGGGGTGGACGAGCAGGATATTGGTGGAAATGAAGTTAACACGCAGGAAATCACGTCTGATTACCCACTCCACCAAACATGCCAATCTCTACCAGATATCCCTAACACTTCAAGAGTGTTGAGATACAAGTCCATGCCCCAGGAATAGAAACTATAGCTTGTAAAGGTGGCTGACTGCGAGAGTATTTGCAGCATTCTATCTAACAACAGTCAGAGAAGTATATCCCTAACCATGGACCTATAACTTTCTGACAGTTATAGGTCCATGCCCTAACACCTCAAGAGTGTTAGATACAAGTCCACGCCCTAGAAATAGAACCTAGATTGTACAGGTGGCTGACTGCAAGAGACTCAATGTACTAAGCAGCATTCTATCTAACAACAGTCAGAGAAGTATATCCCTAAACACCTCCAGAGTGTTGAGATACAAGTCCATGCCCCAGGAATAGAACGTAGGTGGCTGACTGCAAGAGATTCAGTGGATGTTGCATCGTATCTACCAATGGTCAGAGTAGTTGTATAGGCCTAGGATATCCTTTGGACCTCAAGAATGTTCAGGTACAAGTCCATGCCCCAGGAATAGGACCTAGGTTGCACAGATGGCCGACTGCAAGAGACTCGATGGACTTATACAGCAAGTGTATAGGCCTACATTAAGGCTTTCTTTCCTGGACACCACAAGATAGTCAAACAAGAAACCAGAATTATTTTTTGCTGCGATAGAAGTTTAGCACCATAAAACTTTCATGGAGCATGTTTTAAAATCCGCAAAAGTTCAACTTTAGTTTAAAAGAAGTTTTAGAATTGAGCGAGACTAGAATTCGTAGTAGTAGTTTGCATTCACTTATCATTGATTCGTAAACCAATGTGACCAAATATTTTCTATCAAAATAACATTTTGACTCAAAACAGCAATTAATATTTAAAAATCAAAATAATGAGATGTTTATGTTTTGAAATTTTCCCCATATTACTCCCTTCGGTCACTAGAAGCTGAAAGTGTGTATATTTAACCTAGCTGTATAATTGTAGGACTACATGTATCCCCCATATCACATCATTGTATAATTCATGTAGCAAAACACAATGTCAATGTGGGTTATATCATGCAGGGTACACTGCAAGGCAAAAACTAATTGAATTTATTCAGCAGAAAAACTTATGAATGATGAATTTAGGGCGAGTATTGTTTATTTTCATCAAGTGGTGACCTATGAGATATGAATTGGGAATGATGAATGAATGGGGCATCAATCAAAATGGCTGCCACACGCCACATTATGGCATATTCCTACTTCTGCACCACTTAAATCCCTCGCTCCAGTCCCATACAACCCGAGTGGTGAAAATTAAAGAGCAGAATATTACGAATATTTCAGTCCTAAAGTGCACAATATTTCCATTTTTAATTCACAAGAATACTAGTCGTTTTCACTGTACCCAAAATATCTCGTCTTATTATTTCATGGGCTATCGATCAATCCAAAAACTTAATGGACATAAAGAAAAAGCCAATAATTGAGGGAGGAAATGAATCACACTATTACAATTTTCTACCATCAAAATGAAAGTTATATACCATTCTCTCTGAACATTACAAGGTTTTTTGCCAATATCAAAAATTAAAAAATATTCTGTTTTAACAAAACATTATTGGTATAATGGTGAATGTTGAAAAATAGATACTGACACTACATATAACGTTTTGCAGTCATTGTAATACCTAGTATGTGTATTTAAAGACTTAATAACAAACAACTTTCCTTTCCCATTATCAGTTCTAAACTATTGATTTAGTCTCATTCATCAACATGAAGAAGTAAACTTTAAAAGTGCTTGGAATTTCACACCAAGGATTAAAAATCAAAATCCAATCATATCTAGAGTTATCTTATTCTACAAAGTCAGACTCCCATGGACACCTAAGTCAATTATATACTGGGTCTTGATGGAAGCTTAGACCAGAATCCTACTGCTGCATAACAGAAGCAGAGAGTAGTTCTACACTTCAGACCCTAATTGAGAAGGACAAGGGTTTATGTAAGCAAACTATAGATTTATACTGGAGAGATAATCGTTCTTCCAATCAATGGTAGGTCAAATAAACCTTGCTGATACTACCGGAAGGAAAGAGCATTTAGAGAAATAAATATACAAGCGGAATAACAGTCCTGTGGAGGGTCCAAGGAGATAGCATTGAGTGTTCAGTTTAGCATCATGAGGCGGTGCTGCACTAGATCAAGCTTGATAAGTAGTGTGTTGTTTCTGGGGAGCGTTTCATGAAAGGACTTGTCGGACGTTTTATCCGACAAACTGTTATAAGCTACTGAAATGCTTGCATCTGATTGGCTGAGAGCAAATTTGTCGGATAAAACGTCCGACAAGTCCTTTCATGAAATGCCCCCTGATCTGACGAGTTAGCCCGATCAGAGACTATCAGGCTTATTCTCTCAAATAGCGCACTAACTTGGGAGAAAATTTCAGCCCATAAAATCTCAGTCTTATTTCTAAACTCAAGCTTGTTTTGTGGTTTTGGTTCAAAAGACTGTGCTGTATTAAGCGGTCCTTAGCCAGAAATGTAAGCAAGATGCCATCATGCACATATCGGGCTTGTTTGTTCGAGCTTGAGACCAGGGGGTTGTTTCACAAAGAGTTAAGTAGACTTAAAGTCGCACTTAACTTCTACGCGCATCTTATTTTATAACGCGCAATTTAATTGATAGATTTCACAATGGCGCACATCCCATGGGCATGGTCAATCCAATGAGGTGATGCGTAATATAACGCACAGAAATAACGATTTAAGTGCGATTTTTAAGTCTACTTAACTCTTTGTGAAACACCCCCCAGGTCGCAAAATTGGATCTCAATCTTCAGCTCTTGCTAGTGCAGCGTCAACTTTGTGCTTCAGCTGTTTGTTGTTTTTTTTTCCTGATCCACCTCACAGCGCGTTATTTGTCAAGCTCTGGCTAGTGTAACGCCGCCTATGGTGATGAAGGTAGTGACCATGGAAGTCATGTAAAACTACAATAATCACCCCCCCCCCCCCAAGAATATCCTTGATGACTGTGTTTATAGAATGGAGGACATACAAGTTATGTATCTATAACATGCAATGTACATAACAAAATGATTTTAAAAAGCTCCAATGTAATATAGCACTGATTCGTTTAACTCTTGAATGTTTTTCTAGTAAAAACATTAATTCACCATTCAGCCTGAAAAAAAAACTTATTGATGTACATACCAATTTTATTTAGTTTGTTTTCTAAAAATATGGTTAAAAACATAAAATTAGAAATCTATTCATATAGGTAAGCTAAGTAACTAAGAAATCATTATCACTACGTATGTGATATTTAAAGGAGAATGAAACCCTAGGATTCAGTTGAATTGTATGAAACAAAAAAAATCAAAGAAACAGATTAAAGAAAGTTTGAGAACAATTGAATAAATAATAGGAAAGTTATGTGAATTTGAATGTTGTGATCACTAACGCTATGGAGATCCTTACACTGGCAACAGGCCCAAGATGTGTGATGTCACACATGAACAACTCTCCCATATGACATACAAAAAAATATATATATAAATTTTTCTTTTTCCTCATTCTAATGGTAGTACAGACTCTTCACATATGATTATATTTTGTGAACTTGTATTACATGTCCTCCCATGAAAAGAATCTCAGATCTTTTAACGGAATTAATAAAAAAAAGACAATTTGAGTGAAATATGTACAAAAGTAATGGGGAAGTTGTTCATGTATGACATCACACATCTTGGGCCCGTTGCCAATGTGAGGATCCCCATAGCAGTAGTGATCACAACATTCGAATGCTCATAACTTTCTCATTATTCATTCATTTTTTCTCAAATTTTTATTGATCAGCTTCTTTGATTTTCCTGTTTTTGTACAATTTAATGAATTCCTAGGGTTTCCTTCCCTTTTAATTTAACACAACCTAATTGTGGACTGATTTAAACTGCACACTGTTAGTCATACTGATACAGAAACAAAGGTCTGAAATTTTACTTTGAAAATCTTAAACTTTACAGGACTGAAACTTTGACCTCACTTTGATCAATCCAAAATTAATTAATTACACCTGCTTTTAATTTGATTAGAAAGACTTGTTATGATGTGTAAAAAGTAATCAACAATATGTGTGAATGAAAGGAAGCGTCAGAAAAAATATGAAGCTGTCTCCTGACAATAACATTATATAAATAGTGCATGCTCTCCCATGCAACATACTACATGTAGATTATGTGCACGACAAATACTAAATTATCCCGAGGGCACATTTATTTCACCGAGGCCGTAGGCCGAGTTGAAACAGATGTGCACGAGGGATAATTTAGTATTTGGAGTTCACATAGTTAGTAATGTTGCATTAATAGAGCATGCTCTATTTATTATAGTAAATAGACCCCTAGATATTTGACCTTGCCTAATCTGGATTTATCTTTGCCAATGTTTGCCAAACTTTTGGTGCTAATTGAGCTATTGTGACGTATATTGTTGCTCCGTGTATCTATTGTTGTGCGCACCATTTTACTGTTATTACGCGCTAGCGCAACAAAGCAATCAATTTCGCCATTCATTTTAACACAGGATAAAACCGTTCAATATAACAAAAAAAACGTTCAATATAACAAAAACCGTTCACTATAACAAAAACATGAATGACACGTGACATCATTTCAACCAATCACAACTCGTAAAATACTACCACTATTTACTATAATTTTTTAATTAATGACAACTGCTTAATTATTTCATGCTTGATTTATAGCAAGACTTGCTCTAACCCATGAAGAAAAACAATTCAAAACTGTCACCTCCTGACAATAATGCAAATTTGAATTGATGACACAGGCTTAATTAATTTTACTCAACATTATAATTATTAAGACTGGTTAAATGGTTGATTTTTTATCAATTAATACAAACAGAACAGCAAGGTGTAATCAACACTTTTGTAATCAATTGCAATAGAGAAGAAAACATTCGAAACCAGCATTTCCTTACAATAACATTAATATTGATTCCTGACACCTACATATAATTATCTGTAATTGATAAATTAAATTGTAAGAAAAAACTCATCTGATTTCTATTTAACAACTTGAGTGATTATGACAGGAAAAAAATTGATGGCCATTTCTGTGAAATAGCTATTCAAAAAAGACAATTAATTGCATTGGAAGAATACTGTGATGTCTAGCCAGAAAATAATCAATAATTATGAACTCCATATACCACTCTGCAATGTCTATTCTGTTCCTAGAGTTTTGCTCCATAGATCGATAGAGAAAAATATGGGTCATAATTCAATGTACAGGCATTTGTAGGACATGCACAGTGACAATATTTTGAAATACATGTATTATTCTTTTATAATTCTTTTATACTTTAGATATATCTTTGATGAATTTGTCTCTCTATCTGTCTCTACAGCCTGAGTCAAATAAAATGGTACAAGTGGAAAACATTTTTTTATAGTATGAAGATTGATCACAGCCTGCTATTGTTTGGTATTTTCATAGAGCAGAAAGATCAGACTTTCACCTGCAATTTTTTTCATCACATTTGGTGCTGTAATTTTTGAAATATGAGTAGTTTTCTACAAACGCCGTTCCATGCCTTTGTGTATAGGTTTCGCATAATGGCCATGAAGTGCTCAATTTCGATTTGTTCCTCGTCGCACAAAATTTAGCATAATTTTTGTTTTACGAAAGCAAATTATACAGAACAAAGCGCATCAGCAAGGAAAATATTTTGGTACCACATAAACACATTATTTGAAAATATTTCACACCCAAATAATTTTTTTCCGACTGTACCATTTTTTTTTACACAGACGGTATATATCGCTTTACGTAAGTTTCATGTTCTCTCTGTATATGTAATGTAGTCCTGCCTGTCTCTACGTCCCTTTATTATTTTTTGTATTTTATTTTATAAATAATCTTTTTGCTCATCTTTCTCTTTCTCTCTCTCTCCCTCTCTCTCTCTCTCTCTCTCTTACTCTTAGTAATAGTTTACCTGTGTCATTTCATCCATCTCTAGGATTACATATTAATAATGCACAAACATATAACATTTATGATATCTACATTACAAAAGAAATGATGTGACGATAAAAGCTGTTGAATTGATTTTTAGATATTGATACCTCCATATCGATAACTAGGGACTGTCCCCCAAATAGATTTTTGTCCAAATTAAAAGCAATTAGATGAGACACCAATATGAAAGTGCAAAACCACAGCTTCAAGTCACATGGCAGGATGGTAACTATCACAAACGTATATCTCATCGTGATGAATGTGGTCTATGCCAATTAGCCAAGATGGTCCATATTCATACAACTCCAGGCAAACCGCATTAGGCGGTGCTGCACCAGCTCGAGCTATTTGTGATTCAACAAATAAGCCCAGTAGATGAGATCAGGCTTTTCCCCTCTGATAGCGCGCTAATTTGGAGGACACATCATCTAAGGCTTTTTTTTTAAAAACTTGAGCTGGTTTGCAGTTTTAGCACGAAATAGCACGCTATTTTGCGCAGTGCTGCACTTGCTCGAGATAAGTCCGAAATCATGCACCTGTGCGTGTATGCACCTGTGCGTGTATACACTAGCAGTAGTTACTAGTTGCGCAATACATATTAGGCTTGTTTGTTCAAGGTCAGGTCAGGTTGTTAACGCAAAACTTTAGCTCAAGCTTGAGCTAGTGCAGGACCGGTTTCTTTTTTCGGGTTTTATTCCTGATCCACCATTTATCCAGGCTATTTTTTTAGCTCGAGCTAGTGCAGCAGCGCCTATTGACAAACAAAAGTCTTGTTTTCATTCACTATTCCGTCAATCCTCAAAATGGCAACAAACCAATTAGCAATGCCGAATGTCAATCAGATAACCTAAATCTCTAATTGGTATTTCCACTCCACGTATCCTTTAAAGCCAAAGATGGGTCTTTAAACTCTAACTTGATATCAATATTTCATAGACGGACAAGGAGACAGGTCAGTCGAGATTACTGTCTTAGTAACCACAGATAATTTATACCGACTACGGATTACGCTAGTTAAGCGGTTGGTCATACAAAGTCCTTTGTCCTCTTTTTTTCATTATCCCTATCCATTGCAGCAGGTTTCAATTTTTATTCTTAGGATAATTGGCCAATTTAATTCATATTCATAAGAGACACTCTTAATCACAGATTACTACTCTCTCTACACCACAGATTACTTGTGAGGCAGTCAGATTTCTTCGGTTCTTCTAAGACTTTTTGTCTATTTGCCTTGTTTTTCATGCTGTGTGATTCATAGTTTGTAATACAACTGTCTCTAATCCTCAACTTGATAATCCAAGTAGACTTGGTCAATAAGCATAATCTATGTCTGTTTGTCTGTCAGGTTGTCTATGTCTCTTTGTCTGTCAGGTTGTCTATGTCTGTTTATGTCTGTATGTCTTCCAGATTCTGTTATCCTATTGCTGTTTTTGGTTACACGATACTTCAATGTAACATTGATTTCCAGCATGATATGAATATTCCAAATACCTGCCTACATGGACACATTAAATTGTTAATTATTTTCATGATTTGACAGTTAGCTAGAGATTACTCTGGTAACAGAACAATATTCAATATTCTATAACTATTGTACTTTTCAGGCTTTAATTACTGCTGTCTGCGTACATGTACAGAGTACAATTGACATGATCTTGTTTAGTGGCATTGACTCAATTATCAAAATATCCTTTAAAATTGTTCACAAAGTGCAAGTGAATCAGGCTTGATATAAAAAATGTACCAAAGGATATAAGACGTATTGATATTTTATATGTTAATTTGGTTCTCAAGCTTATTAAAATAAAATCGTACAAATGCAATCATTATATTTCTTTCTGACTCTCCAGTATCAAATAATAAGATATTTTATATCTTATTTTGGTTATCAAGCTCTTCAAATAAAATCTTACAAATGCAAACATATTTTTTCTAACTCTCCTGCATCAAGACATCCGAATTCATTTGAATGGCAGATGTTCAGAATACCTTCAAGATGAGGGGTTTGTGTTGTGAAGCAATACATGAGAGCAGAGAAGTCAACACTGATCAACGCAGGTGCGATGCATCACTTTCTTGGCACGCATCTCACAAGATTTCTTGTTAGGATGTTGACAGAAGTTATATATTTCCAGTGCAACTAAAAAAGGAAGAAATTCTTGTCGACATGAAAGTGTAAAATGTCTGTTTACAGCCAGAAGGAAATAAATTGATAAAATTTGATATAGACTTAATGCAGTGCTTAACGTCTTTATGGCTCTTAAGTATCAACCGATAATAAGAAACTTCAAACATCATCATTCTAATGAGAAGAGACACATTTACTGAAAAGAATAGGAAAGGGGGAGAGTTAGCAAGGTTAAGCAGGATTCATTTGGTTATGAACAATTGATGATCAAATCCTCAGGAAGGAAACGCACAAGGCCTGGAAATTCCAGCTAACTAAATAGCTTACAAAACCCAATACAGACAAATCAAATCAAATAAATCAACAACCTGGCCTGGGATATATAGCAGGATATTTGCATTCAGCGACCCTACATGTAAGAAGGTAAGAGGGAATGATACGTGTACAACAGGTTTTGGGAAATTGAATCGGTGGCGCATCCAAGCAGGGGCACAAGCAGGCTTGCACCTCCAACCCCCCCCCCCCCATTTTTTTTATTTGAAAATCACTCATCAATTAATTTTTTATTGGCTGCCCCCCCCCCCCTACTCAAGCTTGAATAATCAAGAAAATGGTAGACATAGAACTACATGTGTAAAGATGAATTATCCAAAACATTCCCCAGCCTAGAATGCATGTGGGCCTACAAATGCACCTAAAAGGTGAGTATAAAATGTTTACATCTACATCAACCAACTGCTTTTCAAATAACTATGGGTAAACATCTGAGTGCTTTCGGAAGAATTATACTTTTCTTTTAAGTAGTCCTTATTGGATTTTAGGATAAAATCGTCGGCTTGGAGCCAGAAGGGTGCTATTGCAGATCAAGGATGTTCCGTTTGGAGCCAGAAGGGCGCTATTACCATTGACTTTGTACAGTAATAGCGCCCTTCTGGCTCTCAACGGAACATCTATAAGATGCAATAACGCCCTTATGGCTCCCAACAGACGAAATATCCTAATGTCAAGCCCACCGCTGCTACCATGTTAGACATGATTCAGATATACTCAGAATTTTGATAAAAAGCTCTTTTAAAAGTCCACCAGTTTTTTTAGAATACAAATATAAGAGTATAGATAACTTACAGAGCCCCTGTATATTTTTTTCATGCAGTAAAAGGCTTTTTAGTCATTATTTCCAGTGCCAATAGTTCAGTCTCCCAAGAGCATAAAAAGCCAGACACGATAATATACAACAGCATGGAGCCTAGATAAACAAGAACTGGAAGTAGGTCTACATGTATGTTACAAAAGGAGTCATATTCAGGTCATAACCAAAAAACAAAAAGATAAGTGGACTGTTATTGAACTTGGTTGCTTGAAAGCTTTTGCTTTATTAAAGGGAAATTACTCTTGTGGTCATGGGGTTGAATTGTGGAAACAAAACTGTCTAAAAGTGATTTGGAAAAGTTGATAACAATTCATTTATTAACAAATTGCTGTGTGTTTTGATGTTTTGGAATCACCAAATTAATCAGAAATTAACCCAATTCTGCTTAATATGGTCACATGTATTACACTCAGATATGCATGTATGGGACTACACACAATTTTTTTGTTGTTGTTGGAATGATGTGTGTATGAGGGTATTTGAAGACCAATCCTTGCTGGTGGGCCCTTTTAACTATTACATTTTTCCTAAAACAAATGAAAATCATTTGAAAGCTTACAATTATTTTGTTCACCTTTCCCACTACAGTAGCTTCTCTTTAACGCACCCACCATGTTTGAGTGGTCTGCGATACCACTCTCATCTCATCAAATAAACATGATTCTTGTTCAAGCATGCTATTTATTGCTCCCAGGATGGCCACTTCACAGGGACAAGGATTGTAGTTTTGTCCACTAAAGGGTAGATCAATATTGGAGATCATAACATATCATTGCATTTCTTGACAAGAATGTTTTGCTTTAATGGTTTCATATCTTCTGCAGAAAGCATGGGATGTTAAAGGGAATATGTATCTTTGAGGAGGATTCCAAAATTTTGAGCTACATGTATAGGGCCCTACATGCTGTCAATGCATGTCATAATGTGTCAAGATGAAACCCTGAAAATTTAATTTCCATAGCTTCATTACATGATTCAATATGTATAATAAGTGCAAGTGACCAGGAAAAGATTGTTTTCTTGTCGACAGACTGCAGTGCCTTCATGAGTGTCTCTTAGTATGCTTATGAAATGGTGACATTCATTCCTCAATATCTCAACAATTAAACGATCGACGGGCTTAAAAATCTCAGGTGATTCCAGTCTGAGCTAAAGGTTTGCAATTATGATTACAGCACTAGCTGGAAGAATTTTTTTTTTAAAGGTAATAAATGAAGTTAAACAATTACTTTAAAGGGGAAATGAACCCTGGAATTAAATAGGTTTCAATAAAAGCCTTTTACCTGGTCTTTTAACATGTAAAAACACCAGCTGACCAAGTGGACAGACTGCTTGCTACTACTTCTCCATGTAAACACTTGAGTAAGATGACTGGTTACCATGTGAACGCATCCTGACCCTTACTTCCATCCTACTCTTCTTTCTGCATTCTGTAGCCTGACCATCAGAATGGGAGACAAACTGAAGAGTGCCTTGATAGCACAGCTTCCCACTCTCCCTCGGTTCATCTCAATTTGTTTCCAAAACACTTGAGAAGGCACCCTGGACATTTGCATCAGACACACTATTCACACTTTAAACTTAAGGCAAAAGATTACATTGATTAAGGTGTACTGAAAACAATGATGTAAAAGCCATTATTTTCGCATAGTAGATAACTTCATGATTTTTGTGATATTTTCATTACTGTAAGTAGCTTTATATTAAAGGGGAAATTTTTGCGAGGGTGGGCTTGCAAAATTAACTACTTATACAAAAGTACATGTCACTTTATACCCTGTTCACATGTGAATCAGGTTGTGAACCATGTGCATACTCATGTACAGTTTAATCTTCCAAGTTTGTCCCATATGAATTGGACCCTCCTCAAGACTTAAAAGATTTTGGTGTGGTGTTAGGCAAACTGTTGGAACAAATTTGCCATCTATATCATCTTGTTCAAATCTCCTTGATATCACCAAGGAAGTGCAAATGTATCCCCTACGGAACATTCCATTTCGACAGTAATTTTGGGTATTGAAATATTACTCATACCTGCAAAGTTATCAGCATCTCAAACAAGGAAATCTAGCCATTTCTACAGACTCTAACATGTAGCAGAAACAATCATTACCACAAATCAATTGAAAGCCTGCATGCAAACATTCAATTGCCACTGATTGAAGAAGTCTTATCTCAGCAATGAACATGAAATGAACGAGCGCATCGGCTTTAAGGCATGCATCTATCAGTCAAGTGCATCGTAAGGAGATTGAAGTGTACTAGAACAAGAACTACTTCACAAAGCAACGATCATGAATTTCAAGTAGTAAATGTACATCACAAGTAATCATTTCTTGTTGATGGATCATTTTATACTGTGTGATATTCTACTGCAAGAGCCAACTAGATCTACTTTGCAAAGGGATGATAAACCCAACACTGTAAATGTATGTCATTAGCAATTTCGCATAGAATGATCACCTTAAACTGTGTGAAGAATAACATGCTCTCGGCCTCATTTTGTCTCAGGTATAGGGTTAAGGTTGCAAAAAGTTTTTACGTTATGTTTAGGGTACATGTAGGGTACAGTGTTCAATCCAGGGTTGTAGTTAGTAATCAAATTAATCAAAACAAAAGCGTTGAGTTTCTCCAATACTTTCAGGTGATTAATAAACGTTTAGTCAGGGTAAAATTACACCTTGATAATTGATTTTTCTCTGTTATTTCATCTTCATCCCAATGAGTTTGTGTTGGGAGTTCCACAACCTGCGCACACTCTGGCAAAATTGTAACGCTTGGTCACAAATGATGTCTCCACACAGTCACAGCATTTAAGATAATATGTGTAAAAGGGGGGCTCTGAAGCCTGTGTCCATAAATTGGATCAAATTGTTCTTTAAATATATAGGCTTTTAGGTTCCCTTGCGTGACAAATAAAGTAATTAGTGAGACAAGAAGTTCTCAATTCTAAATACAATTAACTTTTTTTTTACAGACAGGGTTATCTTGTTCCCAATACATTTTTTTTAAGTTATGACTTTTATGATGGATTTATCTCTAGAGACTAATGTGGATTTACAAGGAATAATTGAACAAAGTAGGCCATACCCACTAATTTCATGTTTGGCCATGTGTTTTAAGTTGGGCCCATGTTGTGTGACACACTCAAAATTTGTACTAATCGTGCGCATTTCCATGAAAGTGGCTGTAACTTTTTTAAAATTTATATTAACCCCACAAAAGTATATATTTTATGAAAGCTGAATGTCTGAGGAGTTCAGAAATGCGCTTAAAATTAACATAGGTGGCGCCCTTGAAGGGTTATGAATCTTAAAGCCTGAAAAATTCATGAAAAAAGATGGCTTTGGAAAAAAAATTGCAAATAAAATTCTGCTTACCCTACAACATTATTTACTGCAGATTTGAACTTGTCACATTCAGACGTTTCCAAACATGTATAACTTTCTATACCCTGAGAGAGTTTACCACATTTTGCTCCGGGCTGGAAAGACGACTTTGAAAATTTCAAGTTTTTAAAGAAAATGTACCTTGTTGCGGGAATGTTGCCGTGTTCTAAGTATTGTAACTCGCTGTTTAAGATACTAGACATGTAATGAAGGATCCTATATAAGTTGGTAAGGCAGATAGAAGTAGCAAAGCAGTACGGACATGTGAAAGTCCCTTTATCTTGGTAAACATTATTAATCATAATGTCCTATATAAGAGCCCTTTAGCTGTAAAGATATTGTCATTCATATAGTACATTCACAATAGTGTACAACACTAAACTGTTCATAAATTCTTTTATGGATCATAAACAAGCTAAATTACATGTTGCAAGTGTTTCAGGAGTGTGAATGCATTTCAATTTTAAAAAAATCCATCTCTGAACATGATTTAACTTTGTTTTACAGCACATGTACCATATTTGCTGCGCGGCTCCTCCTGCGCGGCTCCTCCTCCACCCCTGCCTCTCGTTAATTAACAGTTGATTAACAAGACAATGATGAAAATTTAACATTTTTAAAAGCATGTATTTTGTTGCCCTACATGAGAGCTTTAATTTAAGACCAAATTCAGCTATATAGCTTGTATAGTTTTTAAGTAAATCAATAAACAACATCATATTTGAGGAGCAGATGTCACAACTCCACCTTTTTAAGGGCCCAACTCAAAACGCATGGCCGTTTAACAAAGATTTTTGTGACTTGCATGGCAGGGGCTTGAACCCATAACCTTGTTATCAAAAGAGTCCATTGACATATCCACAACACCTCTACTCTATAACTCCAGTTTAATAGTTCAGTAGCTGCATGTGGAAAGGGGCTACTGATTGCACTTACACGACATCCCTCTTTAATAAATCCTATTTGAGCTAAATTAGATGTAAGAAGGCTTGCTGCCCCAGAAACCACGAATCTAATTTACAGGAATAAATGTGGTGCTCTATAAAGGGTGCCGTGACATACATGTAAAGTGTGCCCGGAATAGGATCTCGGATAAGTGGTGTTCAGGAATGCACTTGAACACTGCCTATTATGTTTCTAAAATGAAAATGAAAATGAAATTCATTCAGCAAGAGGTATGTTGATTTGGATAAGAAGCTAACGACCCCCTGCTTGTGCTCATGTTTGTATGTTAAATGTTGTTCTTACATTGTTTTATCAATTGTTTTGAGAACTGAGCATGTATTTTGAAGAAGTTGAAGAACATAAATTCATTCCTGTGAGGGTGTCAATTACAGCAGCCTGTTGTGAGGAGGTGTCAGAGCAAATATCATGAGATTCCTGGAGATTTCCAAAGAATACTCCCCAAATATTCAGAGAATCTAACCACATGTCAGAGTTCATATCCTCTATTTCTCTTTCTCTTTTGGGGTACTACTACCGCCATCCCCCTTTCCCAAAAATAGCCACGACCTGTTTTCCTTCAATTGCTGGGTTAAGCGGGCAGCGCTCTTCACAAATCTCTATGGATTTCAGCGAGCTACCCATATACTAGTAAATGGACGATCATTGGCTGTATACAAGACTCTTGTTACAGCATTGAACCCAAATGACCCTGTGATGTCTACAGGCTAGGATTTCCTTAGATGCAATAAAAGGAAAGGTTAAAAGAATAGGGGACAGCTAAAAGTTCTTGAAATAATCTAGTTAGGCCTAATAGTAGGGTTGGGCGAATCTCAACTTTTTTTTCAAACAAGTTGTTTCTATAGTAAAATTCGATGTAGAAACTGAAAATGACAATTATTTTTGCATACGATGACGTCTTACGTCGCTAAAGTGCAAAAAACCAAAATGGCCGCCAAAATAGCATATTATGGCCAATTATCACACTTTTTATACGTATAAACCACTTTTATTGCGTTTTTATATGGCTTTTGGGTGTCAGGGAACCCAACATGATTAATCCAACATGATTAATCCTACCTAAGTTCACTGTTAGTGTAGTCTGGTAGTTAGTTTCAGTCAATATCGAGCAAAAATCACCTCATATCAAAATCACTAATTAACACCTATAACCATACTAGATACATTTGGTCATGATAAAATTGTCAGATTTGAGCTTTTAAACCATCAAAATCCATAGAGAAACAAAATAAAACCGGTTTATACCTATAAAGTGTATGATGAATGGGCAAAATACACTATTTTGGTTTTTTGCACTTTAGCGACGTCAGACATCATCGCACACAAAAATCATTGTCATTTTTGGATTCTACATCAAATTTGACTATAGAAGTAACTTGTTTGAAATAACTTTTCAGAAAAAAGTCATTATTTGCCCAACCCTACTAATAGGAAACTGCTTATTGAAATAGGGAAATAACAGACCTACATATCCTCCGAATACATCTGATTTAAGCTTTCCAATGATAATTTGATTTGTAAAAACATCTGTGCACAAGACATATATTCAATACGTCTATTTCTCCTTCTCTTGCCTCGTACTTTCTCTTTCCCCAGTCATTTCTCTCTCTCTTCACACTCCCTTTCCCCTGCATCAACTACACTCTTTATAAATTTCCATCATTGGCATACATAAAAAGCTTTATAGATGTCATTCAAATTAAAATTACTTTTCATTATCATGCAATTCCCTAGGTAACAGCCAAAACCCAAAACTGAACAATTTTTAAGGTAGTTATGATCAATTATGTTCACAATATCTCTTAGGGTATAATTTTCTAAATGACCAATTCCAAGTCTTTGTTCCATCAATGTGTATACATACAGGCAACTAATCGTTACTTCTTTTACCTGTGGAATTGTCCAAATCAAAGCTATTCCTTCTCCAATTTTAAATCATATTGGCTTAATCTCTTTTAAATAAGAAAAATAAGTCATGTTAAGTTTTCTTTTATTGCAAATATCATCTTCCACTTTATTCCCACTTGGCTATTATCTCGTTCATACATCAGCGAAATAGTCTCTTCCTTTTTTACACATTAATTAGAATTCCACATCTGTAATTACTTAAATGAAACTCCCATTTTCTATAATTGATCCTCAGTGAGTGCAGTGTTTACCGATCATGCACTGCACTCTTTTTATATTCCCCCTAAAAATACTAATAAGATAAATCAGAAATCTCTTAGGTACCTCTGTAATTGTGTGGGCCTGCCTCCGCTCTCTCTTGGCTAAACGATACGGTGTGACGATGTCGTAGTTCGATAATCTCCCCAACTGTTCCTCTTGTCCTTTTGATACTCTGTAACCTGCAGAACAAACAAATAATGAAGAGAAGAAGAGAAAGTGAAAGATAAGATGGTTTATTAAATGAGGAGACATGGAATTTTATTCAACCAAAGGGCAAGTTCAAGTTCTATCATGTCTGCTCATAATGAGCCTTCCTGAATTTCAAGAAAATTTTACATTCACACTTAATTTTTTTCAAATAACATTTTAAAAATGTGTATTGTAACATGTAGGCCTACATGACATCTCTTCACTGTTTTATCTTCATCAAATTTCCAACTTTTCCTACTTTCCATACAACTTCTTTCTTCAGTTTACCCATTAGAGTTTATTTTCTCTAAGGCATATTCACAGAATATATCTAAAAATAGATCCATTGCCTAGATGTGTTTCCCATTTACCATCCTTCCTATGAAGTAAATAAAACAGAGAAAACTATGCAACATTGATGCCATTATCCTAAGAGCATGCTCTGTTTCCATGGGCATCAATATTGTGTCCTTCTAGCCAAAGAAATGTGCACATATATGCATATTCTAACAGTGTGAGTGCATCATATTTCATAATTTCACGCCCAGCACAACTAATAGATGTTCAATGTGTACATCATGTGCTGATTCAATTTTTCATGATAGAAAAATTAAGTGTAAGTATAATGTGAATCACAAAACTAGCTGTGAGGGTGTAGATTCTTTCCATTAGATGTGATGTTAGGAACCTTATATTTAACCTTCAATGAAACCAGGATGCATCAGTAGGCGCTGCTGCATTAGCTCAAGGTATTTCAAATAGCGCGCTATTTGTGATATGATGAATTAGCTCGATCAGAGCAGATCCAACTTTGTGGTCAAACAGCGCGCTAACTTGGAGAAAATCCAAACCCAAGTCATCTTAGGATTTTTTTTTCAAACTTGAGCTGGTTTGCGGTTTTGGCATGAAATAGTGTGCTATTTTGCGTGGTGCTGCAATAGCTCAAGCTAAATCCGAAATCGTGCACCTGTGCGTGTATAATTATGCTAGCAGTACATTGTAGTTACCAGTTGCGCAATACACATTGGGCTCGTTTGTTCAAGGTCACATCATGTCGTTAATGCGAAATTTTAGAAAAGCTCGAGCTAGTGCAGCAGCTCCTAGTAAGGATCAAATTTTATCTAAGGCCAAACAAATTGACAGCCATCTTTATTATGAGGATTAAGTTTCAAAGCTCCTTGGTTTTCAAGGATGATACAAGATAATGACATACTTAAATTTGAGTGAAGTCATTTAAAAAGCTATAAAATGTGCCTTTTATGAGCAATCAAGTTTGCATCCGGTGCAAGTTATATTTTACTGTCTTCCTTGGATGCACATCTAATGTAATCTTAACATGTGAAGTGTAAAGTATCCTCCATCGCTCAATGTCAAACAAAGATCTCCAATGTGAATGTAGGCCTAAACACATATTCATGAAATATACATGTATATATTGTCAAGTTAATGATGCAACTCTATTTGGTATGATAGCATAACTTTTTTAAATGGAAATTGGAATTAAAGTATTAGAGACATAACACATATGTTATGAAAACATTTCACAATGTACTTGTGATTTTACCCCTAAAAATGTTGCCCATTTATTCAAACAAAACAACAAAAAAAGAGAAAAAGTGCCAGGTCTGTAAAAGTAGCTCTTTAACTGCTTTCCGAACCCACAACTTTTACTGTTAAAACAATTCAAAGTCTGTGCTGGTCACTAATCTATCTCCCAGACTACCACGTAATCCAGCGTCTCTGATTCAGTCCACTTGCTCCGATGACGCGAAGAGACACAGAGATAAGAGATCACATCTTCATGCATGGCACCACTGATGGGGCTTTTAATCACTAGGGATTGGACTGAATGTCTAATGTAGAAGGCGGTTCTCCATTAGCTCGAGAGATAGACAATAGCATGCTGCGAGGTGGAACGGGGGGGGGGGGGGGGGGGGGGGGGGGGGGGTAAAACCCCCAAATCAGTCAAGCATGAAGTTAATGCAGCACTAGCCTGAGCTTTAGCCTGAAATTCATTTTTACGACCTGACATCAAGTGACTCAACGAGCCAAATATGTACACGTTGGGATAAGGCTTATAATTATACATGTAGGATTCAGGCTATTGGAGCACTACTAAATTAGTGCGCTATTCTGTAGCAAAATCTTAAAACTAAAAAATGGCTGAGTTTGGAAACAATTTTACCCAATTTAGCGAGAAAAATACGCTTACCACAGTCATCATACCTGATGTCGTCCTCGTTATCGTCGCCACATTCTTTGAGTGTTATTTTATCAGATCAGAAATAGCACGCTATTTTTAAAGCTTGGGTAGTGCAGTACCGCCTATAGACTCTTCCCTTCAACCTTTCCAAACGACCTGATTGAATTGGGGAACTATGAACATGACTGTTCCTCCCATTTGCTATTCAACATCATGCAATGTAAGCAGATTGCTACGAGGAGGCAGATCTTATCAAAGTCGGCCAAAGATATGGAAATCAAAAAGTTCAGTTACTCCTGAACAAGGAGGAGCAAATATAGCATTTTCCTGGTAAAAGTCATACTTAATATGCTCTCATAATCTTCATGTTTAAACATTAACATCTGTATATTCAGGACAATGTATGTTTACTTCAAAGGAATGAAGAAAAATGAATATATCGAATGCAATTCTTCTTTCTCTTTTTTTTTTTTAAAAGGAATTCAACTAATTTAAAACTTTTTCAAACTTTTTCTTTATGTATTTTCAAACATTTGAAGATGGATTAATTCAAACCACAAACAAACCCCTTTCTTTCACAACAAGTAATACAAAAAGCCCCTTTAAACACACTTCTCTCGGTATATACTACATGTACCGGTATTTACCAGTGTAACAATTCGGTCTCTCTCAAACCTCTTTTTATGATTTAATATCTTTCAATTTGCAGTGCTGATATTGAGGAATCAGGATAGGTTCTTCAATTCATGAATCCAATCATGTGATCAACAGACCACCCCTCCTTTCCACTACTTGACATTTCCGACAAGAGCTCTGCTATTTCCAGAAGACGGTAGCTTCAATATTTGAGCTGAAGATTTTGAGCATCGCTGATATTTTTCACGACTGTTACATGATGGGTCCCAAAACGATAAAGTGTCACTCAGCTCTAGACATGAGAAAAATGTTGTAAAGTGTACATGTAAAAATATAAAGGGAATTAAGAGAGCTAGTAAGGGAAGGGGTCTTTTTTTCTTTGTTTCTAGTGAATTGTTATTAAGATTTATTAAATTAAATTTTGAATAGTAAAATATAATTTTGTATATCAGCTGTTACGAATCAGAAGTGTATGAACTCATAAACTTGTACTTTTCACTCTCGCATATTTTACGTTCAGAAGAAACTGTATTGCAGGGGCCATAGAGCCACAGTGTTTTTTTTTGGGGGGGGCTTCGACGCCTATTTTTTAAAGTTTATGAATACAAAAATGTGATAGTGACCATCTAATTGTGATGTTTTGAGAGGCACGTTCAGCCCTCTTTCAAAAACAGATACAGCCAATGCATTGTTATGATTACAATGAATGCAGGAAAGTTAACCTAAATCATTTTGCACATCATCTTCAATACATGTAAATGTTTGTTTTCGGGACTTTTAAAATTTTTGTTCAGGTGGAGGACTTACATGTAGGCCTAAATGTAGTTATTTTGATTTTTCTGTCTTAGGATACATGTACATTGTAGCTTGAGGAGAATTCTCCTATAACTGTTCACCCTGACATGTCCTATTGTTACACGTTTTCAATGCTATGACGATGAGAGGATTGTTCAAAGTCAAAACTGTTTGTTCTTTCAAAAAGCTGGGAAAACAACCAGCATTGTTCCTTTATTGTGTGACAAAAGTCTTGAAAGTGTCACTCAGTGTACTATTTGTACTTGAAGCCCAGGTAAATGTTTGATTAACATTAAAGCAATGCACCTGTCTATACATGTACATAGGGGCTACATATAGCTCACAATCGATGCACTAATTTGCACCTGGAACGTACAAATATATTCGAGTATGCTTCTTGGAAGCCACAAGTACTTGAAAAACTTCACTCATGGCTAACTTTTTTTTGACATATATCATAAAATAACTAGAGGAGCCAATTGGCATTCATCTCAGCTGTACTATTCTTGCTCCTGACCACTATCAATTGTCAATTTTCAAATTCTTTATAAAGTATCTTTAAAGATGGTGTCAGCCTTTTGCATGCCCAAACTCTGACCATAGACGTAAAATTGTTATTCAATGAGCAACTTATATTGGGGAAGTTTTCGTTTCTTCTTATGACTTTGAATTTCATACACATGATTCTAATGATACACTTTTGCCCCTTTTAAGTTTCAATGAAGATTTTTTTAAATGTGCAAAAGGCTGAGCCCACCTTTAACTCTCTGAACTGCATGGAATAAGTAACATAACGCATGAGTTCAATGAGTCACAGGGTAAGGAAGAATAGTGGGTCATGATGGTGAAAATTTCATGTCATACCATGTTTATATTGTGACTAGGCTCTCGTGTTGAATCCTCAGGAAGGGTTCGACACTGCAAAGAGTGAACTTGTGATCGTGTTTATACACAACAAAAGAGGTTAGTTCAACACGGCTCCCAGATCATTACCTGAAGTAAAGGAACATCATTAATTTGTGTTGTGATGTACAGCCAGATTACAAATCTGACCTCAAGGTCATTGACTTCGACACGGCTTTCTGTTTACAAACAGAAAAATTGCCGTGTCAAACTTGCCTCCTGGATCAAAACCTACGATTCTGGTGGAGCAAAAAAGGCTTGTCGAACTCAGGTCGCGGATCACACCGATCCTGTTAACATGACATAAAATTGCTACGTTGAACACGATTACCATGTCAAAACCCCAAGCCGAGTCACAGTGTAAACTCGGTATAAGTAACATAACGCATGGGTTCAATGAGTCATGGGGTAAGGAAGAATAGTGGGTCATGATGGTGAACATTACGTGTTAGTCATCAGTCATGGAATCACATTATTCCCATCGGAACCCCCACTCATCAAACCGCAATCAATTCAAATCATGACCTAGGCAATAGGCTCCTATATGATTGATTTTAATCTTGAAACAAGGGAATCAGTCAGTTGATAATGGCACAATTATGACCTAGGCAAGTTATGATTGAAACAGGGGATTTAGTAAATTGGTATTGCTACAATTATGACCTGGTAATATTACATATATGATATTATAACCTGGGCAACATTTCATTGATACATAATGACGTGGGCAATATGACCTAGGCAATAAATAGCAATACACTGTACAATCAATTTATATTGATAATTACAAAGTTATTTGAATTCTAATTAATTAAGGACCTTTTACCAGATCAAATAAATAGACATAAAACAAACTTCGTAAGAAGGGCAATAGGCCTACATACATGCAATGGATATACATAATAATAAACAACATGGCTTCCCACTGACTTTTTTTTTTGTGAGGGTCTAGATCACACTTTCAGAATTTCGGTGGTGTTGTCATGGTTGCTGGTTCTAAACAATCTTGTGTTGAACAAAAGCAACATGATTGCATTGAAACCTGTTTGTGTATGTGCCCGAGTCTAGCCCGTTGCTGGAACGCATTTAGGCTAAACCTCATGCACTGGTTTTTTTGTGTTAAGAACCTGTAACTGGGACGACGAGCGATTATGACGTCAACACTTCGGTACTCTATAGAGCCTGTTGACATTTTTAGGCTTTGGGAGATGCAACAGTGTTTTAGGGTTAGGGTTAGGTATATGGTTAGGACCAGGGATGAAGTTACATGTAGTAAATTTATTAGTGTGAGGAATTACATTTGTAGCTGCAGGGGCAATTGTCGCTGGAGCAAACGTCATGAAGAAATCATATTGTACATATTACTTGTATATCGTTTTCTAGGTCTAACTGAAAGACCATTGAAAGTACACTCAAAAGCCTTGAACCGTTTGGAAAATAAGGAAGGAAAAAAAAAAAAAAAAAGAATTCCTGAAAATAGATCATATTTAAAAGGATTTATGAATTGAAATACATGTTTAACATGATACAAGTAGTGACTGATTTCATTGATATACAGTGTTGTTTTAAGGAAGTGGCTTTATAAGGAAGGACAATGCATGAAAATGAAATGACAGTCTTCATCACAATATTTCTGTCATGAAATGTCACATACATGTATTGTGTGTGGAGAGCCAGAAGGGCGTTATTGCATCTTAAAGATGATCTGTTAAGAACCAGAAGGGTGCTATTGCTGTACAAAGTCATTGGTAATAGCACCCTTCTAGTTCTCAATGGAACATCTTTGATCTGTAATAGCGCCCTTCTGGTTCTCAGCCGACGATATTTCAGTTATAATGAGTCAGAAATTAAAATCAAATACAGGAATGTGCATCTCATATCATGTCCTTTTTCTTGAAATCATGCCAGAAAAATGGATGAAAATAGCTTAAAATGATGGCAAGTCTTACAACACCAAGGATATGACACAGTTTGTGTGGCAAATGAATTCCAAATACGGAAATCCCCTGTATTCTAGCACACTGGTGCAATGTACAGTATCATGCTATTCACTATGTGCCAAACTTGACATGAGTTTCTAACTCATTGATCGCTGAGGATCTAGGCCTACATGTAACAGGTGTGTTCATTGTTTTTTAATTGTTTTTTCGTTTTTCTTTTGTTCACTGATGTTTAGCGATTTGAATACAAAGGGTGAATGGATCTAAATAGACATAGATTTCAGAAAGGCAATGTATTTTATTTCAAATATACTGTACATGTAGGTCTTCAAATGCTCCATATGCTGAGATTTTGATAGATATACTTTTCAAATAATAGTTTGCTACAACATGTAGCTTATTTATTTTAATAGACCAAATTTATGTGCAATTTAATTTACTAACTAACAACAAAAAAAATCATTCCAAGAATCAAATTCATTGAACATGTTTAAAGATTTTTTTTAAAGAAATACCAAATTACTTAGTTTCCATATATTTCTTTTGCAGGTTACTCGTAACAGGGCAGTAAACAAATTCAATCTACATTGTGGTCAGAAGTCTATTTAAAGCTTGAACAGTATAAAATGGTTTGTAACCCATTGGTCTACAACCTATTGGTCTACTACTAGTTGGTCTACTTCCATTTGGTCTACAGCCATTTGGTCCATTGAC
>CALNVZ010003432.1:28881664-29034637 GCA_940671915.1 Paracentrotus lividus
AATGGAAATTGAAATTGAAATCTCCCATCTCCCTTGTATTCACGACTTGAGACTACTCCAAATTGGAATCATATTCTCTCCAACTCAAAAATTTAAAAACGAACCCATGATCATAGATCTTCGTCATCATCACAATCTTAAAATTGTCTCATCAAAACAGAGAATCTTCTTCAGCTCCATGTATCGACTATATCTCGCGGTGACCTTTCGGGCTGTCGTGCCATCGTGAGCTAGAACCGATCAAGTTTTCCCTTGGTTCTGATTGATGTAAACATGTTAAGAAGACAAGAGCATTGACGGCGATTAACTGTGATCAATACCAGTCTCAGATTACTAGAAACCCACTCTCATCTTATTACCTCGTTTACACTGTGACTCGGCTCGCGGGTTTGACATGGCAATCGTGCTCGACACAGCAATTTTATTCCATGTAAACGGGATCAGTGTGATCCGCGACCTCAGTTCGACATGCCTTTTTTTGCTCCGCCAAAATCGTAGGTTTCGATCCGGTAGGCGGGTTCGACACGGCAAATTTTCTGTGTGTAAACAGAAAGCCGTGTCGAAGTCAATGACCTTGAGGTCAGAGGTGGAATTTGACTATATTGACAATGTTGAACTCGCCTTTTTTTTGTTCAGTAAAAACATGATCACAGGTTCACTCTTTGCAGTGTTGAACCCTTCCTGAGGATTCGACACAAGAGCCGAGTCACAATGTAAACACAGTACTAGAAACCCACTCGTAGGAAGGTGTTTCTCTCTTATCTGGTGTCGCCATGGATGCAGATTCTCACGTTCTCATCAAGAAGAGCGAACAGTATCATCCGTCTCATTGGAATTCGTCTGGGACGAAAGCATCTTGAATCATCCAATTTGAAGCTGCTTTCTAGAATATTAAACCGCTTCTTATCCATGACTTAAAACACTTAACAGTCAGTACTTCTTTTTAAGTTTTGGCAATTCAAGGTCTCCAATCAATTTAGCAGTGATTTTAAAAAAAATGTATATGACAGAGGGAGAAAGACAGGAAAAAACCCGGATAAATTGGTACTGTAAAAACATGCATCATTAAAGCCTCATTTCATGTTATACACAATGTTGTCATCATACCAGGATACCTTACATAAGTGCAAAAGTGCAGTGACTTTACAATCCATCATTGTTCGGCCAGTACAGGTAGACTAGACATGATTGTTGTGCCACTGGAAGAAGGGCGTAAGAGTTTTTGTATAACATGTTAATAAGGACATGCTGTATGAAGACTCATACGCCCTTTTGCCAGCAGCACAATGATATTAAAAAGAAAAATATGTAAATCCTAAAAAACATGTAAATCCTAAAATTGGCATGGAGTCACAGTGCAATCAAAATTTCATTACCAAAAATATTTCTCTTAAAGGGCAAATTGAGGCAGATCCTTTTCGTACCATTTTGGTAAAAAAAAAATTGTAGTGACTTTCTCCTTCACTTTGAGAAATTTTTGTGCTACTGCTGAGGTATAGTTGTTTATGTATAGATGTACACGTAGGATCACTTTTGCTGCGGCACCCTGTATTTTTACACTGTACCCTTCACTCTAATCAATGATTCATCTATATGTTCATGTTATTCTACCTACATGTATTGCTTTTCCCTTTATTGCAGCATATAAGGATTTACCTCCCTGATGTGTGAAATGGACTTGACATTTTTAAGGGGTAATTAAAAAGCCTCAACCGTACCAAAAATAATGCATTTGTGAGCTAGTGTAGAAATGACTATGTTAAAAGAGCTGCCACCGTTGCCTTTATGACACACTGAATGTATAAATGAATAGAAAGTAAGTTTATCATGAACATATTTTTACCATCTTTGATTGTGTGGACCCCATTGGAAATAGGCCTTTACAGCTCTCATGGGTTGTCATTTCCTTCATTATATATCTGGTTTCATCATCTCGAACTTTCATCATCTCGAACTTACATTACATGTAACTTGAAAAATAAAATCAATCAATCAATAATCTTTGAACACTCTCGAATATGATTTTCATGCATTTCATACTTATTCCAGAATTTATACAACAGAAACGACTTAATTTGAATCGCCTTTCTAAACCCTAAACTTTTACGAAGAGGCCTACATGTACAATTCAAACGTGCATACATAGACAAGCCGGACTATATGGGGCGATGATACATATCAAATAACACACTCAAGCGAAGAGTATTGCACATGGGTCTGATGCTATATAAACATAATCGTCTACCGGATACAATATCGACCCGTAAAAATGTGCTAAGTGTGGAAGTAAATGAAGTGTCCATCCGTCTCATTGATCTCTACTCTTAATGGGACTGTAACCTTCTTTCTCATGGGGGGTGGGGCTTGAGGAAGTTTAATATGATTTTGTGTTATTAATTTTTTTTTATCGGGACCAATTATTCAACTTTCAAAACGAAAATACTTCTCTTCCCACTCCTGTGTAGGTTCTTAGTGGACATATGAGGGGGGGGGGGTATTTTGTTTTGCTGCGGTCTTTATAAAATAAAATAAAAAATACTCTATGTGTGCGTGTATACATGGCCAATAAGATCGAGAAGGAAGAGAAAATTACATTATGAACTTGAAATTGAATTACAAATAAAAGGATCCTTAGTGTCTTCATTTCTCTTTGTAAGAATCCATTTGGTCTGCACAACAATAAAAGTCTGCCATGAGAAAAGAGCTATCATCTATCCAATTATTTCAACTGCCAGCAGGGGGAAGTTGTGACGTAACTATGGCAACCAAGAATGAAACTGTCATTCACTGCTCAACCCAAGATTGCAATTAAATTTCCTGCACGGTTTATATTGTCAAGCAACCAAGTCCCTGTTTACAACTGCAGGCTACTCGATGGTCATTCCATAACATTCTAGGAGTGGTCCGAAACTCTCCATGACCCATATAACGTACGTCATTTAATCACTGCAGAATCTTGAAATATAGAATGACTGCTCATATGAAAGCGTGTTGACAAACCATCCTATGCACACATAACTTTGTAGGACAAAGTCGAATACTTTCAGTTTTAGGCATCTCGCAAATTGCTATTAAAGCTGTGTAGGTATGTACACTATCTGGTTGTCGTGGCAACACAGTTCAAACAATATGATTCAACTTCAAATATTTACACACCCTTCAGTAGATAAAGACAAACAATGTAGAAATGAGATCATAGTGGAGTATTTCATGTGATAACAGCAGGTGCTCAAAAAATAATGTCCTCATCCACGCAAACAATAATGCTACAGTCACACAGACACTTACGTATAGTTACGTCCCGTTGCGACCAAAAATTGGAAATAATGATTATTTTGTTCATCCAATAAAACAAAGAAATACATAAGAAATGATAGAAAAAGAAGATGAAATAAGATTAAAACAACTGTGTGACTGTAGCATTAGGGAGAGAAATTGGAATTTAAGTTGTATATTTTGGATCTATATGTCCAATTAGTTGCAATCATATTAACGGACTGGAAAATCAATATCGTCTGAATCAAGTAACAATGCTGCTGATGCATATACAGTGCGCCCCAATAAGAACTATACACTTTTGAAATGGCTACCAAATAAACAAATATATGGTTCTTGGGAAAAAAAGTTTAGATATATATAAAGCTCATATCCTCAACTATCATTATGATACAAAAAATTCCGAAAATAACCCATTCTTCAGAGAACAATGCCCACTTTTGTGTAGGACACAAAAATTAGCCTGCGCAGGAATTCGGTATTCATTTATCACCTTTGTATGGCACGCGAAGAGGGATTCAAGCAATAATGGAATAAATCAGCCAACAAAGACAAAAATAAACTGAATTCAAAGAAAAAATCAAAGATAAGAAAACAAAACGGTGAAGAAAAAAATTTGTGTATAATTTTTATTGTTTAATTCTGACTTTCGGTATATCTTTGCCGTGCCATACAAAGGTGATAAATGAATAGCGAATTCCTTATTATATTATGTTTGTATGTGCAATTCTTTTAAATAATATCTAGATGCTATGTTCCTTTGTTGAAGCGTAACAATAAAGTGATACAAAAAATAAACAATTACAAATGTCATTGCTCTTATTTTTTAATAATGTCACTTGTTTACTATTTTATTTTATGATTTTACAATTTAAAGGAAAAAAAAACATTTTGTACACAAGTTCAATATTTTTCATCTCTTTATTTTGATGTGTTATAAATCTCCCTAGTCTTTCTCTCATCCTGATCTTGTGTCCATCTAATTAGTACTCTATTTAAAACCCACTGCCAGACCAAGACATTCTAATACAAGCATAGTTCCATCACACATGTACACACATGTACCTGTAACAGCAACCCATTAGAGCATACTAGTGTAAAGAGCTGATTTAATTACTTAAGACAAGGATAGTTTATAATTAAGCAAAGGTCAGTTAAGCTAAAGGGCAATTAACTCTGACCAGTGTAGTATCACTTAATGATGCATGGTACTTTATGAGAACGTCCACAAGTATTAATTGCATGATAAAATGTAAGCAGTGGACATGCCTCTTAGTAATATCCAAAAAATTGGGGGGAAATGGATTCACATAGACGGACAGTGGTTTTAGAAACAGGAATGTCTTTTTTTTATCGTATAAATTTTAATCAGCATTTCCCTGAAAAATAATGGCTAGAGATAATATAAGTTTCTGTTGAACGGACAGTGGTTTTAGAAACAGGAATGTCTTTTTTTTATCGTATAAATTTTAATCAGCATTTCCCTGAAATATAATGGCTAGAGATAATGTTTCTTTTGAATTATCTATAAAATGAAACAATTACGCCGAATTTTCAGGGTCGTTTCGTCACGATTGCTGGTAATAGATTTAAGCCTGTGCCTGTAGTCATTTCATTCGTGTAATCGGTTTGATGACACTGGTGTCAGTCAATCTTAAATTCTCTGTAAGTGTCCAAGCCAGAGTTTACAGGTAAACATTGCAGAATTGGTAAGTGAATGACAAAATGTTACTTTCTTTCAACCCCTCTTGACACAACACTGCATGTAAACCAACTGAGTAAACAATTGAAAAGTGAGTACGGTCTCCCAAGAAAATAACTACGGTATACATTGGATAATGTACTGCCATCAGAACCTGAGTCACACTATGCAAAACAACTGGCACAAGACCGAATAAAATATAACATTCCTCTTAATCAATGAGAAGTTGTTTATATTTTAGTTGATCTGGCAGTATGACAGGCAGACCTGCTGCAGGTCTTTAATTAGCTGGACGTAAACTGTGCTAAAACAAATAGGTCAGTATTCTCAAAGGGTGACTAAAGTATGTAAGACCTACTAATATTAGTCACCCTTCAAGAATACCTGCAATTGGCTCTGCATTTTACTCTTTTTTTTTTAATTCATGCCTTTGAAGGCCTACATTTTGACAAGGCCCATATTACCTTTCCAAAAGCAAAAACAATGGAACAAAGTTACTAATGCAATATTTATCATAATTAAAGTTAATAGAAGATGAGAATAAAACCTGAATTTTAACGAGTGGAGACCGAGGACAAGAAAATACAAAAGAAAAATTTTACGGGTGCAGGATTGGAGTTTATGACCCTTTCTTTCTTCTCTTCGTCCCGTCTGGTCAAAATACCTATACAGGGGTACTTTGTTTTCAGTTCTTTTTATTTATTTTCTTTATTATAACTCTTTTTGCTTTACAAGAACGAGGTCGGTATTTCATTAAAGATGTATACGACAGATATTTTGATTTTCTTAATTATCATCAAGCAAAGCTTTGTATTTAAAAAAAAAAAAAAAAAAATTAATAAAAATAAATCTTTCAACAGGAAAACCCTAATTATATGATTTTCTTAAAAAGAAAGAAAGAAGAAAAAACACGCAAATGATAAGGCGTAAATATTCATATAATGAATGAAAGCGCCGTTAAATATAAAAACAACAACAACAATAGTACTAGTATGTGAATGTACATGTAGAGGCAAGGGTGGATGATGACATAAAAAAGAGGGGAGAGAAGTGAAAGGGGGAGTACTCAGGTGTGTGTTTTGTTTTTCATTTCACGTCATATAATTATGCAGTCATTATGTTAACAATGACTTTCAGGGTTACAGTAGTAACCCCACCCTGCAAAAGATTAGGCCCAATAATTGTGAAATTGACTAAATCCGCATACACACACACACATAATATAAATCGTCACAAAGTTACCTGCTACGTACAAACCACTACCACTTTGAAGCCTACATTTACTAAAGTAGTGTATCTACAAAAATGTACATGTAAGCGTTCTACTGTACTGCTCAATATTTCTCTTTTATCACATACATGTATCATCTCATTTGAATTAATCAAGAACAGTCTCAACTTTTACTGAAATTATAACGAAAGCATTTACATCAGAAAGTTGTACAAATAGGCCTACAATGAATAAGGTTTTTTTTTTTTTTTTTAATGGCATACAAATTATGGTTACTTTATTTTAAATCTCAAATTTAAGACATTCTACACGTATTGTCAAGACGATATATATAATTTATGTGTAGCAAATCAGGTGTTCTCATGTATGTTTTCAAATATATGTATTTCAATTTTTTTTTTCATAGAATGCCTAAAGTACTTGTAGATTACACAGTAATTTTGTCATTATAAGAACTCAAAGTGTGCCTTTTTATGTTTCCTTCTCTTCTCTTTTCATGTCCTTCTCTCTCTGTTACTCCTCTCTCTCTCTCTCTCTCTCTCCCTATCTCTCCCTCCACTGCCCTGCTTTCATTACCCTCCAAAGTACCTGCCAAACTCGTAATCACTCACATTGAATCATGGGATAGCACAGGGCTCCATCGCCTGCTTGCAACCCATGTGTCCCAAACATGTTTACTGGAAAAACTACCTCTCGCAGCCCTGAAAATTGTTGACTTCCAAAAGGGCAGACATAGAATCAATATTGGGCTGGGCATGAAATACAAGTGATGTGACGACGTCCATCTCCACACAAATCAGTTCATGTATCATACTCTTCAACACACTGGGGCATGCTTAGTTTTCACCCTGGGGGAAATGGTTTAAAAATTTACAGAATCAATTTTTACTCTTAGGTATACATGTACATCTAAGAAGCATGTTTTACTGTAAACTGGCGTTTGAACAAACAAATATATCTCGCTTTCTTCTTCAAATTACTTTATTCTACATTTTTTAGCTTTTTAAAAAATCAATTTCCAAAGCATTGCTCTATCACGAAATTGATCAACAAGGCATTGATCGATACAGCATTGTTAGTTTTTATCAAAAAGCCATATATGGGTCTACCTTCAAACTATATTCCTACATCAATAATGATAACAATTTCATTTAGCTTTGCAATTTCCCACTTTTCACATCCGTCTTCTCAAGCAAAAGAACCTAAACGTGTCTATCATCTTTCTTTTTTTGGTCATAAAACAACTGACGTCATTGCAAACATTACAAACTCAGCACGGAAACCCATGTCTTTCTTTCCTCCACAGGTCATAAGTAATGGTGTCGGATATTTTTCTTCCCAAAGAGAACCTTTTATACCAACATAGAATGACAACATCGTCTGGGTGAAGTCAAGAACTTACAAAACAAGTGGAATACTTCAAGAGCAAATACAGAATTCTGGAATAATACAGAGCAAGGATAAGGATTGTTCCGTACTTGGAGCACAATGGAAATTCAGTTCGCAGACCAAGATTTTGCCTTGTCATCAAAGTGTTCGTTATCATCATTCTCCCTTAATCAATCATAACATTTACTTTTATTTTTTAAAAAGAACCTTTTGTCAAATAGATACCAAGACTGAAAGAACAACCCTTTCTCATGCTGCGTCACTGAAGATTGGCCTTCTTTTATCTGTAGGGTCACAGCCATTGTATGATAGAAGACCTTTCTTAAAACTTCTTTTGTGAAAGAAAAAGGGCCTAATTTCATTTTATGATGACCAGCAAAATGCTTAAAGTTATTACAATGACAAATCAAGACAGAGATCACGTAAACAAATGTTTTACCTGTTCATGTTTTCAGGTCACTTGTTCTTTTAGGTAACTATTGGAGAGCAATACAGGAGCAGAATATTGTTCTTGCAAAATACTTCACATTTTACCTACTCGATCAACCCAAAATATACCTCCTATATACCCTTTGACTCTATTCTAATTGCCAATACCAAAACATTGTCAATTTCGTTTTCATTTTCAATTTTTCAAAGAGGACAATTAACAGGGCCATGAGGGGATGGGGGTATCTGTACTAATGGCTCTAGGCTTAAATGAAGATCATGTGCACTTCTAGCATTGTTAGATTATAAAATGAACTATAAAAACTATGCTGGTACCGTTGACTCAGCAACAGCTCTCAATGATCTAGACACAATACGTCCAGTCAAGTGTGAGCAATATCATGCAGATGGCCAATGGTACAATGTGAAATAAATTCAATGCTTGCAAAATTGCAAAGTAAATATTTTTCTCAATAACTATTGTTATAATACATGTACATGCAGTTACAAAAGTTGTTACAGCATATCGGAAAGGATTGCTGACAATAACAATTTATAGATTGGACTAAAAAAATATCCTAGATTATACGAAACTTTGGGTCGCAATAGACACAGTAATAGTTGTGTAAATTTCATTTCCACTTTGAAGTGTCATGACTCATAGGGCCTTTTCTGTATCAGGACATTGATTGACTTAAAGCTACAAAAGATAGGTTGTGGTTTATAAACAATAGAGCTCACTTTACACTTGATTGTCACCCCTTACAGAGGGTGTATGCAAACTCTCTTTGATCTTCACACAAACAATAATGAGGACTTGTTCCCCATCCCCCAAAAGGCAGCAAACAACAGCCCATACTATAAGCTAAGGAATCCTATCAGACCCATAGACATCCATTGTTACCTTAATGCACTAGAGTGTAATAAATCAGCGACGGTGATTTCGTTTAAGACCTGTTGATCCTCTTTGAAAGCAACTCATGCTATTTGAGTCCCTGTACTGTGATTTCCTCTTGTCAAACCCATGTCACAGGGTTAGATCAACTCCAAACTAACAAACTATTGGATTTTCAGTATCATGTAATCTTTAGTTTCGAATGAAATCAGATTCTTTAGTATGAATTGGGTTTGGGATATGACACATGACCCAGCCACCACCCCCTTGGTCCTACATTGTTCTTTCCTGGAAGTTGGCACAACACTGATTGTAATAATTGCATGCTTAGTGCAACTGTGCATTACTTCCATAGGATCAGAATTAGAGAGACTCTTTTGCACATGGGGGTGTGACATCCTGGATAACTTCCATAAACAGGTGCATTTTTATTGCGTACAAAATAATCTTGCACACTTGTTGCTATAATGAGATAGACTTATTTGGAATAATCTTTGTGGGGGTATGTAATCTATGACATTTAGCCATCAAGAACTTGTTTCGAAAGAATAAAAAACAAATGTTGCAGCAAGTAAACATCTGGTTGACCCCTTTGGTTTACAAACACAAAGCAAGGGGGTGATACAACCTAATAAAACACACATTGATCATACACCAATCATAAAAACAGAAAAGTGTTAATTATTATTTCTGAACATACATGTATAACGTCTTATAAATAGGATTTGTTCATGATAGTTGATTCAATATTATCCTTCACTCATCTTTTATTATTTCATCTTTTATTTATTTGAATTATCTGCAAGTATTTTAGAAGTGTAGGCCTACATGTTAAGTGTAAATTGTATGAGAAAGTTATATAGTATTGTCGTGTCGTTAGTTTGCAAATCATTTTAGACTTATTTTCCAATGCATATATTTAATGAAGGGTAGACAAAATACACATCAAAGCATAGCATTCGATAATTTGACATAATTTACTTGAGTAGTTGAGAACAGAAAATATTGAAGAATGAATCAACACTTAAAATCACTGGTCAATACATGTCATAGCAAAATTATATAAAGAAACACTTGAAACATGCGACTAAAAGGGTTTGTTTTTCAATATAAATTTTATATCATTTTTCCTGCTACGTTTGGAGAAAAGTTTCTGCGAAACATCAGATTTTGAATTGAGGCTGTTCATACAAATACACACACATCACATGTCACGACCACCCACTGATTGACCAGCGGTTTCCCCGAATGGTTCCCTCCCCTACGCTGAGGCTGAGCTCTCGCCGAACAAACAGTTCGTCACTGATCACACGGTCTTTGCCAATCGGAGCAAAATTATCAATTAACACTCATTACAAACATAATCATACAACAATTTTACCATGGCTTACCTAAGCAATAATCTGTGATGAATAATATTCCAACCAGCATGAAAATCACAGACTGATATCCCTTACGGAGGAGTTTAAATCCATCCATCTTTCTCCTTACTTCCACTGTTCGGTTTCTGACCCTTCTCGTCTACGAGCAGAACACTGTATAACATGCGGTACGGTACGTATATACACGGTCGGTCGCTTAGTTCGCGGCGCGAGGTTCGGTACCGTTGTACATGTATGTACAAGCCTATGACTCAGCTCAACGCACAAAATACACGCTGCAAGAAAAATAATGTAAACACAGATCAGCTGATTCTCCGTCAACTTTATTGAAGGCACGCCATCTGTTGTCAAATGCAGTACAATTTTTATCCGAAGATAACTTTTAAAAAGTTTTATGAACGTGGTTGATCGCTATAAAAGCAACAATTAAACTGATTTCGGAACGTCGTGGCAAAATGCTTTTATCACCCTGTTCAATGGAAACCGTTTCCTTTCTTTGACCATCAAAAGATAAATACGAGCAAAGAGAGGAAATGAGTCACAAAGGTGACATTGTTTAATTGCCAAACTTTCCTTGATACCAATGACAGATCGTTGTAACAGTCGAATTGTCTTTCTTTTATAAACATAAAATCTGTTGTTAACTAATGGTGAAAAAAAAATCAAGATTCTATTTATTTTCCAATTAGAAACATAAAGATATATACATTCCAATATAATATAAGCATAGTTATTCAGTATGAAATATATGCATAATTATATTGAACAGATTATGAGTAGAAGTCTATACGACAGATTATGAGTAATCAAGAAATGGACAGTAAAAAAAAAAAAATGTTTGTTTAACACATTTAAATGGAGGGACTTGCAAAAAAGCAGATCTTAATTGCAAGACCCTCCAAGGTAAGACCTAAAACAACAAATAACTCCTTCCTCTTTCTTATACCAGCTACGGTAATAAACCATAAAAAAGTGGTTGGTTGTGATAAAAATGATATACACATGAATCATTTTTATGTTCAAGGCCACTTTCCCCACCCCTATTTAAAGTGATATGGTTCAATCGTTCTTATTACATCCATGTTTTCATTGACTACCCTCCTCACACACCAAATAGGCCAATAGCAAAAAAAGAGAGATAAGTTTGACACTTTTCTATTTCCTTACTTTTTGCCCCATCACCTATTTTAGTCAGTACACCTGTTCTTGTTTAAATCACCACCTGCTCATCATCATGCAAAGGGGGATGGAATTAATTATTTAAAAAATAAGGGTAAAAGTGTTTTGACCAATAATACAAAAGCTACAGTATTCCTACATAATTCAAAATTAATGATTGGTTTCTCATATCAAGGTGAATATTTATAAAGCCAGGCCAAGTCTCCTTTGTTTTGTTTTTTAATTGTTCTATTTTAATGGAACAAAATAAATAGATGCAACAAGGTCTTAATAGAAATAATAGTCCAAATTCTGTTCATTTCATTAAAAAAACAAAAACAAAAGAACTTATTGTTAGCCTTATATATTGCTTATACTAATGTACTTATAGACTAATATTTGGTAACAGATAGTCATAAAGATTTATTATGAAAATAACTTTCATATATCTATTTGAATTCATAATACAACAGCATCAAGCATGAAAATAATGTTAATGGATTGCAGGCCTATGGGGTTATATTATTTTGGCATGCATGTACTCTGCATAACAATGCATATTCATAATAGAGAACAACTTCAAACTGAATAGGCCAATATCCTTTCAATTGAGATAACTTATCCACTTAAAATAAAATGCTAGACTGTTATTGATTTGATTTGATTTGATTTGATTTGTCGAGTGTACATATATGAGAGAATAGAAAGAAACACCAACAAGGATAGCCCATGAAAGCCGAAAAGGCTTATTTACAATGGGGTCCTTTCTAGTGAAACGTATATATGACATAATGAAAACAAAATATAACTAAATGAATACATTCATATAAAAACACATAATAATGCAAAAAGATGAACGAATCCACCAACAAAATTTTGCTAAATCATATAGCAAACAATTAATATCTACAATATTAATACATTCAAGCAAATTATAGTTTAACATAATATTGTACTCTATTATTTTGTTGAATTTGGAACTTAAGCGACATTGATATGTTCTTCACATTATGTCTCAATAGTATTAAATAAAAAAATATAAACATTATACATAGCAATTTTGTTTTTAAATTTATGGGAACGCAGAGTTACTATCTCATATTATTATTTTATTTGTATGTATGTTTATACTGATTTTTTATTTTTTTAATCTTTATTTTTTGTTATCTGTTTTTAACTTTGCTTATTCTAATTGTATGCACCTTAAAGAAAGTAGGTTGAATATTTTAAGGTTATCACACAGCCGGAGGAGTCAAAGCATAGACCTACTTTACTGTAACTGTTTATTTGCCTTGTTGACAATGGTTGACATAAACACTTGTTTACTACATGGTCATAAACCTTGAATTCTGGAAACTAAATTAGAACCTTACATAATGCAGTTGTCCAAAGCTTAAGCAACAACGTTATTGATAATCAACCTCCCATAAAATTGATAAAATGGGTGCATTCGTGCCCCTCTCCAAAGAGTAAATAAATATTTATAGCAATTATATGATGGTATACAATATTATATAGTCCATAATACTCTATGCTCGGTTTGGGGATTGGGGTTGGTTGTAGGCCTATATACCCTTATCTTGCTTTACAATATCACTTTCATACTTGACAATGTTATAATGAATCATTAATCAAATTTTAAAGTGTTTAGTAATTATTTTGAGTGAAATAAGATTGGAATTAGAATTAGAATTAAAAAAATTAACTCCAGAATATAAAAGACCTATACAGGCTTATATATACTTTTCATTCCAATAGAGCATAAAGGCTAATGCCCTCTGATAATAAAACACTCATCCATTCCCTGTTCTGCAGTAATACTATGTAACTGTTTGTTGATCATGATAATGACACAAACTTGTTTTTCCCCAAAAATTAATGTTACAAACTTGGTGAGATTAATCCATTATTTTCTGCCTAAAATAATGCTACAGTATTATAGGCCCATATCCAACATAATAATCTATTGGCAATTTCTGAATATGAAATAATATATAAAGGCTGTAAAATTAGTAGATGTGTTAAATTAGAAATGTATTCTTTTAGCATTCATGGTAGTTTATGTTTTGAATTTGAATGTACACACATAATTTTGACCTTTTTTTTAGAAACTGGTCTGCACCTACAACACAGTTGTCAGAATTCTGAATCCGGCTGGTATAGATGTAATTTCAGAATTGATACTCCATAGGGTCCATATTATTCTGCACGGGAACCAAATTTGTATAAATCAGGCGTCTTTGCCACAACTCCGCTTTTGAATATACATTTGTCATATCCCCGGAGTGATGATCTTTCCTTCTCGGTCTTATCTTTAGTATCAATAACTATTTATTCATTGATCAGTTATGACCTTCACAAGTTTACCTTTAATATTCAAGGAGCTACTAGTATTTGAATAGATAGTCCAAAGGGATGGGGCAATCGCAAAACAATTTCAGCTATAGGAGGAACAACTCACATGATTCATGTGAAACAGGCTTCATTATGAGCTTTCATTATAGACAAAATAACAGTGGTCGCTGATTTGGTGCCAGTTTGTGTAAATGAAATTCACTATAGATTATATCATGTAAAATGATCCTTGAAAGCAATTGTCGTGCGTTTATGAAACAAACAAAGGTGCAAGAAGAAAAAAGTTTCTCCGAGTTTGCACCAATGATGACAGTTCCATGAAGAATTGGATGCATCGTGGATGCACACCGTCTCCTTTTCAGTGCACGCATACCACCACCTCCGCGCGGATTTCAAGAGCGCTAGCGATGCGCTATGCTCCTCGACTTTTGTGTTATTTATTTGCACTGTAGTTTCAATGTGTGTTTTGTGAATGCATGCAGCGCAAGTGAGCCGAATCGAAGACCAGCTGATCGCCAGCAAACCCGTTGCTTTTCTACATCATGTACCTCAAAATCATCTTTATATTGGCGTTATGGATGCCAATTATTGAAGTCCAATGTAAAGGTAAGAATATGACATGGTTTGTTGTGAATGTCCTGTTGAAATTTGTTCGTAAATCGGGTGTAAATGTGAGGAGCTCGTGTGGGGGTTTTGTGCTGTTTGCGTGGCCGGAGGATAGGGGAAAAACTTCAGCATGGTTCCGATGATTAGAGAGAAAGAGAGAGAGAGAGAGAGGTATATACTAGAATCTATCGACTGTTCATGATGTTTTGGTTGTGTGCATGTTGATTGTGCTACAACTATATTTTGAATGGGATACTAAAGTTTTATGAGCAGCCCACAAAGGTACAATAGACCTTTTCACTAAGTAATTACAATTTATGTCCCGAGGACATAGTAGTAATGAGGTATTCAACCTCAAGTCTTGAACTAATAGTACAATATTTCAGTTTGCATAGCCATAGGCCTACGTTAGTTGTTGCTAAATTGGGCAATGCTCGGGTGAGCTTTCGGGTTGTCAAGAACAATCGTTGTTTGAAAAGTATGCATAGATTTAGTGAACCTGTGCTGTGTCCATTCTGTCATACCTCCATTATAAATATTATACATCATCTGTTGGGAGCCATAAGGGCGTTATTGCATCTTATAGATGTTCCGTTGAGAGCCATAAGGGCGCTATTACTGTACAAAGCCAATGGTAATAGCGCCCTTCTGGCTCCAAACGGAACATCCTTGATATGCAATAGCGCCCTTCTGGCTCCAAGCCGACGACATGATAAATGCATGTAAGGCACTCCATTAATTTTTATAGAAAACCAGCTTTACAAACATATATTAAACAATGATCAAGTTGAACAGGTGACTCGGCCTAATTGGCATTCAATTAAAACCACAAGGTATTTCTTTTCTTTCAATAGTATTGTTACATTTTCTGTGCAGACATGCATAATTTGTGGTGCTATTCTCATAATAGTTACCCAATATTACTAATATGCTGACATGGATGATTTCAGTTTGCATGGTGCATCAGAAACAATGATGGCCTCAACCACAATCAACTTGACTCTCATTGGATATGTTCAGTAACTTTTTTTCCCAGAATGACACCAAATACCCAGAGATGACGAGTTCAAAAAGATCCCCACTTTTTCAATTGGATGATGTTTCAATAAGTTATGAGAAGCTTTATTTTGCAAAAAAAAAAAAAAAAAATTATCAAAAGTGCCTTTATCTCGTTCATGTAGGGCCTAGATGTAAATATATTTCAATTGGGTCCTAAATCATCTATAGGGCCTATTTGTATTCCTTTTTGTTTTGTTTGTTGTTTTTTTGGGGGGTGAAATTTGTTCATTGATATCAATTCTATTTCTGATATATTACATGTAAATAAAAAGTAAAATAGTAGCAAACCTGTTTTATTTTCAATTATGATATTATTATTGATTGTGGGGCCCTGAGATAAGAATGAATTTTGGGGAGTTGTAATATGTTCTTAGTTATATATTTGGACTCATAAAAGTAATGTTCATTAATATTCACAAGTACTCTAAAAATAAAGTAATATCATCATATCTGCTTGGCAAAATCAACTTTTGAAATAATGCCATCCTCACAACCAAAACTTGAAGAAAGTCGGATGCTTTTTCACTTTAATACATTCCTGATCAAAACTTAAATATATCTTAAGTCTAGTGAGGTTTGGCTATTTTAGGCCATTTGTTGCTAAATAAACTTGGCACATGTGAGCATTTATTGAACAATCAAAGGATACACATTCATCCTTTGTGTTTTAGATTTCAAACAATAACGCTGAGAAGAGATTGTAAACTTTATTGGTGAGCTGGAATGGCATTATAAACCCTGGTATAATTTGTAACTTGATAAGTTTCTTCAACAATTCAACAATTTCTATATAAACACATATTGGGACTATTTGGGTAACAAAGATGGAATCTGATTGAGGTGAAGAAAACAAAAACAACACAGATATATAAGTCTTCGAAATGAGCTCCACAAAATACTTCTGTTGATAAAGAATCTAGTATAACATATACCTCGTTTACACTGTGACTCGGGTCGCGGGTTCGACACGGCGATCGTACTTGACACGGCAATTTTATGCCATGTAAACGGGATCAGTGTGATCCGCGACCCGGGTTCGACATGCCTTTTTTGCTCCGCCAAAATCGTAGGTTTCGATTCGGGAGGCGGGTTCGACACAGCAATTTTTATGTGTGTAAACAGAAAGCCGTGTGGAAGTCGATGACCTTGAGGTCAGATATTGAATTTGGCTATAACATCGCAACACACATTAATGACGTCCCTTTACTTCCGGTCATGATCTGGGAGCCATGTTTTTTGTTGTGTATAAACACGATCACAGGTTCACTCTTTGCGGTGTCGAACCCTTCCTGAGGATTCGACACGAGAGCCGAGTCAAAATGTAAGCTTGGTAATAGTCGCTGAGGATATATGTGAAAAAATTATTTATGGCCGGGTCGGAATGGCATTAATCCTGGTGTAATTTGTAACTTGATAAGTTTCTTCAATAATTTCTATACATGGATATTTGGACTATTTGGGTAACAAAGATGGAATCTGATTGAAGCAAAGAAAACAACAACAACCTAGCGATATAACTCTTTGAAGGGGGCTTCACAAAATAGTTCTGTTGATAAAGAATCTAGTATCTATTGATTGTTGTCCAAATGTTGACATTTGCCCTAAAATCCTACATGTAAACCCAGAACCACTTGAAGTCGCATGCAATACCAGTTAAGTGTATCTATCAGGCTGAACTGAATTTATTGTAAACCTATTCAAGCATGGACCGTGTGGGTGTAAATAAATAGAGTTCCACTGAATTCTTTTAAAGCTCTTTTTTTTTTAGTTGTTGTAATTGAAGCAAAGCACTATTTTATAAGGTTAATAACCAGCATAATATTCTTTAGAATCAAGTTGATGTCCGGAGGCCCAGGGCAATTTAGTTAGAGATTTTTCTTATTCTATACTATTTCTCTGTCAAAAAAAAAAGAAGTAGAATGTAGATAGATACATTTTTTAGACATTTTAACCATTCAACTTCACATTCTATTTAAAGGAAACATTTCTATTTGGTTCATGAAGCCTTCCCTCATTTGTTATTCAAAATAGCTGTTCACAAAGACATGAATAATAGAACTGGAAATAAATAATTTGGGTAGTCATTTTCAATAATTGATCAATATAGAAACCAATCCGAAAACCCTTTTCTCACCAGAACAAATTTTTAAAACCACTGAATTTTTAAAATTAAAAAGTCAATACCACAAAAACCATCCTTTTATCACCTTTTGCCCTGGTATTTTTTTCTTCTCTCTCTCGCTCTCTCCCCCTCTCTTTTTATCAGTCTCACTTTAAATAATTTTCAATTATGTCACAATTAGTAGATGACAAGCAAATTATCAAATACAGTGTTCAGTATTTGATATAACATTCATGAAAGAGAATTAATAACAGAGGGTTTATTCCATTTCCAAAAAATTGGATACTTATTTATTTATATTATGGTTTGAAAGTTTGATTGTTTGAATACTAACAGTTTCACGACAACTGTTGCCGCATATAACGGAAGGAGATTCTTCTTACGTTTAAAATTCTAAATTCCTAGAAATCAATGATTGTATCCTGGAGGATCCTTTGTTGGTTGTCTTGAAGCAACGCTCTTCTCCGTCTCACAGGAAGTAATTCGCAGGAGAGCTGGGATCACAGAGGGGGCGATAAGCAATTATCTTATTAGCCGAAAGGAAATGCCAAATGTATGTGCGGAAGATCAGGTGCATCTGTAAAGCATGGTGTGGAGGTGTCTAGAAGGCGTAGGCGGAACAAGAACTATGAACTAGATGACCTCTAGCATGGTCTTGATATTGTGCAGACCTACTAGCCCTCGTCATTCATAACATCCAAAACAGAATCTGGACTTTATTACTGCATATCTTGACCAATAGACCCTGTACAGAAATGGACATTTATTCCTCTTTATTTTTAACATCCATAAACAGAGTCTGGACAATATTGCTACATATTTTGACCAATAGACCCTGTACAGAAATGGACATTTATTTTTAATAATCCACTTGGGAAACTGGACTACATATGTACGTGTAGGCATCACTCAAGAACCAATATTGTAAATTAGAGTCTGTGCTCATAGACCAATAGTACATGTAGAAGTGCGTTTGGTTCTTTGGGATATCAAATACTAATTAACCTACACATTGTTGTCTCATCAGTCCCTCATAGGAATTTGGAAATAATCATAGATGATGATTCTTTCTCCTAAATGTACACTACATCTGCTTCTGAAAGTAAGCTATTATGTGTAATAATATATACTTTAAAAAAAATTATTATCTGGAAGATTCAGCAATATAGGCCTATATTGTTAATACAGTGAGAATTATTGGAAAAACAAATGGTAATTTTCACTGTAATCAGAAGTTTTTGTTGCAATATGAGCATTGATAGTTCAATGAACCATGAATTATTTTCAATAGATGATCTAGAGATGAGATTCCCAAGGACAATGATTGATTAGAAACTCTTTTGAGTTATTATACGTCATGCTGAGATGATGGGTACGATGATGATAGTGAAAGAGAGAGGGAGAGAGAGAGAGAGAGAGAGAGAGAGTGAAAGAGAGGGGGAGGGAGAGAGAGGGAAGAGAGAGATGGGGGTGAGGGGGTGGGGGTGGGGGGGGGGAGGGAGAGGGGGCAAGAGAGAGGAAGAGAGAGGGGGAGGGAAGACAGAGAGACGCAGAGAGACCAAGACAAGAATGAATGGAGATACAGAGAATAAAGAGAGAAAGATGCAAAAGGAAGAAAGACAATCAACAAATTAAATTATTTGATAGAAATAGGATCCAATTAAAATATCTTTGCCAATGATAACATATGTTTTACTTTTTAATTGAATTTTGTTTTGCTTTACTGGCACACTTTATACTCTTCATGCACTAAGTACAACACATTTTCCCATCAAGTTTAGTACCTTCCCCAACCCTTCTGTACTTGTAGCCTACATATAGGGACTACATGTTACTTGACCATACGGGTTTATAAATATTCATGCCAGGTACCGTTCATGAGTGACCGGTTTAAACGGCAGGAGTGTCTACTCGCCAGTGTGCACGAAATGACACCGTTAATCGGTCTGGTGGCAATATGTACATCCCGCTGTGCATCCTAGGGCTACGTAAAGAATGCATACCTAGCTAGCAACACTGTCCATTAACATCAGATATTGGTCCGTGGAGTGTCAGAACAAATGTTGTGGGCGAATGATCTTTCGATGGTGGTGTCTGGTGATTAATTAGGGAGCAGATGTGTGGATAGGTTAATCAAAGGTCTTGGCCTCATTTTAATACGAAAACTTTCACTCTCTAAACTAATGTCTGCAGGTCCTTGACGCTTCGTGCAGCTTCACTCTCCTTTGAACTGTACTTAATGGTCAATTTCAGTACTTATCAAATGTCCAACTTAAAGTTTAATTGAAGAAAAATATTGGCTAGTATGTTTCATAAAATTGGATGGTTTAGGCCCCATAATGTAATTTTTTTCTACACTTAAATTTTTTTTGTATGCGCTATGGTACTTTTTGTTTTAAGCGCTCCTAATGAACTAAATATAAATGTTCATTTTTACCATTTAAATTTATTGAAAAAAACTATACATTTGTAATAGACCATATATTCAGATGATGTGAGATTATGAGCATTATTCAGACTGGTATTGATTGACAATGTTCATTTACTATTATTTTAATGTTTGATATAATCTTTTGCCTAATTATTTTTAAAATAAATTGTAAACTTTTTTTTTATTGAACAGATATCAAATACAAGGCTTAATACCAACATAGACCTTCTAACCCCAAATATTGAAATGTAAACAGGATCCTAGAGCTGCCAATGTGATTTGTGCATACTTGCTGATTTTAGGAATAGAGTTACTATGGTGTTATGAAGTTATCTCCATTTAAATGTACACAGGGAATCTTGAATTTATCCCCCCCCCAAAAAAAAAAAAAAAGAAAGAAAGAAAGAAGAAGATTCTAGATTATTAATGAAGCAAATAAAATTTTTTCAACCCATCAACATAGTTTTTTTCCTCGGGGGCAGATATGAGTAAGAGACTACTGAAATTGAAGTCTGTATTAAACGATATTTGAATGTCTATCATCTATGATAAAACCATGACCAAGGCCACACCCCCCCCCCCCCCCCCCCCGCCCTGTAACATAAAAAGTTAAAGTGATGCAGTAACAACTAAAGCCCCTTTCCGATTGGCACTCAAACAATGGATGTCCTCCAGAGGTTACCCTTTGTTCACCCCTTGTTGCCTCTAATCTGAAAGTAACCAGAAAAAGACATCCGGGTGTACACGGCATGAACACAGCATGAACACGAGGTAAAATGCATCCTAGACAGTCTAGGGTGTGTCTGGAGTGACATCCACTGTTCGTCCACTGTTTACCTTGTTTTGGGGCAATCTCAATTGCCTCCCTACGTACACACACATCGAGTGCATCCTAGATTTGAGTTGTGAGTGTGAACTGAAAGGGTTGCATTATCTTACCCTGTTTTTTGATAAGAATCACACTCCGTGTTCGTTCCAGACAGGGTCTGAGGTGTCCTCCGGAGGACGTTCCGTGTATGGCAGTTTAAAAGGGGCTTAACATTGAATGATATTCTAATTGCAATTTATTTGGTTTAGCTCATTTTGCCAACATGTTTATGAAATCATAGGTCAGTCTGGCATCCCTTCAAAATTGGAGGCAAATTTCTTGCTTTAGTTTGGAGATATCTATGATTTCATAATCAAATTTTGAAATCCGTTCCTGGAACACTTTTCAAACCACGTGCATTTCAATGCAGCACAACGTACATTGTACATCGCATTTCCTGTCAAGAAGTCCACATTCTTACCAGGCTGCTAAGCTTGCAACAGAACGGTAGTAAATTAATTGTATGCTTAGCCTCGTTTGTTTTCACTGTTTTAAGGTATTTAATCACTTGTATTTGATCTGAAACTTTCAGTAGATTGTTTTTATGGTCAGAGCAATTATAGAGTTTTATTCATTTCAATCTCTTTTGCACTTTTTTTTGGAAGTTGTCCAATCCGTTTAAGATCAATTGCAAATTGATTGTAACCAATCAGGATCCTTGTCTTACTCTGAACCAGATAGAATGTTTTTTTTTTCAAATTTGCAACTGATCATAATTATTCATATGATGCACCATGTCGTACACCGGGGTACCGTCGTAATCCTGGGCACAGCGTTGTGCAGCGCCCTCTGATGTCCATTAGTGTACAGTTATACAGTTTTAACAGGTGAGTATCATTTTCACGATCGTACGATTGGTGCGACAATGATCACACGCCTATTTTCCTTCTTTAATATAATCTAATGACAATAATAATAACAAATTTAACTTATTATAGTAACTACTCAAGAATTTATATATAATTTTGGACAGTTTGGTAACCCAGGGTACAGCGCTAAAAATAAAATGAATAATTCAACAAAATGGCGAATTTTTAGTTGTTACCCCAGGGTACCAAATACTGCATCATACAGGGCACAGAACCGAAAGTATATTTGGCCTCTATTGGGGTTTTGATGAAGATATATCTTGACAAGTTCATAACAGGATGAGAAGATATTATGGACAGAGAGTGAGGCAGAGATAGGGGGGTTGGATAATAACTTCTTATGCTTAGGTACAATAATTAAGTGCCTCCTTTGATCTTGAAGCTGGCAATACCAATGCTTATGACATGCAGGTGCAATAACCTATGTTTCCTTCATACACATTAACTTTGTTTGATTTTAAACTGAATAGAAGACTTACATTATGTTGTTGTAAAGGTGCTTCAAGTTCAATATTTATTTTGAACATAGACATTTTATCCTTTCCTGTTTTTTGTTGTAAATTTGGCAATTCATAATTGTTTTCATAAGCAAATCAAAAAGGAAAAGATGGGCTCAGATTTTGTCTGTAATGTTTCACTGTGGAGATAATTTTTTTATTGTCCTACATTAGAATTGGTAAATTATCGCTCTGTGCTCCATGTCGCTAAATCAAGCGTTATCAAAATTTAATTTGTCGGACATGATGGATCATCTCGCATCTGGCAAAATCATCAAAGTTTCGGGCCAAAAATGGGAATTAATAGACCATGTGTTTACGGGAACAAAGGGGTCTTCTCTACTGCACTTCCAGATTTGAACAGTTTTTTATATTTAGGAAGTACCCTCTTCATGTCTTTGGAAAGCTGTATTTGTGTTGAGGCCAAGTGGGATAGAGGCAGTACTTCACCAGCTGGAGCTTGAGAAATAGGGTGCAGTGGATCGGGGAAAAAAACCCAAAACAAGTTGAAGTGTGAAGTTGATGTTACATCAGCTCAAGGTGAATCTTGAGCGTCCGCTTTACGATCTGGGGGGTGTAACACAAAGACTTACGATTGATCAAAAGTTACGATTGATTTTTTCTCATTAGCCTCATCATGGACAGGATGCTCCAAAGTTGATGATCTTAATCCTAACCCTAGCCTTAACCCTACTCTTAATCATAACCAAATCCTAATCCATGACTGTGTCTAGTTTCCAAATGATGCTACATAGAAAAAATCAATCGTAACTTTTAATCAATCGTAAGTCTTTGTGTTAATGTACATCCCCCAGATCTTTAGATTGCACAAAGTTGGCTTGTGTTTCAGGATAGTGCAGCACTGCTCAATCTATCATGTTATTTTGAGCCGAAAACTGCAAAAATAGCTTGAGTTAGTAGATAAGTCCAAGCTAAATTAGGTTGAGATTTCAACCAATTTATAGTCCGCTGTTTTAGGGGGAAAACACCCTATATTCTTTGATTGAGCTTATTTTATAGATCAAAAATAGTGCACTATTTGTTAACTCAAGCTAGTGAGGCATCGCCTAAACATGTTTAGTGATACATACACATGTACTGGCTGTATCATGCCTGAGGACACTTCTAGGATCAACACATATACATGTATGTATGGAACATTTGTATATTTGCAAGAACTTGTAACTGATAGTACAAAGACATTAAACACAGTGCATTTTGTACTGGTATGGTATCAAATAGGAATAATGTGGTCATGTTTCTTCAACAATGTTATTGGAAACCAAAAATGGTTGACTATAAAATTATATATTTGGTAGAACCTAAAATTAAACACTTTTAACTAAAATTTGTATCTACCTTTATACATTTTTAGTACAAGAAAAAGTGCAAATATCCCACCATATTAATTTAAAGTCACACTGTTATTATTCATGTGACTTTCACATTTTCCAAATTTGAACTCGGGACCCTATCATTTCTAAATTCAAACGGGTCCTTTACATTTATACCCTAATATTACAATGATTATAAACCTGAGTGAAAGAGAAAAGTTTTATAACAAGATGAATGTGATGAATTGAAAAATGTATTGTAGTTGTAATCTCCTTGTATTTACTACTTGTTTTTTTTTTTTAATTATAATCATACCATGTACATGTAAATGTTGAACGATATAGAAATGAATAAATAAATAAAAAATAATAAATAAATGTTGATACTAATTAATTGATGCAGCATGCCTAATTAGGAAGTCAAATATTATTTATTGGGCCTCCATTTAAATTCCTCATTGGCAGACGTAAATGAGGACAAATGATGAAAAGGATGAATTAATCATGTCTGTGTTACGTCAGACTAATGAATTGTATCATCATTAACGTCACTGTTGTTGGGCCATCAAATCCTCTATTAACCTGTTGGAGACGAGCTGATTTGGCTGTAACACACATTTCCCATAAACCTCAGCCCGAATATATTCGGGCTCAGTCCCCAACGGGTTAAAGCTGGTGTATAGTTTTGGGAGAAAAAACGGAGTCAGCTTAAAACTGATGTGAGAGATCTTGTGATATTCCTTTCATGATTTCTGGTGAATTTCAGTGAAAATGTTTGAAAGAAACATATTATAATGGTTGTTTTAGACCTTTGCTGCGATGACCGCACGTCGGAGCTTACGGCATGAATGGTGCGTAACGATCTGTGTGTATCACCCACATAAGAGAATCCCCATTGGTTTTCCACGTGTACGCTGAGTTGGTGTCGGGTCCCTAACTTTCCACGGTTTCTACTTATATTGTGAAATAAAGACACTAAAACGAGATTTCACGTAATATAATTTTCTCCATTACAGTTATAGGATTCAATCTTTCATATAATAGCTAACTGTGAATCCATATTAATTTTTCCCTCTCCCAAAATTATTCACCAGCTTTAAAAACCAAAAGGGTGTTAAATCCATGTTTGAACATTCAATGTCCTTCTGCCACTAAGTAGATACGATAATTTTTGGCAGTTCTGAAAACCTGTTCCATGTATAATTGTGGATGCTTATTGCCTGTATTTGAGTGTTGATGTTTTCAGGTTTTCTACAATATTACATTTCTTGTCTGGAAAGTACAAAACAGGAGGCAATAATGAAAACGTTTTTGTTTAGACCATGGAACATATTTACCTGTGTTTTGCCTACATTCACTGGCGTAAATCCGTTTGCGCTTTCTTTTCATCGGGGGGTGGGGGGGGGGTGACACTTTGTATTATTATGCAATATACAAGTACCGGGTACCCTTCATATGAATAGCATTCTTTATATGGATTTATGCCAGTGCCTACATTTGTAGCAGAATATATACCATTGATACAAAAGTTATTGACCCTGAAAAACAAATTAATTAAAAATAAATATTTTAGATGAACATGGCCCCCTGTCTTTTTGACAGACATATTTAAAAAGAGCTCTGACTTGAATTTACGTTTGCAATAGATTCAAGGAATATTTAACTTGTCAAGTTCTCTTACTACTCAAATGATCAACATGTAGTACGCATTTTGCTTCTGTACATCTTTAAACTGTCTTGGAGGTGACATTCGCTAAAAATATTTTCAACAACACCTTCAAACGCAATTTTCTATCCTATCTCTCAAACTAACGAAAGTTCAACCAGTAGCTACGTGGAATCGTTTTAATGGAACCAACATGACACATTGGCTTTGGCATGAGTCAGGTTCTAGGATGACTCCATTCATCACAATACAGTAATGAGTTAAGCAGGAACAGCGCATTGCCAATTTAGGTGTTTCTACTAATTTTACCTGCGATGTCTATTTTACAGTGAGTCAGTTAATTCTATTTATTAAGGTGATGAGTCTATCAGATTTCTTTAGCCACGGTGATCATTTACATTCTCAGGAGCTCTAAGTAAGTCAATTGACAGGAAGATTACTTTAGAATCTTAAAGGAATATGGTACAAGATGTCAGGAGGGATAACTGGTTTATTACCGCGTTTACATTGAGACTTGGGTCTCGTGTCGAATCCACGGGAAGGGTTCGACACTGCAAAGAGTGAACCTGTGATCGTGTTTATACACAACAAAAAAGGCGAGTTCAACACGGCTCCCAGATCATGACCGGAAGTAAGGGACGTCATTAATGTGTGTTGCGATATATAGCCAAAGTCCATATCCGACCTCAAGGTCATCGACTTCGACACGGCTTTCTGTTTACACACATAAAAATAGCCGTGTCGAACCCTCGTCCCGGATCGAAACCTACGATTTTGGCGGAGCAAAAAAGGCGTGTCGAACCCGGGTCGCGGATCACACTGATCCCGTTTACATGGCATAAAATTGCCGTGTCGAGCACGATTGCCGTGTCGAACCCGCGACCCGAGTCACAGTGTAAACGAGGGATATATCTCTGTATAATGGGCTCTTCCTTATAAAAGATTTAATACTTATTTTGTTCAGGGATGATTCAAGAAAAAGTCTGAGTAAAATCTTAAGGTGAAATATTTTCATGTTGTCTACATGTATTACCTCTTAGAGATACTGTTGCAAGTGGAATAATTTTCTCTAGCACTTTATATTATCAGATTGAGTTGAATTGATCAATAAGTGCAGTAGATGAAAATTGAATATACATGTATGTATAGAGCCAACATTGAAGCCAAGATGACATTTTGGCTTTGTAATTTACTCAAAACAAATTTTAAATAATATTTCAATTTTATCAATTTCAAATCCATGGTTGGAAAGCAAAAGCCTTGAGTCTGGCTTTAATATGTACCCTAGTGCTAAGTGCCATTATTGTAGGTCAGTCATCTAACAAGACAAAATCTTATCATTTTCAGAAGGCGCTGCTGCACTAGCTCGAGCTAAAAAATAGCGCGCTAATTGGTGGATCAGGAAAAAGGCCTGAAAAAAGAAACCGGTCCTGCACTAGCTTAAGCTATTTTAAAATTTCGCTTTAATGACCAGACCCGACCTTGAACAAACAAGCCCGATGTGTATTGCACAACTGGTAACTACCACTAGCTTCTACACGCGCAGGTGCACGATTTCGAAATTAGCTCGAGCTAGTGCAGCACCGCGCAAAATAGTGCGCTATTTCATGCTGAAACCGCAAACCAGCTCGAGTTTTTAAAAAAAAACCTAAGATGACCCAGGTTTGAATTTCCTCCAAATTAGCGCGCTATTTGACCACAAAGTCGGATCTGCACTGATCGCGCTAATTCATCAGATCACAAATAGTGCGCTATTTGAAATAGCTCGAGCTAGTGCAGCAGCGCCTAGAGAGACAGAAGGATGTTAGCTCTTTGGGTGGAGCTTCACTAGCTAGAGCTTGACCAATAGTATTTTGCTTGGAGGATCAGAGGAAAAAAAAAAAAAACCTGTTGAAGTTCTAAGTTGATGCTACACCAGCTTTTGCTGAAGCTCGAAAGTCAGTTTTACGATCTGACCTTGGGCATGCAAAAACAAGCCCGATATGTACATGATGGGATTGAGCTTAGGTTTTAAGCTAGTTCAGCACTGCCCAATTCATCACGCTATTTCGAGCCAAAACTGCAAAACAAGCTCAAGTTTGGAAATGAGCCCAGGCTGATTAGGGCTTAGATTTCTCTCAATTCAGTGCGTTATTGAAGAGAAAAATCCTGATTTCCTCTGATCTAGCTAATTCATCAGATCTATCAGACACAATGGGCTATTTTACAAGCTCAAGCTAGTGAAGCATCGCCTCATGTTGTGGTTAATGACTTGACACCCTTTGGTCCTCAGAAGGCGATGTCCAAGGGGAAAGTCAGTATTCTGAGTTTTATTTTGTTAAAGGGTGAGTAATGATAAGATAATATTATCTGTTAGGGGTGAAATATGGGGGTTCCCAGATAGGGAGAGGTGTCTCTGCAATCAAAATGAAAGAATAAAAGATAGTTATATTCATAAAGGAAACAATTCTTATGTAAACATCACAAGGAAATTTATTTTTACAAACTACATTATAATAAAGAAAGGGGAAAAAGCGAGAAAGCAGAAATCCCAAGGAAGTTATATTTGCGCTTTTGTGTGTTGCTAATATTGTTTCAAGTAACATTGATCATTATACTGCAAGCATAAAGTTTCCTTTAAGTCAGGAAACATGCACATAATACAAACACAGAAATGAATCATTTCTCTCAGTAAATACAACTAATTTTTGGGGCAATTTTATTTAAAAAGTGTAGGAAATTATTATTTTTATGCTTTTTTTTTTTGTCGTTAAATGTAAACATTATCCTTCCATCGCTGTTTTCCTCATAGAATCCAAATATCCTATCATATTCTGACAAAAGTGGAATATAACATAACACTTCATCCTTGCAATACATGTAGATGTTCTGATGATATTTATTTTAACGATGTGTTCTGAGCACTAGATAAATGGTTGAACTACATCCATAGTTACTTGAATGCATGATACATGTGTCAGTTTATTTTTGATAGAAATTTCCTGTAGAGGTTGTCAGAAGAGGGATCTGCTGATGATGTGATTTATCAGGTGATGTATCATGTGATTTGTTAAAGCTGGAGTTTTTTGTCCCCCGCCGCCGAACGAGTTCGAGCAGGGGCTATGAAACGGGCTCGCGTACGTGTGTATGTGTGTCCGTCCGTCACATCCGTCGTCGCTCCGTCCGTATGTGATCAAAATCTTCAATTTGCTACTCCTTCGCCATTTTTCATCCGATTTCGATTCCATTTGCTTTATATGATAGCACTAGGTGATGGCTACCAAACTTCTCACAGAATTTTGACTTTTAGCTCTTTTTGACTTTTGACCTTCATTTTTGAACCTATATTGTTAATTGGCTACAAAATGCTACTCCTTCGCCATTTTTCATCCGATTTCGATTCCGTTTGCTTTATGTGATAGCACTAGGTGAGCTATAACACTTCGTCACAGAATTTTGAATTTTGACCCCTTTGACCTTTGACCTTCAATTTTACTTATATTGTACATTGGCTACAAAATGCTACTCCTTCACCAATTTTCATCCGATTTCAATTCCGCTTGCTTTATGTGATAGCACTAGGTAATAGCTGCAAAACTTCTTCACGGAATTTTGACCTTTGACCTTTGACCTATATTGTTAATTGGCTACAAAATGCTACTCCTTCGCCATTTTTCATCCGATTTCGATTCTGTTTGCTTTTATGTGATAGCACTAGTGAGGACTACAAAACTTCTTCACAGAATTTTGACTTTTGACCCCTTTTGACCTTTGACCTTTATTTTCGACCTTTATTGTTAATTGGCTACAAAATGCTACTCCTTCACCATTTTTCATCTGATTCAATTCCGCTTGCTTTATGTGATAGCACTAGGTGATGGCTACAATACTTCTTCACAGAATTTTGACCTTGACTATATTGTTTAATTGGTACAAAATGCTACTCCTTCGCCATTTCATCCGATTTCGATTCCTGTTTGCTTTATGTGATAGCACTAGGTGAGGACTACTAAACTTCTTCACAGAATTTTGACCTTTGACCTTTGACCTTGATTTTTGACTATATTGTTAATGGCTACAAAATGCTAGTCCTTCGCCATTTTTCATCCGATTTCGATTCCGTTTTGCTTTATGTGATAGCACTAGGTGGAGGACTACAAAACTTCTTCACAGAATTTGACTTTTGACCCCTTTGACCTTTGACCTTGACTTTGACCTAGTATTATGACATTGGCTTACAAAATGTTTACTTCTTCGCATTTTTACCCGATTTCGATTCTGTTTGCTTATGTGATAGCACTGATCGCTGATATAATGGGAATTTTACATTATCGGCGGAGACATATATTACGCATCGCGTTAATTACTAATCCACTTGTTGTTTTGGTATTAACTCTTACGTGTCCAGGTGCAGACGTAGCCTACTGTTCAGTGCATACTCATGGCTTGCTCGCCTACTATCGACTGCTTAATCATGCTTTGTTCCTACCCTCCCTTGCTTTCGTTATGATTGCGCACATTTCGGAATACGTTGATTTACTTCAATAGAAAATTACATTTGCCTACCATTGCTATTCGACCTCGAATCGCCCCAAACCGAAATTACACCGAAATGTTTGCCCTAGTTGTTTGCCTATTTACCCGGCCACCCCCATTAAATAGCGCCCTCCATCGACGAGGATGCTGGCCGCATGCGATCTAATACTCCTCCTCTAATCTCTTTCGCCTTCGTCGAGATAAGTCGTACATTTTTGCCTGCGCAAAATATAGCGGTTTTTCTCCTTTTGGGACTACTTTGCGTTTTGCAGAGTTGTTTTCTCAGGATAATCATATTGTAGTATTCTGAGCTCTCCATTTGTGGTCTAGTTTTTTGGTTTTTGCCGAGATTTTGATAGTTTTTCTCTCGGTGATCGTTTACTTTTTCACGCTCTCTCTTCCCGTTGACTTTCGTACGTTTATTACTGTGTGTATTGTAATACGTGTCGTAGTTTACGTTTGAGTGTTGTGTGTGTGTTCGGTGCACAGAGTTTTTGTGCTCCGCTTCTTTGATACCGCCTATTTGCCCCTTTGTGTATTAACACTTTTCTTTCTCTTTTTTTTTTACAGATACGTCATGTCTAATTTTCTTCTTCGCGCTTCTTTTAAGAAGAAGCGGGGAAGAAATCAGCGAGTAGACGTGCGTTCTCTTCTGAGAAGTCCCCCTCCCCGGGGTGAGAGGCTTGTCGTTTGAAGAAGCTTTAGACGCCGTTCTTCCTTCTTCTTCACCACTCGGACTTCGGGGGTGAGTATTTTTGGGTCGAACACTGGCGGACAAAACCTCGCTGCTCAGGCTCGTCGTCCCTCAAGTACGGACGTGATGACTGACAGTTTTGGCAGCGTCCAGGATATCGTATGCGGCTTGGGTCGTGTCCTTGCCTGGTCGACGGCTCGCCGAGTACGATAATCCTTTGCCCGTTCGACTAACGGGAGATCTAAAAAGGTTACTACATCGGTTTCACAACCGGTGGCCGGTTCACTGGCTAATTCAGTTCAGGCTGAAGGTGCTGGGTTCATTCTCTCCACGGTGCCGAATCCCATTGTGCCTCGGGCTTTGCCTGGCATAACCGGATCGAGCCTCGGTTCCTATATCGAGTTTGACCGGACCGGATATCGCGCCGTACCCTTAACTGAGGTAAATCGGATCCGCGAGTCGGTTTCCGTACCGGTTTTGGGGGTGAGTACCGTTCAAGACGGACCTCTATCCTCGGATAGTAGGCGCTTGTCTCGGTTACTCATAGCCCGGTTGGCATGTCCAGAGCTGGCGCTCTGTTACACGTCGCGGGTATCCGGCAGAGGCGGATTTCCCCGTCTCTATCGGTCGCCACCCTTGGTGTGCGGGGATCCGGCTCTCTCCGTTTTCATCTCGGAGTGTGCCCCTTCTGGTTTGGACACTACGTCTGTGAGACGTGAACGTGTTCCGGATCCCGCTCCGGTTTCTGTTCGAAGCCAGGTCCGTTACGGCGGGCGGGCTTCTTTGTGGAGCCAAGCCGGATTCCCATCTCGTCTTACAAGTCGGTTTCTTCTCGGATCGGTATCGCATCTGGTGCGGCCCTTCCGTAGCGAAGCGCCGTAGACTTGCAGTTTCGGATTCCGTCCGGTTCCCGTGCGGAACAGTGCCCCTTTTCATTCGGGCACTTCGGTTTCGGAGGGACTTCGTTCTTTGCCAAACCCGGATCCGGTTTGCGTTGGAACCCTGTACCCCCGAGGTCGGTCACTCCTTTGTTGGGTCGACATCAACTCCCGGATAACGATCGGGTAGTTTGAGTGTACCTCCGGAGGTTCGAGAGTGGGTTGAACGTTACGAGGCAGCGGTACGTCACCACTCCGCTCACCTCTTTGGGTGGTTCCCACCCTCCTTGTGAGGATCTGGATCCTTCCTCGTCGGAAGATGAGATCGTTTCGGTGGCTGATTCTCGCGTCTCTTTTGTTTGAATCGGATCGACTCCCTTGTACCGCAACTCGGATAGAGTTGACACGCCGGATCCCTCCCAGGTTAATGCTCCGGTGGATATTTCATCCGATGGAGATGAACCTGAAGTTGTTGTAAATCTTCCTTTGGCGAAACGAGTTACGGGTTTGTTTCAGAAATACGTTCCAGAGGTCGGAGTGACCCCTGAAACTTCGGAGGGCGTAAAGGTTCTTTTCGGCAAAGTCGAAATCTGTTACGTCTTTTCAGCTTCGAGTTCAGGACATTCATAAAGAGGATTCGTCTGTGCTTCAACTAACCGAAGAAAGCCGTACAAGATATTCCGAAATTAGTGTCGGGTATCTTTGTGGAGGGGGATGATGGTCTTTTATCACCAAAGCCCATCTCCCCGGAGGTTTTGAAGTTGGCGGATGTTTTGACAAGTCCGGAAGGCTTCCTTAATGAAAACAGACAAAGATGATTTTGAAGTTTCGTCTTCTATTACGGGCAGTCTTCGTTTGTCGGTCCTGAATGACATGCTTCTGGAACTCTTGGCTGGTTCCCAGGAATTGGACATTTCTCCGCCAGACCAGGCTGAGATTCTTTTGGCCCTTAGAGAGGTTTCTTCTCTTTTGTTCTCTCAGATTGCGGCTACATCCAACTTGTGGATAATGCCCGTAGAGTTCATGTGCTTGAGGCTCTTCATATCAAGCAACATCTCATCCCGGAGATGGTCAAAGAGATTGACGTGACTTCCTCCTCCCTTTGCGGGAGCAACTTGGCAGACATCTTACATAAGAAGTTGATTCTCGTAAGAAGGCCCAGGAATTGTCTACATCTATTAGAGATGTTCGTCAGGCCCTTCGTCTTCGAGGTCTAGCAAATCTGGCTTCTTCAAAGCTCCTCTTCCAGGAGGGGCAAGAAGAAGAAGGACAAGAACTTTCGTCTTCTGCCAGTCGTCCCGGCAGCTCTCCTCAGGATCGTAGAGTTGCCGACTTTTCTCATGATTTCATGATCGACAGGTGTCTTTTCAAGACCAGACTCCTCGTCGAGGACGTTGAGGTGGTAGGGGTTCTTCCCGAGGTGTCGCGAAGAATCAGCCCTTTCGTCAGGGCGGGAAGCATTATTCAGATGACTTCCGAGTTCGCTTGGGGATCCGGTGGTGGTCGACTTCGGAAGTTTCTTCCAGCTTGGAAGTCGATCACGGACGACGTCTTCGTCCTCTCCGTGATCAAGAACGGTCTTCGGATAGATCTAGAAGAGCCTCTTCCAAGGGGTGTTATCCGAAGTCGATCACCGCCGCAGTCGATCCTTTTTCAGGAGCATATTGTCTCGGAAGTTACCTCTCTCTGAAAAAGGACGCTGTCGAACGGGTGAGGATCACGACCTTCTGTGTCTCTCCCCCGTTTTTGTGATCCCAAGCGTTCAGGATCGCTCAGGATGATCCTCAATATGAAGAGGATCAACAGGCACATCGCAAAGTCGCCCTCAGGATGGATCATCTAGCCTCTATTCTTCCGGCTCTCGATCAGGACGACTTTGCGGTGTCCCTCGACCTGAGCGATGCCTATTTCCACATCCCAATAGACCCCTCGTCGAGGGATCTTTTGGGGTTTGCTGTAGGGAAGAGACTTTTCGCTTCAAAGCCCTTCCTTTCGGGCTGCGTCCCGCTCCCAGGGTTTTCACGAGGGTGGTCTCAGCGTTGATGTCGTTCCTCAGGGGCAAAGGTCTTCGGATCTTTGCCTACTTAGACGATTGGCTCCTCGTCGCCAGTTCGGAGGTCCTGCTGTCACACCATCTTTCGTTTTTAGTGAAAACGACCGAGAGTTTGGGATTCATGATCAACTGGGCCAAATCGGAATTCATTCCCTCCCGGACTCCGATCTTACTTGGGTGCCCAGTTGGATATCAAGAATCAGTTGGCTCGTCCAGTCGAGAGGGTAGAGACTCTGGTCAGTCTTGCCAGGTCCCTCCTGAGCATGCGGAGGGTTCGAGCCGAGGTTTGGTTGAGATGGCTGGGCTTTTTGCCAGTCTGGTGGACATCTTGCCGAATGTCGTCTCTTATGAGACCCTTCCAACTGCATCTCCTGAAGTTTTTCAGGCCGAATCTCAGCTCCCTTCTGGTCTGGATTCCTCTGTGACGGTGGAGATCAAGAAGCTTCTCTCCCTTGGACGAACCGTTCTTCTCTTCTTCAGGGAAGAGATTCAAGGACCTCTTCCTCAATTACAGTGACCACGGATGCGTCTCTTCAAGGTTGGGGGGCCATTGTCAAGGCCGGATGGTTTCCGGATCTTGGGCCTTTCCGAGTCGCTGCCTCACATCAATGTTCTGGAATTTTGTCAGTTCTGTTTGTCCTCCAACGTTTCACGACCTGTTGGTGGGCCGTTCGGTGTTGATTCTCACGGACAACACCTCTGTGAAGGCCTACATCAACAAACAGAGGGGGACTCACTCCTTGGAGTTTAACAGGTAGCGTTCCTCCTTTGGGAATGGTGCAATCGGGAGGAGATCACCCCGGTGGCCTCCACATTCCGGGGGAGGACAATCTGATAGCAGATTTTCTATCCGAGGGTCGCTCTCTGCCATCGGAATGGATGTTGTCCCCTCATGTCTTCGAGTTAGTAGTTCAGAGGTTCGGAGCCTGGAAATAGATCTTTTTGCGACCTCCTGAACAACAGACTTCCTCGGTTTTGCTCTCGAGTCAGGGAGACCTCGGCCTTCGTTCTGGACGCGTTCTCTCTTCATTGGAAGGGTGGAAGCTTACGCCTTTCCACCTTTCCAGCTGATCCTCTGGTCCTTCGAAAGATCAGGGAGGATCAGGCAACAGTGGTCTTGATTGCTCCCACTGGCCGGGTCGAGCCTGGTTTCAGGACCTGTTGCTCCTGTTAGTAGGGAGCGCTGCTCCTTCCGGCCGTACCGGACTTAGTCTCTCAACCTTTGTCGGGGGTTCTTCATGCGGAATCCATCGCACCTTCATCTCACTGCTTGGCCTCTATCAGCCAGCGGGCTAGGGATGAAGGCTTTTCAGACGAGAGCAGCTGAGCTGCTAGTTGAAAGTAGACGGAAATCGACTAGGGTTGTATACAATTCGCGCCTTGAGGCTTTCTTTGCCTGGTGCGAGCTCTTGGGGTTTCCCCCAGAGAGCTTCTTTGCCTCTTATTGCCGATTTCCTTATTTCTCTGTTCGATAAGGGTAGGTCTCTTTCGACGATCGTGGGTATCGTTCGGCTATTGCGGCCATTCATTCGTTGTTGCTAATGGGGATCGGTCTCGACCTCCCCCCAGCTCTCGGCGTTGCTTAGGGCCTTTTCTTAAAACGCCCTATTTCTAAGCCCTTGACTCCAGCCTGGAATCTTCCTAAAGTCTTGGAGGCTTTGTCAAAGCCACCGTTCGAGCCTTTGAACTCGATTTCCCTATTGAATCTATCCATTAAGACTAGTTTCTCCTAGCCATTGCCTCCGGCAAAGGAGAAGTTCCCTTCATGCTCTCTCAATATCACCAGGTCATATTCGTTGGGAGAGACATGGGGTTCGTATGTTCCTATCACTTCGTTTATTGCAAAGAACCAAACAGCTTCGTCGGGCTCTATCGAGATCTTCATTCGGCCTCTGACGGGGTTCTCATCTATCAGAGAGACAAATTATGGTGCCCCGTTAGGGCCCTCAAATGGTACATCAGAGAAACGGAGAATCTTCGTAAATCTTCACAGTTATTTGTTTCTTCCGTGAACCCCATAAAGGGTTTCTAGAGATACGTTATCCCGGTGGATTGTCTCCGCTATCAAGGCTGCGGGAGTGAAGGCCCTTGAAGAGGGATCTACTCCCAAGGCCCATCAGACCAGGAGCATCAGCTCCTTTGGGCTATTTACAGGGTCGGTGTGGAAGATATCTGCAAAGCTGCCTTTTGGCGTTCTGCGAATTCTTTCACCTCCTTTACCTGAGAGACGTTGCCGCTAGTGAGGGTGTTTTCTCCACTGCACCTCTCCAAAGCGGGCGGTCCTCCCATAGTTCTTAAACCGTTATGGTTGCCCTCCGACTTTTGTCGGTGCTGGTCGTAGCAATGGTAGGCAAATGTATATTCTATTGAAGTAAATCATAAAAATTATCACTAATTTTATTATTTCGATATGGAAATATACATTTGCCTACATTCCCTCCCTCCGTCCCCTATCCTTGCAACATACGCGAAGTTTTTGGGGCGAGAGAGTTAGAGGAGGAGTATTAGATCGCATGCGGCCGCATCCTCGTCGATGGAGGGCGCTATTTAATGGGGGGTGGGGGGTAAATAGGCAAACACTAGGGCAAAATTCGGTGTAATTTTCGGTTTGGGGCGATTCGAGGTCGAATAGCAATGGTAGGCAAATGTATATTTCCATATCGTAAATAATAAAATTAGTTGATAATTTTTATGATTGATTACGCCGATTCTATTGTTCTGCGCACTGCACACTCACAGGTTAATCCCCTTTATTCTGCAGTGGGCACATCCTTTTAATTGGCCAATTTTCTCTTTACACAGTTTACATTAACCTTTTTGTGAGTAATTAAATGTGTTTGTCAAGATTTTCATTTCATTTTTATCTCGAAGTAAATTTAAATTTGAGCAATTATGTATTTTGAGATTTACCCATACACCAGCTATAAAAGTGGTGGCTCTAATACACAATAATGACTTTCTTTATCTGTGTTCCTCACAAATAAATCAACCCAGAAATAGTATTTAATCATGTCTACAGGATGTATTCATGGCTCGTTCCAATAATAATGGGGTCGATTTGATGGTGGGTCGGAGGAGAGCCGACTTTCACTTTTATCTTCCGCCATCATGTTCATCATGTGTTTAAATGTGATTTCTTTGCTTCCGGAGGGAAGGACATGACATGACAGAGTGGTGTATCTTCTCATACCACAGTGACATATGTTTGTCTGTTTGTATGGATGAGATTGGCTGCCCACGAATGCCATCCCAGTCTTATGAGGAGGATTATGGGTAATCTTGTGGACCTGGTATTTGTCATGATCATTTCCAGCATGATTCTGTTCTTTCTATTTTCCTTTGTAGATACAGTGCATTTATTTTGGGCCAAACCAAGATGTACTTGTAAAAGAGTATAAATAGCATAAAGTCTTGACGTTACTCAGCAATACTTTTCTTTAAAAAACATATTTAAAAAAGCCCCCCCCCCCCAAGAAAAAAGCAGTATGTAACATCTAAATTTTTGAAAGCCGTTTGAAAGGCATTTTATAGTAAATTGAAAAGTTTATTGTACTTGCATTGTACGTAGAGGCATAAATAGTAAGCTTCAATATAAAAGCATTACTTTATGTTTTAAAGGCGACCTGAAAATGTTGCATTGTTGTTTATAATTGAGATGAAATTTAGTATCATATAGCAAAATTTGCTTTGAATTTTGTAATATGATACTAAATTTCATTTCAATTATAAACAACAATGCAACATTTTCAGGTTGCCTTTAAAACATAAAGTAATGCTTTTATATTGAAGCTTACAAAATTCCAAGCAAATTTTGCTATTGTTCCTAATGAGAATTCAAATAAACAACTCCCCCAAAGATCAAATATAAATATTTACAATTCTTCATCTTTTCAAAATTAACCAAGAGTGACTTGTCAGTTTCACAAATTCAAATAAAATACGTAATTAATTTCTCAGCAGGTTGCAATACAATCTTGTCTGGTTGATTGCATCCTCATTTTATTTATTTGTATTTACAGCAATTTTTCATTGTTACAAATTTGATTGATGTACATGTTGTTTTTCTTAGTCGATCCATTTAAGGTGTTCTATTTATTTGATTTATTGACTTGCTTGATTTATTTGATGTAAACAGGATTTGTTTGAATGCTCTTGTATTTGCCATTACTAAACCTTGATGGATGGCACAAGTTACTTCACTTCTGTGTATCATAATTGATATTTAACAATGAATGGGGTGCTTTGTTTATTTTTCATTATTAATTCACTGGTAGGAAGAAATTCCTTGAATGCTGTGAGCGCCCTTCGAGTAGCCTAGCTAAGCCGGGTAATAATAATATGATGCGCCTTGAGCACTCTACAGAGTGGGTTTGGCGCAATACAAATCACATTATTATAATTATTTATTTAAAGATTTTGTTTTTGTTTTGCTGGTTTAATATACCCCTTTCCTATTTACTGCCAAACATCCCAATCTTGGTCTTTGACTATGTTCTCATCTGCTTTCCTAAAGCGGTTTAACAGTAACCAGTTTAGTGGGAACCGGTTTAACATGTAATGAGAAACACTCAAAGCAATCTTAAGTGGTCTTGTAAACCAGTTCAGATAACCATCGTGAGGTGTTTTTCAAGACCGCTTTCCCTCATTAAACTGGTTTACAAGTAGATGGGGACACAACTGAAGCAAACTTCACCTGGAAGGAGGGCAGTGTGTGCAGATTTTCCACGCTGTGTTTATGACACTTCGCATTCCACACAGCTTCACGGTTTCAAATTTTGCGCAAAACATTTGATCTCATTGAGAGTGTTCCCATAGCTACGAGACCGCTTTACTCGAAGTGGTTTTGGAAAACCGGTTCAGGAGGTCATAATGAGAACTTCTAAACTCGTTTCCTGGACCAGTTTAAGCGAAACTGGTTTAGGAAAGTAAATGAGAACGGGGTCTGAGACCCCAAAGCTCATATGAAAGGTATCAGTATCCTTGATGATCCGTACATGGTGGGCGCTTTTCTGTCAGATCTGAAGACCTACTCTCGGCCAAGAATAGTCTGTTCACTAGATATTACTCCATGCATTTAGATATCTCTCTCTACATGTAAACCGTTTGTTTCCTGTATGCAGAATTATTATATGAATATCATGCAAGAACCATAAAAAACATTAGATGTGCAATATTCTTGCTGTATATTACCGCGTTTACATTGTGACTCGGCTCTCGTGTCGAATCCTCAGGAAGGGTTCGACACTGCAAAGAGTGAACCTATGATCGTGTTAAATACACAACAAAAAAAAAGCGAGTTCAACACGGCTCCAAGATCATGACCGGAAGTAAAGGGACATCTTTAATGTGTGTTGTGATGTATAGCCAAATTCCAAATCTGACCTCAAGGTTTTCTGTTTACACACATAAGAATTGCCGTGTCGAACCTGTCTCCCGGATCGAAACCTACGATTCTGCTGGAGCAAAAAAGGCGTTTCGAAGCCGGGTCGCGGATCACACTGATCCTGTTTAAATGACATAAAATTGCCGTGTCGAGCACGATTGCCGTGTTGAACCTGCGACCCGAGTCACAGTGTAAACGAGGTATATATTAAGCCTGGAATGTGGAATTACCTGGGTGTGGATCAATTTGGAGTCCCTTTTGACTTTGGAGACATTTTAGCTGTGAATATGAAATGGGCTGCAGTCTCTCATTAAATCTATCAGAAGACATTATAGTTTTATTTATTTGAAGATGTCCGTCCCCTGAAGTTATTTTTATTTGTGATCTGATCTCAGGAAAACCCTGGAAATCCCAGTCTTTTACTCTATTTTTTATCCAAATAATTCTGCCCTGATTCAGCTTCCTGTTTTAGGGGTTAAAAGGTTATAAGAACCAAAGAGTAATCAATTGATCTTCATTTCAAATTCCATTTTTAAATTGATTTTTATATTCAAGTCCTTTCTCTAGAATCCTGATGTTAGATTTGAATCTATAGTGTAGTTCATTTGAAAGTATTTGGATTTCAATATTGATCAAATACAATATTTTGTTAGCATTTGCTTCTTTTTTTTAAAGGAAAAGTCTCTCAAATCAAACTCAAACATAAAAACTGGAAAAATTTCCCTACAAATTATGAAGGTTTATGAAACTTTGCTCGAAATAGGAATATCGCCTACATGCTGTGGCAAAAAAAAAAATGCAAGTGCTTTGGGTGCTATTTCAGTAGTTTTAGAAGCAACAATTGCCATGAGCCCTTCATGTGTACTTTAAATGTTGCTTTATTCTTATAAAACTATCTATAGCTCATTATTTTGTTTCCATAATTACCTCATAGGATATGCCAGTCATTCATTTTCCCTTGAAACCTGATCGATTAAAATTACTGAAGCTTGAAATGCCTATTGTTTTGTTTATTAATTCACGCATTAAATGTAAATTGCATTAATCTTTCAACCTTTTCATCAGTACAGAAGGTCATGTGTCTCTATGTAGGAAATAAAAATGAAAAAGCTGTGTAAATTTAAGTAGGTCAGGTCACAGACAATATAGTACAGCCAAGCTAACATTATCAATATTTGAACGGGGAATCTTTTATTCCACAAAATATGACAATAATCAATGGACTACTTTTGTTGTAAAAGTTCCATACAAATTTGAGGATGGCTTTGAAAAGATGTGTACAGTTTTTCAAGGACTTGCATGTATTGTGTTCTTTTAATTATTGCTTCATAATTTGCATCAGCGTGCCAATGATGTGTGGCGAACCTTGCCTATCTGCGATTGATTTTAGCTCACTGTTCATCACTTGTAATGGGGATCCAAGGTCTTAACAACAGACAGAATGAACAGCTTCCTAAACAATGCCAAGCTAGGAAAGTGTAAAAAATAAAAAGAAAATCATCTAACGAGATGTGATGGTTATTGACCAAAGTTGTTAAGTGCAAAGAGGGTTAATGAAGGGGTAGAAACAAGGAAAGTTTTAGCGGTTTCATGCTTATTTTAAAAGTGACAAAAAGAAGAAGGTTTAATAAGAATTTAAAGAAAAACAAACAAAGTTGTATAGTGGAGGGAGGGTTAGTAACAAAAAATAGAGTTTATGTTTAAAAGTATTTATAGAATCAAGGAAAAGAGGGTTTAATAAGATTCACATGAAACTGAAACTAAAGTTTTTTAGTGCAGAGAGGCTTATAACAGGGGTGCCAAAGAAGAAATGACATTTTTAATTTTCAAGTTTATACTTTAAAAGAGTTAAAAAGAAGAAAGGTTGAAAACAATTAAATGAAGCTGACCAAAGTTGTTTAGTGCAGAGAGTGCTAGAAAAATGAGAGACTTTTGCAGGTTTGTACTATCACTTGTTTATTTTGATTGCAATGTATATAAACTAAAATGATTCAATATAAAACTGGGAAACTGACCAATATTGCCTACTAAACAAAGAGAGATGGTCAAGGGTTGAAAACAATCACATCTTCCAACAAGCTTTCTATATTGTACTCAAATTTATAAAAGTTTACAATACAAATTATAAAATGATTTATAAGGAGACCTGATGGATACAGAAAAAGTTGCTAAAAGTAGAAAGGGGGCTAAAGAAGAGATCACATCCTTCTAATTACCACCGTTTATATTGTACAATGAAACAAATTATACCTGCTCACAAAAACAACCAGTTGTTAATTTCACATAAAAGTAATCCACAGGGACTTGGTAGTAATCATGTTTGGCACAATTAGAGAAAGTGCTATCCGTTTTTAATAGCAAACAAAAGGTGTCCTTAAAAGGTCACATAATTATTGAGCGATCTGTCGATCATTTCCCTCACCAATTACTAATTATTTCCAAGATCACATCCTTCTGATTAAACGGCTGTTCATTAGCCACCAATCACTAAACACATGCCTCATTGACTGAAAAGTATTGCATGCTAAGAAGCAGAAGGTCCTATCTCTATGTAAAATTGTTACAAATAAATGTCGTTCTTGCTCTGATGTTCATGTAGACTACATACATGTAGCATTGCATGGCAACAGATTTCGTCTTAGTGATGCGCAAGAAAGGATGATTGACAGCTGATTCAAGAATTGTATGATGAGAGCCATAAAGACGTAATATCTTTCTCAAAATGAAAACATTGAACGCCCTTCTGGCTCTGCCTTCAATGTAGCATTGGATGTCAAAGGATTACGACTTTGTGACGCACATGGAGTACATGTGTGTTCTTATGAGTGACGACAGCTTCGAGGAAAGTTGAGATCCAAAAGGACTTAAACTTTCTTAAGTGATTTGAGTGAACACCCTCTAACGTTGGTGTTGTAACAGTATCATCTAATGAGAGTTAATAAGATGAATTTGTACTGTGTAGATTAAATAACTAGTATCCTTCTTAATTACATTGGGATTGAATATTAATTACAATTAATGATTTTGGAGTTTGTACTTCCTAGCTATACATAATTTGAGATATTCAGATCAACACTAAATATCTATTCTTATTTACTCAATATTCAAGCAAAGCAATAATCTTGTTGTAGGCCCGTGACAGATAAAGATTACAAAATTATGTCCAATTGTATATCTCAGCTTCCTCTAAATTTAAACCTCTCTTCATACTGAATCTAAACAATTGGAAATAACTCCATACGTGAAAAATGTTCTGCCATGCACTTGAGATCAAAGACTTTGTTGGGAGTTTGTGGATCTTCCGAAAGCCCTTGGCAAATGTTTATATTTTGAAGGATACGTAAGATTGCTCAATGTCTACCTTCATTAGATGTACAGATAAACAAGAGATTACATTTGTTTCTGTTATTGAATGTCTCTAGAATGTCCTTTGAGTAACCGGCAAGGTTGGTAGGTTAATTAGGTTTTTAAACACTGTACAGGTACATGTATATGTTTATTTACATCTAGCACCGACCTTTAACATCTCCATCCGAAAACGTGACTTTACGAATGACCAGAAAAAGTCTATGGGCTAATGCAGAGAGCTGAGTTTAGACTATACCCTTTTCTCATGATGGTTTCTTAACCCTGTATCCTTAACCCCATACTATATATTTTCCTTTTCTCACAAGCCAAATTATCTGCCTAACCCCGGCTAAGGAAATACAAGCTTTTTTCACATAAAATTTGATAACCCTTGCTCTTCCGATAGACCAGTTCAGTGCTTATCTCTGATTGGACAACAGCTGCTGGCATATGTGTGTCTCAGCACCGTTTGCCGGGTATAACTTTGATCGCTGTTACGACGAGAGTTCTAAACCCCAGCTTTCATGTCTCAGCACCGCAATTGCCCGGCTAACCTTGGCATTTTGCAGGGCTTGAGAATTCCGTACTATAGGTGGGGTTACCCTGACCTCAAGCTTTCAAAGAAGCCCGATATATGCACTATGGGATTGGGGTTAGGGTTTTAGACTGCCAGGCACCGCTTGATTTATTGTGCTATTTCAAGCTAAAACTCGCTCAAGTTTGGAAAAAAGCCCAAGATCATTCTGGCTAATATTTGACCCAATTTAGGGGCTATTTGAGAGAAAAGGCCTGATATTCTCTGATTAGGCTGATTTATCCTGATATTTTCTGATCAAGTAGTTTACCAACCTCAAGCTTTTGAATTTAAGCATTGCCGTTGGTCCAAACATTGGTCCAAAAAGCTTCCTACAGGTCAGTAATTCCTTGGACAAACCAATCTGTATTTCCTTCTTGGTCATAAGACCATGTTGGTACGAGGTCTGTCCAAACATAAGAGAGGAAACGTGCAAAGAAACGATAGGGTTAGGAGTAGAATGACCTCTTTATTGATCTGCTCAGGAAACGGAATATAATTTGTTTTTCAGTTGATTTGTTGCTTGTTGTTTGTTTGCGACTTGTGGAGCTGTATGATTGGAAATGGGAGAATCCAGGCACTTCTGTAGACCAGTTAACAGCTCATTAAAGTACTAACAAAGGAAATATTTTCATTCAAAATAGGAACATAGAAGCATGACCGTTTATGAAATCATGTATTTTTAACATCATGTATGCGACATGTTCATGTTTAGAAAATATCAGATTTCAAATACTGTATAAGCCAATATTTTTGTGATTTTGGACTAGTTGGGGAAATTCGTGAGAGCAAAATTTCACGATTTTGGTGATTACTTCATTACTATAAATAGCCTTGTATTGAAGTGGAGATTTTCATGATGACTGACTCGCGAAATTCGCAAAAATAAAGTCACCGCGAAAATAACCACTTATACAGTAATATGTCTATAAAAAGCAAGTATTGAAACAAAATTTAGAGCTGAGATTTAAGTGGGATGCATTTCCTTATTTGATTAAAATTAATATGATTTTATGTTTGAGAGATATTTTTTCAACTGTTACCACCTAGCACAAATCAATGTCAGTACTTGGTGTGCCAAACAGTGTTATTCCCGCAAAATCATCAATGAATATAATTTTTGGCACACAAACAAGTAGACATTTTGTATCATTTAGCTTTTATATAATAACAGAAATAGTGGTTAGAGAATACTCTGGATATAATACTATGTTATGTACATGTGAGGGTGTGTTCATTGTTGATTTTTCAAATTTAAACGCCAACATGAATCATGATACAAAACGCAATTACAAAACGCTGATATAAAGAGAAACAAAGTGTGTGTTCATTGTCCCCCATCCCATTTCAGATCTCGATTTGGAGGAAAATTTAGATGCTGAAAAAGGTGCGTTTTGAAACACGATCAGCTTTGATTTTCAGACCTTTTAAAGCATCGCGAATGCAATGAAATGCGACACTGAACGCAATTGAGTTTTCAAACGTCTTTAAATATGTGATGCGCCACGTCGAAATGAGAGACTATTCGCGATTTTTTAAATCCATTTTATTTGATATTATTGATCCCTGATTCATTGCCTTGAATTTGATATAAACCCGACTTTAACAGAGTAAATAGAAGTGGAGATATTCCTCTGAACGCCGAGGAGAATTGCTGCTCTTTTGGAATCAAAATCAAGAGAAAAACGTCTGCGAAGTTGACTCCCGTACTCCGAGCAAGAAAAATAAGACCATTGCCCCGCTCTACTCACCGAAATGCCCTAGCAACCATTTTACAAAGGTGAAACTATTGACCCAATGCAGGAGCTGATTAGGTATACAGAGGAACAATATCGTCGTCACGAATATCGAGGCCAACGCAGCAAAGCGATGTTGTCTAAATAACATCATTCTTCTCAAACAAAGAAACTAACATTTGGTTCTTTTATACTTCGTCAATATAACAACGTCATGCCTCCTTTCTAATTGTTAAGAAAAATCCGCTCTTTTAAGAAAATTTACAATCCTTGCGCTAAATAACAAACTATTAAAACTTTGGGGGTTATTCGATGTTTGCGTCGTTCTTTGAATGGTCAATCGTCGATATTTACTTCTTACTCATACATAAGCGAGTCATTTTATCTGAACTGTTGAAAATTTGAACATAATATGTCTATAGACTAAACTTTCTTTTACAGGGCTTATGCATTTTGTTTATTATTCTGAATAAGTATATGATAGAGAATTGCCTCAAAGTTTAATAATATTTGCGCCTCCAACAAATGTATTTAAATTTCCTCTGATCACGTTTTATGAATGGCTAGGTTAGCTTAAACAATATAAATTAAACGTAAATATTTGCCCATCTCGTCTTATTGATCAAACTTGTTACCAGTAATAAGGATATTAATACATTAGAAATGAATATTTAGAGTAAATGGTATTTTGTTCTCATGTTAGAAAACGCACTCTTAACACGTTTACTTCTGTAAATAACTGCAAGACTTTAAACCTAAATACATTGTTCAGATTTTATCACGTCACCTCTTTTGTATGCTCTATGTATCCCTGATGGAACCAATGTTATAGGGAGGTTTAATTCCCTCGACAACAATTCCGGCCCTAAAATAAAAGCTGAAATTAACATCATTTAGATCCGATAGCTAAGTCAAGCATAAGTAGCTTCTTCCCCACTTAACCCCTCCCCCTCTCCCACCGATTGTTAGATTACCATTCGTTTTGCGTGCTCCGCTATCCCGGATGAAACAGCTTATTCACAGGCAGGTGTGCATCCCACGCAAAATTCTGAGGCAGACTAAAGAGAGTTTCAGTTCGCTATTCGCTCACAAAACAAACAAAAGCACAGTTGAAGAGTCACATTCAGCATGACCTGAAATCAATAACAAGGCCATGCGTTGCTAAGGGCGGAGCTAAACGGAGAGGGAACAGGAGCCCGTGGACGTTCGCTTTTATGTCCGGAAAAAAAACATGACCGAAAAAAAACACTGCGAAAAACTGCTTTTACCCTTTTCCGTTACATTTTCACTCATTTTTTAACAGAGCAAAGATGAAGGCATGGTAGAACCAGAAATTAAAAAAAAATTTTCCTTCAAATTTTAGTTTTTTAGTTGTCGATTATGAGATCTTTGATCTGCGAACTCTTCTCTCATTTTCGCAAGAACGCTATCACATATGATTTTCGTAACAGTGTAGTACAAGCTTCTCCGAGTTGAGATGAGAAGAACACCACAAAAAAAAGCACAAACTTTGTTTTTGAGAGTGGGGAATTTAAAGACGATCGACGTATAATCAGTTTTAAATTTTCGACACTGAACAGTGCACCACTGATTGCGTTTGTGTTCAGTGTTTTGTATCACGATTCATGTTGCCGTTTAAATTTGAAAATCGACATTGAACACACCCTTAGTAGACGTAGGAAATATAGGTGCATGGTTTTTATAGGTGAAGGTGAATACATTTCCTCTCATTCTTCCTGTTTCTACATGTACCTGTGTTACAGAGGTGTTATACAATTCCTTGTGATCTACTTTAGTACTCTACAATTTGATCTATAAGTTTTTCTTGTTTTTATTCAAGTTTCATTTATTTCCACAAATCAACATGACAAAGCAATTAACATTATACAAAGCAATCAATTTAAATGCATTTACATAAAAAAAAATATAATATATTTACAATCAATAAGAAAAGTGGAGGAGCCTAAAGAAAAGCAGAGCTTGTTGTGGATAGGCCCCAATAAGGAATAATACAAAAATATAGCTCAAATGAAAGGAAATAATCGTTACAAGGAAAAAGGAATTAAACAAAAGGAGAAGAATAGTTGAGAGAGGATAGAATAGATAGAAAGAAGAATTCACTGTATTAGTGGAAATATTCGTGGTACATTAATATTCGCGGATTTCGTGCAAATAGGGGCAAGCGCGAATTAAAAAACCCGCAAATATATAGGCATGATTTCCAATTCGTGTATTGAATGGATTCAATTGCGAGCATACGACATATAGCGCGAATTTAAGAACCAGTGAACATGTTTTGAGGCCGCTCAGCACGAAAAATTAATTGCGCAAAAATAACAGCGAATACGGTATAAATTTGATCTAAAAGTTTTTCTTGTGTACTTGAATAATATAAAGTATTTGTTTGTAGTGAAATAGGATGGATGTCTCTTTTATCATACATCACCAGTGACTATTATAAAATAAATAATAAGAATCCTTGTAATATTTGAAAAAATTAGAATGAAAAATATAAGGATTGATTAAAAACTATACAAATTTGTTTAGTGAGTAGAAATAATGATAATTACTTGTACATGTATATAATTTAAAAAAGAAGAAGGGAGCTCCACCAAATCTTTCAATTAAAGTCCCAGAAAATTCTGAATCTCATATTGCTCTATTCTGGAGGAAAGAAAAGGGAAGATTAATTTACAATAGACAATTGTATAGATTTGTCTTGGACTACAATTTGTCTGCTTAGATTTCTAAAGTATTTCTTGCTTTTAACAGAAGAATTTTTCTGCATTCTGATGCAAAGAAATATAATAGAACAGCATTTTTTGATAGTTTGCATGGTTACTCACCTGAGACCTTAACCAAGTTGCTCATATTCACAATGGTTGTCAGTCTTGTGGAATAGTCCAAACATCATTTGAAATGGTAGTTTTGTGAGAACGATTGTTTTTATGATGAGTCATAATTATAAATTAATAATGAGTAATATATAATTTTTTAGATTTTCCTAATGAAGATAGGAAGATAAAGATTTTTAACAAATGAAAATGGCACCTCATGTTTAATGCAGGATAGGCCTAGGTAGATATTTATATACATGAATATATATTGTAATAATTATACATGTATACCCACACAGTATGGATACTGAATTCTACACCCCAATTATGATCAAGGACAAAATTATTCACTTGTATTAAAGGGGAAGTTCACCCTGGAATTTTATTGGTCTTAAAAAATGAAGAAAAATAATAGAAAAATAATAGAGAAGGTTTGAAGTAAATAGACCAAAAAATAGCAAAGTTATGAATATTTCAAGTTTTGATTATGTGACGTCACGTGCGAGCAGCTCTCCCATTGGTTGTGTATGTAAATTCCATAAATTTGTCTATTTGTCATGGTTCTTGATAAAGGAATGGGTCAATTTGATATAGTCATGTATATGAACATATGTTTGATGGTATATCGACCGCACAGGTGACATAATTATTTTCCTCTGAAAAAAAAAAGGATATTTTATGGAATTTACACTACATAACACATAGGAGACCTGCTCGCATGTGACGTCACAGAATCAAAACTTTGAATACCGGTATTCATAACTTCATTATATTTTGGTCGATTTTCCCCAAACCTTCACTCATACTTTTCTTTTATTTTTCTGCATTTTTTAAGATCAATAAAATTCCAGGGTGAACTTCCCCTTTAAGTATTTGTAAGTAATAAATGTTTAAAGGATGTGATGAATGGATATTTTCTTGGAAAATGAAATATGTTACCAAATTAAAATAAAGAATACTGGTTTCACTGAGCAATATTATCACAAATAGTGATCATGAAAGACTGAATGTGAAACAATTTATTGCAGATACGTTGGTTCAAGAATTATACCAATGAATGGATGTTATCTTGAAGAGACTATTGTGCAGAAAACTGTACCACAACTAAAATTGAAAATAGTTTGTATTTAGTAATGTGTCTATAAATTATGATCATGAGAAACTGAATGCGAAACAGTGTTTGTTAAAAATATTTTTGGACAAGAATTCTGAGACTGTTGAATGGCTGGGCGTTTATCATTTCTTGAAAATTGTTTTAGAAAATAAATATATGTGGCATCCTGAGTCATCTGTCCTCGAAAAAAAAAATTAATGAAACAGGATATATTATGATATAACAGATATTTGTAATGTATTTGACTATCATTTTCATACAAACCTTTCATATGTTATATTTCCCATTTTCATAATTTATTGAATAAAGACATTACTCATTTTTAAACCATTGTCTATTCCGGAACTTCCTGTATATATATGTAAACTTCTTTCCTCAAAGAATTATCAGTACACCAAATGAATAGGCCTATAAATGAATAATTCAAAATCTACATATAAAATGTGGATGGTAAAAGAATGATAATGGTATTTATTTTAGGTTTGATTTGTCTCTCTTTTCTCGACAATCTACTTGCCCTTGTGAACTCTTTTCGAATTGTCTCTCCCCTGATGGTTTTGAAGAATGTAGGCAGGCAGGCAGGCAAAAGAGCAAAGAAAAAAAAAGTAAAGAAAGACACATATGTTATCACCATCTCGAATGACTTCCCGAGGTTTGGCTTTAGGAAGTCTGAAAAGTGAAAGTACTTTGTCTCTAGCCTGAAAGAAGAGTACAGACATGTTGGAATTACTCCCTCCCACTTCTTACTTTTGGGGCAAGCAATAAGGCGATGCTTCAGTAGCTCGAGCTTGAAAATATCAGGCCTTTTCTCTCAAATACTGTATAAGTGGTCATTTTTGCAGTGACTTTATTTTTGCGAGTTTTGCAAGTCGGTCATCGCGAAAATTTCCACTTCAATACAAGGCTATTTACAGTAATTAAATCATCACTTAAATTGCGAAATTTTGCTCTCACGAATTTCCCCAACTAGTCCAAAATCGCAAAAATATCTGTACACAAAAATATTGGCTTATACAGTACTGCGCTATATTGGGCAAAATCTCAGCCCAAATCATCTCGGCCGTATTACCAAACTTCAGCTAGTTTTGCAATTTTGGCCCGCAATAGCACGATGAATGTAGTGGTGCTGCACTAGCCTAAACCTTAGACCCAATCCGACCATGCACATATTGGGCTTGTTAGTACATGCTCGAGGTCAGATAGTAAAGCTGAACTGATGTAGCATCAACTTAGCGCTTCAAATGTCCCCCCATACAACATGCAGCACGCTATTCATCATACTTGAGCTAGTTAAGCACTGCCTATTGAGTAGAGAAATATTTTGTAATGATATTGAGTGAATATGAGAATGAACTTCTTGAGATATGACCCTTGGCTTGGCACACTAGTTGCACTCTCACTATTACCGCGTTTACATTGTGACTCGGCTCTCGTGTCGAATCCACGGGAAGGGTTCGACACTGCAAAGAGTGAACCTGTGATCGTGTTTATACAAAACAAAAAAGGCGAGTTGAACACGGCTCCCAGATCATGACCCGAAGGGACGTCATTAATGTGTGTTGTGGTGTAAGCCAAATTCCAAATCTGACCTCAAGGTCATCGACTTCGACATGGCTTTCTGTTTACACACATAAAAATTGCTGTGTCGAACCCGCCTCCAGGATCGAAACCTACGATTTTGGCGGAGCAAATAAGGCGTGTTGAATCTGGGTCGTGGATCACACTAATCCCGTTTACATGGCATAAAATTGCCGGGTCGGGCACGATTGGTGTGTTGAACCTGCGACCCGAGTCACAGTGTAAACGAGGTATATCTTATGATTGTCACGGCTGAATGACATGCCTGTATGTATTGTTTGTCTTGTGAACAATGCAGAATTATTCATATTTTCCCAGAATGCAACCAAGTAGGCTATGATCAGGTTTTTCAGGACTATAAGAAAATAAATTGTCTCATGAAGAGATTTTTAACATCCAAGAAAATAAAAAACTTTTATTACGTCACAAAACCAAAACCTTAGGTCTTACGGACTATATTTTTAGATTTACCTTTGTTCTTTTCCTTTTTTGGATGTTTGTTTGTTGTTCCTGGTGTTGTTGTTTTGTTTGATGTCTTTTTTTTTCGGGGGGGGGGGTAGGTACGTATTCTGTCAAGAAATGGTCATAGTGTGATTCTATTTTAAAGCCGGAAGGATAATAATTGTATGAGTCCAACACCCTTCTAGTTTTCAACAGACTATGTTTTTGTTTTTTTTATCAGGTAAAATGATATTTACTTTTTAGAAAAAAGTCATATAGAATTATTCTCAAATCCAATGTAGAAGGACTGAACATGATGACGGCTACGATGCCTAATCTTTCAGAGGTTCTACTGTTTTTGCACATTCTGGGCTCGGGTTCAAAGACAACATCCTGAATTGGAATGGTATTTGATATCTAGAGCATCTTCCTCTCTGGCTACTGCCATTCCTCTACCTGTTGATGGGCTTGGGGTCATGACCTGTCTATGACCTGTCTTTGACCTTTACCTGTCTGGTGCCAAGGTCTTAGATAAACACAATTATGGGATTCCCTATCCTGTTTTATGAACGGGGGAAATGAGCCCTCATATTTCATAGATACTAAACATCACAACAAAAACAAAGGATCTACTGTGAAGCTTTAGAATGACTTATGATATGGAAATAGTGGTTTGACCTCTCAGCTATCATAAGTGGAGTAGTTTGATCATTTATGGGCATACTTACATATTATTTTCATGTTTTATTGTTTTCATGTTAACAAATCATTTCATTCATACAGATAACAACATGGTTATTCAGTAGAACCAGTACAGACAGAAGAACTAAATACTCTTGAATTAATGTGACATATTAAAGGCGATCCTGCACGAGCATCGCTAAGCTAAAACGAGGACTGAAGATGCGATCTGTGTGCAAGCCGCCATTGTTCAACGAATTATTCGCGAAGAGCATGGCTTAATTTGCATACGGTTTTATGCAAACACACCCCAGCCAATCGCGATCGCGCTGCATGTGAGTCCGCGTGTGTACGTGTGTGTGTGTATAAAGCACTGTATCATTGTTCGGATCTTGAGATGTATATGCATCGCTACCTTCTCGCTTGCACAAGGCGGGGACAAGCTGTTCTCTCATGCATAATATCCGAGCATATCGCAGGCAAACAGTCGAATCAATGCCGATAACAAATTGGCTCATGACTTCGGCAATCGTTCGGGCGTTCTAGCTTTCGGTTTTTGGACCACTGCGTAAGAGTCGCACAGCGTTGGTATGAATGGGCAGCTTGCAAAGTTCGTTACCGCGTACGTATTTTGAACTCCCTCTACACTATGAGGAACGTGCATCTTTAATAGACCTGATGGATGTGAAAACTGTTCATCAATTTTTATGCCTCTGTGCCGGAGGCATCATGTTTTCGGGTTGTCCGTCCGTCCCGTTTGCTCGTTATAGCGATATCTCAAGAACCAAATGAGATATCAGCTTCAAACTTGTGGATAGTATGTATCACCATAGGGAGATGATCTGATTAGATTTTTTGAGTATGTAGGTCAAAGGTCAAGGGTCACAGAGGTCAAATTGTGAAATTCCATATATTGAGTTTGTTATCGCGATATCTCAAGAACCAGTTGAGATATGAGCTTCAAACTTAGGGGTAGTATGTATCACCCTAGGAAGATGGTCTGATTGGATTATGGATTTGGTAGGTCAAAGGTCAAGGGTCACAGAGGTCAAAATGAGAAATCCATGTATTGAGTTCGTTATCGGGATATCTTAAGAACCAATTGAGATATAAATTTCAATCTTAAAGGAAGTTTGATCGCCATAGGTAGATGGTTTGATAAGGTTTGGGGTCACAAGGTCCAAGGTCAAGGTCAAAGATGTCTTTGTGCAAAGGAAAATGAATAGATGAATATGTCGTATATTTCTGATCTGGCAATGGCGGAGGCATATATTTTGACCAAGCGCGATCAAGGATTCATCTTGTTATCTAGTGGTTTTCCATAATTGTGGGAGGAGGTCTTGCATATTAATTGGCATTAGGCAGGCATTAGGTTTTGTATTTATGGTCTACAAAGTCAAATCATCAAAGAGAAATATCCAGAGCGTCATTGAAATCAATTAACATGAATTCCTTTTATTTCTTGTCCTTTTGCAGGTATCGAGGTCCACTCAGGAAGAACACGTCAGCTAGATAAATTGAAACATTATGAAATAGTCGTCCCACATCGGTTAGAAGGCAGACATAGAAGAGAAGCTAATACATTAACTCAGGTAAGGATGCCATACAGACTGCTGATATTTTCATGTTTTAATAGTTCTTGGTACTATTGGTCTCTGAAAGGAACATTGTTCTTGGAAATGAGAAAAAAAAGCGGGTTCCAGTCTACTCCTGTGTGAAAGAAATACTTTAAATGTTCATTTAAAGCTGGGTTGCAAGAAATATGATTTTCTTTTAAAGGGCAGCCTCCCCCATGGTGCAAAATTATTGTTACAGTTTCTTGTCATGGTATCGCTATGGTATAACATGGCCTTAAATCAGGAGCCTACATCAGAAAAACAAGGGAGCACCATGCTAAACACTGCAAACAATTGTAAATTGTAATATTTTTGTTCCAAATTGTGTGCAGTTTATTGCATTTACACAGTTATATGACATGCACCAAATATAAGTTTATTATTTTTTCGGCATTTTAAGCAATTATCTAGGTTATCTAGGTTACCCAGCTTACATCTAAAATTGAAAGTTCCTCGATATTTCTTCAAATTTAAATATTTTAATTCTTGACCATTTTCATCAAAATTTGCAAAAAGTAGGCCTAAAGGCCTGTGCACATCCAACTTGCTTTTATTACAGTCTACTCCATTATAGCGAGGTGCACAGGGGGGGCATTTCATCAACATTTCTTGTGTGACAAGTTGTCAGATCTGACTTTATACTTGATGTTGATTGGCTGAGAAGCATTGTTATTATAGTAACTGACAGATAAATTAGGATTTGTCAGATAAAACATCTGACAAGTCCTTTCATGAAAGCCTTGTTATAACAAAATCCCACTATACCAAACACATATGAATCAAACGTGATTGAAATTTTGATAAGGAGCATTACCTCGCTATAATCAAATTTGTATAATGGCAATGCTGTTTTATTGTGCTAAAACTTCTGTGTAGGACAGAATACGGTAGTAGAACTGGAGCATGTCAAAGCCCTGATGGCAGTAGCCTACTTGGCTGTCAGATAAGTATTAGGATGCCAGTCAATGATGTAAAGTCGTATCAAAGTTCAAAGACAGGATGAGGTTTCAGATGCCTGCCAGCTATACACTGTCTGCTTCAGTCATAAATTCTTCAGGTCTAGGGCTTGCTTTACATGGAGTCCCTATAGACGAATTCGGTTTGGGTGATGTTTTGTCATGGTGGCAGCCATTGCTGGGGGCTTCCAATGTACTACGCATGCTCCTTGTGTGCGTATGTATGCGTAACAAAAGAAAATGTAAAACGCGCAAACATACGCGCACATGGCGTGTGCGTAGTACATTGGAAGCCCCCTAGCTATATGGTAGAGTAGAGTACAGTAGAGGGCTCACTTCCATAAAACGCTGCCCTAATTCGTCTATAGCTCAGAGGAGTAATCTTCACGAAAGCTACACTAAACAAAACAAAATACTAAATTTAGCACTCAAAGATTCCATTGTAGCACTTTTTAGGAGGTCTAAAAATGTCAGTTATTCACACGTTTTTACTTGCCATTCCATAGAAAATGCACTTTGGGTTGAAAATTTTTGCATATTTCCATCACTATCATTAACCTGTTTAGCTGTATTATTTTGAAAATACATGTCTATGATACAAGCAATCCAGCAAGTTTTGTGAATTTGTAACCTCAATTACGGTGGACTATCCCAAATATACATTCAATGTAGATACATGTACATGGATATGGACGAATAATAAAGCAACCTGATACATGTAACATTATTATTTTAAAATCACAGCTCATGTTTGCCCTATTAAAATCATGATCTTAAGTTTATTACATATTTGAAGTGACATAAAGTGTACAGGGTGACCCAGAAAAAAGGAAACCCAACTTTGATCAACAATGATTTCAAAAATATTCCAATGGGGATTATGAAATTTATATCATTTTTGTACCAAGTTGCAACTCATTACCATTCTAATGATATCTCTCTCACCTCACCATATCATGCTTCGCTGAACCCCATTGTTCTGAAAAAGTCTTGTAAAATTGTGCGTGGTTCACTTTCATGCACCTCGAGATGGTTTGTGTGAATGTGCCTGGAAAGGAAACCCAACTTTGATCATCAATAATTTCAAACATATTTCAGTGGTGATTAAGAAGTTTATATCACTGGAAAGTATAACTCATTACCATTCTATGATACCTCTCTCACTCACCAATATCATGCATCACTGAACCCCATTGTTTTGAAATTGTCTCGCAAAATTGGATATGTTCTCTTTCATGCTCCTTAAGATGAGTTGCTTTTAAGGTTCCTAAACAATCTAAGTAGAGCATTCCGGTGACTTTAATAAATGGGTTTGATAAATGGGTTGGAAATGTCTACTTATTTAGTCCGTTAATCTTACCATCCAGGTAATTTCATCATGTTACTGCTCACAACAACCCAGAGACTTTAGTTCTCCGTGGAGAATGTAAGAAGCATGACAGTGCATCAATCACAATTTTCAAGATATTTTCAGAACAATGGGGTTCAGTGATGCGTGACATTGGCGAGCTGAAAGAGATATCAATAATGATAATGAGTGGCACTTTCCAGTGATATAAACGTCATAATTACCATGTCATGTTTTTTAAATGATTGATGATGAAAGTTGGGTTTCCTTTTTAGGCACATTGCAACAACCCATCTCAATGAGCGTGAAAGTGAACCACTCAAATTTTGCAAGACATTTTCAAAACAATGGGGTTCAGTGATGCGTGACATTGGTGAGCTGAGCAAGGTACTCATAATAATAAAAAATTTGGTAAATGAGTTGCACTTTCCAGTGATATAAATTTTATAATCACCATGGTAATATTTTTGAAATTATTGATGATCAAAGTTGGATTTCCTTTTTTCTGGGTCACCCTGTATAGGTCTACAAATTATAGGTTTATTGTAAAATTATAACTTTTGTTACATTTGTATTGTACCTACATGTATCATATTTGTTCAGTGAAACACTATCCTTGAACCTCCCAAAAAGCATAGACTCTGTCCTGGACTATCAGCTTTACATGTATTTATATAAGGAAATCCAGGCATTAAAAAAAAAGCACAATTCATATTTCCACTCAACACATGTGTTTAGATTCAAAAGAAAACTATTTTTATGATCCCTTTTATGTCCTGCAAGCACTGTCAGCTTTTTATTCACTAATAATTTCAATGTTTTCCAGTTGAAGCCTTTTTATCAAAAGAATATCAGTGACCAAAATAATAAATAATTGGCTCTTTTTATAAAAAAATTGGTTTTGCTTTTATAAAATAATCGTTGATGTTTCCACTAAAAGTTTAATTATTTATAAAAGCTGCTTGAAGTCCAATAAAGCTTCTATTATAGAATGTAACATGCCACACAAATACTAAGTGCTCCGAGCAGAGGTATCAAATACGCTAAAACAACTTGCCTGATACAATAGAACATTCTCATTGGCGCTGTGGGACCTGGTGTAAGGCCTGCGGATATGCTATTATTGTAAGCAACTCTGACAGGAGTACAGGGATAACTTCCACTCGTGTCATAAGGTGGCAGGTTTGCTGCATGAAATGAAACACTGTTATATTCTTTTCTTTAAATAGACCATGTCGGGCCTATAGCAAAGAGAAAACAAATTGTCAAGGAAAGCTTAGGCATATATTTGATTGTTCTTTTATTTGTAAGAAAAGAGAGGGAATGATTATAAGCTTAGTCTCAGTTTTCATATTACGTTTGTAAAAAATTCTGAAATTTTCATGCACTTTTTCAAAAGGCCAAAGTTGCTCAAAATACTTTAATTTCTTTTCAAATAATTTTGCTGAAGAAATTATACTTTGGGAAGAAGCAAGATAAACAATCTCAATGCAAACTATTTTGCTTGAAGGTTATTAGTAGAAGGAAATTCAAAATAACTTTTTTTAATTTTTCTTTTAATTTTCTTTGCAATTGTAGTGAAGTACCTTTAAAAATACTGAAATGGTGACTGTATCAAACAGTGACTTTCCCTTCATGCATTTATATTTGCACCAGTCACAGTCATACAAGCTTATTCATGATCAGTCATACATGGAATATTAAACTTGATAAAACAGAAGCCTTGTGTCCTTCATTTAACCCTAAACACTGAGCTGTGGTTTCTGGTCTAAAACCACCCACTTGACTTCAAAGTACCCCTCCTCTGACCATAGGGTCTGTACTCTTGCATCAAAGCACCCCTTTTGTTTTGGTCTGACTGGGATGATACAGTGCACGTCCCAAATAGGGAGTAGAGAGGGATGCACCTCTCAAATTTCTCCCAGACTGCCCAATTTACTTTATAAGCACACTAGCTCCTCTGGTATCAAAGCACCTTTCTAGCTGTGGTCTGACAGGGTTAATACCCTTTCACCTCCTCACAAATAGGGGTATGAAAGGGACTCACGTCCTCCCGAACTCTCTTCACCCCACCCACTTGACATTAAAGTACCCCGCTTCTGACATCAAAGTGCCCCTCTTTTGACATCAAAGTGCCCCTCTTCAATTGTGCTGACTGGGTTAATACCCTACACCCCTACCAAATAGGAGGTATGAAAGAGCGCACCTCCTCCTGAACTCCATTCCCCCCCCAGCCCACCTGACTTCAAAAGCACCCTTCGAGTTGTGGTTTGCCAGTGTTATAACCTCCACCACCTTCCAAAGTCTTGTATGAAAGGGGCGTGTCACCTGAGCTCCCCTCAACTCAACCACCCATTTGACTTCAAAGTACCCCTATTCTAATATGCAAGCACCCTTCTCATTGTGGTTTGCCAGGGTTATACCCTCCACCTCCATCCAAAGACTTGTATGAAAGGGGCGTGTCACCTGAGCTCCCCTCATACCACCCATTTGATCTCAAAGCACCGCCACTCTGACTTCAAATTGCCCCTCTTCAGATATCAAAGCACCCTTCTTGTTGTGGTCTGACAGGGTTAATACCCTCCACCTCCTTTCAAAGACTTGTATGAAAGGGGTGTGCCTCCTGAGCTCCCCTCAAACCACCCATTTGACTTCAAAGCACCCCTACTCTGATATCAAAGGACCCTTCTTGTTGTGGTCTGACAAGGTATGAAAGGGGTGCATTGTGCTGTTTATGGGTTAAGATGGATTTATCAGGTCTTAAACTACTTTTGACATTGATCCCTCAAGACTTTGTTATAACCTCAGACCTTGAACAAATGAGTTCCTTTTTGAGGACCTTTTTCCCCAGTGGAACTGTCCAGTAAAAGATGTAGGAGTGCAGAGCAATATAAAAGTGAAAGTTCTATTTAGGATTTCTATTGTATTTATGAATATTTTCTTTGAATATTGTATTTAAACAAATCTTTTTGATTTCTGAAAGTGAATAGGGCCTTTATTTGAAACTTTTGATATATGTTTTAGGTTTTCTATTATAGATTTTTTTCTTTTTTTTTTTCTGAAAGTGAATAGGGTGTTTATTTGAAACTTTTGATACTTTTTACATTTTGTACTGTATCATAAATATTCTCTATGTACAAATATTATATGAAAAAATATGCTTCTTTTCATCATTTTACAAAATTCGCCCAAACTTTGAACTGCATCACAATGAATAATCCTCAAAGAATAATTTGTTGTGTTTTTAGTTATGTCATATTTTGTAAAGCTACTAGTATTATTTCCGGATTTGATAAATAGATCAAAGAAAATGATACAGCCTTGATCCCTCTAGAAATAGAAAAACAAACTTGGATCCGTATGGACAAAGATATTAAATATCATATCACCCATGATTGGCTTTGGTCTGCACTGTATGATACTGGTATATGCTGGTTGTAAAAACATGCACTTTTAGAAGTGTTTACTAGTATTCTGATAAGTTTGATATAACCCTTAGAAATGAGGTCCTGAAACTAGATATATATTCATGGGTGAAGGTGATGTGGTCATTGTCATAACACAGACTGTCAGCTGTCACAATCATGTCAAAAATAATGAACTTTATGGATTAATTTACCTGAAAGGACTACATGTATGTATCTTTCAAACTAATGAATCAAAGTATCTCAACTTGGAAATGAAATAAGATAAAAGATTGGAAGATATTTTTATCCGGTCTATTCTCAGTTTGTCGTAAATGTAGACACAGAGAATAAATAGAAACAACTTGCAATACTTCTAAAGACGTTTTTAAGAACCTTTTACAGACCTATAAAATTAACCTTTTTTTATTGTGGTTTTACCGAGAAGAAATTTAATGCTGGGATTTTTAAGTTGGTGGGAATGGCTTTTTGCCAAGTGCAGATATTTGATCTGGTTATGTAACAATGTAATAAACATTTAATAGAAACCCATATTCTGAATCACGTTTTAAAATTAAACCCTATTTAAAGTTTAATCCGAAAGTAGGATCACACAATTTTAATGCGGCAATTGTATGTCTTGATTAAAACCTGGACTGGTGTATTCGGTTCAGAATGCAGGCCTTTAATAGGGTTTAGTTGAATTCATTTTAATGTGGGAATGAGTGATGCTTACAGCTTTTGTTCACTGGCATTGTACAATAATTAGAATGATTTTTTGAAATTTATTTTTTATTACAAAATTGTTAAATTGTATCTTTTATTAATAAATCAAGGTCAAAGCACATTGTTTGCAGACAATTAGACTGATCATGGCAAAAGACGAAATAAGGGCCCTAAGTCCCAATATTCTTCCATTCCAAAACTGTACCAGTTATGTTGTGTTCTGTGCATAATATCTTCTTAAATTTTGTGTGAGGATCTAAGGGGCCAATTGTTGATATTTAATCTGGTTATGTAATATTGTAGAATAGACATTTACGATGAATCGGAGAATCGTGCAATTGATTCAACGAATCCTTGGAATAGGAGATAAGAGGTGATAAGCTTTGGTGTCATTGACATCTATGTTTAACAGATAATGGACACCTTTGTTGGCACAGGAAACAAGCATATTTACGCTTTGGCTTTCGAGCAAATTGAACTTGCGGTCAACCTTGAAGGAAAGTAGGTCGGGATGGTACTTAGGGATGGGAGAGAATTCAAGAAGAATATCATGCTAGGAAACATAGGAGGAGGGTGGTTGCTGATGACTTTAAGGAGAAGAATGGATCAAATCTAATATCGATGTACCAAATTTATGACATTACTGCTGACAGCCGTAAAGATAATCTTAAGTAGTGGTCATGATGAAGGAAAAAGAGAAGAAAGCTAACGAACATACCTTTACGTGCTCCCTACCAAAATAATGGTTTAGTGACACGTACGGAAGGATCAAGTCTAATACCTTGCACATCGATTTACCAAATTTATAACATTACTGCTGACAGCCGTAAAGATAATCTTGAGTAGTGGTCATGATGGAGGAAAATAAAGAGAAGAAACTTAGCGAACGTACCTTTATATGCCCCCCACCAAAATAATGGTTCAGTGACATGTATAGAAGGATCAAGTCTAATACCTTGCACACCCATTTACCACATTTATAAAATTACTGCTGACAGCCGTAAAGATAATGTTGATTAGTAGTCATGATGAAAAAAAAAGAAGAAAACCTACTGACTTTACCTTTATGGTCCACCACCTAAATAATGGTCTACCGGTAGTTATATGTGCATAACTATAGCTCCAATGTTAAAGAATGGAGAAGCAAATCCCATACTTGTACATTTATTTGACATATTTGAGTCCTTTAGAACTAACTTGAGGATAAACAAAGAAAAGAAACCAGAATAAATATCTAATGAAAGTACTGTGAAAGTATAAAAGCAGTATGCAAAGACCAAACTGTAAAATTTACAATTCATGAAGGATATGAAATCTGATTTCTCCATCTTGAAAGACATCTTTCAGCAAAAACATGACAAGGTCATGCAGAGACAAAATAGGCTTTTTTTTGGGGTAGATGGTGAAATAATGAAAACAGGAATGTTTTTCTCTTTGTGGATTTGAACTCTACCTTCATGGAGACCTTTGAGAGGAAGTACGAAAAGACAGGTTCATAGGACTGATAAGACAGGATGAGTCATGGTCATGAGATATGTCTGCGGCTAATCACATCCATCAACTAGCTTATCTCATATCTGATTGGTAGAATGGCTAGGTCACATGATACCAAACAAAATAACATACAAAGTAAAGGCACCATCCCTGCTCTGCTTTCTTATTTTTTTTTTCTGACAGGTATTTTCTTCTTTAATTTCAGACATCTTATATGGGTGAATATAAAATGACCATACTTATAAATCTCGTTTTTGAGTGAAATCTATATTTGGTAAATTATTTCTCTCAAATGTTTTAATGGGTCATTGATCATGTTATCTCTTAACTCTAGTTTTAATTGAAAGTTATATTGCTGCACAATTGAATCAAGTGTGTAAGATACTGCAAGATAGAGAAAATGGAAGGAGGAGATTATAGAGGAAAAGGATTAAAAGGAGCCACCAGAAGTATTATCATTAAAAAAATCACATCTCTTAAAAAAGAACACATTATCACCACTATATTGGGGACCAATGACCATTTATTTCTATGCATTACATGTGATATCAGGGAACATAAAGCGCAGACAGGAGTAATATTTTAAATGGAATGCAGAATCAGTCTTCTCTGTACTTCAAAACAGAGCCATTAATCTAAGCTTTTATCAATTAACATAGGAGAATGATCTCCTTAACTTGTTGGCTCCGTCCTACTTAACAACCTACCTTAGAACCTCTTCATCATGGGTTGTGATGACATGGACGTTTCATCGGAACATTTACCACGATTAGTAGTCATGGACATGAAGGGCCTTCTGTAAGATAGACCATCATTCATACAATTAAATGGGATATTACATGTCATATCGGTCAATATTAAATGACTTGAAAGGTTGCAGACATGATATGAGCTGGGGCTATTCCCATAGGGTTCAGAAGCTAATTGAGATAATGTGATTTAAATGGGTTGTCTTTTAAGTTTTGGAATATCTGTGTACATGTATGGTAAGAAATAAGAGAGCTCAGATAATTTAAAAGCTGTCAACAGGTTAGTGGCAATAAGGGTTGTAAATATTGCTGTTATTTGTTAAGTTTTTTTTTAATAAACAAAAAGTTAAAAAAGATCACTTGCAATGACTATTCAAGACCAATATAAGGATCATCAAGCAAGTGAATATTGTAGTATAAACATGGCTATTGTGAACAGAACAGGTTCACCCCATGTTTTAAAATATAGTTGTCTAGAAGATGAGTGGGAGAAATTGAAGATGCTAGTCCTAGATGTTCGTATGTTACATTTTGGCCCTCTGTTACATTTATGTAACAATGTGTCGTGTTCATCCAAGCGTAAAGTCATACCACACAAAAATGGTACCAAAAGATGCGGGAGGAATTACTCTTTCGGAATATGTAAAATAATGGAAGATGCTAGTACTAGATGTTCGTATGTTACATTTTTACCCTCTGCTTCTCAAAACTGATTTGATGTAACATAGGAACATCTAGTACTAGCATCTTCAATTTGTTAACTTTAATCAATTTCTATTCTTGATCATTCAGTTTTGCTCCAAAAACTCTTTTTGGTAATCATTTCAATTTCTGTTTAGCATGAGGTAACTTAACTAATTTTCTTAGCACTGGATACCTATGGGAACTTCATATTAAGAATTTTAATTTACCAGAAGATTCCTCTGAGGCGAATGTGTCTGATGATTAAGAATTCCTGGACATGAAAATATTCCGCCTAAGCAGAGCTGTGCCTCATGTTTGAGGTAGTTTCCATATGGTGGCAACGATGTAACCGGGTAGAGTGGATCAGTATGTGCTAAGGGTGGGATGGGGATCTTGCAATTGGCATTCATTGTTTGGTCTAATGTTTATTTGGGCTAATTTCCAGTTAGTCTAATACAATTTGAAACATGCACACTTTCTGGTTGACTATTCATAAGGTCTAATGTTGTTGCTGTTTATTGGTTTTCTATATGGTAAGAAGTCAAAAGTTTAATTTTTAAGTAGGCTTAAAATAGTTTTGTTAATCTTTGGTGATAGCCACTTATCTGAATCATTATTAGACCAAATGGCAAGTAGTCTTTGCAAGAGGTGAATTTTTGCCACGTTGTGGTCCATGCTCATGTCAATGTTAGACCAAAAGGGTATCAGACTTACACATGATTCATCTAAACTTTAGTTAGCTATTATAATAGACATTACACCAAATGATAAATAATCTCATTATTTATACGTTAAGGACAGTAGATAAAATGGGTTTGAACCAAATCATATTAGACCAAATGGTATAGGACGAATGGGTTTTTAGACCAAATAGCACCAAACCCTTTCAATGTGACGCTGTTGAATGATGAGACCTAGAAAGGATTTCAAGCCAGACAACAATAGTTAGTTTCATAATCAGCAGTAGATGTGGACTTACTGGCCTTTTTTCACAAAGGTGTCCGAAGTTAAAGGGATGCAGTAACATTGAATGATATTCAAATCACATTTATTCGATTTAGCTTATTTTGCCAACATAATTATAAACACTTAGGTCAGTCTGGTATCTCTGCAAAATTGCAAGCTAATTGCTTGCTTTACCTTCGAGATATCAATGATTTCATACTCAAAATTTATAAACCAACACCGGATGGTTTATAAAACCATGTGCTTTTCCACACACCCATTTCCTGTTGTAAATTCCCCCTTCTCTAGCGGCCTGGTTAGCTCTCAGCATGAGGGTACTGGTGTTCGGCTGTATGCTGGGCATTTTTTTTTTACACTGTTTTAAGGTAGTAAATGACTTCCATTTGATCTGAAACTTTCAGTAGTTTGTTTTTACTGTTGGAGCAATATAATTCTATTAATCTTGGTATAATTGCTCTTGTTTTTGAAAGCTACTTAATCCCTTTAAGCCAGACCTAAAATTCTGTGGTTTAACTATGGGTAGCAAAATGTGACACAATCTCTAACAGCAGATGTTCCGTTTATGAGAACTTTTGGGACTGAAACGATTAAAACCTGCCTTGAAACGATAAAGTACTAAAGTTTTTCCAATTATTAAAGCATGTTTCCAGAACATAAGGAACATTACAATGTAGACAAAATGTGTCACAGTTTGCTACTCATAGTTTAACCATAGATTTAAGCTATGGCTTAACTTATGACACCTTTGTGAATACGGGCCATTGGACCCGGGTCTATGACATGTGTTCCGTTCATAATTGATCTGCGTTTTAACCCTAATACTAATTTAATGGTTAAACTCAGCCCTGAGCTAAACACCTTACCTGGTCCTAACTCTAACCCTAAACGTAAAATAGAACCCTATTGTTACTGTAACCCTACATCTTAGACAAGATAAATGGCGGAGCAATTGTCGGTTCCCCATCGGATCCAGTCATGTTTGCTTGTAAGCATGGTCCAATGCACGTCCCATTTCCCAGCTAGTAGCCTAGGGCTAGCACAGCTGTCACTTTGTACCTTATGTACTAGTACAATCATTCAAGCTCTTAGCAAGTATTACATACTTCCAAAATTTAAGTAAGAGAATGATCATGCAAGTTACTGGTTGAGTATTTTCTTTTCCTAAAGTAATTTGGAATATAGATCCTCGATCTGTCATATAAGATACATGTACATGTACACATGCAAAAAGTGTGCGAGAGGGAGGGAGAGAGATAGAGGCAAACATAGGGTGCATTCATGGTGGATTTTGAAATTTAAACAGGAACAAGAATTATGATACAAAGTGCAATTACAAAACACAGATGGACAGAAAAACAAAGATTGCGTTCATGGTTAAAATTTTCTTTCGTACATATAAAAGTCTTTCAGATCTCTGTTCTGAGGAAAATTTAAACATCTAAAAGATGAGTTTTTGAAAGACGATCGATCAGCTTTGATTTCATCACCACCGTGATCTTGAGCATTGGAAAATGCAGTAAGCTGCATTGAGAATGGGGAATTAAAGACAATTCATATATAAATTTTTACCATGAACTGCTGATTGTGCTCTGTGTTTTGTAATTGCATCTTGTATCGTGATTCATGTTCCTGTTTAAATTTTGTTTTCAGCTATGAATGCACCCTTGCAGGCATAAAAAAAACCCAACAGAAAGCAAAAACAATGTTAAGAGAGGTAGAGGAAAGAGAGCATATGACACACATCAACAGATCTCTGCAATAATAGACCAGACTCAAGGCAAAAAGCAAGTACTATCATGATCATCTTCAGTACATCTATACCGTGTTTATACTGTTACTCGGTCGTGGTTTCGACACAGCAATTTTATGTCGTGTAAACAGGATCAGTGTGATCCGTGACCTGAGTTTGACATGCCTTTTTTGCACCGCCAGAATCGTAGGTTTTGATCTGGGAGGCGTGTTCGACGTGGCAAATTTTCTGTGTGTAAACAGAAAGCTGTGTCGAACTCGATGACCTCGAGGTCATTGGTTGACTTCAGCTATACATCACAACACACATTAATGATGTCTCTCTACTTCTGGTCATGATCTGTGTGCCGTGTTGAACTCGCCTATTTTGCTCGGTATAAACAAGATCACAATTTCACTTTTTGTGGTGTTGAACGCTTCCTGAGGATTCGACACAAGTGCCTAGTCACAGTGTAAACACGGTACTACTTTCCTCCTCTCATCCTTGCTGTTTTCATCGCTGTGGTTACAAACAAGACCAAGCGGTTGAAATGAGAACAGCGAAGAGTGATTTTCCTGGAAGATGTGTTTTGTATAGAGTGGAAATAGAGAAAGAGACTGATTGATTTGAATAGCTGCGCATCTCATGAAGAAGGATCCGTGAAGACTTCAACTTTTGACATTGAATTTTTCTCTCTCAAGGGATCAGAACATGGGCCTTAAAGCCAGTATGAATTAACAGCCTTGTATAGCACCACCTCAAGTCCTCAACTACTCAATTCTGCCCTGATTCCTAACCCACAATGCAACATCCTGCATAGTATAGTCGTACAATCCAGGCTCATTTGAATGAAAACATACCTTTTCACTTCTCAATGAATTCACACCGTGATAATTATGTTGCCAAGTAGCAAAGCACATACTTTCCCCCTCAAAACATTCTAGTTTCCCAATTTAAATTAAATTGTAGGTTAATTCATACGTTTTATTAATAGTTATCTCCAAAGGTATACTTTACGACTAGCAATTAATAACACACAGAAAATGAGAGTGTTGCTGAGTTCGCTCTTGCTTTAAAGCAAATACATATCAAGAAAATGCACTTGTCATTGTAGTAACGTGTAAGCGTGGATAATTCATACAATAACACATTTGAAGAAATTAAGATAATGAAAAAATAAATTTCCATGTCATAATATTCATGAAACACAAGTAGGAGACTCAGGGGAAACAAAACAACACAGTGTTTTGTCGAAATAAAATTTAAAAAGTCAGGACAAAGTGATGAAGAGTATGGTTGTCTTTAGTTTTGATTATATAAATTTCTACACCTCTTTGCATCTTAATTGTCTGCATCAGACTTTCACAGAAGATCCATGGCTGCATTGAATGCAGGAGGTGCAAATTAAGGGTGGTATCTCACTTCGCGGAGACGTCTCCGCGACGGATAAAAAGTATTGGAGACGTCTCTGATGCTTTATTCCGTCGCGGACACGTCTCCGCAACAATTTTTAAAAACTGTTTCAAAGCAGTTTCAAAGAATTGTCTCAAAGTAGTTTCCGCGACTCATGAAACTTCGCGGTGACTGATGGGCGAGGGCAGGGGGACATGCACTTACAAAACCATGTACATAGGTTGAGACCATGGCATTACTCATACATATACCGAGTGAGTCAGAAAAAACTTTATACCTAAAAAAATGTCAATAAAAAGAAAACCAATTTATACACCCCTAATTATTATACATATTCTAAAAGAGTAACTCCTTCCGCATCTTCTTGTACCATTTTCGTGCTGTGTGTCTTTACGCTTGGATGAACACGACGCATTGTTTGCGAACATGTGAATATCGAATTGTGCAAGGGTGGGGATGAAATTGAAACAACAAAAGTTGACAAAAAAGCAACTCCATCATGAATAAAATAAAATAACTTTAACAAAAATGTTTTGAGCCAAAAAACTTGGCAAGGGTGTTACTACAGTTATTGACTAGATTCTGTGTAAAAATTAGATTGATTCATCAAGTAATCCATGAATGAGTACACATCAAAAGGAAAACTGTCACTGATAGACCTAAAAAGGCCTTTTAATACTTTTGAAAAGTGATTATTTTGTTGTGTGCTCACTCATGCTCGACTCTACAGATCTGTCTCATTTTCACACAAAAATGTAGTCGATATGTGTAACAAAGCCCCTGCCAAGTTATTTAGCGCAAGACATTTTTGTTAAAAAGTTATGCTATTTTAATCAGGATGGAGTTGCTTTTTTGATAGCTTTTGTGGTTTTGATTTTGCTTTCACTTTTGCACAATTCGAAATTGACATGTTCGCAAACAATGCGCCGTGCTCATCCAAGCGTAACGGTACAACACACAAAATTGGTACCAAAAGATGCGAGAGGAGTTACTCTTTCAGAATATGTATAATAATTTTTGGATTTATATATTGGTGTTCTTTTTATTGACATTTTTTTAGGTGTAAAGTTTTTTCTGACTCACTCGGTATGTTTATACCAGGTGAGTCAAAAAAAACTTTACACCTAGAAAAATGTCAATAAAAACAAAACCAATTTATAAATCCCAAATTATTTTACATATTCTGAAAGAGTAACTCCTCCCGCATCTTATGGTACCATTTTTGTGTGGTATGTCTTTACGCTTGGATGAACACGACGCATTGTTTGCGAACATGTCAATTTCGAATTGTGCAAGAATGGGAGTAAAATCTAAACAACGAAAAGCTAGAAAAAAGCAACTTCATCCTGATTGAATTAGCATATCTTTTTAACAAAAATGTCTTTCACTTAATAACTTGACAGGGGTGTTGTTACACATATTGACTACATTTTGTATGAAAATTAGATTGACTCGTCAAGTAATGCACGAATGAGTACACATCAAAGAGTAAATTGCCACTGACATACCTAAAACGACCTCCTAATACTTTTGAAAAGTTTATTTTGTCTTTGACATGTGCTCACTCATGCCTGACTCTAAAGATCTATCTCATTTTCATACAAAATCTAGTCAATATGTGTAACAACACTCCTGCCAAGTTATTAAGCGGAATACATTTTCGTTAACAAGTTATGCTATTTTAATTAGGATGAAGTTGCTTTTTTTTTATAGCTTTTTGTTGTTTTGATTTTACTCCCATTCTGGCACAATTCGAAATTGACATGTTTGCAAGCAATGCGTCGCGTTCAAACAGGCGTAAAGATATAACACACAAAATTGGTACCAAAAGATGCGGGACGAGTTACTCTTTTAGAATATGTATAATATTTTAGGGTTCATAAATTGGGTTTCCTGTTATTGACATTTTTCTAGGTGTAAAGTTTTTTCTGACTCACTCGGTATAGTGTTAACATCCATCTGGCTCTCTACAGCTGATGTACATACGTCTTCTTGCATTGAATGAATACTAGATGACATCATGAACATAGAAACCTGCTTCATTACCTCACCCTTGCATTGCCTCATGAATGTGTTTATTTCTTCTGACAAAATTGATAAATATACAACCCCAAAACCTCTGAATCATCGTCAGGACTTTTCAAGTTCAGATTGAAGAATGATGTTATAAATGTCCCATTTCCCGTGAATTCCTTATTTGTGTTGGATGATGTAAATGAAACTTGAGAGTGTGTTTTAGTTTGTTTTTTACTTTTTGATAGAAGGACAATTTATGTTATATTAATATAAGTTTTTTTTTCTCTCTTTTTTCGTCTCCTTCTGTATTTTGTCCTTATCTCAAGCCTGTCCTTGCTTCTCTTTCATTTTCATTTCAACAATTCTCTCTCTTCCTCTTTCTGTCTCCCCATCTCTTTTATTCTTCTTCTCTCTCTCTCTCTCTCTCTTTCTTTCTCCTTTTCTCAATTCTGTCCTTCCTTATCTATATATTTTATTTCTTTCAACAATTTCTATCTCTCTCTTCCTCCTTTCTCTATTTGTAATCTCTTTCACCCCATCTCTTTTGTACTCTCACTCTTTCTGTCTCTCTGCTCTCTCCCCCTCTCTCTTTCTCTTTCTCTCTCTCTCTTTCTGCTCTTCCTCCCATCTCTCTCTCTCTCTCTTGATACAGGATGGTCATCTGAATGAGGCCAGTTTTCTTCTTCCAGCCTTTGGCAAAGAATATGTACTTGATGTGAGGTTAAATGAGTAAGTATTACCAATTGACAAAAGAAAAAAATATTACCCAAATATTGCCCTCCATTTCACCTGATACCTTTGGCCCACTTCTTTGAATTTGTATACTGCTTAATTACAGATAGCGCTAAGCACATAGGTAATTAAATTAACTTACATTGATCCATTAATTATTCTTTATTATTTGTCAAATTTATTTTCTTTGAATTGGCAAGGAAGGTCATTTTGCTTCTATGAAAATCATTTAATGTGTGAATGTTTCCTTGTACTATTAACCTTATACCTACCCAATCCACCCACTCACACATTAAGGAAATTATATTATGGTTGAGGTAATAGGTTGTACAATAACAAGATGATTCACTTTAATTAACCCGTTGCATACTGAGAACTTTTTATAAAGCCGAATGAATAATGATTGTCAAGCATGCTTACAAGAAATTCTTTTCATTTAAAGGTGAAACAAAGACAGCTTTAAATAGATCAATGTCAGATATTCTAAATTGTGTAAGGTCTTTATATATTTATGCAATCATGAGTAAAATGAACGGTCGACAAGAGGGATGTTCTATGTTTCTTCAGCCGGGCTTAGTATACAACGGGTTAAGACATTTCATAAAGTTTGGTCAGATCTTAATTCTGTTTTTGAGATGCATAAATGAGACATCCCTTCTCGGATTTGTTTTGCTCAATGTTTTCTTCCCATTAAATCCACAACTGTCTTCTCTGAGTCAGTGGGTTTTTATTAGATATTTTTCATTAAATACTGACTCCCAAAAAAAGACAGAGGTAAAAGAACAGTTGCAAAATTAATTCTCTGACTTCAAATCCTCATCATAGATATATCAACTTTAGCATTCATGTAGCATGAAGTTCAGTATCTCTCAATCAGGTGTAGACATCATGTTTCATTGATAAAGGCAACTGAAGAGTACTACCGACATTCTGTGTTATCGTTATGGCAGGGCAGACATCCAATTCAATGAAACATTCATATCATGTAATATTCATTGCGTCTCCCATCTCGATCAAATCCTATTTTCCTCCCAATCCATTCACTTGATTCATCATGGGATTATCTACTCATTCATGGCCAGCCGTCCCAAGTACCGCAGTAAATTGAAATTAGTTTAGAGCAGGGAAGGCATTGATTATTAATAGAGAGATGATGTTTATATGGCCTGTTACAACCCAAGTTCGTTGGTTTCATCTCATCAGCTCCTTTTCTGATGGTTTCTTTAGTTTGGTATTTTGTTTAATAAAAGATCGAATAGGATTTGATTTACTAAAGGTTCAATATTCCAAAAAATGATAGGGTTTATTAATATGAAAATTAAACAGGGTTAGGGTTATGGTTATTTCCTGTTTGGTTTATTGAACTTTATTTACTTTAGATATCAGTGAACCTATTTCTTTTTCATTTTAAGATTTATAAACTATTTTTCATTTTATTAGAATCAAACATAAAAATAAGTAGATACTGATACGGACTTTACCATAAAATGCGTTACCACAGAGATGCCAACCTAACGGAATAATTATAACATTATAAATTAGAAAGCAAATAATCCAAATAGTTGAAACAGCTGAAACAAAATGTCTTGGTCATAAGAGAAAGAAATCTTTTGATTTGAATGCATTCCCAAAATTGAATGACAGAGCAAAAGTTTATTATTCAAGCTTTCTTATGGTTCAGCGGTTTCAAATATTTTGGTTATTCGCGTTCTAATTTGTAATGTTATTATTATTCCGTAGGGTTGGCATCTCTGCTATCGTGTAATTTAGGGATTGCTCATGGAAGTATTAATATAAGGATGTTATAATGTGAAAAATCATTGTACAGGATCAAAATTTTATTGTCATCTCTCACTGCAGAATTAAAATTAATTCTGATTCAGTCAGACTTTAGAATGCCATATAAACACAACTTACGAAAGGTTATTCGGAGCAGACTTGACACCTCTATAGTTGGTTGTTACACTACGAAGTCATTAGAAATATATACAATATAAATATTGCTTCGAGCTTAGAGGGGCCAATCTTGGAAAGGGGGTCCCTATTTTTTTATTTTTTATTTTTTGATTGAATGAAATAAACTTTAACCAATATTGTTGAGTAGGTACATGCATAATGCTTTATTTATTATTATTTATTTTCTTTTAATTCCCTTTAAATTTCATAGAACCGAAAAAGGGTAGGCCTACTTTTTTTATTTTTTTACTGTGATTTCAGGTGAAATGTATGACTTGTTTACTCACAAGAAAATGTGTCGATTAATTGCGATTATCTACTATAATTCAATAGTTTTGCACCATTATTATCTTTTTTTTTATAGTATGATCCATTTAAAAATATGGCATAAGGGGAGGGGGTATGATGTTGCATTCTTATTAAATACCACTGTGCCAGTATTCAGGTAATAGGCCTACATTTTATGAATAATTTCTGACTTCAGATTTTTGGTTCAAATACACTCATCCATCAATTTCTGAATCATATGACAGGCTCCACTATGAGCGTGTGGTAATTCTTTGCGGGTAATGAATATAACTCTGGGGTATTTAATACAGATCTTTGTTGCAATTGAGTGGTTTTGGCACCCAGTTATTAAAGTGGGCTCACCAGAATAATTTGTATGGTAATTTGTGGCTACAAAAATCTTACATTTACATTTCCGTACCCTCAGCTCTACATCTACTGAAAATGCTATAATCAGTGGAAATCCACGGAATTTGATAATTTATCAACCCCTTATACATGGCTAGAGTACAGATCAGGGTTGATAATTAAAACACATTAATTTGATAGAATTAAACAATTAAATATCCTTGCTTGGTTTCTATTATGATTAATTGAGTTTAAATTTCATTTATTTCCTTAAAAAAATAATAACAAAGATTGTACAAATACATGTAGTGCCTTTATATATATTTCATCTGAAGGAGCTGAAATACTAATATACTTGGTTTGCATAAGGTATGACATTATATAGTACTGTTTATGGTTATTTTTCTGAATTTCGCAAGTCAGTTAACAGCAAAATTTCCATGTCTACAAAAAATGTGTACAAGGCAATTATTGTAATGAAAAACATCACCAAAAATCTTGAAATGTAGTCCTTGCGAATTTGCCCCACTTGTCCAAAATCACAAAAATAAATGAATTTGAAAATATTGGCTAATAATAGCTATGTTCACATGGGACCATCGGGGTTTTAGTCCTCGAGGATTGTATTCTTAAGAATTTAAACCCCGACGGCTTGTTCTCGAGTTGCGTTCATACGGAGTGCTTATCCTCGGGGATAGTTATCCTCGAGGATAGTGAGAGGCTCGATGACCGGAAGTACAAGTTGTATGTAGCGTGCATTATTTCAATGTACTATTCGGCTATGTCCCTTGACTGAACCGGAAGTTTAACCGTTACAAGAGGTCACTCTTATCCTCAAGAACAGTAACTCCAAGTTAAAATCGTGTCCACACGGTCAAACGCGCGATCGGAGACCACCCACCGCTTGGAGTTTCGAGCCTTAACCCTAAGATCTGTCGAGAACATAAACCCCGACTTGTCCTCGAGAACATAAACACCGAGTTCGTTCACACGGGCATTAACATAGCTGCCAACTGTTACGAAAAATTCGTAATTATTACGAATTTTTACCCTTTATACGAAAATACGAATGCACCTTTAAAAATTACGAATATGAGCGCCATTATACATGTATTATATTATGACCACTCACGCACGTGTTATATGCATGTTCTATGTAGTTCTACTACGGCGCGCGCGTACGTACGTACGTGCACATGAAAGCAACACACGAAAACAGCGCATTCGTAATGAAGGCGGAAGGCCATTCAAAGTACATGCACGTTGATCTTAGTGCATACACACAGCGAAAGACGAAAACAGCGCATTCGCGTGAACATGCATGTTGATGTTAGTGCATACACACAGGTATGGTACGAGTGTTGTGATGTCGCGAGCGAACGTCGACCGTATTTTGTCTCCTCTTCTTCTCTAGTTTTTTACCATAAATGGTGGAAAATGGAGCGTAAAAAGGGACAATGTTACAACAGCAAATGTGGAACAGAGTTTGACTTTATCACCAAATCGGGAAAAAGCAAACAACATGCATTTTGTACGATATGTCGAAGGGATATCTCCATCGCTCATGGCGGCCGTAGTGACATTGTTTTGCATACCAAATCAAAACTTCACATCGGGAATTTTGAATCTGAATCTTCATCCACACACAAGATAACTTTAGTTCATGGATGTCAACTTTGCAGGATTTAAATGTTACGCGAGCTGAGTGCTTGTTTACATCATTCTACTTGGAGCACAATATTCCTCTTTCTGCTGAATAATAATCCAAATGTTTATCTATTATTGATACAATGTAAGTGATATTGTGAATGCTCATATTTCATTGAGTTATTCATTCATCTTCAGATTCGTGAAACATTTTTGGCAATAATTTTCTCAAACCTAAGCTCCACCCTAAAAACAACAGGAAAAAAAAAAAAAAAAAAAAAAAAAAAAAAAAAGGTTTAAATGCTCCAAAATAGGGCTCAGAGTGCGCCAGAGAGCACCTAGAACCCCAGAGCTTTCAGGGCCCTTAGGCAGGCCCTGGACCCCGGCCGCAAGGGACTTCGCGCTTCGCGCACATGTTGATGTGCGCTACGCGCACATTTCTGTGTTTTTTATCTGATCATTACTAATTTGAAATTTCAAATGTTGGCAGCTATGCATTAACTCCAAGTTGTCCTCGAGAACATAGTCCTCGAGGACAACTTGGAGTTAAGGCTTGCAGTGTGAATCATAAAAATTACAATCTAATTTTATTATTTACGATATAGAAATATACATTTGCCTACCATTGCTATTCGACCTCGAATCGCCCAAACTCGAAATTTACACACGAAATTTTTGCCCTATTCATCGCCTATTTACCCCCCCCCCCATTGAATAGCGCCCTCCATTGACGAGGATGCGGCCGTAAGCGATCCTATACTCTTCCTCTAACTCTATCGCCCCAAAAAACTTCCGTATGTTGCAACGAAAGGGGGACGGAGGGAGGGAATGTAGGCAAATGTAATTTCTATATCGTAAATAATAAAATTAGATTGTAATTTTTATGATTAACTTCAATAGAACTATACATTTGCCTACCATTGCTACGACCAGCACCGACAAAAGTCGGAGGGCAACCATAACGGTTAAGAAACTATGGAGGACGCCGCTGCTTTGAGAGGTGCGGTGGAGAAAACACCCTCACTAGCGGCGACGTCTCTCAGGTAAAAGGAGGTGAAAGAATTTGCAGAACGCCAAAAAGGCCGCCTTGCAAATATCTTACCCCTACCCTTGTAAATAGGGCCCAAGAGGAGCTGATGCTCCTGGTCTGATGGGCCTTGGGAGTAGTTCCCTCTTCAAGGGCCTTCACTCCCGCAGCCTTGATTGCGGAGACTATCCACCGGGATAACGTATCTCTAGAAACCCCTTTATGGGGTTCACGGGAAGTAACAAAAAACTGTGAAGATTTGCGAAGATTCTCAGTCTACTTGAAGACCATAAGAGGGCCTGACGGGGCACTAGAATTTGTCTTTTCTGAAAGATGAGAACCCCGTCAAGGTCGAAAGAAGATCTCGATAGAGTCCGACGAGGCTGTTTGGTTCTAAGCAATGAAGGATGTGATAGGAACAGACGAACCCCATATCTCTCCAACGAATATGACCAGGTGATATTGAGAGAGCATGTAGCGAAACTCCTCCTTTGCCCAGAGACTATTGCTAGGAGAAAGCTTGTCTTAATGAACTGATTTAACAGGTAAATCAATGTTCAAAGTCGAACGGTGGCTTGGACAAAGCCTCCAAAACTTAGGGAAGACTCCAGGCTGGAGTCAAGGGCTTAGAAATAGGGCCCTAAGCAACGCCGAGAGCTGGTGGGGGCGGTCGAGACCGATCCCCATAGCAAAACCAGTAAGAATGGCCTAAATAGCCAAACGATACCCTCGAATCGTCGAGAGAGACCTACCCTTATCGAACAGAGAAATAAGGAAATCGGCAATAAGAGGCAAAGGAGCCTCTCTGGGGGACCCTCTAAGAGGTTCGCACCAGGCCAGGAAAGCCCCAAGGCGCGAATTGTATACAATCCTAGTCGACTTCAGTCTACTTTCAACTAGCAGCTCAGCTGCTGGTCTGAAAAGCCTTCATCCCTAGCCCGCTGCCGATAGAGGCCATGCAGTCAGATGAAGGTGCGATGGATTCGCAGTAGAACCCCGACAACGGTAGAGAAACTAAGTCCGGTACGGCCGAAGGGGCAGCGGCTCCCCTGCTAACAGGAGCAACAGATCCTGAAAACCAGGCCCGACCCGGCCAGTAGGGAGCAATCAAGACCACCGTTGTCTGATCCTCCCTGATCTTCCTGAGAACAGAGGGATCAACTTTGAATGGTGGAAAGGCGTACGCCTTCCCACCCCTTCCAATGAAGAGAGAACGCGTCCAGAAAGAAAGCAGAAGTCTCCCTGACTCGGAAGCAAAGCCGAGGAAGTCTGTTGTTCAGGGATAGAAAGTCTGCTATCAGATTGTCCTCCCCCGGAAAGTGGGGAGCAACCGGACGATCTTCTCCCGATTGCACCATTCCCAAAAGGAACGCTACCTCGTTCAACTTCAAAGAGTGTGTCCCTCCTTGTTTGTTGATGTAGACCTTCAGAGAGGTGTTGTCCGTGAGAATCAACACCGAACGGCCCACCAAAAGGTCGCGAAAACGTTGAAGGACAAACAGAACTGACAAAAGTTCCAGAACGTTGAAGTGAGGCAGCGGCCTCGGAGGACCCAAGAACCGGAAACCATCCGACCTTGACAATGGCCCCCCCAACCTTGAAGAGACGCGTCCGTGTCACTGTAACCGAGGAAGAGGTCTTTGAATCTCTTTCCCCTGAAGAAGGAAGGTACGGTTCGTCCACGGAGAGAGAAGCTTCTTGATCTCCACCGTCAAAGAAATCCAGACCAGAGGGGAGCTGAGGGTTCGGCCTGAAAAACTTCAGGAGATGCAGCTGGAAAGGTCTATAAAGAGACGACAATTGGCAAGATGTCCACCAGACTGGCTGAACCCCAGCCATCTCAACCAAACCCTCGGCTCGAACCCTCCGCATAGCGTCAGGGGACCTGTAAGACTGACCAGAGCTTCTACTCTCCACAAGGCTCGGCCGAGCCAGTTGATTCTTGATATCCAACTGGGCACCCAAGTAGATCGGAGTTCGGGAGGGAACTAATTCCGACTTGGACCAGTTGATCATGAATCCCAAATCTCGGTCGTTTTCACTAACATGAAGATGGTGTGAAAGCAGGACCTCCGGAAAGGCGACGAGAAGCCAATCGTCTAAGAATGCGAAAATCCGAAGGTCCTTGCCCCTGAGGAAAGACATCAACGCCGAGACCACCCTGGTGAAGACTCTGGGAGCGGGACGAAGACCGAAAGAAGGGCTTTGAAGCGAAACGTCTCCTTTCCTACAGCACAACCCCAAAAGATCCCTCGACGAAGGTCTATTGGGATGTGGAAAAAGGCATCGCTCAGGTCGAGAGACACCGCAAAGTCGTCCTGACCGGGAGCCGGAAGAATAGAGGCTAAATGGTCCATCCTGAAAGGTGACTTTGCGATGTGCCTGTTGATCCTCTTCATATTGAGGATCATCCTGAGCGAGCCTGAACGATTGGGATCACAAAAACGGGGGAGAGACACAGAAAGTCGTGATCCTCCACCCGTCCGTCCGAGAAAATAAGTTCCTGAAAAGGATCTAATGTGGGCGTGATCGATTTCGGATAAAACCCCTTGGAAGAGGCTCTTCTAGATCTATCCGAAGTCCGTTCTTGATCACGGAGAGGACGAAGACATCGTCCGTGATCGACTTCCAAGCCGGAAGAAACTTCCGAAGTCGACCACCCACCGGATCTCCAAGCGAACTCGGGAAGTCATCTGGAAAATGCTTCCCGTCCCGACGAAAAGGGCTGATTCTTCGCGAAGCCTCGGGAAGAGCCCCTACCACCTCCACGTCCTCGACGAGGAGTCTGGTCTTGAAAAAGACACCTGACGATCATAAGAATCATGAGAAAAGTCGGTTACCCTACGATCCTGAGGAGGAGCTGCCAAGGCCGACCGGGCAGGAACGGGAGCCTCTTGTCCTTCTTCTTCTTGCCCTTCCTGAAAGGAGGAGCTTTGAAGAAGTCAGGTATAACAAACCTAGAAGACGATGGGGCCTGACGAACATCTCTAATAGATGTAGACAATTCCTGGGCCTTCTAACGTGAGTCAACTTCTATTTGCAAAACGTCTGCCAAGTTGCTCCCGTAAAGGAAGGGGAAGTCACGTCATCTCCTGACCATATCCGGGATGAGGGATTGCTTGATATGAAGAGTCCTCAAGCATATGAACTCTACGGGCATTACCAGCAAGGTGGATGTAGCCGCAAACTGAGAAAACAAGAGAGAAGAAACCTCCCTAAGGGCCAGGAGAATCTCGGCCCGGACTGGCGGAGAAAGGCCCAACTCGTGGACGAAAAGTCAAAATCGGATATGTCAGATTTCAAAAGGAGTCCTGTACTCGAAGCTGAAAAGACGTAATAGCTTTCGACCTACCCGAAAAGAAAACTTTACGCCCCTCCGAAGTTTCAGGGGTCACTTCCGACCTCTGGAACGAAATTATGAAATAAGCCTGTGACTCGCTTCGCCAAGGAAGCTCTACAACGACTCCAGGTACAACTTCGTCGGATAAAATATCCACCGAAGCATTAAGCCGGAGGGATCCCGCGTATCAACCATAACCGAATGGCGGTACAAGGGAGTCGGATGAGATTCAAACCATGAGTCGTGAGAATCAGCCACCGAAAAGATCTCATCATCTGACGAGGAAGCATCCAGCTCCTCACAAGGAGGGTGGGAACCACCCATAGAGGTGAGTCGAAAGTGGTGACGTACTCCTGTCTCGTAACGTTCAACCCACTTGCGAACCTCCGGAGGTACACCCAAACTACCCGGATTGGCATCCGGGAGTTGATGTCTACCGAAAAGGAAGTGTCCAACCTGAGGGGACAGGGTTCCTAACGAAAGCCGGATCCGGTTCGGCAACGAACGAATCCGCTCTGAACCCGAAGTGCCCGCCTGTAAAGGGCACTGATCCGCGCGGGAACCGGATCGGGATCCGGAACTGCAAGTCTACGACGCTTCACTACGGAAAGAGCCCGCCTCAGATGCGGTGCCGATCCGAAAAGAAACCGACTTGGAAGACGGGGTGTAGGCTTCAAAAAGAAACACCCGCCTATAACGGACCCTGGCTCCGAAAAGAAATCGGAGCGGATCCGAAACACGTTCACGCCTCACCGACGTAGTATCCGAAAAGGAAGGGGATACACTCCGAGATTAAAAACGGAGAGAGACGGACCCCCGCCACCAAAGGTGGTGACCGGACAATGTGGGGACGTCCCGCTCTACCGGATACCCGCCGACAAGGAACAAAGCGACGGCTTTGGACGTGTCAGCCGTGCTAGTGAGGAACCGACGTGCGGCCTACTATCCGAGGATACAGGTCCGTCTTGGACGGTATTCACTCCCAAAACCGGTACGGAAACCGACTTGCGGATCCGATTTAGCTCAGTTAAGGGAAACGGCGTCGATATCCGTTTGAAAACGGAGAGAGACGGACCCCCGCCACCAAAGGTGGGCGACCGGATATGGTCGGGGACGTCCCGCTCTGCCGGATATCCGCCGACAAGTAACAGAGCGAAGGCTCTGGAAATGTCATCCGGGCTAGTGAGTAACCGACAAGCGGCCTACTATCCGGGGATATAGGTCCGTCTTGAACGGTACTCACCCCAAAACCGGTACGGAAACCGACTCGCGGATCCGATTTACCTCAGTTAAGGGTACGGCGCCGATATCCGGTCCGGTCAAACTCGATAGAGAAACCGAGCTCGATCCAGTTATGCCAGGCGAAGCCTGAGGCACAATGGGATTCGGCACCGTGAGAGAAATGAACCCGGCACCTTCAGCCTGAACTGAATTAGCCAGTGAACCGGCCACCGGTTGTGAAACCGATGTATTAAACGTTTTAGATCTCCCGTTAGTCGAACGGGGCAAAGGATAATCGTACTCGGCACGAGGGCCGTAGCCGTCATTTTCCTGGATGCTGCCAAACCTGTCAGGTATCAACGGTCCCGTACTTTGAGGGACCGACGATCCCGAGCAGCGAGGTTTTGTCCGCCAGTGTTCGACCCAATTATACTCGCCCCCGCAAATCCGAGGTGGTGAAGAAGGAGGAAGGACGGCGTCTAAGCCTCTTCAAACAACAAGCCTCTCACCCCCTGCAGGGGGGACTTCTCAGAAGAAACACACGCCTGCTCGCTAATTTCTCCCCCCGCTTCTTCTTATTTGAAGAAGACACGAGAAGAAAAAAGACAAGACGAATCTGTAAATAAAAAGAGAAAGAAAAGTGTTAATACACAAAGGGGGTAAATAGGCAGGTCTAACAAAGAAGCGGAGCACAAAAACTCTGTGCGCCGCAAAACACACACAACACTCAAACGTAAACCACGACACGTATTGCATACACGCAGTAATGAACATACGAAAGTCTACGGGAAGAGAGAGCGTGAAAATAAAAGATCACCGAGAGATAAAAACTATCAAATCTCGGTAAAACCAAAAAGCTAGACCCAAAAAGAGAGCTCAGAATACTCAATATGATTATCCTGAGAAATATAACCTCGCAAAACACCGCAAGGAAGTCCCAAAAGGGAGAAAAACACGCTATTTTTGGCGCGGGCAAAAATACACGACTTATCTTGACGGAGGCGAAGAGATTAGAGGAAGAGTATAGGATCGCTTACGGCCGCATCCTAGTCAATGGAGGGCGCTATTCAATAGGGGGTGGGGGGGGGGGTAAATAGGCGAATGATAGGGCAAAAATTTCGGTGTAAATTTCGGTTTGGGGCGATTCGAGGTCGAATAGCAATGGTAGGCAAATGTATAGATCTATTGAAGTAAATGATACTAATATTTCTGTAAATTTGGCTATCTCTGCATGGGAGTGACCTAGAGTTCAAGCAAGGTCATTGTCAGCGGTGGGATTGAGGAGAGGGTTAATCATGGGTACAGGACCCTTGTTTTCACGTTGTCCCTTGAGTCCCCAACCAGGGGCCAGAGTAACACTGCATGAGAGTGACCTCTTACCCCCTACTATAACCTAATCTGAATACTCAAATTGCAATTTGACCATGTAAATGACCCACCCCAGGCCAAGTAAGGGTGTGTTCAATGTCCAGTTTCAAATGTATACACCAACATGAATCATGATACAAAACACAATTACAAAACTCAAACACTAACGCGATCAGCGGTGCACCGTTCAGTGTCAAATATTTAAAGCTGATTATATTTCCATCGTCTTTAAATTCCCCACTCTTGAAAAACAAACATCTTCTCCGTTTTTCACTTGCACCGGAAGCTTCCATTGCGAGAGCACATTTAAACACGTTTAGACACTCAATCCTGTACAGTGTCGCATTTCATTGCAATCGCGACGCTCAAGGTCGTAAAATTGAAGCTGATTGTGTTTCAAAACGCATCTTTTTCAGCGTTTAAATTTTCCTCCGAATAAAGATTTGAAACACGTTTACTTTTACGACCGGGGATGGGGGACAATGAATACACACTTTGTTTCTCTTTATATCAGCGTTTTGTAATTGCGTTTTGTATCATGATTCATGTTGGCGTATAAATTTGAAACTGGACATTGAAAACACTATTAGTCATACCCCTATCCCTAACCTAACCCAACAGATATGAATGGATGCTTTGCCAACCCCCATGCCCCGTATCAAGACAACTACCCCTGGACAATTATCCCCACGACAACTACCCCCAGAAACAGGGCTAGGTGTAGATTTAGGGGGTAGATTGTTTGCAGGGGGTAATTGTCTGGGGGGATAAATATCCAGGGGATAGTTACCAATAGTTGTCCAAGAATGGTTAATTCCTGTAATTTCTACCAGCACACAGCTATATATTCTGTGCATTGTCTGAACAAAAGTGACCACTAACTCTTTAAAAGCGGCTTTCAATGTGAAATCTTTTATTGTATTTTTATTTGCTATGGTTAAGCATATTAATCAATCACCTTCAATTAATAAACAGTGCAGCAGTTACTATAATTCAGCTCACAGCGCAGCCTGGAGTTTAATAGTGCCAATGACATTGCAATGGGCATACTTCTGCAGGTGTTATCTACACAGAACAGTGTGTATTGATCATTTAGTCTCCTGAGAGTATAAGGGCGTTGACACATACCTTTATGAAGAGTTAATATATATTAACACCCTTGTAGGGCCGCATTTTGTAAAAACTATGCAAATCATAAAAATCAAGAAGAAAAGTAAAAAAAATGGGCAATTCTTAAAAAAAAAAGAAATGAAAAAAGACACATTTCATAAGACATGGGTCTCGTAAAACGCAATTCAAAACATTAAAAATTTCATTGTGTTTTACGCTTTGCGGTGCATGACAAGGCCCGTAAAACATAAATCATAACTTGTAAATCTGCAGTTAAAATAAGTTTGTTTTCCATATGCAAAGTCCCCCCCCCCTCATTCGGCAAGTGGATAGGGAATAACCCATGCAATGAGGTGTATCATCAATTGAGTACTGTGGCAGCATGAGAGCATAAACATTTGTGAAAGTTTGGGGAGGCTGCAGCCCCTAAAGGCCCCCCTCCCCCATAATTTCACTTGATGTTGAGTTGCAGAAAAGTGTTTGGGGAGGCTGCAGCCCCCAAAGGCCCCTCTCCCCCATAATTTCACTTGATGTTGAGTTGCAGAAAAGTGTTAGTATTCAGTTTTAAATATATGCAGAAGGTGTGTAATGAGGTATCTTCAGGTAGATTGGAAAATCAATGATTCATAATGTGAATCTAAATGGGGTCAACTGATGAGTTAAGTTCAGTGCCCAGGGGAGACAAATTAACCTTTACCAATGCAATGTACGTGGGTCAGAAGGGTCCAGTGGAATATTGATTAACTTAACTCTCTCAATTTCAGCAGATAGGCTTTGCATTTAATTTCAGTGTTTATATCCTATTCACATGAATAAGTATATTATAAATATGAAATCTCCAATTTCAAAGACAGTCTCTGTTATTATAATTTTGCGTCAAACTTCAGTTACAGAAATGAAAGTGCAACGTCTACTGTATTGCAGGGTATTTTACTGTAAATTTAATTTTTTTTAAAGCTTTCAATATATGCGGAATTAGTTAAATTTCTGATTGTTCTTCTTACTTTTCTCCAAGGCTGGGAGGAAGAAATGTAGCAAATAAATTAATATCTTTCATCAAAAGTGGTCGGCGAGTCGGGAATTTTTGTTAAATAAAATCTTTGAGGCTTCTTTCTTTTCGACCCCGACTTCTCTATACTTCATCTGCATTTGACCATGTGTGAAAATGTGAGTACCATGACCAGTTTAGGGGCTAAATCTCCATGAACTTTAACATAATTTTATTTACACTACTCAAAGTTTAAACTAAGAAGCCACCATGGATATTTCTAATGACAATGACAAAATTTCACCTAGAAAATGAACGGGTCATTGAAGTGCAAGGATGAATGAAGATGCATTAAAAATGAGATGATTCTCCCAATAGGAATTCTAACACACTGGAAAAACTAACCCCGTTCATACCAATAGAAATGCTCTTTGCTAACTCTAGAAATTATCCAATTACAAATTTAATCAAATGCTCATCCCCCTTTCTAAATTCAATAACTTGTATTGATCAATGGCAAGATGCCAGTGTTTTTGTATATTTTGTCCCAGGAAAGGGATGCCTAAATCTTTTATCTTTTGCCCCCTCCCCCACCCTCCCCCCATGTAAGCCCAGATAGAGGCATTGGTAAAAACATCAAGATTATTTTGTAAATGTGAACAGGACCTTCTTCAGCCACTGAGAACCATACAGTTCATCACACAATACATTTTGTAGGTCATTTCTGGGAGGTCCCTTCGGATAAAATTATTAATCCAACTGGAATCAGGAATGAATATTGGATGCCCACTACAATGTTTTATGCAAGAGTGGGAGTGTGTGATTTCTTGGAGAAAGTGGTGACTGTTTATACAAAGAATATAATCCTCTGGGCCCGTATTCCATAAAAGCATGAAATTTAAGCATTTTTGCTTATCTTTAAAATGCGTATTCCATAAATATGGCTTACCAAGAATTCTGTTCAAGCCTGTTTTTGGCAGTGAAGCATAAATTCTTAGATTATTGCTAAGTCAAAAGTCTTAAATGTAATTGCACCTTAAAATCGAACATAAAAAAATGAGAATTTTATCCTAACTTTAAGCCTACTACCTAGTGGCTTAACTTTAATGTTGATTATATGGCAAGCTCATTTGAGACCACAAAAATTAAAAATGCCGATATTAATAAAATTTAGAATTTTGCTTGATGCTGTCTGACCTCAGACAAAGTGCTTAACGTGTTTGGTATAAAGGCTAAGAATTTTTTTTCCTGGACAAAATCTTAGAAAAATACTTAGACTTAAGACAAATTGCTTAAGTATGGTTTATGGAATACGGGCCCTGATGCTTTCACCCTTTCAGTCATATTATTTTCTTGTGATAACTCATTTATCAAGGCATTTGTAGTGAGATTGTTCTTCTTTATCTTGAATAATAATTCTTTTTATTGTTCCCCAAACTTCCATTTGGCATTGTGTACTATGCATGGGTCACAAAATGGGAAGTAATTTTTGTGCATTTGGCAAAAATAAAAGCAAATTAAAATTCCAGATAACCAATCCATCACTGAAAAAATTCTTAGTTTTTAAGGTACTTGGCAGTGGAGCTACTAAATTGTTCAATATTTAAAATCAAATTGTGAAATACCTTTAAAAAAAAACAAAAGCATAAAAATATACTTAGAGATGAAGGCAAGTTTTATTGGAAGATATGATTATATGAAAGCTTTGTTCATTCAATTATCCTGTGTTAGCTAATATCTAAATATAACTTGAAGATTTTTTTTGCTGTCCTAAAATGATGGATTGCAAATCATACAAATATAAATACAATAAAAAAAGAGGAAGATGATTTTGTTTATGTGCATTAGACATAATGGAAAATAAAACTATTCCAATTTCCAGACATGAAGAAGGAAATTGGCCTCAATAAGAACACTTTTCTGTCTGGAGGTATTGTTTCCAAGCCATTTAAAATTTATTGTTCTGTTTCCTGTATAGACTGATGCATCTTTATTTAAAAAAACCCCCAGAAAATCCTATGATTTCAAATTCAAAATAGTGGTATCTTCTGGTTCTTGTTGGGTATTTCGTAATCTCCACAGCTGGAATGTAACATTATTTCTATCCTTATTATCCATTATCATACACTTTAATAAAAGATTATCATTCAAACAAAATAAGAAATTGATCAAACTGTAAGTGTACCTGATATGATCTTATGTTCAAACATAAACTTGAAGAGTAGAAAACTGTTCAACAGGACATACGTTTTAGAGTGTGTTCAATGTCCAGTTTCAAATTTATACGCCAACATGAATCATGATACAAAACGCAATTACAAAACGCTGATATAAAGAGAAACAAAGTGTGTGTTCATTGTCCCCCATCCCCAGTCGTAAAAATTAAACGTGTTTCAAATCTCGATTCAGAGGAAAATTTAAACGCCGAAAAAGATGCGTTTTGAAACACAATCAGCTTCAATTTTACGACCTCGAGCATCGCGATTGGAACGAAATGCGACACTGAACAGGATTGAGTTTTCAAACGTGTTTAAATGTGCTCTCGCAATGGAAGCTTCCGGTGTAAGAGAAAAAAGGAGAAGATGGTTGTTTTTTGAGAGCAGGGAATTTAAAGACGATGGAAATATAATCAGCTTTAAATTTTTGACACCGAACGGTGCACCGCTGATCGCATTTGTGTTTGTGTTTTGTAATTGCGTTTTGTATCATGATTCATGTTGGCGTATAAATTTGAAACTGGACATTGAATATACCCTTAGAGTTTTCTACTTCTGTTTGATTTACCTGGATGATTGAGAACATTCATAGAATTATCTTCTGTTCAAATAAGCTCTTTTGTAACCTTTGTCTCAACACACACACACTTCGGCATTACTTCCTTCTTGCACCATCCGACACCCTCAATTATCTATCACTACTACCGATCATTTTCAATTATTGAATATGAAAGAAACGGAAATCAAAATGAATACATCAATCACCCTTCTATCTATCCCTGGATGGAAATTTACCATAATCATGGACCATAAAATGTTGGGAAAATTGTTGGGGGGAAATCTTCTATTTCCCTGTAATTTCCATGACTTCCTTTGAGCACGCCTCCTTGAATTGTTGGGTCTTTATCTTTTGTTCCCCAGGCTTCCAATAGGTGCTGCTGCACTAGCTCAAACTTAAAAATAGTGCCCTAATTGGTAGATTGGGAAAAAAGCCCAAAAAAAGAAACCGGTCCTGCACTAGCTCAAGCTATTTTTAAAATTTTGCATTGACGACCTGACCTGACCTTGAACAAACAAGCCCATGTGTATTGTGTAAGTGGTAAATACCTAGCTTATACATGCACAGCTGCACAATTTCGGATTTAGCTCGAGCTAGTGCATCACTGCGCAAAATAGCGCGCTATTTCGTGCTAAAACCGCAAACCAGCTTGAGTTTTTTCAAAAAATCCTGAGATGACTTGGGCATGGATTTTCTCCAAATTAGCGCGCTATTTGACCACAAAGTCGGATCTGTTCTGATCAAGCTAATTCATCGGATCACAAATAGCGCGCTATTCGAAATAGCTCGAGCTAGTGCGGCACCGCCTAGAGATCAGTGGGGTGTAACACAAAGACTTACGATTGATTAATAGTTACGATTTATTTTTTCTCGGCAGCGTCATCGTGGACAGGATGCTCCACATTTAATGATCTTAATCCTAACCCTAGCCCTAACCCTATTCTTCATCATATCCAAATCCTAATCCATGACTGTACCTGGTTTCCAAATGAGACTAACGAGAAAAAATCAATCGTAACTTTTAATCAATCATAAGTCTTTGTGTTACACCCCACTGGTCTGATAGTAATTGCTCTCTGTCTCACCCCCTCGCTTTGACCTCATTAACGGGTTCGTAGATGGTTCATGAAACTCTCAACTGTGACTTTTGAGATAGTTTATTCAGGGAGGTGGCACCTCCCTGGTTTATTTTCGAGACTAAGTACATTATGAAGAATAAGATAGAATGTTTATTTTATTAATTCATATATCAATGATGACATATAAATGTGTTTAAAAATCCTTACTCAAAGTGTTTTACTTGGTCAGTTATGATCAATCCCTATTCCATATATTTTCTTGACAATTTTTCCTGCTGGGATATTTTTGAAAAATCATGGACATTATTTATTCTCTTTGACCTGCTAAAACAATTTGGATATCCATTATTTTTAGCTCTCTGCTGACATATTATCTATATAATCACTAGATAATTCCGACTTGACACTTAATTATTATTATTATAACATGTACAGTATGAGTTGTTTAACTTGAGGAAAATGTGATATAAATTGTGACCTTTTCTGTCGCAAATGTATGCAATGTATATTTTACCTATGTAAAAATTATTATTTGTAAAAGAATTCTACAATTCGGCCAAGTGGCTGCAATTGAATTTTTATTTGAATAAACCATTACTACTACTACTTCTACAATTGCCCATTTTAACTCCTACATATAACAATATAGAAAGTTGAAGAATGTCTAAAGTAGGACAGAAAGATAGTGATGTCATTTGATATAAAAACAGATGAGATGTGTGGTTATTTCTAGCCAGATTGTAAGCTTTCCTGAGGAAACCCCAACCTTCATTGTGATTCAAAATGGCTCCAGACATTGATGGATGGATACTAGACTAGACTAAATGTCATGTGACATCTTAGACAGACGAGGAAGGTGATAAAATGATGGACAGCTATCAAAAGTTGTTTTTGGCAATCAATTGAGATCATTGATTGAAATACTTCTCAATCACAAATAGTCAAAGAGGAATCATGATAGCTCAGGCAGTGGGACAGTGGAGCAATTACGGTTCTTACATTGCAATGCATAATGGGACTGAATTCTAGTCTGCTACCATATCTCGGGCTGCCACCCCGTGAAGTAAAAAATGTCGTATGGTTTGTTGATGTTTTGAAATTCACTTTTTCAAGTTTCCGAACAATGCCTGTCAGTTACATTCTCAGAAATATGACCTACATTTATGAAATTCATGTAGTCTTCGGAGAGTAAATCACAGTATACATGTGAGTCATCTGTTCCCTGTGGTGAATAACACAGGATTGTCTCTATAAATTGTAGTGGTAGAAGGGAAACCACATGGGGCATTGAGCCAGTGACCTGGGATATTAAGGTGCTACTTCAATCTGTGTATAATATGGTGAAATTGGGGGGGGGGGGGGGTGGGTCCTGCTGATCCCATTCACAGTGGGCACTTCATTTTGTAACACCGCTTCAGCACTTATAATTATGACAGTGTCGCCGCTCCGTTGCAGCATGGACCAAAAGTATTGGGTCCATGGTTGCAGCGCCGATGGACGTTTGAAAACCAATGTGAATGGGTTATGAGTCATGCAGTGCTGATGTTATACAAGATATAGTATTGGTAGAGTGGTGGGAAAACCACAGGTGGGCATTGAACCAGTGACCTGGGATATTAGGGTCCCATCTGGAGGTGAAGGTTGGGGGAATCCTGTGAGTCACAGTGATTAAAATAACAGCATTGAGTGACTTCCTAGTTAGGAGTTGATGACGTTTACATTGGTTTAGGGGTGGTTCCCTCAAACATGGATTGTAATCCATGCCTCAAATAATGAGGTAAGGCTGGTTTTCAGCACCATCACTTTAGACCACTGTATTTGTGAAAATATTTGCGGTACAGTAATTTTCGCTAAATTTGCGCGAAGAGCGGCAGGCGCGAATTTAAAAACCTGCAAATATATAGGCATGATTTCCTATGCATGTATCAATTGCCAGCTTACGAACATGTATCGTGAATTTAAGAACATGTTTTGAGGCCGCTCAGCTCGAAAAATTAACCACACGAAATAACAGCGAATACAGTATAAGCTTGTCCACACTGTAATAAGGAAGAAAACATAGGTTTGAACCAAGATACAGCCCATTTATAATTTTAATTTTTAGATTTTAGATTATTTAGAATTACTCAATTCTTCTTTTTATTGGCACTGTCCACTCCTGCTAAATAAAGAGCACAATTACAAGATTTCAGTATAACGAGATGATTCTCCCAAAATTGTTCTTTCCTCCATGGTAATATAGACGAATTCGGGCTGCGTTTCATGGAAGTGAGCCCTCTACGTACCTGCTATTACTGGGGGGCTTCCAATGGGCTATCAGCCAATCCGCAATGAGCTTAGTGCATGTTTATATGCGCGTATGTACATTTTCCTTTGGTACGCTGGAAGCCCCCCAGCTATGGCTGCAACAAGACAAACCACCCAAACCAAATTCGTCTATAGGTGGGGCTAAATAGCAAGTTGGTACAACCTATAGTATGGGGTTATAGAAAATTTGTATATCTGTTTTCCTAAATTATCATTTGCTTCATCTTAATATGCTTCAATAAAACTTGAAAGAACCAAGATCATAGGAAAAATCCCTAGCCCTTAAATCCTTGCATTATTGCTTCGTGCCCCAAATTTCTGGTTATATGCTACTTTCACCGAGTAGGTCCAAACTCTTATGCTGAAATCTGTTGACCCTCCTTGTATCCAGTAACAGTAAGCGGGAAATTACTTGCATCTGTTTGTAGAACTGAATCTCTGTCTTGAAAGATGAACTTAAACCTGTGTACCTAGAAAAGCTAAGTCTTTTCCCTTACAGACAACAACCAAATTAGAACTTGACCTTGAAATATGGGTGGGGGTGGAGAAAAAAAATAGCATGCAATATTTCTTCACTTGGACTTGGTCAGTCTGCTCCATTTAGATCCCTGTTCTTTCTCAAAAGGTGAGCTGGCTTTGCAGTCAAATAGCTCGCTAATTTGGCTGAAATCTCAGCCCGAGTCATCCTAGGTTTTTTCAAAAAAACTAGAGCTGGTTTGCAGTTTTGGTACGAAAGAGCTCGCTATTTTGCGCGGTCCTGCACTAGCTCGAGATAAATACAAAATTGTGCACCTGTGCGTGTATACGCTAGCGGTAGCTACCAGTTGCGCAATACACATCGGGCTTGTTTGTTCAAGGTCGGGTCAGATCGTGAATGCGAAATTTTAAAATAGCTTGAGCTAATGCAGGACCGGTTTCTTTAGTTCAAGTTTTTTCCCGATCTACCAATTAGCGCGCTATTTTTTAGCCCGAGCTAGTGCAGCAGCGCCTAAAGAGTAACATATATTCTCCAGAGCTAGGTCGCAAAATTAACTTGCAGTATAAACAAGGTTTCAAATTTGATGGGTTCATGTGCAATGTCTATTACTGCCTTGGTCTTATTTTTTATACCAATATGTAGCTCATTAGACTTTTCCCCCTTGAAAATTCAGTATGTACACATTTATGCTGATCTACCACCCATTTTTAATTGGAATACTTTGCCTTCCTTAAAATGCGCTTCAAAACTAATAATTGAGTTATATATTTTATATTATTAGTCTTCAACATGTAATTTTCACTTATAGAACCCTTCAATATAGTTTATTATATTTTATTATTCATTCTGCTCTTCAAAACACATTAATATATCATCTGTTGGGAGCCATAAGGGCGTTATTGCATCTTACAGATGTTCCGTTGAGAGCCAGAAGGGCGCTATTACTGTACAAAGTCAATGGTAATAGCGCCCTTATGGCTCCAAACGGAACATCCTTGATCTGCAATAGCGCCCTTCTGGCTCCAAGCCGACGATATCTCCTTGACATAGTTTTGCCCTGTCTTGTTTGTGATATTGACCCTGACTTGAAAGAAACTATATCTTGTAAGAAGGCTTGATTAGAAATATTATCTACCAGCAATGTATTTTAATAGGATGTTGTAAGTAATTAAAGACAGGACCAGCAAACGTATTGTTCCAAGAAACTAAAGTGAAATTAACCCCCATGGTAGCCTCAAGTACACAAACATGTATTACATCTTGGATGACATGGGACAAGTTTTATATTCATGGCTTGTCTGTTTGCCTTTTCTTGGTGTCACACTTCCGATTGATAATAAACTGTCAAAAGTTATTTCAAGACAGGTTCAGTTAGTTTGATTATTTAAATATTATTTTATTTTCATGAGGCTTTTCTTCTGAGGGGTCAATCTATATTCCAAGCATTTTACTAAAAGTTTTAGAATTTTGTGACTGTCACTGATGACATCACATGAAGGATTCTTTTAAAGAATCTATGAGAAAGTTCTAGGCCTGTATTCACTTGCAATTAAGACATGCATGCATGGTCAAATTAAATACCAAGATGAGTTCTTGTGAAATACATATGGGCAATCCATACTGTAAGGTTGGCTTCTACATGAAGACGCTTTTATATTATTGTTCAATATTTGTAGTGTTGATACCTATAGACATAAACTACTTCACATCATCAAACAGAATCATGAGGCATGTTTCAATAAGTAATAACAGGAACTTAACTTTGGTTAGTTACGTTACCAAAAGTGGACATGGTTTATTGAGGACAGACTCTGTCCCTAAAGTTTCGGCAAACTACGTTCAACTAAAACAAACTGTGGAATTCATGTTATTGCTGATGAGTTGGCAAATCATTTGATATATAATATTTCCTGAATAGCTTGATATTTTTCTTTAGAAACAACAAAGAGGTGGTTAGTTACGTTACATTTTGTACGATGAACTTCCACAGGTCTTTTCACCCTCTTGTAATCAATTGAATATTTTGATGGCCTCTGAAATATGGAGATGTATTCATCTTTTAACTTTTAGCGGAATTTGTGAGAAGAAATATTAAACAAACCTTGTGTAATTTGCATTCTAGTGAAATTTATTGTCCCCAGTTCCACATGTACAATCTTAATGATGGCTTGAGATCTTGGAGAAGTCAACGAATATGATTATTATTTTTTTAAATTAAATTTGAAAGACCATTGTCATATATGAACATCTATGGCGTAGGATTGGTGATAGATCAAATACTAAAGTTAGGAGACACACCTCTTTTTTTGAAAATTTTCCAAAAATTCATGGAATTGTCCATATACGAGCCTCATTTTATGTTTATTCTTCATTTCTTCTCATAATGTTTTCTAATTTCAAAAGCAATTATTTATCTTTGAATATGATACTTGCTTTTTACCACTGGTTTATACTTCAAACTTTGACTCAATAATTTTTTAAAGCCAAATGTAATTTTCATTTTGCCTGATGATTTGTTCAGAATTGTGCAAGCTAGATATATCAAATATCTATACTTCATCAAATGTTTTAAAGGGCCCTGAAAGTCGGAGATCATGGGGAATGCGCGTTTTTCCTGAGCTCTATTGACTCGTACACAATCGACAGTGGCTTACGCATGGGTCGGCCTACTGGGGATTAACATTCGGACAGCACGAACATGATGAAGTTGACCGAATTCAGTCAGTAAATAGGGTCAGTAGCTTCGGATTCTAGAGTCCTCAACAATTCTTAGTTTATAGACTCTCAACGGGTCTCTCCGTATAAATTCAAATAAATTATAATGCTCCATTTAAAAAACAAAACATAGGTTAGATTTACTTCGGAATTCTGGTTAGTTAGCCTAGCCATGAAGGATTAACCGGATTAACTCCAGACGGTTTGGCGCTGAAGATTATGCAACACGCCTCAGGCTCTGATTGGAATGTTATTATTTTATCCGAGATAAGGTGATTTCCCCATGTTTTATCAATCATACGTCCCTTTAACTGTAACATTTAGCATGAGACCATTGATTTTCGGAAGTATTTTATTTATTATTGTCGTCCTGGTCGTACCAGGTGTGTACCTTATGTTGATAAAGGATGTCCTGCAAAGTAGCTATTCCAAGTATATGTCCTAATTTTATTTCCTTTGCTTGCATCCTTCCTTTTCTGTCGTTATTTCTGCTCTTCTACCTCATTTTCACACAGAATGTAGTTGATAGGTGTAACGAAACCCCTGCCTAGTTATTTGGCTCAAAGCATTTTCACTAAAAGGTTATGCTATTTTAATGAGGATGGAGATGTTTTTGTTAGCTTTTGTTGTTTTGATTTTACCCCCGCTTTGGCACAATTGGAAGTTCACATGTTTGCAAACAATGCGCAGTGTTCGTCCAAGCGTAAAGACATACAATGTACCGCACAAAAATGATACCAGAAGATGGGGGAGAAGTTACTCTTTCAGAATATGTATAATAATTTGGGGTTCATAAATTGGTTTCTTTTTAATGAGAATTTTCTAAGTGTTTGTTTATTTTTTTTACTCACTCAGTATTACATTGCATATTCATAAAATTATAAATTCAGTAAATATCACTGGAGTTGCACCTTCATTTGTAAAGAATAATGAGGAAGTTAATGAACCGGACTTTGAGGTCAATCAATGGTAGTAATTGGAAACTTTCCAGAATACTTGTTGGAAGGGGAGATGAGTTTGTGACAGCCTTATGTTATCAAGTTGCAGTTATTGTCTGGATCTGATTTGTTGGTTTTAATTACAAATTGATAATTGATAAAATGATGGTACAAGTGTGAAATTGAATAATGTGCAGTAGATGAGTTATGTACAGAGTGTGATATGTGAATGTAGGTCATTGTGGTTCTAATTAACATTAATGTGCATCCATAACTTGTGGAAGTTATAGAAAAAATTAGAGAACACATTACCAGTCTATACTGCTCATTTCCATTTTTTTTTATGTCAAGGTGTAATTAAAGGGATGCAGTAACATTGAATGATATTCAAATCAAATTTATTCGATTTAGCTTATTTTGCCAACATAATTATAAACACTTAGTTCAGTCTGGTATCTCTTCAAAATTGCAAGCTAATTGCTTGCTTTACCTTCGAGATATCAATGATTTCATACTCAAAATTTATAAACCAACACCGGATGGTTTATAAAACCATGTGCTTTTCCACACACCCATTTCCTGTTGTATAGTCCCCCGTCCCTAGCGGCCTGGTGCGCTATCAGAAGAGGGTACTGGTGTTCGGCTGTATGCTTGGCATTGTTTGTTACACTGTTTTAAGGTAGTAAATGACTTCCATTTGATCTGAAACTTTCAGTAGTTTGTTTTTACTGTTGGAACAATATAATTTTATTAATCTTGATATAATTGCTCTTGTTTTTGAAAGCTACTAAATCCCTTTAAGTGGTGATGCAGCAAGGTATTACATGGAACAATTGATAAAATATGAGTGTTATTGCATCTCTGAATTGTAAAAGGCTGTGACCCATATTTCTTGTGAAGCACTGAATTTCCTGATTAGGAATTCATTACACAGATTAATGTATAGATGAGTGCTCAAAGTCTTTTATAGAAAACACTTTTTAAAATAGCTATTTAAAATGTTATGAAATTGTGTGTATAATTATTGTAAGACAGCTTTATATTTCCTGTCCATTTCAGTATAATTTCATCTTTTACCATTCCTTCAAATTCAAAGAGGATGGCATTTTCTAATAGTAGGGATGTCCACTAAAATTTTAAGTTATTTTTAAGTTGTTTTTGCTAGGTTTATTTGATAGAGCATTTTAAAAGAAACATTTTGGTACTTGAATTATCACAATTGGATGTTCCGTTTCAAAGATATGACCCAAAGAGTGTCTCAGATTACCAATGAGCTGCTAGAACACTTTTACAAATTTCAGACAAAGCCAGAAAATGCAATAAAGCTCAAGTTTATGGTTCTTTTGTCTTTGATTTATTAAACCAAATCATACCAAACATTTTCTATGTGTGTATCAACATGAAATGAGATTATAGTAACACAATTGAGTAGATTATACAAAGATACAGTTTATGGCAGTACAAAACTGATGGTTTGACATGTATGTTACCGTATGTGATCCAATATGACCACCGTGGAAAAATACTCCATAGGGCATGTTTCAATAGAAACACCCTAGACAATGGGCTATTTCATGGTGGTGTGGCTCAGAGCTGAGTGTTAGACAGGGTAGAGTAATTTTAAAACTTAAATGGCCAGTGGTAAACAGTGTTCTTTGTTTTTCACCCCAATACATTTTTTGTTCAAAAATAGTGAAATTTTATAAATATCTACTTCTCCTTATCTGAATCTATTCCAATCATGAGAAATTTCAGTCATAACACACATCACACAGAAGCATCACTTTGAACACGCTGTAATCTATTTTATATCAATTTTTCTAACAGGAGAAGTTGATCTTCTGCTGAGGTATTTTCTTAGGAAGAAACTGACCAATTAGGAATAAAAATGATTGATATTTACCACTGGCCAATCGACAATTTCGAAAGCTGTTTTTTATTGAAAATTTTGCTGTTTCTCTGCCTGTGTATTATTGAGTAGGGAGTGCATGGGTCATTGTTTGCATTGTAAATGCATGGGTGACTACATCCATACAGTGAAGTGGAAACCGTTCTAGTGGCTTTTTGCTCTTGTTTGGCCATCCCTACTAATAGCCAAGCTTACTAACTTATAGACCTATAAAGTAATATGTTATTAAAAAATGTTTTGTATGTACTTGATGCTTTTTCCGTCAATATTCTTGAAACTTTCAATTTGTCGAGAATAACCTGTGTTAAAAAAAAGTGTGCATAAAATTTGAAAATGTTACTGTACATACGCCATATATCCTGTTCATATATTTTCGCGATTTTGCTTCAAGGCGGGAAATTTGTCAGAGTATATTTTCGCAAATTTATTGTATTTGCCTTAACTTTGTACAGAAATATCTGGAATTAAAATTTTTTGCTTCCAGTAAGTTGCGAAATTGGCAAAAAATAAAACTACTTCAAAATATTCAGCGTATGCAGTAGTAAATACGTCTATTCATGCTATATAATAACTTAGAAAACAAATAGAATGCCATATTTCTCTATCGCACGTTAACATTAAAGATTCAATTTACTAGAAATTGAATGTACTGCATGTACAATACTACATTGTATTGAAAAGGAAGTCATAAAGACATGTGGTATATGCATAATGGTTCTTGGCATTATTTCAATGTTTTCTTTCTCTTTATTTTTCTTTCCAGGAACCTGTTTCCGAAGCGTTACGTTGAGACCATTGTATCAGAAGAAGGACGTGTAGTCACTAAGTTACCACATAAGCATGTGAGTACAAAAAGGAATTATCATTGATATGCAATATAATTATCTACTCCTGTTGCCAACTTTGGGATACCTAAACTATGAGGAAATAATGAAGTATATTTAATTTGTTAAATAACATATTGTTTAATAAGTAAATAATGTATTTATTTTGAAGTGTTTACATCTCGTCTGCTTGGAAATTGAATTTGGTTATATTGAATGCATACACGTCCTGTAGGTGTGCACAGTTTGAAATTGGGACTTCTTCTTCTTTCGTATGAGTTAGTAGATACATTGTAGTGTTGTAAAAAATTTAAGTCAGGCTAAGTGGGGCTGGAAGAGTTTTCTTTTTATGTGTATTTCGTTATTATTTTTTTTTTGAATTAGTGGTAAATATAACAAGACTGTATTCCTAACCAACATTTCGGTATAAGGCTATTCACCAAGTATTATTTGGTAGATGAGCTATATGCACCAAATGGTGAAAAGAATTTGTAAAAGTTGGGTTTTAAAAAAAAAAGATTATTTTAATTTTTTTTTTTATAGATTAATCATTGAATTCATAATGAGCCAAGTGATTGAAGGGTTAATTGAAGATTTTGTTGGTTTTTAGATATTAATCCATCTATAAGCTCCTTTATTAAATACGGACTTTAAATAAGGAACTTCACTAAACTTTGTTTCATTTTCTATTAACATTTGTCCTTTCTGCAGCACCATTGTTATTACCATGGAGAGGTGAGAGATGGCAATAAATCTTCAGTTGCAATAAGTACATGCAATGGATTAAGGTGAGCTTTGAATTACATGATTAAAAAAGCCCAAATGCAAGTCCGCCCATTTCATCTCTGACCCCCCCCCCACCAAAAAAAAAAAAACAAAAAAAAAAAAAAAAGAAGAGAGAGAAAAAAAAAAGAAGAGATATTGACATTTAAATACACGTTTATGTGGGTATACCTTTTGGTTATATTATTTCTCAAAATCCAAAGTTAAGACATTTATACAGGGTCCTGCATGCTCATGAACAGAATCTGGACCCTTGATGAAGAAAATTAGTGCGCAGCTTAAATAACCTTTGGCCTTTTTACCCCAGCACTTCTGGACAATCCTTTGTAGGAAAGTTTTTAAACCTTGCAGTATTAATATCATCTTGGTACTATCATCATCATTCTTTAACAAACCACATGATAGCATTAACATATCTTACAAATCTTAACAGCTGGTTCACACACACGTAAAGTTCACCCCAAACTCAACATTATGCTATTAAGCTGTCCTATTAAAATGAAACTAATGTGCTTGACCCTTTTGCCCCACCAATTCAAGACCATCCTTTATAGAATAGTCTTTGAGCCTTGTGGACATCTTTTGGTATTATAATCATCATTCCTAGACACATGCCATTGATAACGCTACCATGACCTGCAAATCTAAAGCATATTCACACTCGAAAAGTTCATCCCAAACAAAACATTACGCTATTAAGCTGTCCTAAATGAAACTAATGTGTTTGACCCTTTTGCCCATTCCCTTTCCAGACCATCCTTTGTAGGATAGTCTTTGAGCCTTGTGGATACCTTTTGGTATTATGATCATCATTCTTAAACACATCACTTGCCCCTGATAGCACTTCCATGACCTCCAAATCTAATACACGGTTACACCTTCAAATAATAATCCATACCTTATACTGAGTGTTAAAAAGGACACATTAATGATTGTTAATATTCCTAAAAAGTTCTTCTATCAAACTAAAATATTTTCATTGTAAACTTATGAATACTCATCTACGTACATGTGCGTAACATGAGTAAAGGGTCTTTTAAGCATAATAAATTGGAAGACCTTCCATCACTGACATGTTTCTTAGTGTGTCCTTTCAATTGATGGCTTTTTCAGATGACACTGGTGTGACCTTGTGACACATCTACTGTACGATCTTAAGTAGTGTCTTCATTAAAGGCAAAAAAGCTAGGTCAGGTACCATCTCGGAGATGCTAATAATGACATGTCTGATAATAATCATTGATTAAAATAGTTATATTTCACCACACATATTCATCAGAAGGATTCCAGGACATTTGTTCAGACGACATTTGCTCCGCTGTAAATTCCATACACTAATCAAACGTAAATTCTGTGCACTAAACACTTTATGTCACCATAAAACTGTTACTCCTTCTCTGGCAGTGACCTAGTGTACAATTTACATTGACTGGCTGTCAATTCAATTAATTTCATTTGTTAACACGTACATGTACAATCCGCATTTACATTTATGTATTGTCATATGACCTTGATATGGCCGTATCATCACATGTATTTTGTTAAAAGTGCATGTCAGATTTGCTACCATCTTCATGCCATTAGCCATATATGGTATTTTTATTAAATATGTAAGATGTTGCCTTGAGGATATTCTTTATGTAACAGTAGATTCTTGGGGGGCGTTTCATGAAAGGACTTGTCGGACGTTCGATCCAACAAATTTGCTCTCAGCCAATCAGTTGCGAGCATTTCAGTAGGTATAACAGTTGTCAGTGAGAATCAGTGAATATTTGTTTCATGAAATGTTTCCCAGGGGTATTCACATCTACTGTAGACGTATATTTCAAGAACATGAGCTTTTTTTAAAGGTATTTTATTGTATTTTGTCACTTTCTTTCTCTGTCTGTCTGTTTCTATATCTCTTTCTTTCTATGTCTTTCTCTCTCTTCTCTAATTCTCTGCCCTACTTTTTATTTCGTGCCGCTCTACCTTTCTCATTATATGTTCCCCACCCCTCCTCTCTATATTACTTTCTCTGTCTATTTATTTTTCACTTGTTTTTATCTACATGTATTAGGACTTATGCTTTTGTCTCCCTTATTTCACAGTGTTATCTGCTTTTCTTTTTTACTGTCTTTCCTCTTTCCCTGTATTCACCATTAAAACCTTAAAGTAACATGAATAAATTATTTGTTGCATTTTAAAAAAACTTAGATATTGAATGATTATCATTAGATAGTTTTCATCTGGAAAATATATTTCCAGAAAATTGGGGTAGCCAGTGCAAAATAAAATTTAATAATAATGATAATAATAGTAATAATAATAACAATAATAATAATAATAATAATGATAATAAAAATAGTAATAATAATAATAATAATAATAATAATAATAATATTGTTTTATTTACCCAGGGTAGCCACTTTATTTCTGACAACTGTTCTCCCAGCGGGCCCTGCACAACATGATATATTATTATTACCCCCAAGCTCCTTGTGAAAAGGCAACAACAAAACTTGTTTATATTCGCTCCTTTCAGAGAGAAATGAATTAGAATAAGAAAACTCATTTTCATGTTATATCTTTGTTCTTAATTTTCTAGTGGTATGGTGAATATAAATGAAGAGGCTCTGTTAGTGGAACCTCTAGAAGGTTCTTCAGACCAACATGTGGTTTATCGACAGGAGGATGTAGTTAACCATGGACACAAATTAGGTGAGCATAAAACTTCTTCTTCTCGAGTCCTTTCTCTTAATTTCGTTTATTTGTGTTTATGATTGTTAGATGAATTAGAATTTGATTCAGACTCTGCCCATTAAATAGTGAACGCAGGCGATCCCATTAAGTGAAAGAGTAGTAAGATCAGCTTGGGAACAGGGGTTAGGCAGGAGAGGGCATTGCAGGAGGTGACTCATGGTCTCCTCCTCTCCGCATTCGCATACTGGATGTTCTTCGGTGTTGATGCCCTATTTGGCCATAAAACTTATGACAAAGAACTGATCATTTTACATTCATATTCAAACAATGATCTTGACAAATTATCAAATGCTGAATTAGTATTAATTATGTTTGTACTCATACAATAAACAGCACTCATCTGAAGTAAGGGGATGGGTTGCACTCCAACTGTGATATCGTCTCTGAGCTTATAAAACTTGCATCTCAAAAATGTCAAACGTTCAGGAGAGCAAAAAAACATGGTTGCCAAACACACTGAAATGTGGGATTGCCTTTCCGTTGACATGCTGTGGGGGCTTCATTATTTTTTAGTAACTGAGCTGGGATTTGAACAGGACAGCTCTTCACTGATTACCTGGAGAAACCAAAAAGCTGATTTTTTACCAAAATTTGAGGTACAAGGTTTTATCAACCCAGTTACGATATGTATGTTTTTTTAAAAAAAATCATTGTAATATTTTTTAAAAATTATAATTAGTTCATGCTTTGCTTACATTCTCTAACTGAGAACGCGTTTAATCAGCAGACAGACAACCAACTGTTGTGCGATGATACTCCATGGAGGTTTATGCACACTACTGGAAGAAGAAGAAGAAGAAGAAGTCAATCAAATTGATGTCACTGCCAATTCATGAAGGAATTTGTGAAACTCTGAATATTTTTGTACTTTGACTTTCAAATTATTCAAGTTCAGGAAATCAGAATAAGAATCATCCTACAAGAGAGGAAATACAGAACTATAGTTTCTATTCGGATTTCCTTGTAGTTTTATTGCTCTCATGTGGTTTATGAGAGTTCACCAAGCGAAAAGAAATTGACAAATCCATGTCTACAGGACACAATTATTTTGTCACATGTTTAATATGATTGTACTAGTATAAATGTTTTCTTACAGATATTTTTTGCACTTGAAAGGTACTGCAGCTCATATATCATGCATATTTTATAGCAAACGTATTGAAATTGAGCAAAAGAAATATGTGGTATTCAGAAAGAATTAATAATTTTCATAGGTAATTTAAACAAAATTATTGTAGGGATGCAAAATAAGAATTCATAAATCTCATAATTTGGAGTTTTCACACAGCTGTGGTGATCAGCAAATCATTCTTAAGCTAATGTAAGAACAACTTCATGAACGACTTAAAATATGAAGAGCCAAATTCTTCCTGAGGTTTGACTGTAACTTCCATAATTATTCTTTATTAAATTGGTCCTAAAATATCCTTGACATTCAAAACATTCATTAATGATCTGTATCTGCATTTATCAACTTTAGCTAATGAAATTAAAAATTCTTGGCATTCATGACTTGATGAAAACCCCCAGTATAGACGAATTTGGTTTGGGTGATGTTTTGTCATGATGGCAGCCATTGCTGGGGGGCTTCCAATGTACTACACATGCTCCTTGTGTGTGCATGAATGCGTAACAAAGGAAGATGTACTAACGCGCTGACATACGCTCACAAAGCGCAAGCATAGTATACTGGGTTACCCCCAGCTGTATGGCGGACACGTAGAGGGCTCACTTCCATGAAATGCTGCCTGAATTCGTCTATATAAGATTGGATCACCACATCTCCCTCTTATAACTAATTATATGTAGGCATTGATGAGCACTGGTTAGGCTTATCTGCTTCAATCATGTAGCTCTTTATAGGGGAAGTTCACCCTGGAATTTATTTGTTTTTAAAAATGCAGAAAAATGAAAGAAAAATATAAATGAAAGTTTGAAGAAAATCGACCGAAAAATAGCAAAGTTATGAATATTAAAAGTATTGATTCTGTGACATCACGTGCGAGCAGCTCTCCCATGTGTTGTGTATGAAAATTCCATAGATTTGTCTTTTTTTCATGGTTGTTGATAAAGGAATGGGTCAATTTGATAGAGGCATGTACATTAACATATGTTTGATGATGTATCGACCGCACAGGTGAGAAAATTAATTTTCTTCTTTAAAGAAAAATGACACTTATGGAATTTACATTGCATAACACATAGTAGAACTGCTCGCATGTGTCGTCACAAAATAAAAAATTTCAATATTCATAACTTCATTATTTTGCGGTTGATTTTCTCCAAACCTTCACTCATATTTTTCTTTTGTTTTTCTGCATTTTTAAAAACCAATTTAAACCCAGGGTGAACTTTCCCTTTAAGTTCTCCAGACAGGAAAAGAATTTTGATAAAGGAGTGATGTAAATAAGATTTATTCAAGCTCTTCATATATCTCGTGTCATCTTATCATCTCCTCAGAGCAAGAAAGACCTAAACTCGTATAATTAAAGGGACTCTGAAGTAAAAAAAATAAATAAATTACTGCTTGAACACATAAAAAAGGAAAGAAACTCTATCCTGCGGTTTACATCACCCCTTAAAGTACAGTTTTATGATTATGTTTGTGATTAGGTTTCATATACATGTAGGCTTAAGGATAAGTAATCATGTTGAATCCAAGGTTAGAATAAGGAATTTGTCTGATATACCAAATTGACTTTGGAGAAATTATGACCATGTCACATACATGTATTGCAATTTGTTCCATCATATGCAGGAATGTAGCTCATGTGGGATGGGAAGGTAGAAATGTTGTTAAAACTAGAATGTTAATTTGATTTATTTAAGCTCTCTCACAGACCATCAACATGAGGTTATGTTTGTAGATCATGTGCAGGAATCTGTTCCAGCTGAGGTCTGGTATTAGTGGAATTGCATTAAGAGTAGCTGGCTTAGATATCAATCTAAATGGTTTAATATGCAGGATATGTTCATCCGTGACATTTACTCTGGGGATAATTCTCTCTGCGGTTGATCCCTGACACTAATGGAATTACCAACTTCAGTCTTTTACCAACTTCAGTCTTGATCTTAACTATACCTAACCCTACACCTAACATCAAACCATGTTGTAACTCAAAACCAAAATCTGCACCTTAGACAAAATAAAGACGGGGGGGGGGGGGGGAGGTTCATGAAAGAACTTGTTACATGATTTACATGAAAAGTGCTGTTTTATCCAACATACCAGAGTAACAATGCTTTTCTGCCAATCAAAATCGAGTAAAGACATAAAATCTGACACCTTTTACGAAAAGAAATGCTGATGTAATTATGCTCTCTTGAGCAGTTGTCTCTGGAGCAAATGTTGGTTCCCTGGTTGGTTCTTTGGACCAGCAAAATACAGGTAGTCTACTCTATTGAAAGGAAAACTCTTGTGTGAATGTGTAAAGTGCACATAGGGTGGGAATACCGTAATTCACGGTGTATAAGCCGCACTCGTGTATAAACCGCACCCCCAAATCTGGACCCTTGCAAAAAAAAAAAAAAAAAAAAAAAAAAAATTAATTAAAAAATAATTGTTAGATCTACGAAATTAATCGACAAATTAATAAAGTATTTCAATTGTAAGTAGAGTCTTTATCTTGTTTTTAATGTGAGAAGCAACAAGGGCAGGCGAAGTAAAGATAGATCTAGGCCGAAACAAAAGAATTTTTATGCGACAGACTCCGTTGTATGGAGTGGCCATATTGAATGAAAACCATAAACAAGTACGCTATTTGCCGATAGAGGCGCTAGATTTGCTGCAAAATTAAAATCCATCGGAGTCGCTGTGCATGCATGCACAATACAACTGATGATGCCGCGTGGCCGGGTGCTTGCTGGCTACGCTATATCGGTACGCACACGGAATGCGCGCGCACATGTACTTTTTCATTCAATATGGCTGCCTCCATACACGGAGTCCGTCACGTAAAAATCTACCTCAGTTTAGTTGATTAACTGAACAAGAAATCATGGTAATGTCTTTTAAATATGTTTGTGTTTTTTCCCCCGATTTGTGATTATTTCCAATCCCTGTGATTTGTCCAAACTTATTGTCTCTTTTTTAATAATTAGACATTTATTTTTTGACAAAAACTCGCATGAATTGATCCTATCCCGTGTATAACCCGCACCCCCAACTTTTGACTTTTTGCCGACGGCAAAAAGGTGCGGCTTATACACCGTTAATTACGGTACTGCTAGCTGGGTTTTCTGCTTCTTTATTTGCTATTTTGCTGCCATGAAAAATTTCTACTAATCATTTTTTTTCAGATGTCATCTTACAATATAGTCTTAAAAATTGATTCTATTCATTAGAATTCATTTTTCTTTCACCACTAGTATAGGAATAATGCATTCCGCGGAGTTGTTTAGCGAGTGTGCAGTGCACGCAGAGGTTTCTTCTGAGCATGCGCACTCCACACGAGCCGGAGGCGAGTGTGGAGTGTGCATGTAAGAAGAAACCTCGAGTGCACTGCATATCGCTGAACAACGACGGGAAAATGCGTTATTCCTTTTATAAGATGGCTCAGTAATTTCGAACGCGAGGTCAATATACCTTGGATCAGAAAGAAATAATGAAATAAATCTAATATCAAAGTATATATCCGCCGTAAACGATGCATAAAATTATGGAGAGGTTTTGCGACACTTTACGTGACCTCATTTTACGTGACCTTATTGAGCATAAGCTATGGTACTAATCGAAATCTCGACATTTGAGACGCTCATTTTAGTACGTGATCTCATTGAGCATAAGCTATGGTACTAATCGAAATCTCGACTTTTGAGACACTGCACTGCGCATGCGCCAAAACCGTGCATTAGACAATTTGGGTGCGCAAAAATTGCACGGGCGTGCAGGGATAGACACTTTTCGCGAATGATCACGTGGTACGCTTTGACCAATCAGCAAGCTCGAAATTACTTAGCCATCTTATAAACATTAATGTTACCTCTTAAGCCCAGCGCACACATTGCACTGCGATCCGATTACAACAAAATCGCAGAGTGTGCGCCAATCTGCAACACGCTGCAACTGCGATGCGATTTGTTGCAGAAGAATTGCAGACCAAATTTCAGACATTTGACATGTCAAATCTTCCTGCGATTTTCCTGCGATTTTGATAATTCAGCCAATCAGATTTGCTAGAGATGGAGGTTGTATTACTGCGCGCATGCGCGTAAAAGAGGATGTACCGTACCATGGAGATGCAGCGCCTGTTGCAATGTGTGCGCTGGCCTGCGATGCGATTGCACTGCGATGCGATTGGCAATTTGTTGCAATTGGATCGCAGTGCAATCGCATCGCAATGTGTGCGCTGGGCTTAAACTTGTTGGAAAATGTTGTTGAAACTAGAAGATAAATTAGATTTATTCAATCTCTTTGTCAGACCATCAAAGAAGAGGTCATATTGAGTACAGGTTCATGTAGTGGAATGTCACTCATGTAGTCCCACTAATACTAATTCATGTAACAGGTTTCGATAGGGTGGTCCTCAGCTAGAGAATGCTCTTACCGCCTCATAGAGGTCGTGCGTTAGATCCCCGGTCGCGTCATACCAAAAGATGTTAAAAAATGGTAGTTGCTGCTTCCCTGTTTGGTGTTCAACAAGAGGGGGGTAGAGCAACGTCCTTCTGTCGCTGCTCAGCGGCTGCCGGGCCCACGAGAAAAGGGGCAAAACAAATATCCGGTCATCTTTGTTTCGGACAATAAAATTTGGAGCATTGGAGCTATTTTTTCGACTTGCTCATGAGACAAGACATAGATAGGTTCATGTTTTACAGCTCATTCTTGAAAGGATTGCTTTTCAATGAAATGTAAAATAAATAAATAAATAAATAAATAACATGAAATAAAGATCAAATATTCAACTAAATCACAACCACAGAATAAATCCTACACCTTCATTTAAGCCAATATGCATTTCTTATACACGTCTCTCTCTTTTTTGCTCTCAAAATATTAAAAGAGTTTATAATGATTACTAAATTTCAGATTTTGATAACAAAGGCAAATATTCATTGTATGAGTGAGTATATGACTGAATTACATGTATGTGGTAATATTTTACAATACTCTGTAAAACTGGCGATAAGCCTTCAGTATTCCTTCATTTCGTTTGCAAAGCAGATATTTGCAATGTGTCAGTATTCCTAATCAACTCTTACAATTTTACAAAGTACCCTCCTTTTTCAAACAGTATTCTTTCATTTGGTTTGCAAAGCAGATATTTGGAATGTAGGCCTACTGTTGGTATTCCTGTTTAACCCTTACTATTGTAATACCCTCCTTTTTGTGACAGTGATGGATGTTAAGTATGAAGCTGTTGAAGAACTGCCAGACATTTCAAACAAAGAGCGCCACCGCAGGGATATCTTATCGGAAACCAAATATGTAGAGTTAGCTGTCGTCAATGATGATGCAGAGGTAGGTTACATGTATTTACAATCTTTCAGCCCTCATAAGGGCAATTCCATAAATTAGAGGACATGGCACCCAAAAAAGAAATCTGCCTCTTATGTTAGTTATTTGATTTATCACTAACCTAAACCCATGGATGTGCCTAAATGATAAGGGTCTTATAAATTCAATTCATTTAAAAAAAAAAGTGATGACTTCCTTGAGATCTCAAATCATCATTGAAATTGTAGGCGTACATGTAAGACTGGGGGTAACAATTTTCACTAAAATGTAAATTACGCAAGGTTCTTTGAATATTTCTTCTCACAAATTATGCCAAAGGGAAAAAAGATGAACACATTTCTATATTTCAGGAGCCATGAGCTATTTTTTATCAATTACAGAGGGGTGAAATGACCTCGGGAGTTCGATCAAACAAAGACTCCCAAAATGATGATATGTTTTGTCTTTATGACACCATCAAAATATTTGCTTTGGGTTCTTGAGGGAAAAGCGTAGTATAATAATATCACTATTATTGCATATAATCAACATACCTTATGTTGGTGAACCAAGAATACATATATTGAGGACGTTAGGATAAACAATTTTATGCTCTTTTGATTTTATAAAGGTATATTTGTTGATTTGCAAATAATATTTGTATTCTTCTTGCAGTATCGACTGAGAGGAGGTATTGCTGCAGTGCAAGAAAGAAGCAAAGCACTGGTCAACACTATGGATATGGTAAGGAATACATGCTTGTCTGATATCATGTTTTTACCATTGATATTGATACTTTAACATATTTTAATAAATTTTGTGATGAATTGGTACATGGATATAATATTGTATTTCTTATGCATGTAAAATCAGTGGGCAGTGACCTTTCAGCCGGGGATATTTTTCTATGTTCTTCATATATCATTTTATTCATGATCTTTTGGCTAAAAATTATTATATAATAAAATCAACATCATGATTTTGATTGATTTTACAGCTTTACAGAGCCCTGAACATCAGGATAGCATTGGTGAATGTTGAGATATGGACAAGTCCGCAGATTGAGATTACCAACGATGCCTTGGCAAACCTTGGACGATTCCAGACGTGGAGAAAGGAAACTTTTAATCCTAGGATTCATAATGATAATGCTCAGCTCATCACGTAAGTGAGACTGTAATACTTAAGTCACAACCTGTAGATCCATTCCAACCAATCACACAGGATGCATGCAGGGGTTCCTCAGGGAACAAAACTAGGGCCAATTCTGCTCCTTATAAAGAGTAATGCCTCAGTTACAACCCACCAGATCCACTCCAACCAACCAAATAAAATACTTGTAGCAGATTACTGCTAATGGAAAATTAAACACAGGGGTTCCTTAGGGAATGAAACTTGGGCCCACTCTTTTCCTTATAGTGATTCTATGGTTGACTGGTTTCATTTATTCATTCATTCTGATTTTGGTACATTGTTAAGATCGGATAAGGGGAAAAGTGATTAGTTTATCATATTTGAATAACAATTTCACCTTTTTTTTTTTTTCTTTCTTTTTTTTTTTTTTTTTTTTTTTTTTTTGATAATAATTTTAAGTTATGAATGTTATAATTGTCATATCACATGAATTGCAACACTGGAATTACCTGGCTGGGATATAGGTTAGGGCGGTCCGCGGACTACAGTTATTTAGTTAACTTTGCTCAATGCCTGGCAGCCCAGCCAGGTGATTCCAGTGTCTTTATATTTTTGTGTCCTTTATATCGATATGTTTTTATATGCAATCAATTTTATTTATATTGTATGTCTTCTTCTTATGTCATCTGCCGAATAAAATAATAATAATAATAATAGTGAGTAATGCGTTAGTCACACCCACCAGAGCCACTCTAACCAACCAAACCAACAAAATGGTATATTACCACTAAATGGCAAATTATGCCATGGTCACAATCTGTGGTGCATTGGTCATGCACCTCCTATGTGCATCTAGTTTCTCAGAAAATAAAAAACAAAACAAAGTTTATTAGCAAGAGATATATTTTGGACTTAATATGATACCACAAACACAAATCGTTTGGGAAGATTTTATATCTGAATTATTTTGTCCCTGCTTGTATATTTTTTTTCTTCAAATAGACTGTTTATATTACTTATAATATAAAACTCAACTCAAAGAGAGATGGAAAAAAAAATAAAGAAAAAAAAAAATACAGTAATCGAAAGCAAGATTACAAATAGAATATATTGACCACGGTTACAGCTATGCCATCAATCTCATTGTGAGTAAAACAAGCTTATTGCTGAATGAACATCTTTTTTTTTTTTTTTGCAGAGGAATACCGTTCCAAGATAGCATTGTTGGTATGGCGGAACATGGGAAGATGTGTACCGAAGATAAATCTTGTGGAGTTAACACAGTAAGTTTTTCACTTCGCAATACTCCAGAAAGAATAAATAAATAAGTTGAAAATGATTGTGATGATAATCTTTTCATAATAACTTTTAATATGGCATCTTCCCTTGTGTTCAAATATAAGAGAGCATTGCAACCAGGATGACCTGTTGGTTGCAAATGAGAGGATTCTACAGCTTAGATATCAAGCCATCATAAGATTCATAATCATTTAGGCCCGAATTCACAAACGTGGTTTAGTTAGTCCATGGTCTAAATCAGGTGGTTTGTGAATACCAAAATTTAGACCATGGTCTAAATCCGTGGTTTAAACAATTGATTTAGACCATGGACTAACTAAACCACGTTTGTGAATTCGGGCCTTAGTGATAACTGCTTTTACACATGAAGCACTTCTTCAATTATTTATCAAAGCTTATTAAAAGGGAAAATAATGATGATACCAAAGATGGGTTAAATTTTACATGGTGGAAAAATTAAATGCACATTCCATGTGACATCAGTTGACCAATCCGGGTGCTTACACTCTGCAACTCATGTTGAACCGGACATGTTGGCTCAATCAGTAGAGCCTCCACCTCATGAACGGGAGACTGTGGGTTCGATCCCTAGTCGAGTCATACCAAAGACGCTCTTTATTTTGGAATGGAGAGGGGTAATAGTGGTCTAGTGGTCGTATCACTCGACTGGGAATGCAAAGGTCGTGAGTTTGATTCCCGCACCGGCACTTACGTCCACTCCACCCAGGTGCAAATGGGTACCCGGGAGGATAATTCCTTATAAGGCGCCTATAAATGGCTGACTACAAGTATGGAGTTAAATCCAGTGAACGGGGTAATAATATACTGTAAAGGGCTTTGAGCCACTATGGGAAAAGCGCATTATAAATAATGGGTATTTTTATTATTATTATTATTATGATAGAAACATTATGTTATGCAGGGCCAGCTGGGAGAACAGTTCATTAGAGCCGAAGTGGCTACCCTGGGTAAATAAGTTACTATTTTTATTATTGTTATTATAACTCATCTTATGATGTTATCTGTCTCTTTCTTTCTCTCTTGCAGGATATAGAGCTAGAGTTATCCCGTCAGGCTGTTATTCTTACTCATGAGATGGGACATAACTTTGGTTTCTACCACAACACTGGAATATGTGACTGCCCGGATACTTCTTGTATCATGGACGAAACACTAGGGTAAGTCACCATGACAACCATTTCTACGGTTTTCCATTTGTAAATTACTATTGTGTATATATCATTTATTTTGTATTAGCATATTTCTTATGATTCATATGAAGATGGCCCTATAGATAGCTTTTTACAATAAACGGAACCAAAAAGCTACAACCTATTTCTAAAGTCTATGACCCATATTCACAAAAGCTGTACTAAGTTAAGCCATAACTTAAATCTGTGGTTTAACTGTGGGTAGCAAAATGTGACACAGTCTCGAACAGTAGAGCTTCGATTTGTTAGAATTTTTGGTACTAAAACTATTAAAAACCGCTTTGGAATGATAACTTCAAAAGTTTTCCTTATCCGGTAAACGTGTTAAGATCTTGAGGAGCGTGTGCGCATGCGGGTGGCCCCTCCAATCTCTCTCTGCCTTTTCACTCTATTTTATCGTTACAACTGTACTGGCGGCAATATATGTTGGAGTGTAATAAAAGGAACCATAAAGCTACAACCCAATTCTAAAGTCTATGACCCATATTCACAAATGCTGTACTAAGTTAAGCCATAACTTAAATCTGTGGTTTAACTGTGGGTAGCAAAATGTGACACAGTCTCGAACAGTTGAGCTTCGATTTGTTAGAATTTTTGGTACTAAAACTATTAAAAACCGCTTAGGAATGATAACTTCAAAAGTTTCCCTTACAATTAAAGCACGATTCCAGAATCCAGTAAACGTGTTAAGAACATAACAACGTAGACAGATTTGTCACACTTGACTAGCCATAGTTAAACCACAGATTTAAGCTATAGTTTGACTTACATGTAGTACACCTTTGTGAATATGGTCCTTTCTCTTCCACCTATTATATATTTGTACATTTTTTGTCATTACAGAGTCCCTCCATCCACCCAATTTTCCAGCTGCACTGTGAATACTATGGAGGAGGTTCTACAGAAGGGGTACGGAGTGTGCCTCTTGGATTACCCTAAGGAGTTCTTTGGTGGGCCGGTGTGTGGTAACAAGTTCTTGGAAGCAGGAGAAGAGTGTGACTGTGGCACCCCTGATGTAAGAGCCTGGATTGTATTGATACAATGATACATTACATATGAACACAAAATGCATTCTTTTTCTCCTGGAGGACATTTTGCAGCTAAAGTAACAGTTTCAGTTGTGAGAGCCAGACAGAGGTCATCTGTTTGTCTATGATGTTTTCTGCAAACCTTGACAGCATGCAATTCACGTGTTTCCTAATACATATGCAACCAACATTCATCATCATAAGAGACCTAATTTAACTAGTGGGTCGACAACTTACTTTTCCTTATAGTCCTATAGCATAGGCCTATAGCACATATAGCATAGGCCTATATCACACACTGAGAAGAGGTGCAGCTAAGAATTTGTTTTGGCTGTTGAGGGGCTTTTGGAAATGAAAATTTTCAAGAAATGACTTTGTTAAATTTGGTAGATTATTCAAGTCTGTTATTGAACACGGTATGAATATTATATTAAAACCCTACATTGAAAAAGCTGTTTCTTACTTTCATATAACATGGGGTAATGATATGTTAATGGTGTTAATAATATTTATTTTGTATTGCATATCACTGTGGAGGTGTCTCTATGTGCTCTGAAAAATTAAGAAAGGAAAATAGTTTTAAAAGACGGGGGATGGTATATGTTAAGCAATTAGACATTATTATTGGCTCTCTGAAGCCTTTTATGAATTCATATTCTTATTATTGTTATTATTATTATTATGATCTCTCCAGAGAAATCTTCATGGGTACAACCCCTAATAAGATCCGCCTTTCATTCTCAATTCAATCTGATTTTCTTGTCAGGAATGTGATACTAAATGCTGCGTAGCTGAGACCTGTAGGTTCCATGTAAATGCTACGTGTGCTGAGGGTGAGTGCTGTGATAACGACTGTCAGATGCTGCCAGCTGGTATCCTATGTAGGGACATATATAATCCATGTGACCTGCCAGAATTCTGCACTGGAACTTCTGCTGAGGTGAGAAGATATACACCATTCTGACTTCAGGGGGGCGTTTCATGAAAGGACTTGTCGGACATTTTATCCAACAAACTGTTATAAGCTACTGAAATGCTTGCATCTGATTGGCTGAGAGCAAATTTGTCAGATAAAATGTCCGACAAGTCCTTTGATGAAATGCCCCCCTGAGCAATATAACTTATGGCGGCCATAGCTGGGGCTTCCAATAATAGTAATAATAGTTACATTTGTATAGCGCTTAATACATATATCCACCTTGGTGTTTCTAAGCGCTTATAGTGTTAACTAATTATTACCCGGCTTAGCTAGGCTACCCTGAAAGGTGCTCACAGCATTCCAGGAATTGCTTCCTACCGGTACCCATTCACCTCACTTGGGTCGATGGGCTATCAGCCAATCTGCAATGAGCTAGGTGCGCGTATGTACATTTTCTTTTGTTACGCATTCTGGAAGCCCCCAGTCATGGCAGCCATAAGACTAAACAACACTCACACACCGAATTGCTCTATATAATGCAGATATACATGTGATTCATCATATCAAAATGAGACACAAATCACTGAGCAAACTCAGCAAAGTGTCAAGGAAATCGGCAAAATAATTTAAAAATGCCTTATTTGGGGGGAAATATTGTTTGATTTTCTGAATCTTTAATGTGTCATGTGTGATCTGCAAAAAAAATGAATAAAAAGATAGGGAAAGCACATAAAAAAGGATTATTTTGTCCATATCCTCGACTCTTTGCTGGTGACTTGTGTCTCGTTTTGATATGATGAATCACATATATACTGTTTTATGCACATCGAAGCATTGTATGAAGTGCAATAAAAATGTTATATAATGTATTATTAATATCATTATGAAAGAGTAGAAATGGAAGGGTGAGGGGTTGTAGGGAGGGCAGTGGTATAAACCATGTGACCTGCCAGAATTCTGCACCAGAACTTTAGTTAAGTTAAGAAGATATTAATATAGAAGGGCGAGGGTGGGGGTGTATGGGAGGGCAATGGTATAAGCCATGTGACCTGCCAGAATTCTGCACCAAAACTTTAACTAAGGTAAGAAGATATTAATGAAGTAGGGGAGAAGGGCGAGGGTAGGGGTGTATGGGAGGGGTATGGTATAAGCCATGTGACCTGCCAGAATTCGGCACTACAACTTCAGTTCTTGTTGAGGGAATTTTCTTCCGTTGAGTAAAAATATTAACAAAAACCACAATTAACCCACTTGAAGAAATGGAATTTAAAGGAAATACATTCTACAACAAAATCATATTTTATTTTATGGGTTTGAATTGAAATCTGTTGACAAATCTAGCCGTCGTCTGGAAGTCAGGACTAGGAATATGTGTGACATTAATTGTTTTTTTAATTGCTTTTTATTCCAGTGCCCAGGTAATGTTTATCTTCAGAATGGAGAGAAGTGCAATCGTAGGAACCCAGATGCATTGTGCTATGATGGGCAATGCCACAGCTATCAACAACAATGTGAGGAGGTCTGGGGAAAACAAAGGCCACGTAAGCAGAAATTCATGTCTTGAATTGGACAATTTTTTTATACAAGTCCCTCATGCTCCTGAAAAGGTATTGTAAAAGTTGATGAAATTTACAAAATGATAGCAACCAACAATTGTTTGAAGGACTTGGTAGACAGAGAAATTGTGTTTAACATGTTAACCAGTCAGGGCAAGAATTATGTGAAAAACTTATTTGATCAGCTTTTCTTTTGCAAATTGGCAACACTTATATTTTTCATTTATTGCTGCATACTTGAAACAAAAATTAATTGTTTTAAAACATATCAAACTAAAATATTAAATACATGTATGCTTAAAACTATAATGATTGCTAATTTATATTCAAAATATTCCATTTTTATTGTGTCAGAATTGCCAATTTAAGGATTTTGATGTTTAATTTCTCTCTTTTAATTCCTGATGTCAAACTCAAAGTGGTAGCACTTTAAAAATTGCCTCATAGTCTGAAGAAATGTTTACTCTTTCTGCTAATGTATCTTTTAAAGCTCTCAGTGAAAATTTTTTGAGTCTAACCACAAAACATGAAATATTGTTAATAACAGGTTGTAATGATATTTTATTTCTTTCTTATTCTTTGTACTTAGCTTCTATTACAAAGCTTATAGACTTCATTGTAATTTGCACTATATAAAAATTGAGTATAATTATTTAATATTATTATTGTCACAAAAGGGTTCAGCTTCTCCTGCTCTACTCAAACTTTGCTGTATGCAAAAGAATACTTAATCTGACTTCCATCTCAAAAGCAATGTCCATGGACCAATACATGTACTAAACTTATTGTCTAATCCAAGGATTCTGATTTAATAAAAACTAATGTGTCAATTGATAACGAGTTTCAGATTTCATGGTAATCAACCACAGTGTGGAGAGGTAATAATAATACACAACATTTTTATAGCGCTCCACACAATGTTTCTAAGCACTATAAAAAGGGAAATAGAAGTAATATACCTGCTCTTGTACTTTGCTTATAATCTTGCTGCTTGGCTTTAAATCATACTCTTTTTAGGATTGATATAGAATTTGGTAGTTTGTCACTCTTAATTAACGACAAAAATTCTTGTCTGTCTTCTCAGCTGTGAGGGCAGGAATTGATGAGTGTTATGCGCTCAATCAGCAAGGTAGCCATTTTGGAAGCTGTGGAGAGACGGATGAACGGCCATGCCCAACTTCGTAAGGAAGCACATGTTTTCAAATTCTTTCTAGTAACTGATTCCTTGATATTTGCTCCGGCGACAATACCATACACTTAGCTAGGCTGGGTTCGAATAGAGCTATACGGCTGGAGTATTCGGCTCCTTTTCACGAGGGCGCGCGAATACCGAAAATCGATCAAGCGACATTCACTGGTTGAACAATGGCATTTCCAAAAACCGGTTCACATACGAGTGAACTACTCGGAATGTCGTATAGTTGCGTTTTGAATAGTATAGTGGGAATCATGCAAGTTCGATTTTCGTGCCGCGTATACCCACGTTCCTTTTGTTTGTACATTGCACGCATGCTTGAATCCAACTTCAAAAGACTGAGTAGCTTGGTCGTATCCGCTATGTGAACCGCAGTGTCCGTATAGCGTATAGCGAATACCGAATAGCGCTTCAATGAATACCGTATACCGTATGCTTCTATGTTAACCCAGGCTAATGGAATGACCAACTTCTACCCTGGACTTAACACGATACCCGACCCCGAACATAACCCTAAACCTAAGATAAATCTCTAGTGCAACCCTAATCCTATATCTTAGATGAAATAAAGCCTGGATCAGTTGTCACAGGGCATATGTTGTGCCACCCAACCAACAAATAAGATTTTAATTACAGGCTTATGTTTGTTCTTGTATTGGTTACAATTGAACAATAGAAGAAGAAAGAAAAAAGAGGAAACAAAACCAAACCAATAAACAAATCAAAAGTTGAGAGAAAGGACTCAGGAAGAAAAATTAGAATGTTATGGTTTCTATAAGTTATATTCTAGCTATTGACATGAAAAGTTGATTGGAATGTAAGTTATATCCTCATATTCTTTCTTATGAAGCTGTGCCAGATTTGTTTATGCTCCTTAGATGATTCCCAACTATTGAATATAAAAGAAATAAACAGACCTTTTTTTTCTATAATTAACTTAAAATGATAATTTCTTGTAGGCCTATTTGTATTAAGTTTGACTAAAGCAAGATATACTGCAATACTCATATTGACATTATCCCATTAAAAATTTGCTTGATTTATATTTCTTGCATCATTCAGTCAAACATTTCACTCAAAGGTTGGGTCAGACGCAAGTTACAAATGTAGTAAAGATTTTTCTGAACCACCTAATTTGATCATTTTTGTTTTGATTGTAGAAATGATCCCAGTAAACCCTGCTACAAGGCTTGTGAACCTGAGTAAGTATTGTCATCACACATATTTACCCGTATTCACAAAGGTGTCCTAAAGTTAAGCCTAGTTTAAATTTGTGGTTTAAATATGGGTAGCAAAGTGTGACACAGTGTGACACAATCTGTCAACGATGTTCTGTTCCTTACATATTTACTGGGTTCTAGAATCATACTTTAAAGGTTAAGAAAACTTTTGTGCTTATCATTCCCAGGCACTTTTTAAGAGTTTCAGTACAAAAAATTCTTATAAATCGGACATCTGCTGTTCGAGATTGTGTCACATTTCGCTACTCATAGTTAAACGACAGATTTAAGCTAGGCTTAACTTTGGGACACCTTTGTGAATACAGGTCATTGAAAGTAATAGAAATACAATGAGAATATAGAATTAACAAATTCAGTGTCTGGTATTATTAAACTGATTAATATTCTTGCAGTTGACCAGTTTTCGAGTGTGATTGTTTTTGTTTGTTTTTTTTACATTAAATTGTTACTTAACATGTATTTATCTTGAATCTTGAATTTTGTGAGACATATTTTGAGAGCAATTGCCAAGAGTGCCCTATAAAGGCAGAAACTGGCACTATTTACTTGTGTATGTAAGAGTTTTTTCATCATCATCTTCTTCTTCCTACTATTGTTGCTTCTTTATAAAATAAAAGAGGGAATCTTTTCTTGGATGAGGGAGAACAAAAAAGTCAACTACAAATTTTGTTTCTGTTGACTCTAAACAAACAGTTTTCATTTCATTTAGCTAGATATGATTTTCAAGATGGAATGTATCTCTTAATATATTTTCCTTGGGATTGCTACATTACTCTTTAGATTGTTAAAATGCAGAGCTCATATTCCTTTCATACTCTTCCTATAATACAGAAATAGAAAATGTGGTCGTCTGATGTGTGAGAACGTTCCACCTAGGCCTGTCTTATCAAGTATTGCTACCATAGCTCCAGCGGAGGTGTTTGACTCTCAACAAAGATCACACATCTGCAAGACGGTCTCCCTCAACTTTGGGGCAGATGTCCCTGATCCTGGATATGTGGACGAGGGAACCAAATGCGCTGAGGGCAAGGTAGGTGGCTTGTTAGTTCATGTGATAATTATTTTGAAGGGAATCTAGTGTAGTGGGAAGGTGTGGGTAAGATGAAGAAAATTATTGTGAGCTTTCCTGTTATTTTCATGCTATTTGGGAAGAATATCATGATAAAAAGCTCCACAAGAAAGGATTACTCTTCAATTGCCCTAATAGTCATAATATGACCAAAAATATACCAAAACAGCTGAATGTTTGGGTCCCGAACATTTTGTGTTGCCCCACACATGCATTTCTGTGCAAGTGCGTGTCACTCAAAGCTGAATTGGGTTAATTTCTTATCGTTTTGGTAATTCCAAAACCTCACAGCACAAAATAATGCTTAGTTAAACTGTTATCAACCTTTCCAAATCACTTTTAGACAGTGTCTTTCACATTTTAATGTCATGACCAGAACAATAGTTTCACTTTAATGGATATCAAAGTGGATTTTAGAACTAGTATATTATGAAAGTATTCTTTTGACACTATCAGAAAAATTACCTTGAATAGGTTTGCTACTCTTTATGGTCTATGCATATTTTCATTATCTTGTCTTTAATCAAATGTAACTCTTCAGTAGCATTATAGTGTTTTAACCCTTTACCACTCTGGCATATCTAGTACTTTGTATCCATAACACATGGATGGAAAATACAAATGTAGATTGATATCCTGCCAAAGAACATTAGTGCCAGCCTAATTTTCTGTTTTGTTACTATATGGAAATCATGATATTCAAAGTGGAAAATTATTTTAATTAGTCTGAAAGGTTGCACATTGTTGCTGTTTCTTCTACAAAATAATTGTTAAAAGAGTACATAATACAAAATCATATCAGAAAGACAATTACCCCCAAGGACAACTGCATTTGTACCTTCATAGGTGTAGAGTTAGTGAAAAGATTCTCCTGGGGGGCTGGCTGTCCTGTGGGGTGTAACACAAAGACTTACGATTGATTAAAAGTTACGCTTGATTTTTTCTCGGCAGCCTCATCATTGACAGGATGCTCCAAAGTTCATGATCTTTATCCTAACTCTAGCCCTAACCCTACTCTTGATCATATCCAAATCCTAATCCATGACTCTACCTGGTTTTCAAATGAGGCTACCGAGAAAAAATCAATCGTAACTTTTAATCAATCGTAAGTCTTTGTGTTACACCCCACAGGTGTAGTTGTTCTCAAACTGCATTATAGATGTTATAGATGTATAAAGCATTATATTCAATAATTTGCTTGTCAGAGCTTTATCACCATACAATACACCCAAATTCATCATTGTGTAATAATTTGTAAAAGTGCCTCGAGCATTTTATCATTTTGTAATAATTTGTAAAAGTGCCTTGAGCATTTTATCTGAATGGAAAATCGCACTATAGAAATCCCATGTATTATTATTAATATTTCATTTATGTGCCTTATCTTGAGATCTACTTAAACTCTTCATGGCCTAAAATTACAGTTTCATATAGTTTCTGTGTCTTCATCCTCAAAATAATGCATTCTAATGTCATTTCTATGTATTTATTCTCAGATCTGTTTGAACTTCCAATGTCAAAACATGAGCACTGTAGGTATAAGACCATGTCCTTTCAACTGCAATGGCAACGGGGTGAGTATGATCACATTGGTTTGATAATCATTGTGTGTGTCTCAGATGGAACCTGGCTTGAAAGTCGCAAGTACTGTAAGAGTTGAAATCTATCAGGGTTCCCAGCCCATTAGGGAAATCAGGGAAATCAGGGAAAAGTATTTTGATTTTTTTCCAGTCAGGCAAAGTCAGGGAATTTGATAATAATGCTTCAAAATCAGGGAAAAGTCAGGGAATTTTGATTAGCCCAAAATTTGAAAGTTCAGTAGTCAGTCAGACTAGTGTCTTATACTGCAAATAGTTAACGGCGACAACAAAAAAAACACACGAAACTAGAAACGGGTTTAAATAATTATCATGGAATTTTTAGATTTCCTCAGGGAAAAATCAGGGAATTTTGTTTTCTTGAAATGCTGGGAACCCCGTCTATGCATGGTTATTTATTCACACAGCGATTGAAAAATTTTGCTCCTTTTTGTGATCTAATGCAACTCTCCCATTTATACCTCTTCTTAAAATTGGTTATGTGAAAAACTTTGTGTGTTTTTATTTTTGCACCCTTCCTGTTCAGTGCAAAATCCGGGAAAATTACCACACCTAAAAATATTTCCACTTTTACAGTACAAGACTTGATCAAGAAAAAAGTGAAAATTAAATTGCTCATATATACTGGGCTTAGCTGCTAAGCCTGGTAATGATAATGTTACACTGAGCACTTAGAGATACCAAGTTACATATTGTATCAAGTGCTATCTAAATGTTATTTATTATTATATATTGTCACCTGAAGGCCTGAAATAGTATCAGAAAGATTTGGTGAATTTTAAAATCCATTTTTAAGCAGAAATTTTAGCAGTAAAACAGTAAAATAATTTCTGTCTTATAGCCCAGTAGAAATTATCTTGTGTGACGCGACCATATGTGATATCTATAACAGCTACCAAAGCTACTAAATATCTGCCTCAATTTCTGCAGCATAAAAAATGGGTTGTACATGTTCTAGATTTTGAGAATCTTTTCAGATATGTTTACTAAATTTCATTAAAAATAATGTTTTGAACATTAACATATGTAGTACAGGTAAAATGTATATCTGTATGTTATTTCCTTTCAGTGTCCTATTCTTTTCCAGAACTAGATGTTGGCTCTAAGAAAAATATTCTAATATCTTGATTGTCTCTTATTTCTTTGTTGTTAGGTGTGCAATAGTAAGAGTCATTGTCATTGCGACCAAGGCTGGGCCCCGCCCCTCTGTAATACAGTCGGCTATGGGGGCAGCATTGACTCTGGGCCTGCGCTACCACCTGAAAATGCTGGTAAGAAATAGAGTGGGTTTTTTTGTAGAATGTTTTACAACATTCTTGTTTTTTTCTGCTAGTGCATTCTTGCCTTTGCTCCATCTCTAGTTATAATTCACTCCCATTATAATGAGGTTCTCATGACTATACCAATTTACATTCTAATAACAAAACCTTTGTATAGTGATCATATACAGTCTGTTTCAAATAAAATGGTACAGTTGGAAAACATTTTTTAAAGTATGAAAATTAATCACATTCTAAAAGTGTTTGATATTTCCATAAAGTAGGAAAATCAGGCTTTTTTCTGCAATTTTTTGTCATCCCATTTGCTGCTGTAGATCTTGAGATATAACCAGTTTTCAATAATCAAGAAAAAATGTACGTTGTGCATACTTCTCTATGGGTTTCACACATAATAGTCATGAATACAGCACACTGAGACAATGGATGTGTTTAATTTCGATTAGCTCATCGCTGCACAAAATTTATCATAACTTTTGTTTTTGCATCAGCGAGAAGAGTCTTTTGGCTTTAAGTTGGTACCACATTCATACATCATTTGATTTAGCTAAATGATTTTTTCCAGACTGTACCATTTTTTTTTTACACAGACTGTACATGTAGTTAGATATAAATATGTGCTCATGCTTGAAATTGGCACTGCCTTATAAAAACAAAATCTTGTTTCTGCGCTCATTAAAACGTAAATGAATTGTAAAATAACAATGTGTATATTAAGATGAAAAGTTTAATGTTCTTTTATACATGCTACCTGTCATCTTAAAGTCCTTCTAAATCTTCCAAAACTGTATAGTCTTGAGGTTTCTTCCAGTTCATTATATTATTTTAGAATAAATTAATGAAAGGCTTTTTCAAATACTGGGCAGCCAGCATACCAAGGGCTCTTGATTCTAAGCAAAAACAGTTGCGCATATTGATATAAACTGAAGTACAGGCAAGTTTGCATTGAAAGAAAGATGATTTCTATTTTGTTTCAATCATTTGTTTTATAAAGAAATGAAGTCTCTCATGTGTGCTTGTATTTTTGCTGTGCACAGTTTTAATGCTTTGTTACCGCTACATAGTCTCTGTATGTGAATGCGTGTAGCTTAGCATAGTACATGTATTCCTACTGACAAGCTTGTGTTTATACATGTAGTTGCATATTTACAAGTAATGTGTTATTAATTTTCACCAAATAATACATAGATATAATATGTTTTCAGCGATTCCTGTTGGATGGGTATAGAATTTATTTTAAAGCAATAAGCTTCATTTTTATGTTCTTTAACATAACATAGACTATAAACCAGTTGTATTACATGTATGTACTTAATGGGGTACTGCTACTCTTATACAGGTATTAAAAACATATTGACCCATATTCATGAAAGCGATTTAACTTAAAAATTTGGCTGCTAACTTCAGACTTAGAATGAGTTTTATCTTTAGGACAGGATAAGTGAGGCCATGGTTTTGTTAGGCGCTATTAAGTTTGGCGGCTTTCCTGAATACCGGCCATATAATTTCATCTCATAGACATTGAATGTTTGGTTCATGAGCTATTTTGAATTACATTGTTGTGTGAATCTTTCCTGCCCCACCCTCATGACCACCCCCACCCCTGCCGGTGTGCAGTCATTGTCACACGTACCGTGACAAAAGTGGTTACCCGCTACCTACCTGTAAATGGCCCAACCCTCTTTGGTAAGTATGCCACCCATGCATGGGTAATGGTACCCCTCCCCCATCCTTGGAATAGCCCCCCCCCCCTGTATGTGTTTGTATCATCTGTGGTGTTATCCCATTGCACAGACATTTGCTCCAGTGATGAATGCTTCGGCTTTATATTGTGTAAGATGTAGGGTTAGGGTTGCGATAAGGGTGTTTTGTTTAGGGTTAGGGTTGGTGGTGTTTAAACCATAATCAAGACCTGGAGGGTGATTCACTAACAGAGCCTGCGATCGTTCCTAAGAGCGATATTTGGGATTGATTTCAATCCCAGGCTAAAATTAATCCTAACTCACTGGTTCACTAAATCGCTATTAGCTTGGGATTAATTTTACACTCAGATATATGAATATTCATGAACGCACTCAATCAACCAATCAGAAAATTTTATTTCGACCGTTTAAATTTTTGTAAAAGACTCGTGAATGAGGTTAGTGGGTTAGCACATGGAAATTATGCTAGTCATTGTTGACACAATCAAATTGTTAGATTAACGCTACACGCATGCGTCTGAAAATAATGAGGTAACGCGCACGCTCGTGTTAAATTAGGGTTTTGTACAAAGTCAATGCTTAAAAGTGGTGCGCGACCGCTTCTAGATTTGGAATCGATTTTAGCAGCAAAATTGATCCCAAATAGCTTAGTGAATCAGCGACTAAAATTGAAATCGCTCTTAGGATTGATATCGATCCTAAAGTTGATTTTATCCCATTTGGGATGTTTTTTAGCTGTTAGTGAATCACCCCCCTGGAGTTAGTCATTTGATTATTGTTTGGGATAAATTGCAAAGCAATTGTCACTGGAGAAAATGTCATAGACCCTGTTGTTCCCATGTTGGTTCCGGCACTTCTGCATGATCTCTTAGTTTAGCTACATAGATCCTTCCTCGTCTGGCCCCCCCCCCCACCTCTTCCAAACCACCACCCCACCCCCATCACCTATCAATAGTCATGTTTGCATTGTACATGGACCAATAGGTGAGGCAGGCCTTGTTACAACGGGTAATGTTGTAACGATGCATAATGTCACACCAACGCATTATTTACGTATGGGACCATCCTGTGACATTATCATCCAAAAGACGTGCCTGGGATTCAAACCTCGGTACGATCTGCATCAGTTTGTAGGCTGATTTTCTTTTTCCATAATGTAAACTATTCAAAGTATTTTAGTTATTTTCTATAAATAGGCCCACGAACTGATAAGAATTGGACCGAAGTTTGAATTCAAGCCAAGACTTTCAAAAGGTGATGTCAGATGTTGGACCCAGACGTAAATAATGCGTTGTTGTGACGTTATGTGTCGTTATAACATTACCAGTCATATCAAGCCTTAGAACGATGAAAAACATTCCTGCAATGGCTTTTCATCATCAGCAAGGCCAACAGCCATGAGATGGCAATGGTTCAATGCCCTAATCAAGGGAGTCATCATACAAGAAGCTCCTATGCTACTTTGTTTTCATGAGCTGCCAGGGGAAACCCATTATTGTATATGACCTTTGAATGAAAATACCCGGATGACCGCCCCCACCTATAGACGAATTTGGTTTGCTTGCTGTTTTTTATGCAAATTAACTAACTGGAGGGCTTCCAGTATGCGTAACAGAAAAATGTACATGCGTGCAGACTTTCGCGCACCTGGCTCAATGTAAAACCCATTGGAAGCCCCCCAGCTATATGTCAGGCACGTAGAGGGCTCACTTCCATGAAACAGATCCTGAATTCGTCTATAGGATACCCAGTGGTTTTGTCACTGCATGCATAAAAGGATTCTGAATCAATTGACCATTTCACAAGATACTTTGTATTGTGGGATCTGTTATCACTGACTTTAAATGAAAGGCATGTGTTCTATTGTACTATAAACAATTCATTTGTTTTATGTATGCTGTTCTGAAATTCCCTTTAACCCTTGAAGAGATGCCCTTGTCTGCTTATTTTTGTTATATATTTAAAAAAAATGTTTTCCTTTTACTTCACAAGTATTTTGTTGTCTATAAAGTTCGAATGATGAGGGAATGCTGTATAAAGTGTTTTGGTTTTGGTAAAGTACTTTGTATGTGTTACAGCATTAGTAGACAAAAGTTGACAAATTGATGAAAAGTTTTTATCTTATTTTTTCAACACTTCGAACTTTGACTGTCCCAATCATGCACCCTTTTAACCAAAGCTACCACCCAAACAAAAATCCATTGTTATGTAGAATGTAGTGCATGATTTCCCTTAGAAAGAATTGTTTGTTTTCTTGTCTTTGTTTTCACCTCATTGATTTTTATGACACATGCATCCAATTCACACCTAGATCTATCTAGTCCTAATAAAAGATGTTTTTTATATCCAAATTGTCTTTACAGCATTATTGCACCATATTTAGTTTGGAAATTTCCATTCTTCTCCCATTTTCATTCACATAAAAAAAATATAAAAAGACTGTGCCATTTTCAACATTCCCTTTCAAGCCAACCTTTCAACTCCATTACTACCCAACTCTTACGCACATTATAATAGTGCATGCATGAATCAAACATCAAATAAAAATGTGTCATTATGTATGTTGTACTTAATCAGAAGACAGGGTACATGTAGCTCCCCATCTAGTAAAGAAAATCAGTTAAGAATAATTATTGATAAAATATGTGTACTGAATTATACATATAACATTTGTAGAATGATTAGGGTAATATAAATTTAAGATAAGATATGTTTTAACAAATTGTCATTATGCAGTGAAAAGTGAATTTCTTAAATTGATCAGCTTTTAATTTCCTCGTATCTTTCTCCCTCGCTATTCTAAGACCATTCTGGAGAAAATGGAAAGACAGACTCTGGAAATTTTCTGAGTGGTGAGATTGCAGATAAAAATCTATTAAATTCATTCTCAAAATCACTCTTGGGGGCATACTCAACAAATAATGGTTCATGGTGCATTTTACAACATTAAGATTTCATCTGAAGGATTTATAGTCCACCCCAGCTTTATATAAAAAAATTCAAAATCATGGGCTACTTTTTTTACATTAATTTCTCAGTATTTTCATATTATGCAATTCAGCATTTCTTGATCAAATAAATTTCATACATTTGCTTATTTTTTAAATCTGGAAACACATTTTAGATCTCAATTCATCCTTGCATTTCTCTATTCATGTCAGTATTATATCTTTGGTTGTTGCATAAAGAGTCGATGTCAATCATCCAATCTTTTAATTTGCTTTTTACTTCATCATGTTGATTAGATTAATTAATAAGAGAAGACACAGGAAATTATTATTCATTTGTCTCCAACCGTAGCAACAAAAGCAACTACAGTGTTAAGAAGGAGCCAGGCTGGTAGCTTATATATGCAGTAAAGCCATTGGTCATTGTTTTTTCCCCTGATAGAACTCCTAATGACTTGTAATTTTATTCAAATGGCTTTGTTTTATAGATCTATACAAAAATGATTTCAGAATCAAATTTATCACTTCAGCAACTACATGTATACCACTGTCATAGACAACTACATGTATTTTATTTATTTTTTTTTTATTGGGGAGGGGGTGAGATAGTCATCATCCCCCCCCCCCAAGATAGTGCGTCCTGCTCAACTCCGGTGAACCATAAAAATTAAAGATCTTATAATATTCCCAAGTTGCTTTCATAACAGTCTTTTGCCCTCATTTCAGCTTTAAACAATCAAAAATCATGGTTTTCTTTGAGCATTTGCATTACATCCCAAATGGTGGAGGATTTTATCATTTCTGTCTTCTTCCCTCTTTCCTTGTCTTTCATTCTATTATATAAGGGAAGGAAATAAATAATGTTCTTTGTTTTTCAAGATGCTTAGTGAAAAGAGTATTTATGTGTTTATATCACTATTTTAAAAATGTTGGCGAAAAACATTTCATTGCAGATCTTGTTGTCAAGGCCATCCTTCTTCGCAATTTTGTTGTTGTGTTTTTGCATTCTATTGAGTACTCGGGACATTACCCAAACTGAATAATATATCCCCATGGACATATTATTGTAATCCACAACCTCATGGATAATACCGAAATAAACATGTTCTTAATTTCACCCACATTGGACGTAAAAGATTTTTTACAAAGGTTTGAATGGATCATTTTTTTGGTATCTTCAAATTGGCACAAATTATATCTTTATGTCACTCAGGACTACAACCTTTTAAGAATGAACTCTACTTTTAATGACACTTTAGTAAAAGAGGTACAAATTACATTTAAAAAATTGCTAATTTGCAAATTAAAAAATGATTATACATTTTACTTTGCTTTATCAATTAATAAATTTCCATGATTATTTTAATTTAAACTGTTCAAATTCAAGAACGATTCAGTGTGTCGTATCAGAAGTAAAATCCTATTTGTCTGTGATTTTTGCTCTTTCTGTTGATGCATATTTCGTAATTTATATCATTCTGTTTTCAAAGATAATGCTTAAACATCACTAAAAGGAGATGTTTACCTGTGAGTTTGTAAAGCCACAATGGCATTAAGTATTTTAAAAAAGCGAGAAATAGTGACGGTTTTGCTGGTAGAGTTCATTGTTCAAATGATTTTTTTCTGTTGAGTTTAGAGTAATTGCTTAGCAGATTTCAAGTTTTGGAGGTACGAGGAGAAAGTGTTTCACAGAAACTTATAAATGCCTATAATAACGGTAATACCTGTGATTGAATGTTGATATGCAAAATGTTGGTTTTTGTATGGTTCATGTATTAAAAGCCTGTTGTTGCATGTCTGAGTGTATGTCAGTTTTTCAGGTCCTTCCCTGCTTTCTGTGTTCAACCTTTTCAATTTTGTCAAAATATGTTCTTTTAAAGATTTCAAGTAAAAGTTTGTAAACTGCTTCTTGTTTTGCCTCCTGTATGTTCTGTATATTAAAGTTCAAAGCATATTTTATATACTTCCATCTTTTTTTTACAAATCATGTTGAAATTTAACACTTTTATAACAATATCAGGAAAGATCAGTTAACATGAAGGACAGAAATTGCAAACATTTGTAATTTAACCCTTCCTTTTGTCTTAATAGTGGAAAATTCTCAGTAGTGGACTGTGATCTTACATGTACCTTGGAAAGTTCAGTAAAAGCTCTGTGGAATAAAACAAAAAGTAAATTAGACCATCTCTCTACAAAATCTCAAAGAACTCCTGTATAAAAAGTACTTTGTATACTTGTTGCGACCAGCTGCAAAATGGCAACTCTAACAGAATGAAAAAGTTGCCAATCAAGAGTGTCAAGATAGATTATCCCAAATGTTTGCAACTTTTAGCCCAATTGGTATTTTCGTACTCAATCAAAAAAGTACAGAGGAAGTTTTCATATTGTAAATCGTTATTTTTTTTAATTCCAAGTTTCTCATGAGTGTGGTAGTCGGTCTACAAGATCGATTGACCCACCCAATGAAATTTCAGATTTCAAGAGATGTACTAGTATAGGTGCTGTTGCATAAAACTTGCTATTATGGTAACTTTGCCTGTACTGGATTTTCATTGGCTGTTGAGCAACATTACTATTGGTGGAACTATAATATCAACTGTTTATGCAATGGCACCCTGACCTTTGACCTCTTCCTGTAGGTGTATCATCAGGTACTGTAGCAGCTCTACTGGTTCTGTTCATTGTTATCTTCCCTCTATTCACTGTCTGTGGAGTGATCATCTACTGCAAGAGACAGAGGATACGACAGATGCTTAATAAGAGTAGAGAAACAAGATCAGGGTAAGTCTATAGAGTAAATTGCAAACTGGTCCGAACCCGCTTTAACATATCCATTTGGTCTCATCCCACATGATCCAATTCCATTTTGTCTACAACCAGTTAGTCAAATTACCTTTGCTCTAAACACTACTTTGCCTGTTTACCATTTCGTCTAATTCCCATTTCGTCTCATGTCCAATTCGTCTAATATCCACTTGGTCTATCACCACTTTGTCACTTCAAGTAACAAACTAGTAATAGACCAAATATTAATTTGGGCAATTAGACGAATTGGCAATTTGACCAATTCTCGTAATTGTTAATCGTAAACCAAATGGTTTTTAATAGCCCGTGTGGTATTAGACAAACAGAGAATTAGACCAACTGCTGTTAGACCAAGTGGATATAAACTGTCTATAGTGCCAATTGCTCCACGGTCAATCCCTAAAACCACACCGTTGTTCATACAAACCACCCTCTACAAAGGTGGGGGGGGGGATACACGTAGCTTGTATTTCACTCGCTGCACAGTCTTTGAAGTGATGTGTTATCTAGGGTTTATAATTGTCAAATATCAAACTTCAGGCCTGGGCTGTGTTTTATTAAGACATTTGTAAGTAACAAATAAAAACCCTAATGCACCCCTTCCCTGCATCTAAGATGAAATGAGGTCTAAACCAACTGTTGTCAGAGCAACAGACTCTAATGTAAGGGTTATTCAAAACTAAAAAATATGTATCTGACTGTGAAAAAAAATATATATGAACTAAAACCCGGGTGTCTGTCAAGCTTAAATATGAAATGAATTTAATCTAAGCTTCTAAGCCTATCCTTGGATTATCCCAGCCATAGCAGTACATCGGCTGGTGTATCCCATCATGCAGTAGCGACGGCACACAGTGTGGAATATGAGGAGGAAGATGGAAATGAGTATTTGAATGAAGACAGTTCTTTCCTTGATGAGGAAACAGAAAGGGTGAATTAGTCTCTGACTATGCTTCGGACCTTTCCATGCTTTGTGGAATAAAAATGGTGGTGTTTAACTGCAATTTGGAATTTTTTTTTTAATTGTATGGTTTTATCTCCCAAGTTTTTCCAGGTACCTCTCTTTCGAATTGTTCTTGATGTCACAAGCTCAGAATAGTTTTGGTATTCTTTCATTAGCTCAATTCTTTAATCAGCCCAGACCTATGGTATTTTTAAAGGTTATCTTGTCTGTCCAAGTGGATTAAAATTTATTGGAAACAGAGTGAGAAAAAAAAAATGTCCCATCATTTTGAAGTTGTCTTGTGAAAAGTATGAAGATTAAATCATGGGTTTCGTGACATGTCTTGGTAGAGTCATCCTCCTTTGCACTCATGACTGAAAAACAGACAATCTTCAGAAGACGGTAAAATCTCACCTGTGCCAAGTGGCTTGGTAAAGATTAAGAACAAATGTTGACAGAATATGTGTTCAAACATACACACACACACCCTCTCACCACCCACACACCCATACACACCTATTCTCCGTCACACGTACGCACATCATGGCACACGCACCCACACACACAATTAACACTTCACAATAACATTTCCCCTTTGATGTTTTGTTTACCAAGACCTTTACTGAATGTTTGGGAAATAATAATTCTTTAACAACTGTTTGTGAGTGAGTGAGGGTGTGTGTGTGTGTATTTGTGTAGCGTGTGTTGTTGAGTGTGTGGGTGTGTATGTGTGTGTGTGTGTGTACTGGTGTGGATGAGATAAGGTATGTGCGTGTGTATGTGTGTGTGGAGGGTGTATGTGGGTGTGTGTGATGAGGGTGTGTGTGATGAGGGTGTGGGTGTGTATGCTTTGTGTATGTGTAAATGAGGGTATGTGTGGGTGTGTGTCTTTGTTCATGCACATAAGTAATAAATTCTCAATTTGTTTATTCTCCACCCGGCCACTTGGCGCAGGTGAGATTTTACTGTCTTCTGAAGACTGTCTGTTATTCAGTCATGCGTGCAAAAGATCCAAATGAAAAGGGTACCAACATATGCTAGGAGGATGACTCTACCAAGACATGTCATTAAACCCATTTTCATACTTTTCAAAAGGCAACTTCAAAATGATGGGACAATTTTATTGACTCACTCTGTACTGCAGGCTGTCTTTTTGTACTTTATTTCATATCTACATGTATGCTGCACTGAAGTGCTGAATTGGGCCTCCCTCTTTACATGTTTTAATTTTATTTTAGAGATTTTAGAGATTTATCAATGTTGTTTGAATTATTACATGTCTTCATTTGATAAAGAAATCAATGGCACTTTTCCTCTTTTTCAGTGAGTTGTCTGGAATTCTGATCTGTTGTATCTTTCAAGATTATCTTGTTAGGCCAGCTGTATCTTTTTTTTTCTTCTTTTTGTGTGTGTGTGTGTTTTTTTTGTTTTTTTAACAGGTTTTTTTTTAATTTTATGTCTTTTCTTTAAGAAGGTGCCTATTATTCCCTTTGGTTTGAATTCAGTTTATAATAATAAATGTCAGATCTTTCAAATCAATATTCTGAAATTGTTTGAAAGTAGTTTTCTTTTTAATTCTAAATTCTGTGTAAATCATACATTGAACTAAAGGTGAATGTTCTTCAGTTACTTTAATATTTTGGTAAGTCTGAAGGATATATGGATTTTTGGTAATTTCTTTGTAATATTTTATACAATTTGTTTGTACATTTGTCAAACAGTTTAAAGAAAGATTTGAAATTCTATAAAAAAAAAAATTGCCAATAACATTGTATACTGATTTCATATTGTTGTTGGAAGTATTTTCAACCATTATTTGCACTTAATTTTCTCTATTATTTCATTATCATAAAATTCAAATTGATAGGCCTCATTCATAGCCATTGATGGCTATTTATCTTATATTGCAGTACTTCAATTTTAATTGAATTCAGACAAATTGTACGTTTGGTAGAAAATAGAATCTTAAAGCCAGAACGAACTAGCAGCCTTGTATAGCACCATCTCAAGTCCTTTGATTCTGCCCCGATTCATAACCCATAATGCAACATCCTGATAGTGCAGTCTTATAATTCAGGCCCATTTGAATGAAAAGACACTTTTGCACTACTCAATGATTTCACACCGTGATAATTGTGTTGCCAAGGATCAAAACACAATTATACTTTTCCCCTTAAAACATTTTAATTTTCCAATACAAATCAAATTATAGGTTAATTTTACACTGTTTTGTTAATAGTTAGCTCAAAGGGTATACTTTAAGACTATCTATTTTTAACACACAGTCAATGAGAGTGTTGCTCAGTTCGCTCTCCCTTTAAAGTGATAGAATTTATCATCAAGATTAGTTCTTGACAAGTTGATTTTGTATTGGATTTCTAATGCCGTGGGATAGTGGTGCAGGGTTCATACATGTACTTATAATGTAAAGCAGATTCTGTTTGAACTCAATAGTATGTACCTCCCTTTTTCTTGCAGGCATCAATCATTTAGAAACAACAGTAGCCCCGGTAGTAATGGAGCAGCGCGTAAGAATGTGACTCGAGCCCCATCCATTAGAGCTTCTCCGCCAACCATACAGCACATCCCAAATGAGAGTACTGGTAACGTGGTTCATGATGTCTACCCTCTGATGCCCACTGGTCCTACGGTGAGCTACAAGCCTGACAGACCACCAGCAAGACCAGTTTCACCACCCCCAGGGCAATCCACCAAACCACCAACGGTACCATCAGAACCACCCACACGCCCTAGCCAGACCCCAGCAAAACCAACGGCACCTCCTAGTCGTCCACCGGTTCCCAAGTTCAAACCTACCGCTCGCTCCCAAAGCTTTAACTATCCACCTCGCGTTGAACCAGATTCTGGAGAGAGATCAGGCGCACCTCCTGGGAGACCTAAACCACCTTTTAAGCTGGCCCCACCCCCAAAGTCACCCCCACCAGTACCCCAATCACAACCACCCGTTATGAACATTACCGGTGCCAGGGCGGCGCTGAAACCGGTATCGCGACCACGTCCTAATGTGAATTCAAATAACTCTAAAGAGTGCGATTGGAGCCAGGGGGGTAATCTTATTACTAAAGACAATCAAGAGGGGGAGCCCTTCATTGCCAAAAAACCAACAGTCGCAAAGAAACCATCGATATCCAGGAAACCTCCTTTGCGTCCTGGCAGGCCTCCTCTACGCACTCAGAGCATGAGAGAACCTACTATATCTCAATAGACATCATCTTGATAGGTTGACCTTTGACCTTTGGAGGTCAGTCATAGGGGTCATCTTTCAGTGTGTGTTACTCTCTTATTTGTCTTTCCTATTTTTATGTTCTTTATCAAGTTGCTTTCAAACTATGTAAGCAATATATACATGTATAAATCTTCTCTGTACATATTTTATTTTACCTGGTCTTTTTTCATTGATTAATCATGTACATGTAGTACCCAAAGAAAACGTATGAACCATTTTGAAGATTGGTTTACATGCACAAAGTGAAGCAGAAAACAAATGATTCACCTGTATACGACTCCTTATCATGTTAAATTAGTGAAAGGAGTAATATTTTTTATCTTTGGGTCTCCATTATCTCACTGGCCAATTTGATTATGGTGCTTTGATACCAGTGTACTTCCTTCCTTCTCTTTGCTTTCTAATGCTTTGATTCATTCCTTCATGGTTCTTCAACTTTTACCCACACTTTTCTGGCTCCCTTTATACAATAAAAAATAATAAATAACTAGATTTGCCCAAGACCGAACAAGCAACACTTGAAGAACATCTTATATTATTGATTTTGTTTTTGTTTTTTGGGGGGGATACTTGTCAATAGAATTTATCTGTCTTTAAAAAAAAATAGTATTCTCTATTATTCATTCTTGAATTTCAACACCAAGGAATAGAAATATAAAAAAAAAAAAAAAGAAAAAGAAGAAGAAATTGCAAGAAAACTAAATTTTATGAATTTGAAGGGTACATAAATGTGTATGTACCTCACGTTTCCTATATGTTAATATCTTTTAAGAGCATTTGTGTTTAGAATCTACTATTGTGTGCTTGACATTCCGATATCAGTACTGCATGAATGAAAATGAAATATGAAAATATGTAACAAATATTATCGTGTAGGATTGTGAAGTTGACTTGTATTGTCTATCTTAGCTAATGTCAGTAAAGAGCTAGACTAATTAATGAAAGGAATAGAATCTAGTTGAATGATAATGGTATAAAGAATTATTATCAGTAAGTTAAACAACATTTAAATGTAATTTAATATTGAAGTTTAATTATGATTCTACGAAGTATAGCCTACTCTGAGGAATCATGTACTTCTGTGTGGCATTCTTATCATAATAATAATAATAATAATTGTTATTTATTAAGCGCTATTACAAAGAAAAGATTTTGATCAGAGCGCTAATACAACATAATTATATAGGAAATACAAAATAAAATACAAATACAAATAAATAATAAATAATAAATTATCGGTAGCAGGTGTGCAACCCCATACATGTACATGATTTTGAACAAAGAATTAATATTGAAAAAGTGCTTCATGCTTTACGCAATTTTTTATAAACAAATACAATCATGGAGTTGTGACATGCTATAAGCCTGCTGGGCCTATTCTCTCCACGTAGCTACGCATGTAAAAATTTGATAATCCACTGCCTTCGGACAACAGGATTCTTGTATGTGTAAGTGTAAGCAAATGGACACGAAATTGATTTCTATGTCGCAAACTCCATGATTATAACACCATTTTGTCTTGCGGGGTTTGTATCCTTTTGATTTTCACTAAATGATGAATAGTCTTTGAAATTTTGTTGGAAAATATCTTAGTACAGTCCACTCCTATTATAATGAGATGCTTGGGACTATTCACTGAGGCGCCTTCTCCATTCAAAAGGCGTCAGTTTCCCGTGGGATCCTGTTCCAACCCGGGAAACATCCAGCTTTCAGCTTTTGCTCCTTTTGCGGCGGTCACAACTCACCGTAGGCTACGGGGCATGTGCATGCAACGTAGCCTGCATTGCATGCACCTTGCATGTAGCCGTAACGGGTCAATTTCTGGGATTCCTGCGTTTCTGTACTAAGGGTATTATAAAAACTTCCTGCACGTTGTGCATGCAACGTGCCTGCAGGTACGTGCGGCGTAGAATTTTTCTACGAAATCCGTCGTAGGGAGTTGCACGTCAAACGTACGGCGAGTTGTGACCGCCACATAAGCCAACTGTCTACTTTGAGTGAAATCTCATTCTACAGAACATATATTTCAAATTGGGAGTAGGAGAACTGCAAAATGCCAAGATGTTTTCATATCTGATTTTAAAGGATTAAGAATTTCAGAATATTTTATGATTTTTTTGGTACATGTACATGTAGGTGGGAGCTGCATATTCCTTGTAAATTCATGTAACCTTCTCTGGCATAGTAGAAATGAAGTTTATTGGTGTCAATTCTATTAATGATATGTAATACTTCTCTATTTTTTATTTGTAGATAAATACAAAGAAATCATCCACAGTTTACCATGTGTGAATTTTGGTGCAATTCACTACAACTCAGTTGGTTTTAACATCAGATTTATAAATTGAATATGCTTTGTTTTGCAATTTCTATCAATTTAGGTACATTTTTTGTAAAAGTGCTACACACAGATTTTAAAATGTTATTATGACTTAAAATTACTTGTAAAAAAAAAAAAAGGAGCAAATTCTTATTACTTTATCTTGATTAAAATAATGACAATTTTGTTAAATACTTCAATTAATGTAATGAAAAATCCAACAAAGGAGATATTTTTCTCTAAAGTTTGCTATAAGAAATAAACCCATTGTATAATATTTACTATGAAACAGTACAATATTTCTAGATAACAGGTATGTATAAAATTGTACATACTAAGTATATTTATTGCCCAAATCATTGCTGCATATATCAGTGTGTTGATTGTGAAATTATGGCGAGTACAGCATCAGCAAACTCTGTACAACAAAAAATCATTTTGGGAGCTACAGATGCTAGAAATATTATGTGTTTTTTTCTGTGCGTCAGTGAAGAAAATGTTGATTAATTTTCTTTATTGTGTATCATTGCTGCAACAAATATATATTGCATGCATTTTTGGACCTTCATAAATTCTTCAAAAAATTACATTTGTAAGGATTTTCTGAAATTGTCAAAATGAGGAACCTCAGAGATTTTTTTGGTATCTGTGATGAACTGACTTGGGTTGAAAAGTGTAAACTTAATTGCAATCCCAATCTTTCAACACCCTTTATGTTTCAACTAAAAAAAGGTTTCTTGTTTTTTGTGGGTTTATTTTCATTTTGATAGGTACTGTACAGATATTAGAAAATACTGATAATAATATGCACTTTTGCCACTATATAGGTTGGATTTTAAGATACTTGATAATACATTTATTGTGTAAAATAGTTTGTCAAGAATAAAGGACACAAACATTATTATTATGTTTGTGTCCTATATTCCTGATAGACTTTCATCTAAGTGTTATATGAAAAAGGATAACATATTTCAAATTTCAGGGTAAGAGTATACATATACATGGACGCAAGGATCACCTTTTTTTTTTCTAATCTGATATCAATGCAAATATGTATACCTTTTAATACATGTGTTTTGTGAATATTTGGTCACTTTCTTGCCTAGGCTGAAGAAACCCTTTCATGACAAATAAGTGGTGCTTATGTGTATTTTTCCATTTCAAATTCTTTTCACTTGGAAGTCACTGGCAGTACAAAAATCAAATGTGCAATACTGATTAGAATTTGTCATGTTATATCAGGGCTCGATAGCACAAAGGTTTACGATCAATTGCAAAATTCAATGGCCAATAAAGTTATTGTAACTCGTGCTTCAAAATACTGACCGTTTACCAATTAGAATTGTTTTTTCAAATTTTTCAATTGATCGCAAACCATTGTGTAAGAGGGCCCAGAAGAGTTGCATTTAGAACCCTTTGGAATATATGTGTTAGCATTTAATTATTGTTCCAAGTAAAGAAGTGATAATGTCTCCATGTATACTTGTTTGTTGAAAAATAAGAATGATTTGATAGGTGATATATGCCTAATAAGGCTAGGAATACACACACAAAATATATTTGTAGATGTATTGGTCCTGTAATGAGCAGTCATTAAGGAGTTTTTAATGAGATTATTGTTAAAGATTAGACAACTTTTGTTTTTCAATATGGGACTGTATTCAAATAGGATATTTCTTGTATTATTTTTAAAATCTTTTAAAAACATATATGAATCTTATTCTTCGTATATTTTCTTGGCATTATTAACTTTCATTTGTAAATAATGTTTCAAATATTTCATTTTTATGTTTTAAACACACACTATATCACAGCATATATTCTTAATTCTGTAAACTATATAACTGTTATGTTATTGATATATTTAGGCCTATTATTATATTAATCTTGGTAATTTTGCAAGAATTGACACTCCTTGCTAGTTGATAATCCAGTCGATGGGTTCATGTATGCATTATAGTTGACGTGAGCAAAATGCAAGAGATGATATCTTATATCAAACAATAAAATCTGAATTAACAAAAATCTAATGTCTTAGTATAAAATGAAACAAATTGTATATGCATTATTTTTGTCGTAAGCAAAATGTAAGAGATGATATCTCAAAAAAAAAAACAACAAACAAACAAACAAATGAATTGGCAAAAATCTACTGTTCTGGTATAAAATAGAAATATTGTATATGTTAAAAATGAAGAAAATAGTATAATGCTTAGAAGATATTGTTCATGTTTTCTATAAAAAAGCGAAGAGAGGGAATCAAAAGGCTGTAAACGTTTTCCTGTAAAAACCTTGTTTGAATGTTATCATGGGCATTACTACAACTACTCATATGTTCACATAGCAAAATAATGTAAACTATTTTATATTCAATGCAACAAGTTTTTAATGGAATTGGTTTTCTGATTTTTTAATTTTTTTTTTGGTGCCTTAAGGTTGGCGATCTTTTACTAAAAGCAATACATATTTGTATTTTATGTAAGTAATAGATTCATAGGAGATATTAGAACAATTTGGGGAACAATTTGCAATAATATGACATGTAGTTTAATGACATGTATGTGCAGGATGACAAAAATGTGATTACATGTAACAGGGCGATGTGATTTGTTATTAAATGTTTGCATGTCAATAAAAAAATTAAAAAACAGACATACTGTACATGTATTTTTGAACTTTTAAAATGCAACCAGTTATGGTACTTGATATTAATCTTTAGAGGGTTACCTTTAATAAATAGTGACTTTATTTAATAAAAGATTTGATGTTCATATTATGAAATGTCGTAATTTGTCTATTAAGTATCATTTTCTCTGTATACATGTATGTACAGTGGAAACCTGTTATAATGAGGTCTGATATCACAAGATTTCTGATATCACAAGCTAGTTTTGCTGGTCCCTTCTCTATGTATTCTTCTCCTTTTTCCCCCTTTTTTACCCTTATTTAAAGAGATTTCCGACATAAGGTAATTTTTCATTGTCCCAAGGACCTCATTATAACAAATTTCCACTAATTATGTTATAAGAATATAAACATGTATTTCATTAGGTATGATAACAACACCTTTGCCATGTGACATAAAGACTTGCAATCAATTTCAAATCGATAATAACCAATCGGGATCCTTCTTGCAAAGACCTCTTGCATTCAGGTATCAATGTAAACCAATCAGAATGGTTGTTTCAAATAGGAAAATCATTGTGAATTTATGTTATAGGGTACTGGTGTATGCAAATATGTATTTACATGAGAAGTGTAAAACAAGTACAATTTTATTAATGAAATAAAATCATGGTGTTAATTTGTAGCTGCTCATGGACTTTCTTGAATTTCTCTGTGAAAATAAAGGTATGAATGTATTTTCAACATTTATTGTCTGTTTGTGGGTTTTGTTATGAGAACTACATGTACCTCATGAATGAAATTCCTTATAAGTTTAACGTAAAGATACAAATGTACATTCATAGAACTTTACAATCACAAAGTTGACTAATTGCAAAAGATACACCATGGAAACTTGATATACCCTCCCTGTTCACAAGTATTGCAAAGTAGCTAAAATGAATGCATATTAGCTATGTTGCAATACTCAAAAATATAATCAGACCATCTTCCTGTGGTGATGCATAGGCATATTATCCTCTAGTTTGAAGTTCATATCATATCCGCCTGTTTCTTGAGATTTCATGATAACAAGCTTCTCCGGACGAATTTCATGAGTGACCTCTATGACCCTTGGCCTTCAACCTACTTAATCCAAAATATTTTATTTTATTTTATTTTATTTATTTCATTTCCAGGCAAAAAAAATACATTATAAAACAATCATGACAAAACAACAGATTGAAACATAACAAAATATAGAGGGAAAAGAAGTGCATCAGCCAATGCCTGATGGATCCTTAAAGAATCTAAAATCCTGTCTGGAGGTTCTCCCTAATGGCTGATGCACGTGAACACATTACAACATATATAACACCTTAAAACAAAAAAGAGGAACATTAAGTAAGATAGAATTATATTTAAAATCTCAATACTCAAAACCTATCAGTTAAATATTGATGGAGCTGCTCGGGATACAACAAAATAATCTCCCGGCCAACTCATGAGTAGAAAAATCCAATAGTGTACAGTAAGACCTATGCAATATAAATTTGACAATATGAATGATTAAGTCCTAAAAGACAATATTATATAAGTTATCGGTTAAAAAAAACATGATTAACCCAGTAACATTACAATTTAAGTTCGGTCACTCCTCTCCTAATACAGGTAAAGAAGACAGTATTATGAATGACTAAGTTCCTAAAAGACATATATTATATAAGGTATCAGTAAAAAAAACATGGATAACCCAGTACAATTACAATATAAATTCGGTCACTCCTCTTCTAATACAGATAAGATAGAGAAGAACAATATGAATAATTAGTTCTTAAAAGACTTATATTATAATTCGCAGTCAACAACAACAAAAATTATTATCCAGTAACAATTACAAAATAAGTTCGGTCACTCCTCTCCTATACAGGTCAAGAAGGAACATCGGGAAAAAAATGATTAACCCAAACAATCACAAACATCATTTTGCCTGTCTTTTGATATTGAGCATTAAGTAATAACAACTTGAAATAGTACTCTTACGAATACTCTGACGATAGTGAACGCTCATGTTCTGTATAAAGTGCGTTGTACAAAAAAATCTAGTAGGCATTTCAAGGAGCATCTCAAAAAGAAACTGCGAAAACATTAAGGAATTGATAAGCTTGTATCTAGACATATATTAGGCGCTTCTTTGAGATTTCAAATGAAAACTAGAATACATGGAAGCAGAATACCTGAGCTTTGCACCGTAGCCAATTCATGATTAAATATGAGAATGTGGTTCTCCTGTGACTTGGAGTAGGTAAAAAACTGTTCCCGGTATATCTCATCTATGCTCTATGCAGGCATTTTACAACAAGACGATATTGACAAGTACAAACAAGGACGTTATAGTGGGTGGCAAATCCAAAACGTGTCAGAGCGTCACCATATGTCAGAGTATTAAGACCTCATATGGAAAGCAGACCGAGTGAGCGCCTTTGAACGCTCTCGATAGATGCTATTTGGTTTTTCTGGAATGCGAGTGCCAGAACTGGACAACAGTAGCTCAAGTATCAGGTCTGCAGAGGAACAGAAACAATCTTTTGAGAATAACAGGATTCTGGATGACACAACGCGACGGATAAAACACAAAAGCATAGACATCTTTTAGTAACCTGTGGACATGGTTTTTCCAATTGAGATCATTGACAAGGTAATTCCCAGTTATTTATTGATTTCACTATTTCAAAGGGTTCATAATATAACATACTGTATTGGTTTGCGAGATCTGTAACATGCATTACCTACATTTAGTGGAATTTAAGACCATATCATTATTTACACACCACTGCACAATGTTATCAAGATCGACTTGAAGCATATGGAGTCATTTTCAGAGTAAATGTTGGCATACAGAATAGTGTCATCAGCATATTGAGGAAGAGGAGATGATACAGTGTCTGGTAATCTGCTGTGAAAAAGATTAAATAGAATTGCCCAATTACGGAACCCTGAGGGTACTCCAGACGAAACGTGTGTCCAATTGGACATCGCTCCTTCAAAGAGGACACTTGTTTCGGTTCAGCAAAAAAGACTGTATCCAACGTAAAACATTGCCACATATCCCATAACTATGGAGTTTGTTTATGAGTTGAATGGTTACCTTGTCAAAGGCCTTGACCAGCCAAAAAGATTGCGTCTATTCGAGGCGGTTTGGGTGTCCAAGCTCTTGCTCAATTAGAGAAGAGTGAGACAGCTTGAGTGTGCATGAACGTTTGGGAAGGAAGCCATGCTGTGATCAGGGATAATCTGTAGGTTTGTGATGGAATAGACGTTTGAACTATCAAACGTTCAAGTATTTACATGGTATCGACAAAGTGATATTGTCGATAGTTTCAATCAGACCTTTGACCCCTCTTGTGAATGGGGTCACATAGGCTTCACGCCAGGATCTGGGAGTAGACCCCAATTGCAAACTTAATTAAAGATCCTTGCAAGAATTGGAGCAATTGAATGATCGGCAAGTTAAGAAAATTCGAAGAATACCGTCAGGACCGGGGGTTTGTTAGATTTTAATTCTTATTTCTCTTCAGACATCTCCTTCATCTACATGAATTCGGTCAGGGGGACATTCCCAAACGTGACATGCACATATCAACATCATTACTACAATGTGCTACATTTGGTGCAGTAAATACTTGTAAAATGATTATTGAAAGCCTGAGCATACAGAAATGGAGTTTCCACACACTGCACTCATTATATGTAAATGAAGAGACATTTGTGTTTTTTCTGAGACTTAATGAAAGACCAAAAACGTTTAGGATCTTGAGACGAGTTAAGTGCCAACGATGTAGATGTCATTATATGATGTTTAGTAGTTGGTTCATCTCTTTGTTTAGTTTTGGAATTTTCCCACAAATGATCTCTTGTGTTCATCGAAACTGCTTTATTATAGGCGCGTTTCTTTTTGCGTGAGAGACGAACAATTTCCGCAGTGATCCAGGGTTTTCGACGACGACCTTTCGCTTGTGCAGTTGGGACTACATCTTTCACTGCTGCATGAAGTAGCATAGTAAAATTTCCAAGTGGAATTAATATCATCTCATCAACAAAAAGATCCATGGAATTGCATTAATGGTGTATTGGAAATCATGTTGATCCCTTTGTGAAACTGCAAAAATGAGCGAGGTAGAATTTGTGATCTATTACAAGTACTAATATTAAATTGAACTGAATCATGATCGCTCTTACCAATTCCCGGACCCGTCGTATGTTACATACTAGATCTGATTATTACAGAACACAAGATCGAGGACAGAATCACGTTGATTGTTTCCTCGTCTGGTTGGAAACTGCACTAGTTGCGACAGACCAAAAGATGATGTGATATTCAATACTTCTTCGAAATTTTGTTTAATGGATTGAATTTCCATCGGCATCAATAAGCAAGTGCAAGTTGAAGTCACCCTAGGAATATCGCTTTAAATTCTGGATTCCAGGAGCTATTCGGTTTAGAGAATAGTTCAGAGCCTCACAAAAAGAAGCAGAAGATGTGATGATGAGTCGTTACAAGGTTCCCAAAGAATCTTTCCTTGACCGTTAGGAAGTACAATCTGTGACAAACAATAAGCTTTCGAATCAGGTTGTCGATTGGAATTTCAAAATTATCTACGAGAGGAATTGAGCACCTTGTTACATCCAAAGAGCACCCCCCCCGTTGCGGTTTCTATCTCTCCTACACAACCGGTATCCAGCGGAAGTAGTTCACCGTTATATGAATCATTCAACAAGTTTCGTTATGAAGAACAAGTCGATGTTTTCTCTACTTGCTCAGTAATTTATTGGCTAAACTGCGAGCATTCAATAAATACAGTTCAATTTGTGTTGGTTGGAGGTGGTGTTGGTACCAGAAGCACTATCTACCTGATTTGAACTGACATCACACAAGCAGATAATATAATTGAAGTCGCGTTGGAGTTGGGAAAAACACAGTCTTTTCCCACAGTATTGTGAGATTTCCAAGATTCTATTTTGGAAAAGAGTACCATCACTATGTGATTGTTCATATTCACCCCACACAAGACTGCACAGAAGTATTAGACACATCAGTGAAAGCGTTTATAGAACATCTTTGTAAGTGCTCATGAACTTCCTTTGTTAGAACAATTAAAGCTATTCAATGCTCAAGTTACGGCCGCGTGTGGATATCAAACTTGTGGCTTGTAGAGTAGTACAGGTTCTAGTACATACACAAACTGTATCAACTATCATGACTTCTCACATCCCATAACACAAGACAAATATGTGGAAGTCATATGAAAAATAAAACCTCAAAATCTTCACATGTATGTATCCATGAAGTCCAAAGAGTACTGATATATGGTCCAAAATTGAAATCCAACAAAATATTAAAAAAATCCAGGTAAAAAGTGTCCAAAGTGAGAGAGATACAAAATTGGTGTTGACTGCTGAACAGCGCCCGCTTTACCAAAATTTAAATTCTATTAAATATAGAAATATATATATATAAATAAATATAAATATATATATTCTACTAAATATATTTAGATTGTATGATACATAATAAGCCTACTGAGATGAACATGACCTCCATTCTCCCACTGCACATATAGGCCTACCTTCTCCATTATGTGCAGTGGGCTCCAACAAAGGATATCTTGATGCAATGATTACATTTTTTATGGTATTTATTCATGTAACAAAGGCAACATTCTCCATATGGAAATGTAAAGTGTCTTTTAATTCACATACAACAAAGCAATATATTACAATGACCTAGTCCAGATTCTGGATATTTTTTACAAGATTTTACATTCCATCGAACTCCTAAAACTAGACTCAGGACTCTTTTTTTAAGATAAAATTGTATATTCCCTAAAACTGGTTTCTAAAACCATTGACCCATATTCTGCTATGAAGACTAAGCTAGTATGCGTCGCAATCTTGTACAACTCTATTGTGTGACCTGCATCTGACAAAAGGACTGCAGTTCATCGCACAATTGATTTTACGAACTTGCAACGCACACAAACTCTGTCTTCATAGCAGAATATGGGCCATTGAGTTTGGGTAATATAAAATTTCATTAAATATAAAAGGGTCTAGTATTTAGACTAGTCATGACATTTCAGCCGGGGATTCCCCAAACCGTCATGCCGCCGCGGATTGATCCTTTGTTGGTGCCCAGCCCAATCACCACATTGCAAATCTGCCGCAGCATACAGGGATACTAAACTGCTTCTCATCGGGCATAGAAAGTGAAACTAATATAATAATATTTTCGATGTTGCATGACTTGCCTAACAACTGGGAGTTGGATGATAATGACCTAGATGACAGATAGACCTGGAAACTCGGCTGCAGACTGACAATGCATCACATTTTCCGGTAGTATTAAGGTAATTAAAGCAAACTCATGTCTGTCTTCATCGCGTATCTCTCAGAGGGGATTACGATGAGGACAGAGCATCCTCGGTCTAGGGGGTCAGTTGTCCCGACACTTAAGCAGATAAAAACATCATCTTATGCTCTGGATTTATTCAAAATTTGTGCAGTAAATAGCAAAAATATTTGTGAATATTTGTACTTTGTTATATTGTCTGATATTTACTTTCAATCGATTAATGAAATATTGATCACAAATTTAAAGTCCTAAAATTGCCGTCTTGTCCGGACAAACAACCCGTCCGGACATACAACAACCGGGTAGAAAAATCTATACTACATAATCGCATGAGCCAGTGATCAAAAAAGATATGAGATTTGACAGAGACTGAGGCTCTCCAAGTGCTTACAAAATTTATAGGGGGGAATTGGAGAGAAAATAAATATTTTAAACTTCTTTTTGAATAAATGGAGTAAAGAGCTATAATGAATATCAATGGGGAGGCTGAACATTCCAGATACTTGGAAGAGTAAAACTTATGCATTTCACTTTTTCATGAATTTGTAAAAGAAGAAGGTCAGATTGTTGAACAAGAGAAAACAAGCTTGAGATGAATTAGTGTGGAGTCGGGTTATTTATGGACATGTTATATAAATAGTGTACAATCTATCGCGCAATATACTGGATTATAAGTACGACAAATACTAAATTATCCTGAGTGCAGATTTGTTTCTCCGAGGCCGCAGGCCGAGGTGAAATAGATCTGCACGAGGGATCATTTAGTATTTGGAGTTCATATAGTCCAGTAATGTTGCAAGATAGAGTGTTCACTATTTAATATAGTAAATAGACCCCTAGATCTTTAACCTTGGGGTCATTCCATGCCAATTCACCCAATGAAAGTGCAATTTTGGGGATTTTGCACCCTTCCGTCTCAGAATTTGCTCAAATTTGGTACACATAAAGTTTAACATTACCTTCCCATGAAACAAAAAAAATTAAGCGTAACGTCCGTCGGATTCCGAGCTATGGCCCGCGCCTTTTTGATTCGTTTTGGCAAAAATGGTGTGACCTTCCATTTCAAACGGCACAATGCGCCTGAACTGGTTGACGCAATTTTTGTGAAACTCGGTACCATTCAAAAGGAAATTCAAAGAGGAATCAAAAATGGTATCAAAAATATTATTGGAGCAATTAAAGTGCTATGACCTTTGAACCTTTCCTTTAACCTTGATTTTGACCCCCAGACGAAATAATATTTTTACTTGATTTTTATGTATGTTAATTGTCAGTATAATATTAACATAACATGTAAATATCTAAGATGATATTTTATTTCTTCACCTTTAAAACACTCTTTTTAATGTAATTTACAAAGTTCTGTTACCCCCACATACTGATATTTGTGTTGTGTATGTGTGTACAAGACATCCATTATACATGAATACTTTCAAACTGAAGTAACATTACAATCAAATGCAATAATGTATTCCATTCTGTTGCTGATGCTTCAAAGATTCTCAAGGATGTATCCAGTTTTGGGACAGTAGAGCTGACTACATGTAGGAAGCATTTTGTTTCTGTCAAAACCGCAGATTTCTGATGATTTGTATGTATACCTATTGCACCCCAATCAAAAGGGCTAAACAAATGTCTCTATTCATAAGCAAATGGAGTCTATGTACATGTATAACATTATCATTGTGTTTAATGTTTCCTTTATTACCTGAAATGTTTTAAGTTTCCGTTTATTGAATGTAATTTAAACTTCAGTTTGGAAGTATTCAAGTAAGCCTATAATGGAGATTTGTACACACATTACCAAACACAAATATCAGTATGTGGGGGTAACAGTAACTTTGTAAATTACATAAAAAGAGTTTTTAAAGGTGAAGAAATAAAATATCATCCTAGATATTTACATGTTATGTTAATATTATACTGACAATTAACATACATAAAAATCATGTAAAAATATTATTCGTCTGGGGGTCAAAATCAAGGTTAAAGGAAAGGTCAAAGGTCATAGCATTTACATTGCTCCAATAATATTTTGATACCATTTTTGAATTCCTCTTTGAATTTCTTTTTGAATGGTACCAGTTTCACAAAAATTGGTCAACGGCAGTTCAGGCGCATTGTGCCGTTGAAATGGAAGGTCACACCCATTTTTGCCAAAACGAATAAAAAAGGGCGGGCCATAGCTCCAAAAACCGACGGACCGTTTACGCTAATTTTTTTTGTTTCATGGGAAGGTAATGTTAAACTTTATGTGTACCAAATTTGAGCAAATTCTGAGACGGTAGGGTGTAACCCATTGGGTGAATTGGCATTGAATGACCCCTTGCCTAATCTGGTTTTATGTGTGTCAATTCTTTGGTGCTAATTAAGCTATTGTGACGTATATTGTTGCTCCGCGTATCCATTGTTATTAACTTTTGGGCGCACCATTTTGCTGTTATTACGTGCTAGCGCAACAAGGCAATCGATAGAATCGATACTCTCCCCATTCATTTAACATGGGCTTTACCCTCCAAAAACCGAGAGTTATAAATATATGTACAGTATAACAAATTGAAGGTAGGTCATGTGGTACCGACCTAGCCAATCGTAACGCCCACTACTATACCACTATTTACTATAAACAAATAAAGTATTTATATGTTATTCTCTTTTGAACCAGTAACCATTGGCGTTCAGTGAGCAAAGGTTTTAAACACGATCATATTATCTAGCCTTTGAAATACAGGCTGCATGATTCTGAATTCATTGAATTTAACGAACCCCCAAAACATTAGTTAGAAGGGAATGAATATTATCGAGAGTGCTTAAAACCAATGAGCTAACTCTTAAAACACTTATTATAAGTAGTCCTTTGAGTTCAATATAATTTTATAGCATATCTGAATTATAGCTGAGGATTTCTTTCATAAACAATTTTGTTTTTGTCAATACATTTTGAAGATTATCTTAATTATTAATGACATTGATAGACATTGCTACTTTGAATCTGAGGGGGCTCAACTCTCCTGTACGCATATCTCTTGTTTTTACTACATGTACATAAATCCAACTTTCGTTTTTATAATCATTCTTTCTTACCTTTTCTCCCTTTCTTGCACAGGAGCCTGAAGTCTTCAGTCGCAATGGCCTCCGCTACTAGACCAGTATCTTATGTTCACTCGCGTGTCCAGTGTGATATCTGCCATGAACATCAAGCTCGACATTATTGTGATCATGACGAATGCAAAGAGCATATGTATATCTGTGACAATTGCCTATTTTTTCACAACAAATACAAGGAAAATCATTGTGATTGTCTCCAGAGGGTGTTAGTCAGTGTGGTGGACAGTTACTGCTACAAGCCAGGACATTCAGACCGTCATGCCAGTCACTTGTGTGTCTCCTGCAAGAAGCCTGTTTGTGACGATTGCCGCGACAGTCACCATGACAAGGGCCATCCGTTTACAGAGATCCAGAGCGCTGTTGCTGCATTAAAGAACAAGCTCAGTGACAGCTTAGATGAGCTAAAAGACGAAGTGAGAAGACAGAACCAGAACTGGTGTGAATCTGCTTCAGACATTGAGAAATTAATTGATCACAAGTTTGAGGAGTTAAGCCTGGATGTGAAGACAAGTACTGAGAACACTGTGAAGCTTGTGGAGGATCATGGAAGAAGGATGCAGGATCAGCTGAAGGATATAAAGCAGCAGATGCTCAAGAAAGCTCAGTCTTCGATCGTACCTCTCCATCATGACCAAACAGCCGCATCTTCAGAGGTCATCTTTGAAGCTCAAAACATCATTGATTGTAAAGATGCAAGAAACATTTTGTCAAAGGGGAATATGACTCTACAATGCACTGCCAAAGAAGTGGAGAATACAAAAATAAATGAATTGTTGTACCGTAGTCATTTCAGGTCAAGAATATCTCGTATGAGGATGATCCCCGAAGAGACTGCCTATGACCTAGGTCAGGTAAGATGTAAGTGGGAGCAGGTTTGTAGCTGTCCATTCAGTGATGTCTCTACACAGTCCTTTCTAGCCCCACTTCCAGGAGGGGGTTATGTTATGGTTGCATCGTATCCTGCACCCCAACCCAATACATCTATAGAGGATTTTGTTGCTGCTAACAGTCGAGAGCTTGTAGAAAGAGGTCCCAATGATACCAAGCTTTCCTTCTTTACAGGCACCGGAGAGCTTACACAAGTGAAGGACATTGGAATGCTCATGGAAAATGAGAAAGTAAGGGGAATCGCAGTTCTTACTTGTGGGAAGATAGCTGTTTTAGGACTGTACATCCAGATGTATACCCTGGATCTAAAGCCATGTGGGGTTATTAGGCCTAAGCCATCTACAGGTCGTCACTGGGGATCCATTGGTGTTGGACCCTCTGGCTCACTCCTAGCTGGTGACTGTGTCAATAACTGCATTGATGTCCTGTCAGCAGATGGATTAATTCTTCGGTCCATTAGATGTCCTGGGGTGGTACCTTGGCAGCTCCATGCTTGTCCTTCTGGAAAATTTGTCATCTCACAAGTAGGTATTCATGCAGCTGAAGCTATGATTAAAATCCTGAAGGAAGATGGAAGTGTTGTATTGTCACTCTCAGACGAATCTTGGGACAATGTATACTGTTCCGCCGACAGCTTTGGGAATCTTTACATTGCCTATGTTGTAGTAGAAAACAAGGTTGCCAGTGTAGCAGTTAACGCAAGGTTAAACATTGTTAGGTATACTCCTGAAGGAAAACGACAGGAAACAATCCTGGAGAATGAGATCATAGAAAAGTGTATGCCTCTCAGCATAGCTGCACATAAAGATGGAACACAGATAGCGCTCTGCTCCACCGAGCGCTTGTTCATCTTCGAGTAGAGTATGTGCTTATAACTCCTGAAGTTGTAGTTTGTCCCTTCAGGATATCTCCTTGACCTTGCTTCTGGACCATGTACTTGTACCCAATGCAGTATTGTGCCTTCTCAATCACATTCCAGGATAAAATACCCACAGGAATCCAAGATGCTTCATGAATAGACTCTTTCAAATCAAGATTAAAGATATACTTGTTTGTGTCTTATGCTCCCAGAGAATTCTCTTATGCCAGAACCAAAGCCAAAGTATAGGCCTATATGCTAACTTGACGGAGAAACAGTCTACTTTGACATCTCTGCTGGTGTACTACAAGGTGACACACTTGTACCATTTCTATTTGTTGTTTTGGGCTATGCACTGAGATCTGCCATTGATTGAAGAGAGGACCGATGTGTTGGCTGAGTGGATAGAGCATCTGCCTCATAACCAGGTGGTCGTGGGTTCGATCCCCGGTCGTGTCATACCAAAAGACGTTAAAAAATGGGAGTTGCTGCTACCCTGTTTGGCATTCAACAAGTAAGGCATAGAGCAATGTCAATCTGGCTCAGTGGCTGCCGGGCCCACGATTAATTGGGCAAAATAAATTTACGTTTCACCTTTCAGGACTTTGTTTCAGACAATAAAATTTGGAGCATTTTTTTTTTTGGAGCATTGGAGCAAATTTGGAGGAGAAGCTTTTGATTTACCCTTGTACCTCTGTGTAGGCGATGGGTTCCTCTAGTAGTGTGAACTGATGTCAGCTTTGATGATGACATAGCCCTTAACATCTGACACTGTAAGAAAGGCAAATGATTTTCTCCTGGCAGAAGAGAAAGGGTGTAGAGCTTAGGAAATTTAGCTGCATCTGAATGACATTGCAGATTCAGTGTGTGCGCGTTACGGGCGATCATATTTGTAGTTCCAACACTTTCATCTTGTTTTACAATGCGCCTCGGAAGACAGATGGCGCTATATAAATGTGTTATTATTATTATTATTATTATTAGCAATGCCAAGGAGATGAATGTGTTTGCTCACAACACCAATTTAATGCTGTAACCATTTAATATGTCTTTGCATGAAATTTCAAAGTAATTTAAGAGATTGTGTCATAATATTTGCATAGTTGACAATATCAGATGGATCTTACTCGTGGTATTGTAAGTAGTATAATAATCATTTATTGTGAGGTTAAATTCTATGACATGTACATAGTAATAGCATTTACATTCTACTTGTCATCAACCTCGGCCTAACATAATATATGTGTATAAGTGCAGCAAAATGTTCATGTACTTAATACTCCATATTTATATTAATTATGATCATTAGATACATTTGGAGAACTGCCTTCTTAATAGCTATTGAGCACTCTGTACAGGATACAATTGTAGCATTCACAAATATTGCGTGAAAATCAGTATCAGTATCATCAACTGATCATAGTTGTGGCCCAATATTATTAGGACCACAGATATATTTGTTGTTTTCTGTATATGTCTCTAATTGATAATGAATTGAGCAATTCCAAGCGAGAAAATATTGGACATTTTTTACATTCCAGCCTTATCATTTAAAAATGTAACAAGAAGGGGTGTTTTTATGAGAAAAAATGCAATGTTAAATAATAATTGAACAGAGTGATTCATGTATTTTAGGGAAAATATATAGAATAAATTCATGTAGGACCTTGTAGTGTAGTAGTAATAAATTTTCTTTGAAATTTATGATCCCATCTATGTAGGCCTAATTTTTATAATCTTTACATGGAGATAAAGCTTCACAGGCTTTTATTTTTTTAATCAGGATAGTTTTCTGGTCATGAGAGTGTGGTTTCCTTTTTTTATTTCAAGGAAATTGCAATGTGTAAGTTGACTGGATGTGAATTAATGAATGGTCCGTCATACAACTGTTGAAGGGATATAGACTCATACCTACTTTGATCAATAGATTTCGAAGTAAAACATTTTGTCTTTTGCATTTGTGCCAAGTAATATCCTATTTACACAATCTCTGTGTAATCTGAAAATAGCTTTGATATAGGGGGACCTACATTTTGTGTTAAGACTATGTAGTTTATATATTTATGAATCAAATTCATGATGACCAATTTTTAAATTTATACTTGAGCTATTGTCTATGATATGAAAATACTTGATATCATGAAGTTATAATATAATGTTTTTACTTTTGATTAAAATATTTAAGTGTACACTTGTAGAGCAAAAGGGGAAATTTTGCAGAGAAAGAAAATGGTGGACCTGTATGCCATTGTAACTCTAATGCAGAAGCAACAACTTAATTATGTCATTACAAATGTAGCTTACACATATTTAAGGTTTTTATCAAGGTTTAATACATGTCGATGGTGTCAAATCTAACTCATTCCTTATGACTCCATTTTTGATAACGCCAGGAGAAAATATGTCAGCATGTGCTTAACTGGATCATATGATTAATTTCTATTTTATAATCATTCTATTTTAGACAAAAATCTTTACTAGTGTTTTTCCGCAGTGGAACTGACGGAATCATATGTCACTTCAAAGGCTGTTGAATACATTGCAGGGGCCGCGGTGCGTTTAAGAAAGTGGAGGGGCTGAGCCGAAAGTGGAGGGACTGAACAGGCTGAAAATCACAAAGCTATGGTTTTTTCCCGTTTTTGTATATGTTTGCTGCATAAAGTTCCGCGGCCACTGTATTGGGAATTCTATAGTACATAAGTGGCGACTGCTTGAATTAATCTGTTGCCGTTTGTGACTCCATTCTGAAGCTCTGTGGTTTTTTCTGATTTTAACATGTACAGTCAATAAACGGTTTTCAAATTATAAGGGGGCCGCGCATCCCGTGCGCCCCCGCCTGGATCCGCCACTGCTGATGCTTTTGCAATACCTAGGACATCTCATGAATTGCCCACTCAACCAATCGCATACATGCATTTTCTGCACTTATGACATATCAACAGAAAATGTATTTGAAATATCAGTAGTAAATGTATTTAAAATATCAATAGTTTAAATGTATTTGGAATAATCTACAGTGCAATCATGGCAACAATCCTATATCAGAAGTGAATTTTACTGCCATTTTTATAGTGTGAAATAATGTTTTTTTCCTTTTGTCAGAAATGACAACAAAAATAAATTATTTGTTGATTGTCTGTTGGACATACATTATGTATTGTACATTTTATTTGAATTAAATTCAAGATTAGCTACATGTAGTACTTTTCTTTGCTTTCATTTATTTCATACATTGATTGGGAGCCAAGAGAGGGAGAGAGGGTTAGAAATGAAGGTACATTATAACATGTACAAGCATGTACTGAATAGGAGGAGAGGGAGGGAAAGGAAGAACAAGAAGAAGGAAGAGTGAAAGAGAAAGAAAGAAAGGAAAGTACACATGTACAAGCATGTACTGGAGAGGAGGAGAGGGAGGGAAGAAAGAACAAGACAGAGGAAGAGATAAAGAGAAAAGAAAGGAAGGAACCAATGTACAAGCATGTACTGGAGAGGGGGAGAGGGAGGGAAGTAAGAACAAGACAGAGGAAGAGAATGAGAAAGAAAGGAAATGACCCATGTACAAGTATGTACTGGAGAGGAGGAGAGGGATAGAAAGGAAGAACAAGACAGAGGAAGAGATAAAGGGAAAGAAAAGAAGGGACACATGTACAAGCATGTACTGGCAAGGAGGAGAGGGAGGGGAAAAAGAACAAGACAGAGGAAGAGATAAAGAGAAAAGAAAGGAAGGAACCAATGTACAAGCATGTATTGGTGAGGGGGAGAGGGAGGGAAAGAAAGAACAAGACAGAGGAAGAGATAAAGAGAAAGGAAATGACACATGTACAAGCATGTACTCGAGACGAGGAGAGGGAGGGAAGGTAGGAACAAGACGGAGGAAGAGATAAAGGGACCCATGTACAAGCATGTACTGGAGGGGAGGAGAGGGATAGAAAGTAAGAACAAGACAGAGGAAGAGATAAAGGGACACATGTACAAGTATGTATTGGTGAGGGGGAGAGGGAGGGAAGAAAGAACAAGACAGAGGAAGAGATAAAGAGAAAAGAAAGGAAGGAACCAATGTACAAGCATGTATTGGAGAGGTGGAGAGGGAGGAAAGAAAGAACAAGACAGAGGAAGAGATAAAGAGAAAAGAAAGGAAGGAACCAATGTACAAGCATGTACTGGGAAGGAGGAGAGGGAGGGAAAGTAGGAACAAGACAGAGGAAAAGATAAAGAGAAAGAAAGGAAGGGACACATGAACAAGCATGCTGGAGAGGGGGAGAGAGATAGAAAGGAAGAACAAGACAGAGGAAGAGATAAAGAGAAGAGAAAGGAAGAACACATGTTCAAGCATGTACTGGAGAGATGGAGAGGGAGGGAAAGTAGGAACAAGACAGAGGAAGAGATAAAGAGAAAGAAAGGAAGGGACACATGTACAAGCATGTACTGGAGAGGGGGAGGGGGAGGGAAGAAAGAACAAGACAGAGGAAGAGAATGAGAAAGAAAGGAAATGACCCATGTACAAGTATGTACTGGAGAGGAGGAGAGGGATAGAAAGGAAGAACAAGACAGAGGAAGAGATAAAGGGAAAGAAAAGAAGGGACACATGTACAAGCATGTACTGGAGAGGAGGAGAGGGAGGGAAAAAAAGAACGAGACAGAGGAAGAGATAAAGAGAAAAGAAAGGAAGGAACCAATGTACAAGCATGTACTGGAGAGGGGGAGAGGGAGGGAAAGAAAGAACAAGACAGAGGAAGAGATAAAGAGAAAAGAAAGGAAGGAACCAATGTACAAGCATGTATTGGTGAGGGGGAGAGGGAGGGAAGGTAAGAACAAGACAGAGGAAGAGATAAAGAGAAAGAAAGGAAATGATACATGTACAAGCATGCTGGAGAGGGAACAAGACAGATGAAGAGATAAAGGGAAAGGAAGGTACACATGTACAAGCATGTACTGGAGAGGAGGAGAGGGAGGGAAGGTAGGAACAAGACAGAGGAAGAGATAAAGGGAAGGGATGGGACACATGTACAAGCATGTACTGGGAAGGAGGAGAGGGAGGGAAAGTAGGAACAAGACAGAGGAAAAGATAAAGAGAAAGAAAGGAAGGGACACATGAACAAGCATGCTGGAGAGGGGGAGAGAGATAGAAAGGAAGAACAAGACAGAGGAAGAGATAAAGAGAAAGGAAGAACACATGTTCAAGCATGTGAGAGATGGAGAGGGAGGGAAAGTAGGAACAAGACAGAGGAAGAGATAAAGGGAAAGGATGGGACACATGTACAAGCATGTACTGGAGAGGAGGAGAGGGAGGGAAGGTAGGAACAAGACAGAGGAAGGGATAAAGGGAAAGGAAGGGACCCATGTAAAAGCATGTACTGGAGAGGAGGAGAGGGAGGGAAAGTAAGAGCAAAACGGGGAAGAGAGAAATGACAGTACACATGAACAAGGAGGAAAAGTAGGAACAAGACAGAGGAAGAGATAAAGAGAAAGAAAGGAAATGACCCATGTACATGCATGTACTGGAGAGGGGGAGAGGGAGGGAAGAAAGAACAAGACAGAGGAAGAGATAAAGGGAAAGGAAGGGACCCATGTACAAGCATGTACTGGAGGGGAGGAGCCCGGGGAGGAGAGGGATAGAAAGTAAGAACAAGACAGAGGAAGAGATAAAGGGACACAGTCATGTACAAGCATGTCCTGGAGAGGAGAGGGAGGGAAGAAAGAACAAGACAGAGGAAGAGATAAAGAGAAAAGAAAGGAAGGAACCAATGTACAAGCATGTAACTGGAGATGGGGAGAGGGAGGGAAGGTAAGAACAAGACAGAGGAAGAGATAAAGAGAAAAGAAAGGAAGGAACCAATGTACAAGCATGTATTGGAGATGGGGAGAGGGAGGGAAGGTAAGAACAAGACAGGAAGAGATAAAGAGAAAGAAAGGAAGGGACACATGTACAAGCATGTACTGAAGGAGAGGGAGGGAAGGTAGGAACAAGACAGATGAAGAGATAAAGGGAAAGGAAGGGACCCGTGTACAAGTATGAATTGGAGAGAAGGAGAGGGAGGGAAGAAAGAACAAGATAAAGAGAGAAACATATAGAAAGAATAAGAGAGAGAGAGAACAAAGAGAAAGAGTGTTTGGGGGAGTTGATAATAAATGGAATAACGTGGTATACAAACTTTTATCTCATTGGCTGATGAAATACAAATATATACATGTACACTATATGTTATAACAGAGAGTAAGATACATGTTTGAGTACCCAAAATAAAGGCAATTGTGTGTTACTATTTGCTGCTTTTTTTAAACCCAGAATCTAAAAATATCAAATCAAAACAAGTAAATCAGTATGCAATATGTGTTGTTGTTGTTTTGTTTTGGTTTGTTGTTGTTGTTGTTGTTGTTGTTGTTGTTGTTTTTTTTTTT
>CALNVZ010003432.1:29034652-29082937 GCA_940671915.1 Paracentrotus lividus
GTGAAATGATGCCCCGACTTCTTGTGCTTATTTTCTTTATTCATATTGTTTTGGGAAATTCTCAATTCAATCTTCACTTCTTATTTTGGTACTGAAAGAGACCAATTATTCATTCTTGTAAAATCATAGCAAATTTCGATTTCAAAGTTTGTTCAATTTAACCCAAAAAAAGGATGAATACATGAATGCCAAATTAAGAATTTTGTTTGTATATTTCTTTTTAAAGCTAAAGAAAACAATGTTTTATCTGGTTTCTTCAATACATACAACCCAAGCAAATGAATCGTTTTCAAACTAGTGATATAACCCTTCTGATTAAACTTGAAAGACGTACCGTATATACAGTCTGTGTCAAATAAAATGGTAAAAGTGGAAAACATTTTTTTACGGTATGAAAATTAATCACATTCTAAAAGTGTTTGATATTATCATAAAGTAGGAAAATCAGATTTTCTTCTCCAATTTTTTTCATTTCATATGGTGATCTCGAGATATGACCATTTTTCTATTATCAAGAAAAAATTTAATTTGTGCATGCTTTTCTATGGGTTTCGCACATAATAGCCATGAATTCAACGCAACGAAACAAGGGATGTGTGTAATTTCGATAAGCTCATCGCCGCACAAAATTTAGCATAACTTTTGTTTTACAAAAGCAAATTGTACAAAACAAAGGGCATCAGAAAGGAGAATATTTCGGCTTTAAGTTGGTCCCACATACACACATGATTTAAGAAGATTTCATACCTAAATAATTTTTTCCCGACTGTACCAGTTTTTTTTTTTACACAGACTGTATGTACATAAAATTCTGGTACCATTCTTTACATTGAAAAGAAAGAGTCAAAACACAGGAAATAATTTGATGTTTTTATCGTCAAGTATTTATTTACACAATACATAAAAATCATAATTCAGTTGGCAAGCATAGTAAAGTATTATATACATGGTAATGTAATGCATACATAAACGTAAAGACAGGTACAAAGAGTAGACAAGCAATTTTTGTAAAAATCAATTTACATAAGCAACGCCCTGTAACATAAAGTTATGATACCATTGCAAATCAGTAGTTGTCTCTAATGATCATTGTTGCATGGATTTAATGTGGAAAAGTCTAACTGTGAACCAATCAAAATGGTTGATTAAAATTTGCAATTGATCAAAATAGTGCACAGATCATGGAATACCAAAATGATCATTCTTGATTTGCCTACCATTAGAAAGTTTATTTATTCACCTCATTTTATTACTATCCAATTGTTTAAGGTGATGGCACAGAACCCCTTAATACAAGGAAAAATGAAAAGATGAAAATGCATTGTTACTTTTTAAATTTGAGTTCTTATTTCAATACGCACTCATGCTTCAAAAAAAAAAGTAATAGACAATGGCCCGAATTCTTGACAGCAGCCTAACTTTAAGTCTAGCTTAAATCTGTGGTTTAACTATGACTTGCTAAGAGGGAATCAATCTGTTTTTGTTGCATGTTCCTATCACCTTCACTGAATTCTGAAATCATGTTTTAATTGTAAGGGAAACTTTTGTACTTATTATTCTCAAGCAGTTTTTAATAGTTTCACTACCAAAAATTATGATGAATTGAACATCTTCTTTTTGGGATTGGATCCCTTTTAGCAGGCCGTAGTTAAACCACAGCTTTAAGCTGGGCTTAAAGTTAAGCGGGTTTTGAGAATACGGGCCAATGAGCCCTATAGCCATTCAATTTGCAACTCTTTTGCCCCATATTCAGATGTATCATCCATTGAAGTATGAAATCACCTGGACAAATAATTTATAAATTTAAAGGCAAATAATAGACTTGAAAATGAGTTAGTAAAGAAATAGGGAACAAAGAAATCACTATTTTGTCAAATGCTATCAAAGAAATTTTGTTGAAAGATTTAGATAAAATCAAGAGGGAATTAAATAGATTGAGAGGTATATATTTCCTTTCAGCAGCCTATGGAATCATCACTGGTTTCTGCCTGTGTCAATAAAACCCCAAAACAAATCTGTAATTGGAAAAGATTGATTTTATTTTATTTTATTTATTTTTTTTTGGGGGGGGGAGGGGGGGGGGGTTGGAAGTTTTTTCCCAAAGGTTAGAACAAAGTAAATTTATCTTTTTAACCAAACTGGTTTGCCTAAATATATATCAATAACTTAATATATCATGAATAATTGCAACATAAATGTCAAGTACACTCGTGTTCAGCTATCAGCAATTAGAATAATATCATATATTTTTCTATCTATAATATATTCAATATACCTCTATTTCTTTTTTATTTTTATATACACTATACACCAGTTTGTCTGTTTCATTTTTTTTTCAATCTAAAACAACGGACATACACACATAACACTGGATAAGGACTGTAGGTCATGCTAACTAATAAATAAATGACTTTTATACATGGTATTTCATAATCATAACATATGTTAAGGAAATAAATAAAACTTTTTTTCTATAATAAGTCAGAATAATCTCATTTATTATTTTAGAAGAATATCAAATTTTGGACATGATTTTATGTCTGTGAATGTATTCAAACAAAACATACCCCAGTATGAAATATGTGGCAGGATATCATCATAATCATGATTTCAAAACATTTCAGATCAAAGGGAAAGAATGCCTGCATATTGCTGTAAATAGATATTTTCATCAATGTAATAGTTGCAACAGTTTAAAATAAAAATAAAATATTTCATTGATAATAAAAGCATAATTAATCAAAGAAGGGGAGGGGATCTTCTGTAACTATAAAAAAAAATTATAAAAAAAAACCCACTGGCTACGCAGCCCCTGTTACAACAGAATTCAATGGCTTCAGAAGTCTGTTGAATAAATCACTTGATGAAAACAGGTTTGTTTACATGCTGTAAAGGCCACTGCACACTATACAACTTTTGGTCGCACGATACAACTGACTGACTTTAGATCTGGGGATGTTTCACAAAAAGTTAGACTAGTTGCTCTTAAATTCTATGCGCATATTGTAATGTAACGCACAATCTAATTGATAGACTTCTCAATGGCGCGCATCTCCAGGGCATGATTGGGCCAATAAATTGATGCATGACGTATTGCACACAACTAGGGATTGAACAGTGATTTTTAAGTCTACTTAACTCTTTGTGAAACACACCCAAGAACTAACATAGCATGTATAATTCACACGAGCTATTTCATTTCGGCTCCAAAGTTGGTCAATCGTGCAACAGAAGTCGATAAGAGTGTGGAGGCAACTCCTTCTTGATTTTCATTCTCTTGTAATTTTGCATGATACGTTGTATAGCAGCAGGTCATGGCTTTGACCCGACCTTGTTTCTACTTGTTGTTGATAGAGGGCGCCAGAGCTTTAAGCTGCTTCAAGACGGTGTCCATAAGCTTCTTGCGATCCCGCTCGTTCTTCTTGAATGTCGTGAAGAGGTTTTTCTTCTTGTCGGTGTCACGCATTCTGAGGTTTAGAGAAAGAAGAATCAATTAGTGTTTTATCATGCACGAAGGAGTAAATATTGTATTTGTAATCTCCTGTTCACAATAGAAATATTTCAAGAAATATGCGGGTACATTTAATCAAACATTGGTAACAACAAGAGGATAGATAATTCACGAGTTCCTGACAAATATTACATTTACCCGTAGATCTACAATATAATCTCAGACAAACTAAGTTCCTAAGTCACTCTCAAAACATTTTCATTAAGCATTCCAATAAATAAAGTAAGGCAAAAACACTTGACAATTATGATCCCTTTTCAATGAACAGGTTTTTTTTGCATAATCAAATATTAAGCGAAGCTTAGGGCACAATCTGTATATCTATAAAGAAGCAAGTTTTTTTTTTCTCTCTAAATATTCTCAAAATGTGGTTCTAAGCTCACCATGCAAGCAATTCTACTTCCCATTCTTTCCCCCAAGGTTAAAATCAAGAAAATATACATCGAAACAAAATGGAATGATTTTAACAATCAAAGGCCTTGCATGCTTTCATTACTAGTTGACTCATTAAGACCTTTTCAAGATTTAGAGCCCTTTTTTATATCAAAGTCGGGTTGAAGAAGATAAGCAATCTGAATAGTCAACTGACGATAAGTGGGTGCATTTGATTCTCCATGACATATCGCCTAATTGTGTTACTGTTTTTCATCAAGACTTTTTGAACACACTTTTTGCTGAAATATTTGAAAAGGATTTGTTGGTGCCCATAAAAGCATGGAAATGGTGAGTAAAAAAAGCTGACCTGTCTTATAAAACAAAACATGCATTTTTTGATCGGGTGTTACAGATCGGTATAGTCAGTGCGATATTAGTAATGCCATTGCCCTGTTGGGGATTGCATTATCACTTCCACTGACTAGATAGACTTCATGCAATGACAGTGCATTACTTGTATAATAATGAACAATTAAAAAAAAAAAAAGGTTTAACAGACAGTGGATTATCATTTGTATAAAAATGAACAATTTAATGAAAGAAGTTTGGTGATTATAGGCAGTATAACAGCACTTACTTCTCTAGGACGTTGATGGCCGTCTGTGCATTGACCCTGCAGTATTTACCCGTTGACTGACCATAGTCTGCAAAATAAGATGACCAATCCCAAGCCATGAAGAGATCCAAGAGCTGACGAAGCTCTAAGAAGACCATCTGAAGAGCTCCGTCTCGGAAGCCAGGAACAGGCTCAGAATTCGCAAACTCTGTTTGGGTAAAAAAAAAGGGAAAAAGTAGAGTTAAATTATGAGAATGACTAAGAGACGGCATTATATTATTCCAAAATAACATAAAACTATCTTTACAGCTCACAATAATTTTGTTTACTTTTCCCCTTAGAGATTCCTTTTAACCATTTGAAACCTAGGGCTTTTTTTTTTTTTTTTTTGGGGGGGTGGGGGGGCCAGCGGGATGCAGTATAATTTTCCTTAAAGGCCACTGTCCAGAGTGTATGCCTTTAAAATATGTGAGACAAGATGAATCCTCGACCGCGCGCGGTCGAAATATATGCCTCAGCCATTGCCAGATCAGAAATATGTAGCAGTTTCTTCATTTCATTTTCCTTCAAGCAAAGACATCTTTGAATTTGACCTTTGACCTTGTGACCCCAAACATTCTTAAATCATAGTCCCTCCTAAATTGTTGACCTACATACTCCAGAATCTAATAAGATTGTCTTCATAAGGCAATATCTAACTCAATACACAGAATTTCACATTTTGACCTCTGTGACCCATGACCTTTGACCTACATACTTCAAAATCTAATCAGATCATCTTCTTATGATGATACATACTATCCCCAAGATTGAAGTTGATAGCTCAAGTGGTTCTTGAGATATCGTGGTAACGGACTCAATACATTGAATTTTACAATTTGACCTTTGTGACCCTTGACCTTTGACCTACATACTCCAAAATCTAATCAGATCATCTTCTTATGGTGATACATACTATCCCCAAGTTTGAAGTTGATATCTCAAGTGGTTCTTGAGATATCGTGGTAACGAGCAAACGGGACGGACGGACGGACGGACAGACAGACGGACGGACGGACGGACAACCCGAAAACATAATGCCTCCGGCACCACCTTCGGTGGGCGGAGGCATAAAAATATTTTCAGTAGAACACCGAAAGATGGCACTTTTGCAAATCACAAATCGTTTTAAGTGAAACTGCCTTATGACATTCCGTGTTTCAATCATGTGAATAAAATTTGCATACTGTGCAATTCACGAAAATGTGCAAATAATTGAGGGTTCAAAGGATACTCACGTTCACATTGTATGACATCTAAGCTGAATTGCTGGATGGCCCCCATAGACACAAACCTGGTGTTAGAGTCTAGTAGGAAGTACATGAGAGATGATGCCAAATGCTTGCACGTTGACATGCATGCTGTCTGCGCCACTTTCCCCTGCAAAGATATCAACAATATAGAGAGTATGAAGGGATTTAGCAACTACCAAAACAAGTACAAAAGGAACTGAAATCAGAAAAATCTATTTGTGCTGCCCGTAATTACAAACTACTGAAAGTTTCAGGACAAATGGGAGTCAAAGGCTAGGCATATGGGCATATTGCACAATAAAAAAATTCCAACGCCTTCAGTTGACAGCATACAGGGACCTCATAACACAGAATACTGTATGCTGAACGTTCTGTGCAGTGCTGAAAAGAATGCCGTTTGAAAAGCGTTATGGTAACGGTTTTCAAAATTTCAATATGAAATCATAGATCTCCTGATAGTATAGAAAATAATTGTCTTGTAACTTTCAAGGGATTCCTGGCTGACTTATACGTTTACAATCTTGTTGGCAAAATGAGCTAAATCAATGAATTACAAGTTCCATTCTCATTCAATGTTACTGGATACATTTAAAAGCCCATCGCTGTTTCCATTAAACATTCGTATCAAATTAAACGTTAACCCTTTAACACCTAACTGCCCATCATCTTACTCACTGTTTGTCTGGAGTCAATTCATTGATATCAAAGAGATATAAAATAACGATTCGATATCATCAGGTAAAGAAAAGGAATACAGTTTGAATTTTCACATAAATATCTTATTATTAAGAAACATGTCCGTTGATTTTGACAGTTCCTGCATATATGCAACATCGATTGTTGAATAATTCAATTCTTAAGAGTTAACTAATGTTGCAATTTTGCACATTTGTACAATTAAATTTAACAATCATAATTAGTTTTCTTAGTCACCTTTGCATCGGGGGGGGGGGGGGGAAGATATAACATGTATTAGATGAGCTAACGAATGACTGAATACTTTGGCAACATCTAAAGAAAATTTTCCAGTAAAAACAGTGCAATAAGTGAAATCAGAATCTGAAGAAATTATCAATAAAACAATTGTAATTTCTATCACCTCAAAATTTACCCAGTTTGCAAAGAGCTTAGAACATGATTTTATAGCAATAAGGTTATGTAGAAATTGTATACTGAGGCAATGTATGCCTATCAACCTACAGTTGAGGCCATAAATTTACATACACCTAGGAAATTCAATGAAACTTGTTCATTTCCAAGCATCAAAAAATTTACTGTATCTTCAGAAATAGAAGTAGTACCATGACAAACTTGGTATCAAATAAAAGAGTTTATCAAGCTCTTTCACGTGACTAGAATGCCGATCGGACTAAAGTTTATTTTAAGTGGAATTTTCTTTGTAGAAAAGAAGTAATATTTGTGCCAAATTTATTTGAATGTTAGTAATTATATTCCCAAAAATCGTTTCACAGCAACATATAAATGTCAAATCTATGATTGGTATTACATTTTCTATCGTGCTATGTCACCACAAAACAAAAAAGTGCAACCTGAAATGTTTGTATAGAGAGAAAATGAGCACAAATATGAAATGCTTTGGTCATAATTTTTAAAAAGTTTGTCTGAAATATGAATATTTTTGTGGGGAATATGACACATAAATATTCGTCAGCTCCTGATGACATGCCAGTGTGTTGAAAGAGCATGATGTACTAATTTGTTTGATACAAAATTTGGCATTATAGCACATACATCTTTTAAGATACAGTAAATCTTATGATGCTCGGCAAGAGCACAATTTTCATTGAATTTCCTGGGTGTATGTAAACTTCTGGCCTCAACTGTGTATGACAAAGAACAGAAATACCAGTATATTTCATTTAGTACATGTATGATACATTGTGGTCTTGAAAAGGAAGGAAAAAAAACCAGGAAATTCTATACTAGTAACCAGAATAAAGGATATCCTGTCTTATAATAATTCATAATACATTCACAGTGCATTACTGCTGATGCACATTGATATTGGTAAGTGTTTTCTCATAACACATGCACTCATATGTGACAATAATACTGAAATATTGTGGTATTTTAATACAAAAAGTAGTGTTTGATACACATTGTTAAACCTCTATACGATGTGCTCTTGTGATAAAAGGGGAATCAAACCTTTGTTTTAAACAAGTTCAGTTGTGTAAAAGCAAAAAATAAGAGGTTATTCTGTGAAAGCCAAAGTAATTTGAAACAAATCCTATATTTACCATCTATTACGTAGTCTTCAGGTTCTCCAATTATTATTTTTTTTATTGTACTTTTTTAGAATTCAAAATAACTTGCTATCAAGTTTGGATTTCTCTCTAACGACATAGTGGCTCCAGCTTTCATGAGGAGTGAATCATAATTTGCTGACCCCAGACTTTGTGAAAAGCACTGGAAATAACTGTCTTGAAGCTAAATTTCTGGACCACATCAAAACAATCTGTACCAAACCGGAGAGCTTCGGGCATGATCGACTAGGGAATGTGAGATTTAATGACTTTACCAGATGGTGCGATGGGTGGAATATACAAGGCATTACATAAGGTCTGTCAGTGGTCAGGTGATGGAAAACACTCGTTACTGGGTAAACATCCATGGTGTTAAATTACCCATGGGAGCTCACGACCTACTGTCTTTAAAGTGAAACAGTTTAGTGTGATATCAATCTAGAATATCACACAGGTGATTTATAGATCTGCATCTATAAATGGTGAATAAAGAGTGCCTGTGATGCATACAACACTTAAGTACAAGAATAAAACAATTAGTCAGTTAATTTTCCTTGCACACCCTCATTTAACATCCAAATTATGAGAAAGTCCCTCTCAAAGAGAGAGAAAGAAAGGGAAGAGGGAAAGAGAGAGAGAGAGAGATGGGTAGAGGGGGGGGGGGGAGAAAAGGAAAGGAAAAGCAATAGATAGTGATGCTATTAAACTGAATAGAATTTGACAAAGAAGTAGAAGAGAAAGACGGTTAGAGATGAGGCATAATGATGTAATGTAAGAGAGGTGACATACATGTATCAGAATATCATAGATAGAAGTAATGGGTGGGTGAGCCAATAGTGAAAGAAACCACGCAACCCACAGTCATAAATGTACAAACAGATGATAAGTGTGTAAAGACACTTTAATTCAGTTTTATTATCATTGTCGTAATATGTGGTTTACGAGTACAAGGAAGTTCTACATTTATCTTAGTCTTTGCTCAAAATCAGTGCTATGAAGATACACACACAAAACATATGTAAAATGTTAAAAACCCCAATTTCAACAAATTTCAATTTCAAATGAACAATGTTCATGATGACTAGAGCACTAAAAGGTAATTTCGTACCAGTGATGCTCTCATGATTGCTGGTTCTAAACAATCTACATAAAAATATAGTAACATGATTTCACTAGGACCTGTCCTTGTATGTGCCCAAGTCCAGCCCGTCTGGACCGCATTCAGACTAAAACTTATGCACAGGTTTTTTTGTTTGGAACCCGTAACAGGGAAACAGATCATTATTATGTCAACACTTCAGTGCTTGACAAAATTATTATGAGATATTGTATAACTATCAAAACTACTTTTTGTTTAATAATTCTTCAAAGTTTGCATTCATATATTCCAAAGGGAAAAGAGTAGTATACACATGTACATTGGTTTATAAGCAACCCAGAAGCAATACTATGCAGGGTCATGTGCTGTAGCATTGCCTTAGGTTATAAAATGCTTGAATTAGGACAACAAGAAACATTTCCTCTCAAATATATCTCAATATCGGTGATCCATATGAAGCTTAATCCTTAAAAGAATGTACATGTGAATGAGTTGTATCTTCCATGTTTATACTGTAGGTATTACATGTATGTATAAAATAAAACATTTTTTTTTCTCCAAGAAGTGATGATATGTATAATATGCAGTAGGACTTTTTTTTAAGAATCTGATTAAATGTAAAATACTTGGTACAATATGGAATATATTACTAGTATTAGTTTGCAGATAATATAATTTTTTATAATTAAGTATGACTTTGCACTTGTGATTGAGAACATATATAAATCCTGTCCTTTTTAATTGGCCATACACAAACCTACTCTATATATTTGGAAGGAGAGTTTTTGTTCAAGATAACAGTATTTGAGAGAATGGAAAAGAATGGATGTGCTTGAAAAGGAAAAGATGCTTAAATATAACCTGAGGTATAATTAATAATAATATGGCGTTTCATCAAATATCTCATCACAATAAGGAGTATTATTTTTCAAAAATATTTTTAAAGTAATGAATAATGGTCCTTTGAGTGAATTGGCCAGAATATTAGTACATGTAAGTACCCAATACCGGCATGAGTTGAGTATTTACTTATACCAGGTATTATGTAAATATATTATATATAAATTATGTAAATGGACAAAATAGCGAGAAATATCACACATTGAGTATGCTTGCAAATAGTAAAATTATGAACTTTTTTAATTGGAGGATAAATTTTGGGATGAGAGTTTGATGGGGCATGTAGACATATATGTGGTAATGGTATTTAAATGCAAAAATTCATATGGAATATAAAACATATAACGTTGCAGTGTTTAAATCGCTAAAGTCAGCAATGATTAGTCGACCAAGGAAATTGTCGGCATAAAGTTTAGTGACATGTTAAGGAAAAACCTCATTAAGATTTACACTATGATGGTGTTGATCGTTATGTAAGGTTTGCAGTAGATTTGACAAAGTATCCCATCCCATCGAAGACAAAGCTACACAGATCATGGTAGATGGGACTACAGTGTTACATGAGACACACAAAAGTGATATACTAGTTTGTTAGGAAGAAGAGCTGTGTCTGAAGAGCAAAATAAATCACTAACTCACCACAAAGTCCAAAATATTTGAAGTGTCACTTCTCTGTTGTGGGTCAAATAAAATACGAGTCAAAATTATCAGCATAAAGATTCATCTATATGTGCCATTTACAACAGATGAATGTTAAAAACAATTCTGTGGGGGAAGGGGGGGGGGAATAAAAAGGTGTCTCATTTACCTAAACAATCTCAAAATGTAAAATGTATGTAAAAATGCCTACTACATTTAAAATAAAGTTAAAATAATTTTAAAATCTACCGTTTTATGGCACATATCATTGTTTTTTTTATTAACATGACATTCATTGTTATGGTCACATTAATACAAATATGATGACAAAAGGTAAAATTAAATATATAATGCATGAATAGAATAATAAATAGAATAGACTATAAATGAGGAATTATCCTATAAAAATAAGTAAAGGTAATCCATTTCAACTATGCTATTATTTATTAGGACCATGAAGAAAAATCTTATCAAAGATTATCACAAGACTTTGTTCCACATTCAAACATATATGACATTGCTATTACTGGTACATACACAACGAGACAGAATAGCAGTAGAAGTAGTAAAAGTATCGTAGCAGTAGATGACATTGGATAATTTGTTCAACACAGGGATATGTGCCACAATGTCCCTAAAATGAAAATATTTATTCACTAAAAATATGTTAGTTTAACCTAAGGTTCCCTCGCACAGCAAACATTGTTATGATATATCTTTAATTATAATAATAGGTATATGTATGAACGGAACCTCTTCGTCCATAAGTTACAAAGTGCTAGTATTATGACACGCTTTAGCACATACAATTCCAATATTGTATCTCACCAGGGCTGTTAACATAATGACCTTAATACATGGATTATAAAAGCCGGTTAGCCTCAAAAACCTAAGTTCACATGAGCATAACATACTTTGAGGATTTTGCCAAGTGTACACTGTGTAGTTTCAGTAAAAGGGCTGGTTTGAATAGATTACGCAAAAGTATTCTAGATATAAACTGGTCTGTTAAAGTTTCGTTGAAGATGGTGAGAAATAGTGTTGTCTTATTTCAAAGATGATATAGCTTTCCATTTCTGTTGATCAATATATTTGTGTTCAACTGTTTTTAACAAAACATTGTACAAAACAAGTTTTCCCCACTTCTTTTGAAGAAATGTTCAATTAGAAACAATACATATAAAGTAAAGATTGCTTTTTACTTTATGTATACAGAAATCTATCTCCAAAAGGTATTAAAATGTAAAGAGCTACAGAGGGAATTATTGATATAATTCCTTGAGAAATAAGCAATACACCACACAAACCATAAATAAAATTTATATTGAAAGAAGAGAGCCATAGATAGAGTAATTAATTATTTGATCAGTTGGGTGGTGGATAGATGTATAACTAGCTAAACACACGAAGGATGTTAATATAATCAGTTTTCTATAATATTTTTAATATTTAAAAAATGGTCAACTATTTGCATTGTTCTTGTCTCAAAGTTACAACATGTTCTACCTAAAAACTTCAACATGTAGATGTGCTGTTCATTCACATATCTATCAATATTCTTTAATCTTTCCAATAGTTAGTTGGCTCGAAGCAAAAGTAAATAAAAAATGACATTTTCTGTGACTGTTCATATAATTGTTTTCCATTTTTAATAGTTCATGTAGACTGTACACTCCAGAAATGCATTGAACCCTGTGAACTTAAATTGATTTACTGTTTTCTAAATGCTAATGATGATGAACAGAATTTGAATACATATCGGCAATTATCTGCAAAAACATTGAAAGGTACCTGGCTCCTTCAATATGTAACACATTATCACAGTGTTGCCAAAAAATATAGGTATTGAGTTCAGATTTGAAGGTGTCAATGTTGATACATATATGTTCTGCATTTTTAATTCATGAACATACTATTTGGTTGGTTAGTTTGTATCAATTAGTTAGGTTCAGAAGAGTTAATTTACACACTGTTATAGCAAGCTGTAGTATAATAGGAGTGGAGGTCAAAGGTCATGTTTTCACACCTTACTAGTAGGGGCAGGAACCCTGATACCACACTAAAACGGGGAAAAGAGAAAACAAACTTTGGGTGAGTCTATTCTATTTCTGGTACATTATAATATACCATAACAACCTGTACGCAAATTTATATACAATTCATTATATAAGTTTGAAATTGCATCATCTAATATTTTAAACACATTTTTTTTTTTTAAATCATCCACCAAGCGATGAAAACTAGCCTACTATCCATTATGTTGTGATGGGTGACTGTATTTGAGGCAAGTTTTCAGATTAGATTATATTTAGACCTGCATCTATATTTGGTTTTTGAACTCCATCACTTTGAGTTTGTTTATTCTTATTAAGCATAAACAACCAGAGCAAAGGCTTACCACCAAGATAGAAAGTACCTGTTCACAGCAGTTAGGTAAATTACAAAACATATGAAGTAAACCCTAATTGGACTGGTGGGGGGGGAGGGGGGCCTTAAAGGCCCCCCCTCAACATTTTTCGCGATAAATTTTTAACGCGATAAATTTTTAACGCGAGAAGCTGTGGCCGCGATTTTTTATGACTTTATTCTTTGAAGTCTTGCGCATCTTTAAGCCCAAATTTACAATGCCCGGTGCCCGGTTCGCGAGTTACGCATAATTTTGTAACCGTGCGTCAGACCCAAAATTGCTCCAAAATGTGATTTCACGTACAAAGTCAATGCAAATTGTGTTTTCAGCTAAAATTCATAAATGAGTGATTGGTTTTGCTTTTATCTATAAAAATCATTTGATTTGCTGATATTTATGACCAAAATAATGTCGCCGACAATTTCCATCGAAAAAACAATAAAAATAAAAAGGTAAAAAAAACAAAGGAATACTTAAGAAATTCAAAAAACAATAAAATAAATACATAAGAAATTATTTTGGATACCGGATTTTTTTTCAGTCTAATTAGGGTTAAGAATGTATTCCTACCAATCTCACTTTGGCTAAGAGTTGGAAATGCATATTAAACCTGTTGAAGACGAGCTGATTTGGCTTTTACACACATTTCCCATAGACCTCAGCCCGAATATATACAGGCTCAGTCCCCAACGGGTTAAGGGTTGTTCCCATATAAGGACGTTTGCTTCTCAAAAATGTCTCTTACAGGTTAAAAACTTTGTGGAGTGAGCTTTCATGGCCCTGTTAACTGTGCCCCTCACTGCAACACTATAAACACAATGGCACAGAATCTAGACCATGTACATTTATAGTATTGCATCACTGTGCAAACTTTCTACTCTATATATGTATGAGGCATTTGAGAGGCAGCAAAGTTCCCCATGTGGGAATGGCTCTAATAGTGTTGCAGGCATTTAAACAAAGAGAAAGATATTCCCCTTGTTGAAAGGATTTATTTAGAGCTGCTTTTCCAGGGTCAACTTTAAACTCCATTCAAAGTAAGATGGATGCCTTACCCGTGGAAACTTATCCATCAACTTGGTTAAATTAGGATTCAATTTCTTTTTCTTCTTAATTGAGTATTAAAGAAACATCAAGTTTGGTTATCACTTCTGGAAGAAATATACGTTGAAGAAGACAACAAGATCTAGTTGCTGAATTACACTATCGGCCATAACACAGGGATTGATACTAAAAAGGGATTTGTTACACATCAGCCACCAAATTTCAACTTTGAACTGAATTTCCACACAGATGCCATTCAAATGTATCACAAAACTTCAAACACGGATCCCACTTGAAAGAGAGTTAGAATAGAGCCCTGACCCAGACCTTGCTAGATTTATTGCACTTTCAAAACAGGGGGGAAATATTTGTTTTATTACATGCTCGGCAGAGGGGCTTTAACAGAAACTGGGGTAAAGAATTGAAATTCTTAATCTTGTGACAAAATGATAAAGGAATCTTAAAAAGAACATGATTAATCATTCCAGGAGTAATGGCGTTATCATGCCATCGATTTCAAATTGAAGGCCATTTTATCAAATTCCTAAAAATTTGACCAAAGTTGTGTTTGTGCCATTTTACCGGGCATACAATGATTTTTTTTTTACCCTCTTGGTTTGAGAGTACGGGAGTAAGGTAAAGGGTACCAATAAGGGGAAGGTGGTTTACCGGTAGATGATTGAATGCCTTGAAGCTGCCTTCCAAGAAACGGATGATGTCAATGATGTAACCACTAGCTCTACCCTGGGACTCATCCAGTGACCAGTCATAGGAGGCCAGCTCCAAGAACTCATCAACCTGATAATAATTATAATAAGAAACAGATGATGTCAATGATGTAACTCTACCCTGGGACTCATCGAGGGTCCAATCATAGGAGGCCAGCTCCAAGAACTCATCAACCTGATAATAATCATAATAAGAAATTGAGTTCTTTTAAATTGGTAATTGATCACAATACATTGTGTTAAGTGCTTAGTTCATGAAAAATTTATGCCACCTACCTTCTCATTGAGTCTCCTGTAGATCTCTAACTCTGCTTCACTCCTAGCATCTCTGAAGATATTAGTGCTCTGCAGACCAGCTGCGTGGATGTTGTCTCCCGTTGTCCTATTAAACAAAATAAAACAACACATTAGAAATCAGCACAAAGGTATTACTGTATAAGTGGTTATTTCTGCAAATTTCGCGAGTCAATCTTTGCGAAAATTTCCACTTCGACATAAGGCTATTCATAGTAATGATAGCATCACAAAAAATGCAAAATTATTGACTCACAAATTTCCCAAACCAGTGCAATATCGCAAAAACATCTGTATGCGAAAATATTGGCTTGTAAGTTTTGGTAGGAAAAATGATAATTGAGCATGAAACTGTCTGCATTGCACAAAAAAGAAATGCATGAGCGATTGTGTGATATTCCTAATTTCGGTGAATTTTAGTGTAAATGACGGACAGGAATGCAGAGAACAATGTAACTCAGCCCTACACTGACCTCACACATAAAATTCAAGATGCTTCATTGCAATACCATACAAATAATTCCTATTAATTTTACATAATTTTTGAAGAAAAAAAAATCAAACTCTTTTTAAATCTGTTTGGAAATGGGCACAAGCTTTAGCGTATTCTATTGAATACTTTCTTGATACAGTTTAAAGTAAAAACTATAATAACTATAATAAGCACAAAATTCAATCTGACTGCAATTCTGTTACAATATAATATGTCATGTTGACATTATCAGATTTGATTATAGATAGACGAGGGATTTTTGTCATCAAGCTTTATGGTATGCTACTATTCCATGACTCCAAGCTGATAATGCACTTCAAACCCTGTCACACAAATTCACTGCCACTAATCACATGCTAGTATTTAGAAATATATAAATATTCGCTTACCCAGTGATATTAGAGATGAAGTCTTCGAGATATTTACAGGCATTCTCTAGATGGATGGTATTTACAGTCACTTGGACAAGCTGAAGAAAAAAAAATCAACCCCAAAACATCTCAAATGTAACTACTATTCTTTACATGACAAAGAAAATCATTACACTTCAGCATTTACAAATGTACATGATAAAACATATTAATAAGTAAAATGTTAAGAAAAGTCAAAGGAAAGAAAAGATTTAATTATTGAAATGGTAAACGCCCATTAATACTTACTCAAATTCATGAAAGGTATAATGAACTTTTTTTTTGCCAGAAAATTATTTTATTTACACCACCAAAAACGCACACCTCTCCAAACCTCCCTACAGTAAATTCAACAAGAAAACATCTGTGAAGACCCTATATTTTTCCTTCTAGGATACATGTTTTTCTTCTTATTAGCTCTTTTACACTGAAGTTTTAAAGAAATGACCAGGGGGGGAAAGGACTTGTCGGTCGTTTTATCAGACAAATTTGTTCTCAGCCAATCAGATGCAAGCATTTCAGTAGCTTGTAACAGTTCTCAGTGAGAATCAGTGAATATTTGTTTCATGAAATGCTCCCCAGGATGCTAAAAGATGTTTGTTACACAGATGTTTTTTGAGTGTAAATTTCAAGAAGGTATTTTCTGCATAATAAACAACCTGAGTAAATTTCACATTCTGTTTGAGTAAATATCACACTGGTATTTCCTGTGTAATGTAAAATTGGGGTAAGTTTCACATTCTGTTTGTGTAAATATCACACTGGTATTTCCTGTGTAATATACAACCTGTCAATCAAAGGAATCTGATTTGAGAGCTCTATAACACAAAGGTTTGCAATCAATTGCTACATGGCAATGGCCAATTAACATCTTGGTTGCATGTGATTTTGTTCAAATTGAATTTGATCACAAACATTTGTTATAGGGCCAAAAAGGAGTTTCACAAAGTCTTTTGTAAAGTTACACGTAACTTTACAAACGTCTTGAATGTGGTACCGTAAGTCAAATGGGATGCTCAATCGTGTTTAATAGCATGAGCTAAAGTTCAAATACACAGTTGGAGACAAACATTTTATTGTTATAAACATTTGTGATGGGATGTATAACGTTCAACATCAATTCAATTGGGATTACAGGAAATACAGTCACACTTTATTAATAGCGCAGTCACATGTACGCCGCATGGCCAACGCACAGTATGCGCTAGGTGAGCCTTACTCATTCGTCGAATGCGCTTTGCCAACGCAGTACATTCGTTGCATATTTTAATATTTGTTGTCTATGTATACGATCTGTGTGCGCTTTGTCAGCAATTTTCACAAATGTGCTGGTCTTGCGTTGTGTACATGTGACTACCGCATTAAATGTCAGGATAAACTATAGGCATCCTATGTGGCACTTCATATTCAGATCACTCATAAAGTCACATATAACTTCCCAAATGACTTGGTAACCCCCCCCCACCCCCCACCCCCCCCCCCTGGAATAGATTGAGGATATCTTACCTCAGTGAGACCCAGGCATCTCTTGCGTATAAGAGCATTGAGGCATCCACTTAGGGTTCTTGTAAGGAGAACATTGGTTGATTTCCTGATCATATCATCCCTCTCGGTCTGTGTTAGGTGAAGGTCTTGAGAGAACTTATGACATGCATAGATGAACTCTTTGATCTGCCTGTAGACCTTGGGGACAAACTCTGAGAATGGCAGCCGACGTGGGTATGGTGCCTGGTTAGAGAAAAGACGAGATTGTGTGATCTACATTATAATAATAATACTAATAATACAGTTTTTATATAGCACGTATCTCTTCCAATTCAAGGCGTCTCTATGCGCTTGGACAGTAGCAAGAAATTAAACATTCATGGGAAGTATAAAAAATAAGATTTGATATATTATGGGCGTTCCTGCATTGAGATCAAACAAACACAAGCCCAAACCCTACATTTGATGGAAATAAACTGAAGGGGAAGTCCAAAGAATTAAAATGGTTTACAAAAAAAAAAAATATCAGTGAAAGTTTGAGGAATATCCATCAAGAAAAAAAAAGTTATGAATAATTAAACTTTTCATTTTATGACGTCCCTTGCATTATGTTTAATGTAAATTCCATAAATTTCTATTCAAAAAAGAATTAGAGAACCTATGCACTTGATATATCATCAAACCCATGATGTTATAATATAGATATATTGACTGCTTTGAGGTTCATGGCCGTTTCTAGACTGCTCAAGGGAATTTCCGCATCTGCTATAACCCAAGACCCCAGGTCGCGGGTTATGGCAGATTCGGAAGTTCCCGAGAGCAGTCTAGAAAATAAAAGCAGTCAATATATCTTTTATATGCCGACAAACAAGGGGATTAAAAAATGACATTTGGGGGCATGGTTGAAGACATGACCCAGCTTTTGACCAATCAGAGGACAGGATTATTCAACATTCTTTAAGTGAGGTATATAAATGCCTCTATAAAATAAATCTATTGTTTTATCAAGAACCATAAATGGAAGAGCAGCTCACTAATGATGTTACAGAGCCATAACTTTAATCATCCATAAATTTGATATCCCTTGATGAATTTTCATCAAACCTTGACAGATATGTACTAAATCTATCTGTATCAATTTAATGTCAGGGTGGGCTTCCCCTTTGAGTCGAGAGCAAATATTGTAGGGAAAAATGTTGTATACCCTTACATTTCAGTCCACTGATACAATATTTGGTACTTTTATACACTTTCAATTTCAACTGCGCAAAATACAGTTTATGTTATCAACTACTAAGGGGTGTTTCACAAAGAGTTATGTAGACCTTAAAGTTGCACTTAAATTCTAAGCACATCCGTATATTTAACACGTAATCTCATAGATAACTTCTCAAGCAAGTGCGTCCCCTGAGTAATGAGGCAATGCGAAATATATCGCATACAACTAGGACTTTCAGTGCGACTTTAAGTCTACTAAACTCTTTGTGAAACAGCTCCAGAAGTATTTTCAAAGAACAATGTTTTGCTTTCACTAACCTTATCAATCTTCTCATCTCTGAATGGAAATGACCTGATGAGGTCAACGTACTCTACCTCAGAGTTCACTGCCATAGCAGTGTAGTTATCCTCATCAAATATATCACTGTGAAGGAAAGATGATTAAATACAAAGTCGATGTATCAACAGAGCATTTTTGTTTCTAAATGTGAATTTGTCAGGCTCCTATAATTAAACAAGAAATTTGCTTATTGGTGCCATTTTGAGGACAAAGTTTATTAAATTATATTTAAATTGGAAACATTATAGTGAAAGATGCATTTAGGACTAAAACTTGACATTTACATGTATATACATGTATGAATCACAGGAAAAATACATTAAAAAAGTATGAACAATAAATCAAGGAAATGATTGATACTCCTTATTTGAATCTTAATAATGTCTTTAGATAATTATTTTCAACCAATTATTAAAGGGATGCAGTAACATTGAATGATATTCAAATTACAATTCATTCCATTTAGCTCATTTTGCCAACATAATTATAAAAAGATAGGTCAGTCTGGTATCTCTTCAAAATTGCAAGCTAATTGCTTATTTACTTTCGAGATATCAATGATTTCATACTCAAATTTTTAAACCCATACCCGATTGGGATTCAAAACCATGTGCTTTCAACACAGCACAATATACATCGCACTTCCTGTTGTGTAGTCCCAGTCCCTAGCGGCCTGCTGAGCTTGCAACAGAGGGGTAGTAAATCAACTTGTGTTCGGCTGTATACTTTAATAGCATCATTTGTTACACTGTTTTATGGTAGTAAATGACTTCCATTTGATCTGAAACTTTCAGTAGTTTGTTTTCACTGTTAGAGCAATATAATTTTATTGTTTTGATCCAATTGCTCTTGTTTTTGAAAGTTACCAAATCCCTTTAAGCAGAGATGCAGAACTTCATTCAAAATGATCTCAGGAGCAAATTAAGACAACTCTTTCAGTCTGGGATTACTCTTCAGAGATTTTCATTTGATAAAAATGAGATTTTTCTGTGTTTACCTGAAGACTTGGACCCATTTCTTCATGAGTATCTCATTATATTGATCCTTGAGATCCAATAAGAACTCAGTGAGCGGTGTGGTGTTGAAGCCATAGCTCTGGGGGAAAAAACAACAAAATGAATTTATTCGTATTGCAATTAAATACCAACCATAATAAATGTAATTAAAACAAATAAATGTTCATCTTATAAAGAAAATTTTGCTGTAACTTGAGATCAAGAAGAAAGCAATACATTTTTGGGGGGAGTGGAGGCATTTTCAGTTTTGAATTGCTTTCAACAAAACTAAAGACACATCTTCATAGCCCAACCAGTTAGTTTCTCTCTTAATATCTTTTGACGATTTTGATATATCTATGGTCCAGACATAAAAACCATCAAGGTACGTGTAAGAGAGAACTTAACTGGTTAGGTAATGAAGAATTATGATGTTACGAGATAACATTCATATTTATGTGTAATGAAAGCAAGCTCTGTCCAGGCTGAGTTCCAATATCTTCAGTGCTGTATGAATAGAGAGAATCTAAAACTGTCATCAAATAGGCAACTTTGGGGTTAAATTCCCCATGTTCTTGATAATATTGAAAAAGAAGATATGTGTAGCAATGAAATCACAAACATAGACCTAAATTGAGAAATACCCTTACAAAAATGACACAATGATATTAATGATATTTCAATGGTATACCAATGAAATACCATTGGATACCACTGAAATACCATTGGGGATTTTTGTAAGGATATTGACAATATTTTAGGATGTTTGTTCATGGCTTGTTTAAAGAAAGACTTTTCCACTCTGTCATTCAAAATGCAAATATTTACTTACATTGACTGTCTGTACAAAGAGGACTACCAGGTTCTTTATATGTAGTAACAATGTTGCGTCTGTGCAGTAGGCCTGTAAGTAAAAAGAAAGAGAAAATAAAATGGAAAATGAGTGGGAATCAATTCATTGTATCTAGTCTGGTGTTGCGGTATTGCACTGCGGAATACATCTGTTGAACATATCTTGACAAAAGACTTTCTTTATGTTCAAACAACTTGCATCTTGGATTTTAAACATATGTACAACCTGATAGAAAAATCAAAATAATCTTTGCTTATCTTAAGATTTCAGTGACATAATCTACATATTGCTAAAGATGAATAATGATATTATATTTTTAAAGTGCTTAACCACTTGGCTGCGGACCACGTAATATTATAAGTGCTTGGCATTTGTACAAAGTGCACCGAACCACGTAATATTACATGCTCATGCTATTGTCTATTTTGAAGCACCACCGCCACACTGGTCACACCCGTACTGTGCAATTAGCACCATGCAGCAGTCAAGTGGTTAATGAAAAAAGGTTTCTGAGCATTTAAAAAAGGAAATATAAAAACAAGTGAAAATTACATGAATCAAAGATGTCTGGTAATTAATCAATAGGATACTATTTACTCACTGAATTGTTTCTTAGTGTGCTGCCTATCTTTGATAATGCAGTATTCCACAGATCATCTAGATACTCTCTCGTAACCAAGCCTTCTGTAGTACTTAATACATGATCTTCCAGAACAAAAAACCTGAAAACATATCAGTAATATAAAACTTTACACATTTAATTTGAAAAAAGAAATACATATATATATATATATATAGTGATGAGGCAGATCCAATGCATATATAAGTCTATACATTACGATTTTAATCTTTAAAAAAAAAAAAAAAAAAAAAAAAAATCTTTTGTGATTTGTCTAAGGTTTTGTATGAATTATTGTCAAAAATAAATGTATAAAAACACCATAATGTTCTTTCCCAAACATGACTGCTTCATAATAAATCATTCTTATAATCTCAAATTAAAATTTGGTACGTTGGCAAATAAAGTTGCCTAAAATTTCGCTTCTTCTCAACAAATATTCAAAATTCCATTCTTCATTGTAAATATTGAAATGAAAACTTATATACAGATAAGAATGTACTGATTCTAACTTACCCTAATATCTGATGAAAGTATCTCTTGTAGTGATCTAATGATTCATACTGAAAAGGAGAGAAGAGAGTATATATTTAAAATTTTATATTACATGTAGTCAAAAAACAAAATATACAAATCATCTAAAAATCACTGGAAAGTGATAATAGAAAGATTGTCTCATCATATGTAGAAATTTTTGCTCTTTCTACTGATACTGTGTAAGCCGGTAATTTTGCGTATGTACAGATTCTTTTCGTGATTTCGGTCTAGTTTAGGAAATTCTCGAATGGATAATTTTGGGATATTTACGATGTTTTCATTGCTATAAATAGCATTACAATGTATGTGTAAGTGGAAATTATCGAGAAGATCAACTTGTCAAATTCGCGAAAATAAAACCATCGCAATAACCACTTACTGTATACACTGTTATTTTCGCGCGATTAATTTTTCGCGCTTAGAGGCCTTAAAACATATTTGAGGGTTCTTAAATTCGCGCTGAACTTACGTTCAAACACAATTAACCCCATTCAAAGCATGCATAAGAAATCATGCTCATACCTTCGCATGTTTTTAAATTTGCTCCTTACGATCTTTGCACGAAATCCGCGAAAATAAACGTAAATATTTCCACAATTACAGTATACCTCAAATATTTTTTTTAAAGCTTAGAATCAAAAGTATATTAAGACTAAATAAGTTCATTATTGCAGATTGAAAATAATCGCTAGAGGGTATTCATTTGTCTCGCAATCTACTATGGTCAACAAGGAAATTTGTGATCACTCTCGCAAAAAGTGATCACTAGCCTACAGGTTCACAAGCTTTCGAGTGCCGCTGCAACTCTTTATCAAGTGACGAAAATTAACTGAAAACGTAGTCTATTTATACGAACCCCAAGGATCACAACGCACAAACGCGGGACAATAGGCGGGCGTTAAGCCGCTACGTGATTGGTCGGGCGTTCACCAATCAGCGCGCCGATGGTGCGGGCGGGAAACAGTATGCAAATTAGACAGTGGCGGGCTCACTAGTTTCCCGTGGACTGGGATTAGCTAGCTGATCGGATCCTCGCTAGGGGCCGGGGAAGATCGGGTCGGCATGCACTGCCAGGTGCAAATGTGTTATGAAATTGTGCAAATTTGACTTACTGTGTTACCCTGAGGTTGAATGGCAAGTTTGGATTGCTTTGTTCTCTGCTTGCGGTAGTAGCTCTCAAAGACCTCCCTCTCACCAAGCACGGAGTAGATGTGCAGACATCGGTAGACCGGAGAAAAGTCCACCTTGTCCTGCGGGCTGACCTCCTATCGTCATGACGATGAAGAATGATGGAGAGGATGATGATGACATCAAAGATGAAAGAGAAATATTACAGACGTAAATTCAAGATTATAAATAAAATAGGAAGAGAAGATGGGTAGAAGAAGGACGAGGTGTAGAATGATAAGAAATCACCTCAATTCAACTGTAGAACCCTTCTGCTTCGTAAAATAGATAGATAATAACATATAGACGAATTCGGGCAGCGTTTCATGGAAGTGAGCCCTCTACTTGCCCGCCATATAGCTGGGGGCTTCCAATGTAATACGCATGCGCCATGTGCGCGTATGTCTGAGCGTTTGTACATTTTCCTTTGTTACCATTACATACGCACACAAGGAGCATGCGTAGTACATTTGAAGCCCCCCAGCAATGGCTGCCACCATGACAAAACATCACCCAAACCTAATTCGTCTATACATATTGTTAAAAAAGTCATATGGAAATGAGATCAATGATTTATTAAGCATGAATTGGCATATATTTGTTGGTGTTGTATGTAATGCTGGTGGAAAGCGTATTTTCACATTTAGTAGCATGAAAGAAAGATTATTTATGAGAAGGCGTAGGACAAAGGGATGATGGAGGGGAAGCTCTAAGCAGAAATTATTGTCAATGAGGTAGATGTTCTAAAATCAATGTTATGAAGGCACTGCTACTTCATATGAAATGAAAAATTGAGGAACTAGCGTGCACTAAACTGACTTCATTCCCTTACATGGGGCATTTATAATAAAGCTTATATTGTTAATATTCCCTGTACCCAAATTTATAAAGGTCCTATCTTTTAAGTGCTCTGAGTGTGATTCCCTAACACTGGTTCTATACACACATACTTTGCAAAATTTTGAATAGCATGCATAATTTTGCATGGCGTACGTAATACCGAAATACAAATTCAACCACAATTTTTTTTTTCTTTTGAAGGCCTCTTGTCTGAGCCTTGGGGATGGAACTTACAGAGTCAAACGTAACCCTTCTTGAGGCCAGTCTAGCATTCTTTGAGAAACCTGCCCGCACCTTCAAATCCTGTAAAACGACCTAGACATGTGAAACAATGACATACACCCAGTAATCGAGAAGCATTTGGATGACATTGCAAGCCATGCATTTCTAGGGAATCCCAGATTTTGTCCACAGACGTTCATTCAATCACTGATTTCGATCATAAGGTGTTTTCTCCTTTTTCATGTCCATGTAATTGTGAAAATTTGCCTAACATGCAACATGCTTCCATTATTTGATGTAACATGCAGTTTGTATGTCATACATGCATGCCACTGTAACAATTGTTCCTAGGTTGATTGCTAGCCTCAAGCCAAATCAACAGCATACCTCACTCTACCCCTACATGAGACCTTAACCCTTTAGCACCTAAAACGCCTGAGACCGACCCTCAGCTTACTCACTAAGCTGCCCCTGTCTTATGCACGCTATAGTTAAGATAGTATCAAAAATATTTGATGAAACATGCCCATACTTCTTGTGCATTACCCACGGGATGTGTGCTGTCCGATTCTGCACCAAAAAGTATGTTATACAAGTATCTTTTATTTAAAAAACCTGAAGGAAACACAGCAAAACCATTTCCGTAAGGGAGTAAAATGACACTTTTCACACAGTCTCTAGGTGCTAAAGGATTAACTGTACATCTTACATGAAATAACCCCAGGTCAACTGTTGGCACACAAACATGCAATATGTAAATGACATCATGACCCAAACCTTGTCATCTTTGTAAAGTTTTCACACTCATATTGTCCTTTTGCACCCTAATTCCGTTTCTTTCTATTTCAGACAATAGTTACTTATACTTTCCAAAAAGTGTATATTTCCAGCAAAATACCCCAATTTCCCAAATTTGTTTATATTTTTAGCAAAATACAGGTTAATATAGGTGTTGATATCAAGTCTTTTCTGGGTGCAAATGAATTTGATAAAGAATATAAGTAGCATATATACCTACATGTACAATGTAATGTTATATTGATCAAAGGGCAAAAAGTTTATACAAAAAATGACTTAAATGGTTACAGGGTTACATGCACTTGGTAATTAATACTGCAATGACAACCCTACGGTGAATTGCGTGCAAAGAGAATAAACATAATAGATGATATTGATGTGAAATAAGCAGGACATGATTATCAATGTTCAAATCTCAAACTTTGTGCCTCAGTCACCCATGGGCGGATGATCCAACGTACAAGAAAAGAAAGTTTATTTATTATGTAGCTCTCACTTTTGAGAAAGGCATGCAAACTTTTGACATTAGTTAATATTGGTCAAAGTGATCAAAAGATTTCGTGCAATTATAAGTTTTCTTGTCAATTGATGGGCATTACATGAAAGATAATGTAAAGGTAAAGAGGGCATAAACCGCAGTTATTAACCATTGTCAAAAATCAGTATGCCTTCCTAAAGTGAGAGAACCACATAAGGGATAAACAATACCACATGTACATTACATGAAGCATTCATATTTCATATGTTGGGCAATCCAGTTTTTGGGACAGAGGCATTGGCACAGTATGACTTATAGTATGATCATCTCACTCTGAAAGCACTTTACAATCAAACATATCGGCCCCTATTCACAAAGGTGGATTCTGCACAATCCATGGTTTCAACCCTGGGTTTAACCTAGGGTTGGACCTAGGATTTTCAATATGGTATTCACAAAGGTGGACTCAACTGAATCCACAGATCCACAGCGTTATAAAACGTCATAATTTGGGTCAACTGTTGGTGAATCATTAACTGGTGGATCCGTGGAGCCGTCGATTAAAAAACCCACGGATCCTCCTTTGTGAATTTGGGCCATCATGATAAGTTGGACAGAATTATTGTAAAATGTTTCTTGCATGGAATTTTCCTAAAGCCGGCAGGTTGAATAGAGAAAGCAAAAGGGTGCACTAGATTTAGGGGGTGATGGATGAGATGGTTCAGGGGGGGGGGGGGGGAGACAGTTGATACAGCACATTTTTTTAAAAGATATTAAAAACGACTCAATGGCCTGTAAAATGGTGAATGTAAAACAGAAACCATCCACACAAAGGTCACCACACACTATTCGACTTTCAGTCGCACAACTGACCGACTTTGGATTTAAAATAACATGGAGTGTTTTGCTTCGCACATGCCGTTTTATTTTGGATCTAAAGTTAGTCAGTCAAGCAACCAAAAGTCGCGTAGTGTATATCCATGCTTTAAAAGGCATTTTGGGTGACCATACTGCTGCTACAGTCCTGTCGAGACGCAAGGAGTTACAGCTAGTTGGCAGTCGCCTAACATGTAGCCTGTGGGACACCAACGTGCAAAATTATGCACGACCAGTAGTGACCACTGCATAAGGCATGTTTCACTGTTCAGCAATTGATATGATAGCCTCATATTGTATCAAAACTAGGGGTGTTTTATCCAAGCTTTTCATGAGTTCTGCACGACTTTACAAACAACTTAATTATGAAGTGTCAATCGGATGCGAACAATTCTTTCTGAAGTTTGACTGTATTCCAATTATCTCTATTAAATTGTTGCTAAATACATCCATCACTTTCAAAATATTTCGTTATAATAATGAGGGTGCTGTATATATGGACGATTCAACTTTAGCTTATATAATTAAACATGATTTGAGCTTCCCATTTGTTTCTTCATATATGAAACCAAATCCATTGGTTCATATCCACTTGGTCTACTATAGTAGATGGTCTAATTTTTTCTCATTTTCTAATGCAAGAGTGGCTCAACCCATTTGGTCTACTATCAATTTGATCTAATTGTTGTTTGGTCCAACTATCATTTGGTCTAATATCTCCTAGAGGTACATGTCAATTAGTCTATTAGGTGAAATGAGTATAGTCTAACTGGAAATTGGACAAAATGATAAATGGGCTATAAAGTAGCAATTAGACCAAATGACAAATTGGGTGTAGATGATATAGGGAATTGGACCAGATGGGCATTTCCCAAATTGGCTGTAGACCAAGTGGCAATTCAACAATCCATTTACAATAAATATCCCACATACTTCTTCTTCTTCAAACATGAAGTCTCCTACAGAGTCCTTGTCTGCTTCAGTGAGTGGTGACTCAGCCTTATGACTTCGATGTCTGGCTCTCATAAAGGCAGACGTTTCCAGAGTACTTCTCTTCTGAACCTACACATCGTCAACAAACAAAGGCAGTTGTGTGTTAATTTCAAGATTCATGATTTTAATATGATTTTGAAGGTACTTTATGAAACAGCACACTTATACATGTGTGACACCAATACTGATGTTTGCTATGCAAAAATTGTTTCAGGCTTTGTTTCAACCACTTGCCTGCGGACCATGTAATATTTCGTGCTTGGTGTTTATACACTGTGTGAGGACCACTTAATATTACAGGCTCATGCTATTGTCTAAGCTTTGTCTGTTTTGACACGCCAGGGCCACGCTGGTCATAGCCATACTGTGCAATTTAGCACCATGCAGCAGTCAAGTGGATAAGATGTAGGGTTAGAGTTATACGCCAGGTTTAGGGTAGGTGTTATCCTGGGTTGAAATTAGTTATTTAGTGCGGAGCAGTCGCATTATGAAATCACTCACATGTATACCTGGGGTCCATATGAATTTTTTTTCTGATTTTTTCCTCCCGTATTGGGGATCATGAGGGTCCCCCATTTAAAATATTAAATTTTGGGGTTTCAAAGCTCAATTTTGGTTGCCCAGGTGTACCAGGCATATGCTAGTGTCAAGCCCTGCTGATAAATATCATAATCAAACTTAGGATGCAGACACCAGACAGATCAAAGACAAAATGAGGGTCCCCCATTTAAAATATAAAATTTTAGGGTTTCAAAGCTCAATTTTGGTTGCCCAGGTGTACCAGGCATATGCTATTGTCAAGCCCTGCTTATATCATAATCAAACTTAGGATGCACACACCAGACAGATCAAAGAAAAAAATTAGTCAATCATGTATTACCGATAAAACGTTTTTTGCATCGGTTTAGAAATGCGACTGAATATCAAAAATGGAAAGTTAATTTTATCAAGTGCATTGCAGCATTCAATATAGATTTTTTATATTATGGAAATTAAAAAAAGAAGGAAAATAGATAAAATATATCATCAATTTTTGTTTGGTACTGGAAAACAAGTAGCAACAAGAAAAAGAAAAAAATGGAGAAATAATAAATATAAATGTTAATTATCAACTTATAGCCAAACCCTGACGAGAGCAATGCTGATAACCGTCCATGATGAAGACTACTGTCAATAAAGGCTTGTACACGATACAAAACTTTACCAGACTGAGTCAATATAGTATCCCAGTCTATCAATAGCAAATATAAATATGACAGCATGGCCTAGTATCCCATTGTTTGTTGTGTAAACATTATGTCTACAAACATTCATTATCATGAATTGAAGAATGTTGATTTCGGTATGACAAAGTCTGTACCCTACCGAGTCTTCATAGACCTTCCCCATATATTTCTTTGTTGGACAAAGGAAATATCAACCCTGATATCAACTACATACTAGAGAAGCTAACAAAGGGCTGAATTACTTCAGGAACATCCAAAGAAAATAAATGTTCCAGTACCAATGATGCAATTATAACGAATAAGGATTCAAAGAAACTATCAGAACAATTGATATTTCTAGCGTCTCAGAAATAATTCAGCTTGCAAAGAGTTTGAAACATATGAAATGGAACATTCTATACGATCTATCTTAACTGCTGTCTCTATATCTAAATTGGTTGTTAAATCCTAACACATATCAGTAACCTGTACTCAATGCTATACCTAATTCTACACCTAAAGTAAAGCCCTATCGCAACCCTAACCCTACATCTTACATGAAATCAAACCTAGTGCAAACATTGGCAAACGCTTATTTATAAGTAAATATTTTCACGTATAGATATTTTCACAATTTTTGACTAGTTAACAAACTCGTGATGACATGATTTTGCGACATCGGTCATAAAATTTTTATTACTGTCAAAAACTTCAAATTGATTTGGACATTTTCACAATAAGCGATTTGTGAGATTATCGAAAACAAAACCACCCCGAAAATAACCACTTCTACAGTAATTGTCGTAAATATTCGGTGACACAACATTTGCTCCTGCGACAATTGCTCCGGCCTTCATATCGTCTAAGATGTAGGGTTTTGGTTAGGGTTGGTATAGGGGTTTTATGTTAGGTTTAGGGTAGGATTTAGTGTTAAGTCCATGGTTGAAGTTTGCCATTTGATTCGTGTATGGAATTTGGAGCGGAGCAATTGTTGCCAGAGCAATTTTCATGGAATAAAATATTCTGCATACCTGTTTCATGGCCTCCTCACCGATCCAGTCAGAGTGCTTGCGGATACTCTCTAAGAAGTCTTTAAGATCACTCATAGATGCTTCCTTGATGTTCTGTCTAATCATAGGAATATTATCTGCCATCCTCTCACAGAATCGATACCGTCGTACCCTAGGTAGGTAGGTGTGTTCAAGCTGCTCCAAGGTCTTCAGTGCAGGATAATACCTAACAAAGACATTTCCCCATTTAGTTCATTTGTTGATACATTATATTTGTATGAATACTTCGTTTGCTCACGGTGTCAAAAACCTAAACAAACTTTGAAAATTACATTAAATAGTAAAAAGATTGAACAGACATTAAATACATGTACATTGGTAATAAAAAAATTATTGAAAACTGGTGTAAAAGAATAGTTTATCAATTGGGGAAACCAATTAGAGTTCCTTTTATTTCTGTGCGCATTGATTCCTTTTAATCATACTCCATTGTCTAATTTAGTATTCTGTTCATTCTTGTGTTTTACAATGAGTTGAGAAGAAAAGTGGCCAGTGAATCTTGCTTAAATTTACATCCCCTACACCACCCCCTCAAAAAAAAAAAAAAATATAAGAAAGAAGAGAACTTGCAAGCTGAGAAAATTGCACCCAACAAGAATAGTGAAATATCAACAAGGTCTCTTTTGTCCTGCTTTCCAGGGCTCTTTTTGACATTTCAAGGGCAAGTTTTTTTCAGCCCCCGTGTATGTTGCTTTCACTGCTTGCAAGTATTTCGTAAGGTTGGATCTCAAACGAGGAGAAGTTTACAAGACGGGAAGAATCTCATAAACATGAATTCACGCTTGATTTTCCTGCAACTTGTGAGACATCGCAGAGACTCAAGAGATGTCTCGGAGACTAGTCCCGAACCTGTCTCATGGCAGATGAGATTAAAGGGAAGTACTAGTAACATTGAATGATATTCAAATGACAATTTATTTAGCTCATTTTGCCAACATGATTATAAACACATAGGTCAGTCTGACATCTCTTCAAAATTGCACGCTAATTACTTGCTTTACTTTCGAGATATCAAAGATTTCATACTCAGATTTTCAAATCCATTCCGGAATGGGTTTAAAAACCATGTGCGTTTCAATGCAACACAACATACACTGCATTTCCGGTCGTGTAGTCCCTGTCCCTACCGGGCTGCTAAGCTTGCAACAGAGCGGTAGTAAATTTACTAGTGCTCGGCTGTATGCTTATAGCATCGTTTGTTTCACTGTTTTAAGATAGTTAATGACTTCCATTTGATCTGAAACTTTCAGTAGTTTGTTTTTACAGTTAGAGCAATATAATTTTATTCATCTTGATCTAATTGCTTATGTTTTTCAAAGTTACTAAATCTCTTTAATATTGACACTTACCTCTTGCTCTCTATTTGATCATTCAGTTTGCAGTACATCTCCAGAACTGAAAGATATAAGTACAAACAAAGTGTCATTTTCACCTGAGACAATATTATCAGCTGCATTACAATTTTTTTTTTAAGCTTGTTTCTCAAGTGTAACTTAAAGCCGTTTACCTTATATCAATCAAACAAAGGCGTGGGAATCAAAAACTAACTTTAAGAAACCTAATAAATGAAATCCTCTCTATTACAGAATCAAGCAATGTAAAATGCATTATAAACTTAAAGCTATTTTCAGGGTTCATCGACACTTTTATTCCTTAAAGTGCATAAATTAATGGTAAATACTGTAATGTACATTTGGTGCCCCCCCCCAAAAAAAAAGAAAAAAACACACACAATACAAATAAAAAAATGAAGTTCTATAGATGTCTTTTTTGTTTCAATGCATCAAGTGTAATCGCTATTTAAGCGATGTTAGTTTTAACTTTTGGTCATAATGCCTTGAGTTACACTGAGTAGAAAGGGAATAATCCATGATGAATTGTAATCCATTTCTGCCATAAACTGTACATTTACATAAGACCATCGTAATTAGAGGTGATGTGGTCGAGTGGATAAGTCAGCGGACTGACGATAACAACGTAGTCGTACGCGATCTAATCCCGTCCATACTCCTAAGTTCTTTGAGACTTTAATCTAAAAAATTTCTGCATTCAACCCGGGTGAGGTAGCCTGAGTTGGAGGGCTTCGAGACTTCACAATCACAGTCATTTATGCTACATAAAAACCAAGTATTATACATGTAATTGAAAAAATATTTGAATGAGAATGAACCCTATTGTCTGTACATTAGCATTCCCCTCAAAGAAATATGCATAATTGAATATGAAATAATTATTTCTTGACATTTCCTAATGGTTTTATGTTAGTATATATGTACTTTGTCTTTGTCTTCTGAATATCAAAGTTAACCCATTGAGGACTGAGCCCGAATATATTTGGGCTAAGGTCTATGGGAAATGCGTATTATACATGTAGCCAAATCAGCTTGTCTCCAACGGGTTAAGGGAAATGTATTTAGCTGTCCATTCAGGATGCAAAGCATTGAAAAATACTGTTCATTTCTGGTTTAACAGAAAATAGAGTTTTACGCTTGAGTTGCCAGACAATGGTACAGTGTTTGAAGGGTGGATCTCAGTGACATTTACAGGGAAGGGATGAATGAGTCACAGAGAGAGAGAGAGAGATCAAAATAGAGATAACATCATGATTGCTTTGCTATAGAGGCTCACCGGATAATGATTCATATCAAAGAGAGAAGTAACTTGAATGTCTGACAGCCTTGCCTACTGGTTCAACCTATAATGTAAGAAGGTACATGTAGTCTGAAGGCACATTCTGCCGAGTCTGGTTTATAAGACTACAATAGACTATGTAACTACATGTACATGTATACAGATGAGCCTGGTCTTCAATCCAGATACAATTTTTTTGTTAAAGTTTCAAATTAGAGGCAGCTCTTCCAGACTAGTAGTTGTTAGTGGGTTGGTCGGTAAGTCTTGGGAGACAGATGTGCAAGATGCATGACGGTGCCCAGTCATGTAGCAAATGCTCTGTTCACATACATTTTAATAGCTAAAATTGAATCAAGCTTTCAAGTGAAAATGGCTCCTTCAATCAATGAATGTGAACAGTGTACGACCAATCAGCATAAGTGGTTGGATGGTCTTGTTTAAGGTCATGGATATGTTGAAAATATACCTAATACATCTGTATACAATGGCTAGTTTTCCAAATTAATTGCATGTTTGTATACTAGTAACAAAATCATTTACTTTTGCGCAAAATGAAGTCGTTTTAACTCCAAAATATCTTAACTTTTTTCAATTAAGATCCTAACAAGAGAGATCTGCAGCACTTTCTTAATCTTACAGTCATTCCATCCATACTTTATTACACCATTTAACATATTAATCATATTATGTTAAATTATAATAAAATACATTTTCTTGTAAAATTAAATAGTTAGGATCAGAGTCTCCAGAGAAAATTAACTCATTTCTAATTAAGAAAGCATCACCCGTTCACATCGCTAAATTACGGCTGGTAAACCATCATGGTATATGTATATATCCTGGCAATTCATTATGTAAAAATTAATTTAAAAAACAGTACTTCACGTGATTTTCTTTTTTAAATCATGATGTACATGTATGTAAATGCACTTGTGTTTAGGATGGAAGTATGAAGTTTTTTAAAATAAAAATTATCTCATTAACAATAACATGGAGCTAACAAGTATTTTCATATGCTCAATGATCACAGCACTTTTTGCAATGTTACAATAATTACTGAGGTATTATTCATATTCATTGTGCTTTGGAAATAATGACTAGATTTTTAAAAAATTTTTTGCCTACATGTACAGGTCATAAATTACTTCCTGGTCAACATATAAATGCAAATCTTTGCTGTTGTAGATGTCAGTGCTTTCACTACACAATCATGCTGCAGTACAAAGTGTTACAAATTTCTTGTACAAAAGTAAAAAAAAGTAGCCAGCTTCTATTAAAGTCTATTATGTACAAAGAATACATCTCTTGAAAGATGATACATACATGTATGAGGCACACTTTCACAAAACTTCAAGTCATAAGGGCCACGTAATACCAATTTATTCTTTTGTACCTTGTAGGAGCCACTAGGTAGCCCCAAACTCACTTATTAAGACCCTCATATTTTTTTCCTAGGTACCTATAAAGTAATGCCACACAATTTCCAGGTAACAGCATTGTACACCCTGTAATGATGGCCAGGTAAACCCCAAAATCACCTTAGCATAGCCACTCACATCACATATCATAAAATGATAGAGAGTACCGAAGTGTTGAAGTCATAATCGCACGTCGTCCCATTTGATCCCTTTTAGGCGAGTACGGCAGTATGTTGAAAGTAAGAAAGTAAGTTTTACCGTGTTTACATTGTGACTCCGCTCGTGAGTCAAATTCTAGGAAAGGTTCAACACTGCAAACAGTGAAACTGTGATCGTATTTATACAGAACAAAAAGGCGAGTTCAACACTGCTCCCAAGTCAAGAGGGGAAGTAACAGAAAGTTAGTATTGTGTGTTGTGATGTTAGCTGAATTCCTCTGATCTCAACGTCGTCGAGTTCGACAAGGCTTTCTGTTCACACACAAACTCGCCTCCCAGATCGAAACCTGCGATTCGGGAGAAGCAAAAAATGCATGTCATAGATCCCACAGATCCTGTTTACACGACATACAATTGCCGTGTCGAACACGATTGCCTTGTCGAACCCCGAGTCGAGTCACAGTGTAAACACGGGAAATGTAAGTTTAATGTGAGAGTATGACTCTAGCATGATGAACACAAGTAGTAAGATCTTACCTGGAAGGCATGTCTGGAGGTGATCAACGGTTGCAGTGATGTTCCGTAACATGTTTCTTGTAGTCTGTAACTCCTCTGCCTTCTCAATGACTGGATGGCCTGACTTCTGCAGAGACTGATTGGTTTGTAGCACTCCATCCTGAAATACAAATAAATTCATGAATTCATTAAAGTGAAATTATTATGAGACTATTACACTGTCTAAAAGTGCTTTGGAGAGGTTGTTTACAGTTTACCTATGTAGTATTGTGCGCTGTAAGGTTTTGGTATCGCCAAAATGATAAGAAATTTCCTAATTTTGCTTCTAAGGGTCATTTGCACAGTTTAATGCAGAAATGCATGTACGATACAACACAAAATGTTTGGGACCCTAACATTTCAGCTGTTTGGGTATATTTTCTGTTATATTATGACTATTAGGGCAATTGAAGAGTAATCCTTTAAAGTGGACATTTTTACTATAATATTCTTCCTAAATAGCATTAAAATATCAGGAAAGCTCGAATAAGCACAAATAACTTTCGTCATATTTCCCACTACACTAGATTCCCTAAAACATATATTTGGCAAGGAAAAAAAAACTGAGGCATTAAGAGTTGGGATCTTTTCTTTGTTTTTCAATTTATCACGTCACCTCTATGATATCATAACATTGCCATCTGTTAGGAGGTTCAAGTTCTATGCTTTCATATTTAATTGGAGAAAATGGCAGTAAAGCTACGCATTCAGTTAATATAATAGCTGATAACATTATAATACAAGTTGGTCTGCAGAAGAACAAATTAAAAATTAACCTCTGATTAAGTTCAGTGTGTTATTTCAAGAGCTAAAGCTGGTTTTTCATGTTTTGTAAATTGCAATTAGGGAGTCCAACATTTCATTTATATGCAGCAAATTTTTTTTTTATGTGGCAAAAGATTTTGCTGTAGAAAAAAGAGACTTGTGGACTTTCCCAAATCGCTACCACTGTTAAAACTCAGCTTAATTCTATTTATTTTGAGGAAATTTGGGGATTCACAGTAGAAGAAAAGGATTTGTCTATGTGAACCTAACTAGACCCTTGTTACTCCTGAATACAAACCTGAAATGCAAGTACTTCAAGTTTTGGGAGAAGGAAAAAATTAATTTGGATTCACATTTAGATGATATGAAAGATTGAATCCTATAACTATAATTAAGAAAATTATAGTACTTGAAATCTTGTTTTAGTGTCTTTATTTCATAATATAAGCATAAAATTTCAAAAGGCGGGGATCTGTTTCAGCGTTGAGTCAGTGTTCACGTGGAAAACCAATGGGGGTTCTCTTGTGTGGGTGATACACACAGATCGTTACGCAACCTTCGGCGTGCGGTCGTTGCAGCAGAGGTCTAAAATGGCCTTTGCATTATGTTTCTTTCAAACATTTTCACTGAAATTCATCGGAAATCATGAAAGAAATGTCACAAGATCTCTCATACATATCTTTTAGTGCAATGTGGACAACATGAGACTACATTTGATCGGTTCTGTGCCGATTCCTTTTTTTGTTACCAAAACTATACACTACGTGATTCAAACTCTAATAGTTCATTCCTCAAAAAAATTGATAGTACTTGATATACTGCAATCATATACAGACCTTGAGTCTCTTGGCATGTGCTCTGACTTGTAGCAATTCCCCTACACTGTCTACGAATCCCTGATAATGAAAGTTACACATCCTCTCAATATCCCTGTCATGGTCAGCGATGCGAGCCTTAAGATGCTCCCCAAACTCCTGCTGACCTTTACCATCTTGGATGGCTCTGAAATCAAATAATATTAATAGTTAAATAATAATAATAATAATATTGTTTTATTTATCCCAGGCAGCCGCTTCAGTTCTTATCAACTGTTCTCCAAGTGGCCCCGGAATAACATGATTACCCCAAGCTCCTTGTTAAAACACAGCTTTAAGGTAACATTTTTGTAAGTCTTTTGTAGGACTCGAATAATAATAATAATAATTTGATATAGATATAAACTTAGAAAGTTAGTAACAATTTATATTTATTATAAATGTATAAACACTTTTTGATTATTAATATGGTACAGTGAGATTTGTTAGGTAAGTCTAGTATGTTAAATGACTTTATTAGCAGCCAGTGTTATATGTAAATACTGAAGCATCTTTTCAAAAGGCAAAAGTCTTAATTGTTAACACAAAAGAAAATACTAACATGAAACAAAACAGTTGTATCAAAATATCTTAATAAATAAAATACAAAATATAGGTAAACAAAACAGTAATTTTTAAACTAAATATATTTGAAGTTGCTTTTAAATGTAGGGCAATTCTCTACAAAAATCGAAATCCTTTTTACACGTATGTAGATATTTGGGAGGGAAAAATGACCATCTCCCAATAATAACATATTATAATTTTAATTCGAAAAAAAAACCCCACAAATAAATACATGCAGGTATAATAAAGAACAATGACATTTATAAGAATAACAAAAATATATTGAATGAAATGATGTATCAAACAGTCAGCAGAAAAATGAAGAAAAATTAAGAATACTATTCAAACCATTTTAAAGAAAATCTGACTAAATATTTAGCTTCAAGTGTTTTACCCTCCAATGTTTAGCATACAAATCCATTCCTCAGCATGTAGCACATAATCAGGGTGTGTTATATGCTTAAAGGTACTTGTTATCCAGTATTTCAAATTAGCAAGCATACTCAAGTCATATCAATTCCAACAGCGATGTGTAATAGAGTCAAGTAAGATCCAAATGTTTACAACAAAATAATTTAATGAAAAGTCATCTAGTAAGAAGACGCAGATCTATATTGTTTGTGTTTTGTGAGTGCTATGAGAACAAACTAAGCAGGGAAGTAGGGCTTCCATTATCTGTCAATCTATCATGGTTTTAATTTGGCCCAACTTAACTCAATGCTAGCTTGAGAATTGACAATGGAAATAAAAAGAGGGAAAGGGTTGTAAAATACACAAACACTGCTGGAGATTCAAGGAATACCCGCTAGGAAATGCAAGTTTTGGCCTTTTGCCCTGATATTTGCGGTGATAATTATTCTTCATGCCCAGTTTAATCAGATATCAGTCTGTCAAACCCACTGGCCATCAATACTGATCATCAGTTACATTTCTCAAGCTAATTGATCTTTCTAAAAATGTGAAGTAATTTTTGGTTCCTTATCTTTGTTCTACATTTCCTGGTTGTGATATGTGGCAACAGCTGCAGGAATAAAATGCAATCTCCTTTGACTTAATTACCATAAATTATTTATAAACATCCAGCAAAATACTTTTTGACAGAACATTCAATAAGATTGAAAATCAAAGGCAAGACAGCGAGTTGACAATGATTGATATCCAGAACCTTTATTGGCCTCAAAATACCTGGCACATTCTCGCAATTGTTTTAGTTGCATTTCATTGAAAATAAACATCTTCAGACTTCAACAGATCTGTGGCATAATTACAATACAACACAGAAAAAACATAAATTAAGGAAACATGAATAAGGTTACATACCGCACTAGCAAAGCAGCAGCTGTGCTGTAAATAACAGTTGGACAATACAGCATTTTTACCTCAACATGCACCAACAAAGTGATATTCGATCACTTTCAATCACCTAACGTTTATAGGTATTCACAACACACAAATTCACCATTCGCATTTAGCATACTGTAACACACGCAGCTAGCTAGCTAGCGCAGCTGTACCAGATTATGTTGCAGTGCACAAAATCCCCTTAGCCTAGCCCCACGCACGTATTTTCAACATTCCCTGGCTGAGTCACAGTTTTATCCAATACTTCCGCTGATCAACTTTATGTATTTCAACAGGGGTAAAAAGAAATTGAACCTGAAAATCTGGCCGACGGAGGTTGAATCAGAGTCTTCGATGATATGAATAAGCCTTTCTAGGTCTTGCTTCGGCTCTTCAAGTGATGCCATCATCTTCGGGTTGCGCCAACCAGCGGCTACGGCATCTCCATCACAATCAATAGGATTTCTGTACACAGCAACACGCCCAGCTAATACGCCAGCTAGCTAGCAAAACTACCACCACAATATACGGTGTGTGGCACGGTGGAGGAGAATAGATTAAAGTAAATTTGACCTGCAGAAATTAAGTTAATAATTTATTCATACATGTAGGAAGTTGGTTAAGGGACAGACGGTGTTATCTTTTCCTATCATCTGATTCTAGCAATTTATTTGACATTCAGCCAAAGTTCTTTACCAACAATGTCATGGATGGAAATAAAATAGGAAATAATTATATTCCAAGGCGCAGATGCTTTCTCGAGCTGAGGCGCCAATTTCTAGTTCCGAACAAATCTTGGAAGCTTGCGGCGCCACAAACATGGGTTGGTCGTCGTGGGGAGTGAACGAAGCTTCAAGTTTATTTTCTCTGGTTATTATACATCTCATTTTTTTATGAAGTAAAGTTTGATTAATAACAAATACAAAGCAAAATAGTTAGGAAATACTTCTAAAGTCCATTCGCTTATTAAAACACTCTTGCTCCGCATGCTTCCCATGAGCGGATAACTTGGTATAAACGGCGCCACAAAAGTGTGTGCCTTGGTTATGACACTATACCGTACGCGATTAAAATTTACCACAATTTCTCTCTGGTATGCGTTCGATAAATCAAAATTATAATAATAACAATACTTATAATGCGCACATCCACTCAAAGGAATGCACAAAGCGATTTACAGTTTAAATTCCTGACTTACAATGGAATAAGATAAATGACGAGATTAAGTTTTGATACTATATTCTTAGACCCGAATCTGAAATAAAAAAGTATATTATCAGATTTTATTTCGATTCTTAATTTCTTATAACTGTTCCAAAAAATATACAAATTGTATACATTCTAGTAAAGGGATCATAAGAATGGTGAAGGAAGCCTATAAAAGATTTTGTAGCTGGAGTATAATAGGGACTATAATTATGGTAGCCTATATACATGAAGATAGGAATGTATATAGGCAAATTATATATGCCCACCTTTATAGTGGTATACCTGTATAATAATGTATATCAATGCATAATATGCCTACCTGTTTATGGGTGCTATCAACTCATCTGAATTCTCAATATCATCGATGACTGTCTGTGTATGTGTCGCTGCTGCCTCCTCGCTGATCATTGTCGCAAATGACATGACAAGACCAACCTTTTTCCATCGAGCTTCCGCCATTCTTACCCCCAAACCTTGAGAAAACAAGTACAATAGTCCAACATGGGCGTCCTGCACACCCCTATGCTTACATAGGCTTGTCAAAGCGGTGTGTACTTTGTGAGTTGGTATTTGATCAGTGGTGTCGCCTTGATCATAGAATGATTCGCTCGAAAAGAGAGAGAGAGAGAGAAAGAAAAAAATGAAACCCCAGATAGGGAACAAAAGTCCACAACCGAGTCCTTCTTTGACTGTATTTTATACTTGAGTGCTCCAATCGAACAAAAGTCCAATTCACGATTGTCCCACAATTCGCTTGCAACTGGGAGACTGTAAAACGAGAGAGTATTGAAAACAAAAACGTGTTGTTGACACTAAAATCAATTGAACGAACAGAACGCAAATGAGGAAATACCAATATTACACGAAATGACACCACCGTGATAGAATGTAATTAAAAGGCACTGGAGCCAGACATTATTGATTAATAAAAAGACATGATTGTTAGCCAGCAGCTGCCAAGAGCGAATCTGGTTTCGAAGTCAATCAAAAAAATATGCGGGCTCATGTATACTCGTTAATTATTACCTCACACGACAACCTCAATGTTGAGTGAGCTAATTATGCAAGATTAAAACGTTAAAAGGCAGATTTATAAACATGTATACGATTTCGATTTTGGTTAGAAATGGCTGTCTCCACACTCCACGAAATGCTAATCTCCGGCATCCAGCGGGTTAAGATGTCATATATCGGGGTGTTTCCCGGTTTTATAAGTCAATGTCCCTAAATAATCGAAAATACATTAACTTGCTTCTTCTGCTGAGAGAATGTCTAACCCTTGTATCAGGAATCTGTTATCTATTATTATCAGCATCTCGCGGTAGATGTCGGCTGAATGCGCATACAGTCATAAAAAAAAAATATTATAAAATCTTTATCTATACTCAAATTGAAATATCCATCCCTATAAATGTTCACTAAAATGATTTTTCTAGAAAACTCTATATCAAAATAATGATCCATCTCTATATCGGTTCCATGATGGAAGCTTTCTCCAAAGGTTGATTTCTTATATCTTTAAGAAACTACTCTCCATACCACACATTTTCTTCCCTGTATTACAGTCATAATATATAAAAGATCTCCTCAAGAGACTGCAGAATGATAGTGCAACTTCCAGCAGCATACATCAGTATTCACATTACATTTATGATACTGACGTTATCGTTTTCTCAGATAAGTTAAGATCTTTGACACCCGAGCATCATCCATCTTTATCATAACTTCATCCCTGCATAAATAACATTTATAAATGCAGTGGAAGAATGATTTCTCTAAACATGCTAAAGACTCTAGTGACTCCATCTCAATCCAGCTTCTTCTCTTCGTGCATTATTCTTAATAGGCATAGATCTTCGAGGTAAGACTCTACTTCATCCTTGCGTACATTTCATAAAATGCATAAAACGATTTCGTTAGAGAGACTCTGGTAAGGTTCATCTCAATACAGCTTCTTTCGGGAATGCATTCATTCACAATCATGACAATAGGCGTATAAAATGTATTCTCCAGTTAGATCAAAGCACAGATCTTTGAGGAAAGACTCTCCTCTCATACATCATTCTTGCATTAATACATTTCATTCATAAAATGCACTAAAAAGCCGATTTATCCAGAGACAGCTTCTTCCCTGCATACATGATGCATGTATAGCATTCACAATAGGCGAATAGAGTGTTTTCTCCAGATATGTTATATTGCACAGATCTTTCAGGAAAGACTCTCCTCTCACCTTCTAAATAGTTTAACAGTGGCGGATCCAGGATTTCAGGTATATTCAGGAATGGGGGCGGGGGGGCGCCAGGCCCGATAGGGGGGGGGGGGCGCAGCCAAAATGTTCGAATTTTAACATGTACGGTCAATAAGTGGTTATCAAATTATAAAGGGGGGGGGCGTGTCCCTGCATGCGATATGCGCCCCCGCCTTGATCCGCCACTGTTTCATCTCGCCATACATCATAATAGGCCTTATTCACCCCGAGGTTATACAGCGTGCTGAAAGCGATCCATCGCTATTATATCAAATCATGCACAAGGTTTTCTTTAAAGGACTCCTCCGGGCTGGATTTTGCATTATTAGAAAAATAAAGTAAAATCTAAAAGGCACAACACTGAAAATTTCATCAAAATCGGATCAGAAATAGCAAAGTTATGAATTTTCTTAGGTTTTGAATCTTTTTAGGAAACAGTTTTTGCCATCTTCAAATTGGCAAACTGATGATGTCTCAGTCCCCCTACTTTCTTTGCATTTTATTGTATGAAATACCAATTATCAAGATTTTCTGCCCCAAGGACATAAAAACAGGGATTAATCCTTGTGGAATGTTCAAGGTCACTAGTGCTTTCACCTATTTCATTATGGGGGATGGATTTTTTTGTATATGCAATATATGAAAAAATGAGAAAAATAGGATAACATATAATAAAATACACAAGAAGTAGGGGGACTGTGACATCATCATTTTGCTCATTTGAATATTCAAATATTCAAATGAGACAACGAGACAATGCCAAGAACTGTTTTACGAAAAAAATTCAATACCTAAAAAAATGCATAACTTTGTTGTTTTTCATCCGATTTTGATGAAATTTTCTGTGTTGTGTTTGTTAAATTTTACTTCACTTTACAAAACTTTTTCATTTCAGCCTGGACTCCTCCTTTAATGTGATTGAACGAACTAATTCTCAATCAAATTATAGAACCAGTGGCGGATACAGACAGGGACATAAAAGAGATGCCCTCATTTTGGGGGAATTCAAAAATACATTTTTCGTCCCATTCCTGTTTTCTAATTTGCCTTCTGCACCCCTTCCTTTTTTTCTCTCTCTTTTTTATTTTTTTTCTCCAAATAATGGCTTTATCCTTATCACTTTTACAGATAGATGGGTGCTTTAAACATATCATTTTGACAAAGGTATACTCGACAACTGCAAGCATCAGAAAGTCGAATTTGCTGTTTAGTAATAGAGTTTCAGAGTTAAGCCATAATTCCTCGCACATTTCCCGAATAAAATATATTGAATTTGCATAATTGCATGACGGCGCGATAACCATATTTTCATGACATTCAAAAGAAAATGTTTATACTTAAGATGTATCCAAATACATGTAGATTGTGCTCATATTTATTCCTAGCCCCTAATCCATAATAATAACATATCCTTGGATAAAAAAAATACAAGGGGACAAAAATAATGTACATTTAAAGGGACAATTATTGTTTAGTTGATTACATTGGAAACGTTTTCTCTATACACCCCTTTTTTATAAATTGTATTACACTACCATGCTGACTACACCATTAAAGGATGAATTACATGGAAAGATATAATTACTAAAGCTTTTGATTTATGTAATCCTGTATGATCCTATATCATGGTCATAGAGGAAATCGATAAGATCTATTATTATCCTTCACTTTTCACGAGATTCTAAATGGATCCCTCCATATAAAAATGAAAAGGTAATTTAGAAATACATAATTTAGATTCAAAAGAGCATTGATAAATCGTATATTATTCTATTTTCTATAGCTCACAAAGCAAATAATCCAGGATTTCAGGATAGAGGGGGGGGGGGCGCCGCCGAAATTTTCCGATTTTAACATGTACAGTCAATGAGCGGTTTTCAAGGGGGGGGCGACCCCTGCGCCCCCGCCTGGATCTGCCACTGTTTTGTCAGATGAGAAGTAATGTATAAAATATGACTACATCATTTTGCTCCGGCTTTAATTTTTTGTATATATTGCCTGTTTGTCCCTAGTCTGCAAGCACCGACTCAATTTGACACTTAAACAAATTTCAGTCTAAAGTGGAGACTAGTCTCCATACTCACTGTCTGTGTCTTGTTGGGAGAAGCTATAGTACACGAGTGTATCTAGTTCTTAACTTCAGACCCTAGTAAGCGAACAACATGGGTTTGTGCCTGCAAACTAGTTTGTCCCCGCGTTCACTTTTCGGGACCCTGGCTATATCTCGTCTCTCTGCCTTTTGGAGCCCAAATTATAAATATACCCAGATATTTTCCCAATACAAATTAAGAAATTTAGCTTTTGACTTATAATTGTCTTGAAGTACAGTTCTTCGGAACAGGTGAATGGAAGTGTATCTAGGCACTAAAACCCAAGATGCCCATTGGACCAGTTTACTGATGGTGGTATCTCACTTCGCGGAGATGAGTTTAAGACGGATTTGGGACTACTTTGGGACGGTTTTGAGACGGGTTTGGGTCTACTTTGGGATGGTTTTGAGACGGATTTGAAACTTGTCGCAGAGACGTCTCCCGAGTCCCTGCGACGTTTCATGAGTCTCGGGAATCTCAAAACCGTCTTAAACTCGTCTCAAAGTAGTCCCAAATCTGTCTCAGAGACGTCTCCACGATGGGGGGAAAAATATTGGAGACGTCTCCTCGACGAAAAAAAAAAGAGTATCGGAGACGTCTCAGCGACGGAAAAAAGTATCGGATATGTCTCCGCGACGGAAAAAAAAAAAGTATCGGAGACGTCTCCGCGACAAGTTTCAAAATCTTCTCAAAGTAGTCCCAAATCCGTCTCAAAGCCGTCTCCGCGAAGTAAGATACCATATTAGTTATCAAAATTGATGGACAAAAAATTATTTCTTTCCTTGGACTAGTAACGTCGTATTCAATCAACCTTTTATTAAAGAATGAACTACAATACTTGGAATTTTCAAGTATCAATTGTTGCTATGTGTGGTAAGCCTCTGACAAAATACTCAGGTTGAATGTCGAGGACATCCATTGTTTAAGTACACAAAATAATGTATATAAACAAGGCCAATACAGGCTACCAAAGTCCAAATGAGATTTACATTATTTACTGTGCACTGTATGCAGTGCAGCATAACATTACATCAGACTTTATAATGACGGATATAAAGTACCGATCGATTGACATCCAGGACCTCTTAGACGGAAATATGTTACAGATCTGACCTGCCATGTAAAGATTAGGACCTACTACGTTTTGGTGTACATGAAAAGTGACACCAAATGATTTCTTACTGTTATTCCAGAATGCACATAATCATTATAACTACACGGATAACATCGTACATGAAATAAACGTCTGGCACTATCTCAATCATGGATTACGACCAATTTTTAACCCAAAAGGCTCTATTGTCCCAGCCGTCACCAATACGCTTGATCCGTAAGTATATCTCGATGACATTCAGACAGGACAGAACGATTTTAAAGCATCAGTTATTTATTTTATGAGATTAAATTTGTGAATGAAAATGGCTACGAGGAGAGCAGTGTATGTAAGGCCAAAGGGAATTATTTAATTTACAGAATAAGATATACCCATCGCTAAAATAAGATTTTAAAAATGGCAACCTCAATCTCCAATCGACTGCGATTTGTCAATCTTAAAATCTTGCTATTTCTTGTTCGTAAAACGATGTTTCTAGATAAAGTGGTTTTGGAGAGCCCTGATCCTCTTATCGACATGGCGGGCGGTTTGCCCAATGATGGAAGGACGTACCTCGTCGGGGCCAAGTTCGACATCAGGTTCGTATGACCATCGTGTGTTCATCGTGTTGTCATCGTCGTATCATCTTTCTGTTTGACATTGTAGAAAAGTTCGTTTGTGAGAGCCCTGAGCCTCTTATCTGGCTCCTGGTTTGCCTAATGATTGAAGGACGTTACTCATCGGGGTCAAGTTTGATCTCAGTTTTGTAGGGTTATCGTACTTCAGGTTCTTATGATCATCGTGTGTTCATCGTGCTGTCACCGTATAGTCATCGTATCACGTGTCTGTTTAAACTTCGAATAGGGTGGTTTTGGACAATCCTGAGCCTCTTATCGGCACGGTTCCTGATTTGTCAAAAGATGGAAGGGCGTACAAATTCGACCTCAGGTTCGTATAATCATCGTATGAATGTGGTATTTTCATCTTATCATGTTTTTGTCTGGCATTGTAGATAGGATGGTTTTGGAGAGCCCTGAGCCTCTTATCGACATGGCACCGGGTTTGCCTAACGATGGAAGGACGTACCTCGTCGGTGCCAAGTTTGACCTCAGGTTCGTATGATCATCGTATGTTTATCGTGTTGCCATTGTATTGTCATCGTTTAATGTTGTTTCTTTGAAATTTTCATCGTCCAGATCGTATGAGAAATATTCAAGATGGCGGATCAATGCGATCGGTTGACAAATTTTTAACTTATCCAAAATCAGGCTGCCTTATAATTTTTTTTTTTAATTCGTTTGCGGCCTGTCTGCGGATTAAATCCTGGATCCAGTTGATCTGCATGTATTATATACGTCCTAAATGCCTGAACATTAATAATAGGGCCAAACAGAAAGGGAAATCAGACTCGATTTATATACATAGCGCGGCCCAAAATAAAAGTCCCTCTGATTAGGCGCTAAATAATTTCTAAAATACAGAATGATTGCCAATTTGATATGCATATTTTGAAAGCCCACACAATTTAGTAACTTATGTGAAAATTTCATTGGTCTCGCTTCATTGGTTTTGAAGAGAGAGTCTATTATGTAACAGCAGTGCATTTCAGCCCATTCCAAGTTTGCAGATTCTGCATGTGAAAGCAAACAAAACAACTGAAACGCTGAAACCCGTTTTCATCTAAAACAGCTGAACTTTACATCACTAAAGACTTAACTCACTGGTGATGAGTCTAGTTCGCGACTGGTTCACGACTTTAGTCTCTTAAGCTATGGAGTCATCTCCTGAGTTTCTTGCGCTAAAATTTTGAAGTCTTTAAAAATGTCAAAACATGTTTGATATTTCTTTACGAGTAAATTTTAGTCAGTGCTGTCAAGGAGAAGTCTCTGCGACATCGTTGTGACTAACACCGTTTTGACAATCTTACCCGGGTAACGTCCGGACGTTACCCTAGCAAGATTTCTATTAAGACGCTCTTACTAGGGTAACGTCCGGAGGTTCTCCGGGTAAGATTTTCCAGATTCTTACCCTAGTACGACTAGGGTAAAGTCGCGGTAACAACCCAGTTTTACCCTGACATTGTCCGGACAACTGTTCTGTTAAGACGCTCTCGGGGTAATACTAGGGTAAGATCGACATTGCACAATGATAGAAGAGGAGAGAAGAAAAATGACAGAACAAAGAAATACATGAGAAATAACGGAAGACAAAAGGAAAGAAAGATAAAAACAAAGAAATACATAAGAAATAACGGAAGACAAGAGGAAAGAAAGATATAAACACAGAAATACATTGGAAATAAAAGAAGATAAGAGGAAAGAAAAATAAAAACAAAGAAATACATAAGAAATAACGGAAGAGAAGAGGAAAGAAAGATAAAAAACAAAGAAATACATAAGAATTAACGGAAGAGAAGAGGAAAGAAAGAAAAAAAAACAACAAAAGAAATACATAAGAAATAACAGAAGAGAAGAGGAAAGAAAGATAAAAACAAAGCAATACACAAGAGTAGAGACAGAAGAGAAGATGAGAGACAAAACAAAGAAATACAGAAGAAATAACGGAATAGAAGAGGAAAGAAAGATAAAATAAGTAAAAATGAAGAAATTCATGAGAATACAATGATGGAAAAGAAGGGAAAAAAAAAAGAAATATAAAATAAAAAAACGGGGCTTTGCTCGCGACTGGATAAAATCTATCATGTTTGATTTTTAAAGACATTTTCCAGTGGTGAACAAGTCATGGCAACGTCACCATCTCATCACCCGACTTATTTTGTACATGTCATAGTGACACTTTAATCCACCAGTCATTGACTGGTGGATTAAAGAGTCACTATGACTTGCCTGTATTAAAAATGTGGAAAAATTCTTTATTAAAAAAATCAAACGTGTCTGGCTTTTAAAAAAAGTCTTTTAATTGATTTTTGGGGGGACTCCCTGGAGACCCTGAAAGCGTTGCGGCGACGTCTTCGAGACTACAGAGACTGGAGTCGCAAACTAGTCGAGACCAATTTTGTGTATCACTAGTAGACTAGTATTGGCGATGTCAGTTTGACTGCAGCTAGCGTCTAAAAAACTATTTTTTATTTTTTTTTTTTTATTTCCACAAACTTCTCCGGAGTCTCTGGAGACGTCTCCACGACTCTCTAGACTCAAATCGCGAACTAGTCTAGACTCATGGCCAATAAGATGGCATTGCTCTTTGAAAACAAAAGTATGAACATCACAGTTGTTGAACTGAAATAAAAAAAGAAACACATATTATGGCATTTTTGTAATGTATTCCTTTTCATCAAACTTGGAATGGGCCAAAAATGACTACTCTTACAAAAGAGCCTGTGTATTCAAAACCAATGAAGCGAAACATTTGAAATTTTCACAAGAATCGCAGAATAATGGGCGTTCAAAATATACATATGAAACTGGCAATAATTCTTTATTATAGAAGTTATTTAGCGCCCAATCAGAGGGACATTTTTGGGGGACGCGCTGACGTTGCACAGTTGAAACCAAAACCATGACAAGTTCACCAAATTTTGCACAGAGTTACTTTGGTATCTATGTATGCCAAAAATGCAAA
>CALNVZ010003432.1:29095653-29124570 GCA_940671915.1 Paracentrotus lividus
GCCTGCATTCTCTGGCATATCAGCGCCACATTAGATACGCACATACGGTAGTTGTTGTATGCACAACAGTACATGCATGCACACGTCACGAGGAGAGAGACGAAATAATATTTCGAGGGAACGAAATAATTATTTCGAGGGAACGAAATAATTATTTCGAGGGAACGAAATAATATTTCGTGGGAACGAAATAATATTTCGTGGGAACGAAATAATATTTCGAGGGAACGAAATAATATTTCGAGGGAACGAAATAATATTTCGTGGGAACGAAATAATATTTCGTGGGATTATTATTATTTTTGTGAAGCTACGACGAAATGAAGGAGTGCCTGTGCACATAAAATCAGAAGAAGATGGACCGAACATAGAGCAGCTTCAGGAGATACTGTCAGAGTATGATCCAGCCGATCCACAGAAATGGTGAGAAACATTCATGACGAATCGTTCTTTGTGATCTCTGAGAAGCGTTTCATCAAAGGACTCGTTGGACGTTTCATCCGACAAACTGTTATAAGCTACTGAAATCCTTGCATCTGATTGGCAGAGAGCAAATTTGTCGGTTAAAACGTCCGACAAGTCCTTTCATGAAATGCCCCCCAGATCCCCAGCTCGAAATCAAATGTAACGCCAGCAGCTTCTGTATAGCGTTCATTTTAGCACACCGATGAAAAAGCTTTTTGTACAAAAAAAAAAAAAAAAAAAAAAAAAAACATTTTTGACAATTTAGGTTGCAATTTTCCACCCTTTAATTAATTAATTCAACCCTTTAAATTTGCACCTTCTAAGGACTATAGGGAAAATGTTTTTATATCAATGTATAAAGGTGCACAATCATGGGTATTTTCTTGTGAAAATGCCTATTTTTGTTATTTAATGTGCTAAGTGATGGATCCATATAGGGGCTTGGCGACGCGCCCCCTATAATTTCTGTTTCAGTTTCATTTATTTCTCATTCATTAAAAAAGACATATTTACAAACATTCAACAATGTAACATTACAGTGATATACATGTACATTACAAACATTTTACGTAGTATATAAAAAACAAAACAAATTAAAATATATAAATGAAAAAGAAACAATGCAGCTGATGGAGGGATGAGCAAAAAGCCATTGGCCTATCTTGAAGGGTGATCCCATTTTTACTACATTGTGTAAAGCTATGAAGTGTATAAACTAACATCTAGAAAAGAAAACAAAAAGCTAAAAACAAAACAAACAAACACAAACACAGTTAAAAGTTACGTTTCAAGGAAGATAAAGAAGGCGAATTTTCAAGGCTCACTGTTAAATTTTTCCACATTTGAAAACCACTTATTGACTGTATATGTTAAAATCAGAAAGTTTTGCCCCCCCCCCCCCCATTTTCAAATACGGGATCCGCCACTGTATTTTTCTCATTTTTTAATATTTTGTAATGCATTTCTTTATCTATTTTATATATTTTTTCTCTTGAAACCAATATTTTTGCGTCGGTGTTTTTCTTCTTTCAGGCGGGAGAGACCTAAGATGTTGTATGCTGTACCCAATGGGAATAACCCATCAGGAGAAACAACGTCTTTGGAGAAGAGACGTCAAATATACGCCCTTGCACAGAAATACGATTTCATTATCCTTGAAGATGATTCTTATTATTTCTTACAATTCAACGAGGTATTTCTTAACTTCATTATTCTATTCAAAATTTTATCGTCGCTCTTTTTTCTTCTTCTTCTCCTCATTTCATTTTCTTTCTCACAGTGTTGAATTGAATTGAATTGAATTGAATTTATTAACATCAACCCAACAACACATTATTATAACAATGCATAGGAATAATACAATCTTACAATAATGAATACAATTTAACAGAGTATAAATTATGTATAGAAAATCAAAGTGTGATTGAACAGGAGAGAGAATGTGAAGATGTTAAAGGTAGTGTCAGCCTTTTGCAGGCAAAAATATTAAATTTCTAGTTTTTGAGATGATATAGTAGTATACCAATGACTATATCTTCCCCAACAACATGATTAAGCTCAAATGTGTATGTTAGTCATTATATTGCGATTATCAAAATTCATTCCTATTTTTTCGAACCTCGAAAAATATACCGTACGGTGCGAACCGCTGACCGCTAGCGCAGAGAATAATGCACGCTGATGCGCCGTGTGTATATTGCTGTGTGCGATCCGTGCCGCACGCGCTGTAATATCAACGATGTTGATGGAGAGCTGGTCAAGATTGGTAGTCAGATTTTCGTTTCGTATTACTGATCTAGGCAACCTTTGACAGTAAGATTGAATACACAGTATAGGTCAATCATATTCTACAGTTATGCCAAGTTGCATTAGTTTTCGCAATTTGTGAAAAAGGCTGATACTACCTTCAAAGGAAACTAGAAGTTAGCACAAGTGCTAGTCGAGCCTAGTTCCACACGTAAAAATCTTGGTCTCCCGTGCCGGGAATCGAACCCGGGCCGCGTGGGTAAAAACCACGAATCCTAACCACTAGACTTCTTGATTATAATGGTTGGAGATATCATAGACCCTACTATAATGATAATCGTTTAGAATGAAATTAATATGTTAAAATTGTTGAAAGCTACTTATAAACAAATTCAAATTTGCCCGTTTGTATATGATTTGATAGTCGGTAAAATACCTTATTCAATTCAATTCAATTCGGTCTTTATTGTGGTCTTTATTGTGGTAAAAATACATAACATAATATAACAAGACTGTAATCCGAGGACTAATAGTGTCAAGTTTACAAAATCAAATTGGTACAATAAAATGAATGGGAAATTAAGAGATGCTACAGAAATATTCCTATGCAATAAGATTAAACATAATTGTCAGTAATTTCAATAATTGCAAGTGTTTCAAAAGCGTATAAATTGTATAAATTATAACCATGTACAGATCAGAGGATAACAGATCAGTAACATATTTATTTTATTTTAAGAAACATATATTATTAACAGTGTATGATATCAAAGATGCTTTGTAAGACTGTAATGAATCCGTAAAGAGCAACCGGAAAAGTTGTAAACAAGTTCTTTAATTGCGTCTAAATATAAGAATAAAACTGTATTGCATAATAACGTAAACCCTCCCCCCCCCCCACACCACCACCAAAGTACGTGTTCGGAAAATGACGTAAGACTAACTAGAAATGACGATAAATAAGTATTGAATGAAAGGGAAAACAAGACTACAAACTGCTATAAATAATTTTTCCAAATAACTTAAAATTCAACAGCGCAAAAATAAGTAATGAGAGGAAATGGAATCAGATAAATATCAAGAAATATGAGAAAAATAACCATTAAGCAAGTGCCAAAATTATTTGTCAAACAAGTTAAAAGAAAGTCATAAAATATTCAAAGATCCAATTAACATTCAATTGGTTTTTAAGAGCAATCATGCAGTTAGGTTTTTAGGAGTATGAAATAAAATGAATAATCTGATATTGTCTTGATTCAGATAGAGAAATCCATATTTGCATTAATATAATGTCTAATAATATTCGGAATTAAAGTACATAAGGAAATTACAATGTTACATTACCTATTAACAGAATATTACATTAGTACCTTATTCAGTACAAAAAAGCATATCAATAAAATACATAATCAAGTAATGGTCAATATAAGGGTTTGAATATGAATTGCAATATTCGAATAGAAATAGAATTTACAATGCGAGGACTATTGCACTTCAGAAGAATGATTAAAAAAAAGGCTACACTTCGTTAAGTAGCCGCACTAAGGATGGAATAGTTGAGGTTTTGTATCGTTGTTTTCTGGTCGTTGGTATATCCAAGTGCATTGCGTTTCCTAGGGTTCGGCCTGCACGTTGATGACGTCGAGGTGGAAGCATTTTACGGTGGCGGTCAGATACAAGAAGGGACTTCCCAAAACTAGCAAGAAGGATAACCCTTCTTTCCGCGAGCGTTGGCAAATCAAAGTCACGAAGAAGATCCTTGTAGTGTGCTTGTCTACGATATACAATAAATCGAAGAGCTCTTCGCTGGACTCTCTCTAAAGCCTCAGATTGTTTCAAGGAGAGGCTAGTTGCCCATACAGGAGCAGCGATTTCTAAGAGGGGGCGGATGTACATCATGTACACAAACAGTAGATTGGTTTGACTGACACCATTTCTCCACAATATATACAGGCGTCTAGATGCGCGAGAGATCATCTCTTTCACTTGGCCCTCCCATTTCATATCACATTCGATGGTGACTCCAAGAAGGCGTAAAGATGACACAGATTGAATTGGTGTGTTACCGATTGTGATCACGGGGGCAGGGGGGGGGGTCATTGCGAAGAAAACTGATATGCATGATCTTACACTTTTCTGGCTTAGGAATCATAGAATTAGCACGGCTCCATGCAGCTACTGCATCTACATGTGCTTGGAGATTGCTATGCTCGGTTTTTCTTAGTGATCTGCACTATGCTTAAATCGTCGACATATTTCCATCTGTTGTCAGTTGACAGGGCTACATCATTCGCCATGACTAAGAAAATAATCGGACCCATCTTCGTTCCTTGTGGTACTCCGCATGTCAACAGTTGTGGAGTTGAAGTTGATCTCTTGTAACACACGGTTTGCGACCGATTGGCAAACAGATAACATGGCTATGATTTTTGTTTTTGTTTTGTGTGTGTGTTATCCCACACGGGACTATATATTTAATCATAGCAATCATCTGATCATGATAATCATGATTGTTTACAATTATCGACTTTTAATTATTTCGTGTTATTTCTTTTTGCTGCTTTAGCCACGAATTCCATCATATTTATCGATGGATGTAGATGGGAGAGTATTGCGGTGTGATAGTTTTTCGAAGGTGATTGGTTCTGGGTAAGTGAGGACTGAGTATGATTGGCCCGTATTCTCAAAAGTCGCCTAACTTTAAGCCTAGCTTAAATCTGTGGTTTATCTATGGCCTGCTAAAATGGAATCAATCTGTCTAAGTGGCTTGTTCCTATCGTGTTTTAATTGTAAAGGAAACGTTTGCACTTATCATTCCCGAGCAGTTTCTAATAGTTTCACTACCAAAAACTATGATGATTTGAACATCTACGTGTTGGGATTGGGGCCATTTCAGCAAGCCATAGTTAAACCACAAATTTCAACAATGGTATGTGGGCTTCAATATAATTAAGCTAAAATAAAACTGAATTTATTGAAAATTTTGAACTGCTATAGCTTATTGCAAAGCACTTGGAAATATTTCATATTCCACTGAAAATTGATCTTTGATTTTTATTTTGAAATAGAATGTTAAGAATGCAAATGTACAATGCCCCAAAATTAGGCAGAATGCCATTTATTTAATCTAGATATTCTAATACAAAAATGAAAATGAAATATTCTGTTTTTGATCAGATTTCGTGTGGGATGGGTGTCTGGTCCTAATGCATTGGTAACACGTATGTTCTATGACCTGCAGTACACAGTCCAACATGCAAGCATCTTTGCACAGGTATGTCCGTAGCAAATAATAACAACCCGCTCATATCCAAAGATCTATTTTTGATTGTGTACTATAAATTCCATAAATTTGCTTTGAAATAGGCATACGTACTACCACCACTTCAGCTGGGCTTCTACTTCTATGTTTCCATGCAGTAAATGGTAATGTGATCATAGAGTGAATTTTCCACTCTGTATTTAGAGTGAAGGAACTTTCATTTCCATAACGATTGACAAAGTTCAGCTGAGTTCAGTAGTCTCAGAGTGCAGTGACAGAGTGAGCTCGATTTCCCCTCAAATATCAACTGCAGGCTTGATATTTTCACTCGTTTCAAATGAGTGGACAGGAGTGAACGACTTTTGTCCATTCACTCGTCGTACGGTGCATATAGGGCCTGATTAGAAACCCGGTGGTGACATATTAAACTTTATTTTTTTAAAACCAGTAGTTACCATTATTGATTTTACTAAAAATGGGTTTGTATTTCATTAAACTGCTTGGTAGGGTGGAACTTTTTTTTTTTAGTGCCACTTTACTCGTGTACATTTATAAAGTAGCCTATACTGTGTAAATTTGAAACCGTATCTGTTAGAGGGAAATATGGCGATAAGAAATTATAATTATGATAATTATAACAAGTATAATGATTATAATAATTATGTAAAAATGGTGTTGAATCCATTCTTAATCTCTCTTCAGGTAGTTGTGAATAAGATGGTTAGACAGTGGGGTATGGACGGCTTTCTTCGTCGAGCTGATGACTTGAGGAAATTCTATCAGCATATGCGAGACATAACAGTCCAGGCTGCCGAGAGACATCTCACAGGTAAAAATGTTTAAAGATTCGCTAATTTGCTCCAGTGACAGTTGTTGCTCCACTAGAACTTCCATAGAATGATCGATTGAATAACTTTAACCCTGGACTTCAACAATATAACCTGTCCTAAACCCGACCCTAGACCTGACATAAAACCCTATCGCAATCCAAAACATAATGCCGCAGTCACACAGACACTTGCGTATAGTTACGTTTTTGTTGTTTTAATCTTATTTCATCTTCTATTCTCTCATTTCTTATGTATTTCTTTGTTTTATTGGATGAACGAAATTATCACTTTTTTCCATCCTGACTATGACTGGAAGGCATTCGTGGGGCTCCGCAGAAAAAGAAAATGATTTTTGGACGGCAACCGGACGTAACCATACGTAAGTGTCTGTGTGACTGTAGCATAACTAACCCTATATTTCGTTAGTGACGACAATGGGTGCCGACATACAGTAGCGGACGAGCCTTGACGTCACACAATAAACGTTTCGGCCATTGCGTAAACATATTAGAGCCACTATTGTCCCCAGATATATGGGCCCGTCAAATCGTATTTAATTCGGAATCTTGGATCCCGCGCCTGGACCAGGATGCCGTCCTGAGTGTCGATGAAAGGTACGCCGGCGTGAGTGACGACGAGAGATGTCTGCGAGGTTGAGAGGTGTACAATTATATCTTTTTCACAGATTGTAGTAATAGTAATGCTTCTTTAATCGTAAACGTTCAAAAACTCACGTCACCACTCGTTGAAGTATTAAAGGATGCTGAGGCTAACCGCTGGACAGCTTAAACTAGCCATTTCTAGCTCTCGATTCCGCGTGAAGGTACCACTATTATTATTATAATAACAATTATATGTACAAAATTCCTATTCATTACGTATATCACCTTGATGCCGATGTAAAAGGTACAATGACGACATGTGAAGACCAAAGGTGCCAGAGTAACTGGTGGCTAGAAATACCACAGTGCCATTAGAGGAATCAAGGGGGTGATGAGAGGGGCTGACGAGAGGGGTTGATGAGAGGGGCTGACGAGAGGGCTGACGAGAGGGCTGACGAAGAGGGTTGACGGAGGGGTTGACGGAGGGGCTGACGAGAGGGGCTGACGAGAGGGGCTGACAAGAGGGGCTGACGAGAGGGGCTGACGAGAGGGTTTGCGAGAGGGGCTGACGAGAGGGACTGACGAGAGGGGCTGACGAGAGGGGTTGACGAGAGGGGTGACGAGAGGGGTTGACGAGATGGGTTGACGAGAGGGGTTGACGAGAGGGGTTGACGAGAAGTGCTGACGAGATAGGTTGACGAGAGGGCTGACGAGAGGGGCTGACGAGAGAAGGGCTGACGAAAGGGACTGATGAAACGGGCTGAGGAGGGGGTTGACGAGAGGGCTGACGAGAGGGTTTGACGAGAGGGGCTGACGAGAGGGTTGATGAGAGGGGTTGACCAGAGGGGCTGACGAAGGGACTGATGAAACGGGCTGACGAGGGGGTTGACGAGAGGGGCTGACGAGGAGGGTTTGATGAGAGGGGCTGAGAGAGGGCTGACGAGAGGGGTTGACGAGATTGTCTGACGACAGGGGTAACAAGAGGTGTTGACTAGAGCTGCTGACGAAATAGGTTGACGAGAGGGCTGACGAGAGGGGCTGACAAGAGGGGTTGATGAGATGGGTTGACAAAGGGGCTGACGAGAGGGGCTGAAGAGAGGGGTTGATGAGAAGGGGCTGATGAGAGGGGCTGACGAAATAGGTTGACGAGAGGGGCTGACGAGAGGGCTGAGAGAGGGTTTGACGAGAGGGGCTGACGAGAGGGGCTGACGAAAGGGGCTGACGAGGGGGTTGACGAGAAGGGCTGACGAGGGGTTGACGAGAGGGGTTGACGAGAGGGGTTGACGAGAGGAGTTGATGAGAGATGGGATAAGTGAGGCTGACAAAGATGTGCTGACGAGAGGGTCTGATGAGAGGCGTTGACGAGATGGGTTGACGAGAAGGGCTGACGAAAGATTAATAATAAATTATAAATAACATTTTATTGTTCAACAAAGGGAATACAAATAAATGTTGCTTGTTTTCAGATCAATTACTAATTTGGGATTTTCTGAAAGGAAGGACTTGTCCATTATCCTTCCTTAGAGCACTGGATAACCAGATGTGGTAATTTCTTTAAACAAAAGGGAAGACAAAAGGAAAAAAAGGTCCCTAAAATGAAATAAAGGAATATAGGCATTGTCAGTGAAAAAAAAATCATAAAAAGCGTTTAAAACTTATCAGAAAACTGTGTTCATGTCTTGTTTATACCTTTTCGCAAATGCATACCCCCACCAAAACAAAATCAACAAAAAACCCAAAAAACTAAAAAACTAAAATATGATTTTAAGTCTTTGTTGTTTTGTATCACCTTATTTTCAGAAATGACTGGGTCTGGTCATTCACTGCTCTCAGGAATGATAAGGAACAAGTGTACTCTTTCAGAAAATACCAAAATGGTCGACAACACTCGTAATAAACGAAATATAACAAAATATAAAAGACTTGTAAAATAGAAAAATGCACGTATTTGTAGCCATGTTGCAATATTTCTTTGTATCTTACGTTTGATTTCGGTTAATTCTATGAGCTGAATATTAGTACAAAAGATTATAATTGTTGAAACAAGAGCGCAGCAAAATGCGCAAAAGTGCCAAATTGATACCTAGCTGATTTCGAACCAGTATCAAAAACTAATAACCGGAGGTGTAAATCATAAACTTTTTTTCTTAGCAATATAGCAATTTTGCATTCTACAATAATAATAAGAAAACAAACAAGTACATTTATTTTGTGTTGTAATATTTTATTAATTTTATTTGCTTCATCAAATGAAATATACGATATGGCTGACAGTATTTTCAATATATTTGCGAAATTATTTATAAAGAAACATTTTTATAAAAGACATCCTTATGGCAAAACATTTTTTTCAATATCATAATTAAATAGAGATATCTTTCCAGAATGAAAAGTTGCTTTACCACAGCATAAAGGTTGCACCGGGTTTTTGTTTGTATTTTTTTTTCAGTATTTGAAGTGATATCATTTTAAACTGGCTCCATGATAATACATGTACTCACATTAATTTGTTAATCCAGCATTATTTGCAATTAATTTATTCCTGATTAGATTCATTCAAAGACTTTGTTTACGGTTCCAATATTTGCTGGCAATTTTCTTGCAACATTTTGGTGTCTATATTTTCTTTTTTAAATGTTTTTATTTTCGATACATTTAGGATCCCCCTTATACGGTAACCATGTTGTCTGCAATATAATAAAGGCTAAACGCACATTTTCTTGGTCTAAACATCTTCATAATACACACGTTCAAAGTGCAAAATGGATGGCGTCATTGTTTTTGCGTAGATTAGTTCGCAAATTTGTTTCAAGAGCCAGATGAGAATCAAGACAAGGGATGCTATGACCCAAGATATTAAAAATGATTTAAAGGTTTGTAGACAGAGACTGGCATTCATCACGTATACATGAAATGCAAACACAGCTACAATCACTGCAAACATAAAAAGTAGTAAAGGTACACAGCTTCTCGTTATGTTGATTCCTGATGGAGGCATCTTATTCCTGTCGATTTCCTCAACAACAGCACCGTAAACAGCGTTTGAGCTGTTGTTATTATTATTATTATTGTTGTTGTTGTTATTGTTGCTATAGTTATAATTTTCCATTTCCTTCTCTACCCAGTCCAAATAAACACTAGACATGAATGGACGGTCACAGGCATCATTCCATCCAGGGTTGTAATACCAAGGAGTTTCACATTCAGTATAAATATACTTTTCAGTTCGGTATACACCCCCTGGTAATTCCTCTGGCAATGATTCAATGGTGAAGGTTGATGATGTTGTGGACTCTGATCGGGTAGGAAATGAATCGTCTTCCTTTTCATAGGAGACGGAGGGTAGAGCCGGGAAGCACTGCAAAGATGTCGACGAGGCCAAAACGGAAAGAGAGTGACGACTTGGATTTGCGCTCTCGAGAGTCAAACAATCCAAAGACGGTAAGGACTGAGATTTACAAAGTGGAGCCAAGTTGGCTTGGTTAATCAGCTCATCTTCCAATGTCTGTTCAGCCGGTTCTGTAGGACTATCATGACTGACAAGTGTAGACTGAGTAACTGCAGTATTCTCGGTCTCATCAAAACCGCTTGAATCTTGAAGTTCAGCTTCTGGTAGGGATTCATCTGACTTCAAGGAATGGATGCTAGGCGATAACTTAACCGGTGTCTTGATGTTATCAATATCATGTTCTGTAGTGACGTGACGATATTTTCCTCGATGATGACGTCTGTTGTGTCGACGGAACGGTATCGCCAGAATCTTTACAAAACCAAAGGCAAGCACGCCAGATACAACTGCTACTATGACATTTGCAGTGGTAATGAGAATGTTCAGTACGTTCATTAACATTGCAGTAGCAAAATCTGAGTAAGCCAGGTTGATATATTGGATGATGACAAAACTCAGAAGTCCTGCCAGGCATAGCGACATCCATGCAAGACACCCGCGTTCGAGAATATCTTGAGCGGATGATTTAAGAGGGCGTGGGATGAGGGGGTATACCACTTTAATCCCTTCTGAGAATGTGGTCACCATGGTGCCTTCTGCGTTGTCCATTTGATAGTCCATGTAGGAACTCTCGATGTCCAATGGCATCACGCTTCTGTAAAGAAAGAATATAGTAAACAGTTTTCAATTAACAACTATTACGGTCTAAAGACTATTCTAACTCAAACGAAATAGGTATTGCTGAATGTTGTTTCAATTGCTTTTAAATTGAGACGAACCAGTAGGCACTATTATATTAAATAGGGTTGAATAATTTTGAAAATAAAATAAAATTAACATCATCAGTGCTCTCAATTCCTTTGGATTTGCTTATTTGTTATCGTACTAGTACCATAATCATCCTAACCTCAGTTGGGACGTGGCGCTCTCCTTCCATTCTCTGTATTCATAAGAGGTATGATCGAGGACACCAGGACACCTGGCCTCCATCTCCACCAATGAGAGGGTAGCTGCTTGGCATTCTGGGATACGAAAGTCAAGATGAGCGGTTCCGGGTCGGAACTCATTCCTGCAAAAATAACATGGACAGAAGAGAGAAATGTTGATACTTTTAAAATGATCACGCGAATAATTATGAATTCTTTTGAACAATATAGTAAATGTGTATTAACAGTATCTAAGAAGATAAAATAAATTTATTTCTTACCAGTAAGAAGATTTACCGCTTATATCCGTTACTCTGGCAAAGATGACATTGTCCCCGAGCCGACGTCTGTTCTTCAAGGAAGCTGGTTTGCTTTTTTGTAAGAACATCGTACATACCCCAGGGACTGGAAATTTTTTCTAAGATAAAACATAATTTAAATACATAAGGATAGCTTGTGATGCATGAGAACGCAATGTTGCTTTTTAACTAAACCCCATTACTCTCTCTCCCCCGGCCCCTTCCCCCCAAAACAACAACATGAGCCACAACGAAAAAAAAACAAAAACAAAAACAAAACACAAAACAAGCAAACAAATAGCAAAGAATAAATCCTTACATAAAAAGAAATTGAGGGAAGAGTTCGAGATTTTTTTTTTTTGTCATAAGCATCATTAGGCTACATGCTTCACAATCAGTTGTTTAAAGTAATTATTTACCCTAATAGACTCCAGTGTTAATTTAAAGTTCCTAGGGATTGTTATAAATATGATGATATTCAGTCATTAATATCTCGGAAATTAACCATTGAGATTCGAAATCTTAGTCAATTGCTGTTTGACCTAAAGGTTTTGCCATAACGATTACAGTATTAGCTGGAAAAGAATTTTTGTTTCAAGATCCTGAATGTAACATAAATGGATTTTCGCCGTTGGGATTTTATAAAGACAAGTCATTCATTCATTGCTGAAGACAAATTAATAAATTATTTGTCTTTTTCCTAAATGAAGTAAGGAAAAAAACCCCCTAAAAATTCATTCTTAATGTCATTCTAAACTAATAATACTCTTCATGATGTTTATCCTTTCCCGCTCTGCTTATCTATTATAAGACTTATAAGTGGATCACTGATGACAACAATTAAATAAAAACTTCATCGAGCTGATGACAAACCTTGGTTGCCATTGTTGTCAGCGTTGTTACAAGCACGGCGATCAGGAGCAGGACGATGAGAGGCGAATCTAAGTATATGAGCATCTGCTCTAAGGTAACATGACCACCGCACTCATCGATTTCAGTTACACTGGTCGTCGTCATGCTGACGGCTTCAATTCAGAAATGGAATAAACTTTAGTACAAATCAAGCAGTTATGAAATATCAACATATTACTTTATTTATTGAAGATTACAACTATTTCTTTTTACCAACGAACATTGGGCCGTATGCATGAAAAGAAAGCGCTTTTACTTGGAATTTTTACTTTACATTTGAATTCTAGCTCCAAAGTTGTTTAATAGATAGATACAGTCCGAGACAATAACGGAAAAAAGTATCAATATCTTAATAATAAGATAATATATGAGAACAATTCTAGTAAATGCAACTACTCTCATGCGTACGACGAATTGTTACACTCTCCTTCAAAAAAAGAAAATAAATAAATAAAAAAATATTGTAGCCTATTTCTATCTTAAATTTTACCCCTTTTCAGGTTTTTGTAACATATAGCTTCTTTTTTTTCAGCGTGTTTCATTTTCAAAATAAACTCATTTTTCACCCATAAATGGAAGAAAATATAATCATAACAACTTTAAATAATTTTTCTACTTTTAAGAAAGGCACAATAATTCTTTTGTTAAGGGTTATGCACTGATTTTTAGTTCAATTCAAAGTTTATTTTCCACACAATTTATTCCTAAAATGAACACTAATCATTATTTTTTACCAATGACACAAAATAACGTTAAACACGATGTGTTTGTTATTTAGATTTAATTGATGTGATTTCAATGTGTTGAATACTGAAGAGTCTATCAATGGTAAATGTAGCATTTATCACAAAAGATTCTTATTCATGTTATTTTATTGTATTAGTCAGAAAATATGTTTCTGTCGATTGCTTATTGTAAGACTCACAGAGATACTTTTAGATTATTATGCGCTATAGAAATCGATCGTTATTATTGTTGTTATCATTTTTTCTTTCACGTATGGGTTGCACAAAAAACATACCTGTGATGCTGACAAATAGGTCTTGAATTTTTAAAATTCTCCTACAGACTGTTTCTTATTTTCAGCTTCTGTTTGTCGCAATCTCCATTATATTTTCCTGGAGCATGCTGCAATTGGAGAATTTTATTACGTTGTGAATGACATTGAGCGGTTTCCAAAACAAAACCGAACAGTGAGCGCGCAGATGATATGCGCGTATTATACATTGTTACGTCATGATTCCTATTGTGACGTTTAAAGTGACCTAGTTTCAATGCGTAAGTCATTGTTACGCATGCTAAGAATATTTTCTGACGAGAGTGGCTGACGAAAGGGGCTGACGAGAGAGGCTGACGAGAGGGGTGGACGAGAGGGGCTGACGAAAGGGGCTGACGAGAGAAGGGCTGACGAGGGCTACAGAGGGCTGACGAAAGGGGTTGACGAGAGGAGCTGACGTGAGGGGGCTGACAGAGAGGGTTGATGAAAGGGGCTGCGAGAAGGGTTGACGAGAGGGGGCTGACCGAGATGGGCTGACGAACGGGGTTGAGGAGAGGGGCTGACGTGAGGGGCTGACGAAAGGTGTTGACGAGAGGGGCTGAAGAGAGGGGCTGACGAGAAGGGCTGACGAGAGGGGCTGACGAAAGGAGCTGACGAGTGGGGCTAACGAAAGATTATTACTATTTTATTTATAAATTACTATTTATTGTTCAACAAAAGGAATAAAAACAAAGCCCATGTTGCTTGTTTTCAGAGCAATTACTATTTTGGGATATTCTGAAAGGGAGAACTTGTCCATTATCCTTCCTTAGAGCACTGGATAACCAGACCTCGGTAATTTCTTAAACATGGATTGTATGTGAAAGTGTAGGGGAAGCGAAAATAAGTTGAATAGCGTTCTTTATCTCACGAACCCTAGAATCATATGCCTTTAAGAATTGATATCGTGGACGGGTGTAATTTATTTAGCGTAGGGATGGAACCTATCAACCAAATTACTCAAGTACGTCGGAAAGATAAATTCATATAATAAAATGGGTCCAAATTTTAATTTGTCGAACAACGACCCCATTCGTATCACTTATTTATTTTCACGCTTCAACTTTTTTTTTTGAATTTATGTGGAATATCTCCTCCCTAACTGGGACATGATGTACACACTTAAATGATATAGGGTTACATTGACCCCATTTCGAGTCCATACGCTAATTCCAGGCAAATTAGGGCCATACAAGATGTATGGTGATAACTGATCCGGAATAGTGTATGGCTGCCATGATTCTGAATGATCCCTTGGGATTGGACAGGTGTCAGAAAGACTTACAAGCATCCGATAACCGGGGTAATAATAATTGTAAAGCGCTTAGAGATGAAATTCTTTCATATTAGGCGCTATATAAATCGAAACTATTATTATTATTATGGCCAAAATAGACCCGGTATGGGGGCAATTTACCCTTCATTTTTTAAAGAGTGTAGATGCGTCGAAACAATTTATATAAATTTCAAACTTAAGGTTGTATCTCACCTGTCACGAGATGGGTTCGCGATTAGTTTGCGACTCCCTGTCTTTGGAGATTTTTCCAGTCGCAGAGACGTTCCCAAGACATATCTGCGACGTTTCTGAGACTAACGAGACTGATTCGTCTCAGGAGTCTCGAAGACGTCTCCTTTGGTAAGATATCACCTTTATATTTCAAGATTTGTCTTATCTGTTCGATCCCTACAGGACTTGCTAAGTGGACCGTTCCACAGTCTGGTATGTTCCTGTGGATCGAATTGACGTGTCTTAAGGGAGACTCAGAACCTTTCATTTACTCCTTTGCTGCCAAGCACCGTTTCATGATGGTACCTGGAAATAACTTTACTCTAGCTCAGCATGGACCTTGTCCCTATCTTAGAGCGTCCTACTCTAATATTACAGAAGCAAACATCGATGAGGTATGTACATGTATGTCACTGTCTAAACGTAAACCCTGTCCCGTACTATCCTCGTCTGTACCTGTCACACATATTTCTCTGTATCATCTGCAGTTCTCCAAACTAGAGGAAGTGCTTCATTTTCTATCACGTTCAGCCTGGTGTGTTTTTATTGAGCGCCACACTTAAAAAAGAAAAGGATTAAAGAGCGAAATTACCCCAATTGTCAATTGTCGCCATTCATCTTTTGGTACTTGTTGGTGAACCATACCAATTTTGTATAGGGTTCTTTATAGAACATATGTGTTTTTTTTTTTTTTTTTTTTTTTTTTTTTTTTTTTTACACTATCAAGAACCCCATTAGTTGTGTAAAGAACCTTAAAGGATTCCTTGTAGAACCAAAAACGGTTCTAAAAGACTGATTAGAACCCCTTTCTCCTTCTCTGAAGAACCTTAAAAGGTTCCAAATACGGGACAATGAAAGGTTCTGAAAATAAAAAGTGTAAGACTTTGTTTGTAATTTTGGCTAATGAGTGTTTTTCTCTAAAAACGTGTTTTTGTTTTGCTTGTTTATTGTTTTATGTTATCCTTATTTGGTATTTGACAGGGTATCAAGGGATTAGCTGCAGCACTGAGAGACGCGATGAGCCAAGAACAAACCTTAGTTGATGACAAAGCAGCATCAGAAAATGGAAGTTCCTGAGCTTCGTCACTACGAGGTCTCAAGACCGACTTCATAAGACTGACCGAAATATTGTATGACAAAGGATGACAAATTATCGAACGGTTTAGGGTCCGGTCTAGAATGTGTGAGAGTGGCACTAAAGCGTGCTAAAAAAAACCCCCAACATTTTGACCCAAAACCAAGAAAACTTAATGAATCATAATACAAAATGCTTTTTCAAATACCGGCTGATTTTGTATACAACCCCCCCCCCCCCAATGCTGACTATTTTGCAACCAAGGCTGAACGTCTGCTCTCTCAAATCAGGGCTGTGTCTCATAAAAAGACTTGTCGGACGTTTTATCCGACAAACTGTTATAAGCTACTGAAATGCTTGTATCCGATCGGCTGAGAGCAAATTTGTCGGATAAAATGTCCGACAAGTCCTTTGATGAAATGCCCCCCCTCGTCTTATCCGCGTTTGAGAAAGAAGATCTGAACGAATCATTCGTTAGATCTTAGATCAAATAAAATTGGAATCATAAAAGAGAGTCAGGGCTCACTTTTTAAGAATTTTCCGCGGCGATGCGGCGATGTGCACCCGTCATCATCACTCGATAGAATGAATCTGTGTCGAGTTTGAAGATTATCATATGATTCCAATAGGCGCTTGACACGGCTCAGTCACTTGAATCGGAGTCCACTTTTTTGTCCAGTGAAGGAATTCCCATTGTCTCATCAAATCCTTTTTTAATCCTTCTTTTGAACCAATTTGCTTTCCTGTCCAAAATAGAGACGTTGTCCAAATCAAAGGTGTGACCTGTGCGTAAACACAGCAGATTTCTAAAGTGAAAGAACAGAGGTCTACGAAAGCTGTCACAGATTCGTTCTATACCGCATGATGATAACGAATGCACCTAGCCGAAATGTCGCACAAATATCTGAAAAAGTGAGTTCGGACTTTGATTCATGATTCCACTTTTATGAGATCTGAAAGAGTTTTAGGTATGATATTTGGATATATGTGTATAAATGCAATATTTTAAACTGAACAGCATATACGGTTTAGATTTTGTTTTCGTTGTTAAACGGACTTTATTTTTTAAAATCAAATTTTGCACCGTTTATATTCGGATGACCATAGCAAACGAACAGAAAGTGGGTGGGTTGAATTAAAGGTGGCTTGCTGGTTGGCGTGTTGGTTTTGAACAATGCGCACTTTAGAGCTTTCGACGTTTATTTATGCACGTTACGTACGCATGGCGGGCGGATTTGCCTGGCCGGACGTTTTTGCCTCCGACACCGGCTCATACTTGACGGTTTGCTCAATCAAGAAATTCATGTCTTTGAAAGAGCGCCATCTATAGTAGTATAATGCTCATTCGTTACGTCATGACATGGACCTATCAGTATTAGGTCCATGATATCTCTCTTATCTGAAAACAGTATAAACAACGCTCATTTCCAACTTGTATATGACCATATTCACTTTAAAAATTAATTCTAGGCCTACATATCCCTTTGTAAATAGCTATTTTATAACTTTGAAATGATCATTGATATACTTTTCAGCGATACTAAAATTATTTTGTTGTTTTCCAAATTATGTAATGAAGACTGATCCCAAATAGATTCCATTACATGTATTTAGTACTTTAATGGAACCCGTGGGGTTTTTTCTTTCTAATTTCAATGCATTTTAATTATCAAAAAGTGCTCTTAAAAGAACAGTATATGTACACGACTTACCGGATTACTTTACTACAGAGGAGATGTGCTCAGTGGTATCGAATTGTAATTTCGTAACCGAAAGGTCCTAGATTCGTGCCTTTGATATGACTTCAACGTTGTATAGGCCTCTGTATGCCGCTCTATATGCTTACAATGATACTTGCTGCATTTCTGAAAAATGTATTTTAAATACCGCTTTTCCTTCTGTGATTACTATGTTACCACCATTATGTGCTTTTTTTTATGCAAAGATTCCAGATTCAAATGCATTTCCATTTAGAAACATAAATACATGTATATAAACATGAAAAATATTCATTTACATTCAAATATATTAGCAAAATTGGATCTCAAGTGAAAGAAGAATTTCCTTTTTTCGGATAATAAGTTTTTATCTTACTTTCTTATCATTTATACATGTCTAAAGCACGCAGTAAATGAAGTGAAACATAACATCATAATACACTTGTAAGAAATGCTAAATTTCCACCAATACGTTAAAAAACTGTCATGGACTCTTGTCTTATCTTTGGGTTCAAGTTTTAAACATCTATTTATTTGTATTAAGAAACTTGTATAAGTTTATAGTCGAGTGTACATTTTTGCATTCCTATAATGTTCGTTACAATAATTGTCATGTATAAGGCTTTGCTGTAACAAATTTTAGAGCAAAATGAGCTGTAGAATTACATTTATTACTTTATATTGTTACTTTTGCTGCAACTAGTATCTTGATACTTTTGCTGCAATAATAATCTTGTTACTTTTGCTGCAGCTATTATCTTGTTACTTTTGTTGCAACTATTATCTTGTAACTTTTGCTGCAGCTATTATCTTGTAACTTTTGCTGCAGCTATAATCTTGTTACTTTTACTGCAGCTATTATCTTGTAACTTTTTTTGCAGCTATTATCTTGTAACTTTTGTTGCAGCTATTATCTTGTTACTTTTGTTGCAGCTATTATCGTGTTACTTTTGCTGCAGCTATTATCTTGTAACTTTTGCTGCAGCTATAATCTTGTTACTTTTACTGCAGCTATTATCTTGTTACTTTTGCTGCAGCTATTATCGTGTTACTTTTGCTGCAGCTATAATCTTGTTACTTTTGCTGCAGCTATTATCTTGTAAATTTTGCTGCAACTATTATCGTGTTACTTTTGCTGCAGCTATTATCGTGTTACTTTTGCTGCAGCTATTATCTTGTTACTTTTGCTGCAGCTATTATCTTGTTACTTTTGCTGCAGCTATTACCTTGTTACTTTTGCTGCAGCTATTATCTTGTTACTTTTGCTGCAGCTATTATCTTGTTACTTTTGCTGCAGCTAATAATCTTGTTACTTTTTACCTTTACCTTTACCGCAAATACTGGAAGAATGCAGGATAGCAGTCGAGCTTCCAGGTCTATCTTCTTGTCAGCTCAGTACATTATTGTATCTTCACATTATTTGTCAGATTTAGTTTCATTTCAAGGGACAATAGGCAAGAGGTTGCATCAGATTCTATGTCAGAGACTACATCATTAAGTAATGGGAGACGTAGTGCTGTTCCTTCCAGTGTCTATCAGCCTGATTTTGAAGGTTTCAATGGTGGGGAAGCGTCGAATACCTGCTCAGGAGAGAGTTCCAGTCGTTAATCACTCTGAGACTAAATGAATCCCCTCGAACGTTCGTCCTACACCTGGCTTTGTAAGTTTGAACCTGTGTCCCCTTGTAGAAGTGTCAGATAGTTGGAAGAAGTTGTCCGGGTTAAGTTGTCGTGCTCATAAATGATCTTGTAGACCTGGATCATATCCCCCTCCTTCTTTATATTCCATGGATGGTAACTTCAGGATTTGAGTCTCTCTTGTAGGGTAGGTGTTTTATAGTGGGGATTATCTTTGAGCTCTTTTTCTGCACTTTCTCCACAGCTTTTACAATCAGCAATAACCTTGGAGACCAGATTGTGTTGCATATTCCAGTAGTGGTCGAACTTGTGCCTTTGTACAGCTTGGGGATAGTAGATATATCGTGGACACTGAAAGCCCGCCTTATGCTGATCATAACTCTGTTTGCCTTGTTGACCACATTGGACACTGTTTTATGGAACTTCAGTTTATCATCGATAATAACTCCAAGATCTTTTTCCTCCTCTACAGCACTTAGCATGTGTTTCCGAGGGTGTAGGAGTCTTGCTGTTGTCCTGGTCCAAGGTGCAGCTACACTACATTTGCTAGAGTTGAAAGGAGCTGCACTTTGTAGACCATTCATCAGAGAGTGCAGGTTAGTTTGAAGACGTTTGGTTGAGCAGGATTGGAGACACTAGAGAAGCCTTCGTGTCATCTGCGTATATCTGTGCAGTACAGTCTATCACTTCTGGAGGTCGTTTATGTAGCACAAACAATGTCGGGCCCAGTACGCTGCTTGTGGTACGCCACTCTTCAACTTGCTCCACTGTGATTTAGCTTGTTTTACCACCACTCTCTTGGGTTCGGTCACGTAGGAAATCAGATATCCATGCTTCACGTTCCCTTGGATCTGGTATGCACTTAATTTTGACAGCAATCGTTGGTGGGGTACGCTGTCAAAAGCTTTTTTGAAGTCCAGGTACCAACATCAACTTATTTCCTTCATCTAGCAAGGCAGTCCATTCCTCTAGGGTGCGTAGAAGTTGTGTCACAGTAGATCTGCCTGGTACAAATCCATGTTGGGCATCACTGATAAGGTGATTTCCTCAGATGTTAAACTACTTTGTCCCTAATCAAAGATTCATAATCTGGCAAGGCACCGATGTCAAACTTATTGGGCGGTAGTTGTTAGCGTCCAACTTGCTTCCTTCTTATGCACAGGCGTAACATGGCTTGTTTCATGTTAGATGAAAGTTTACCTTCGAAGAGACTTTGTGAAGATGATGGCCAGAGGTGTACAGACAGAAGTTGATGTTTCATGTAACACACAAGGGTGAAATACCATCTGGTCCCAGACTTTTGGTGTTTGGAGAGTCGGTGAGTTTGAGAAATACATCCTCTGAGGTGATATCCAGTGTCGTAAAATTCATCAGGTTGCCTTGCTTCTAGGGATGGGATAGAAGTGGTGTCCTCGTCAGTAAAAGGTAGTCTCGAAGAAAAGCATTCAGAGATCTCTGCTTTCTCTTCGTCTGTCGTAGTGTAGGTACCATCTGCTTCTGAGATCAGGGAGCCCTTTTCTGGTCTTCAGGCTGTTGAAGTATATCTCCAAAAACCTTTGGATCTTTCTTGACATTCTTTGCAAGATTTCTCTCAAAGTTACTGCGAAGTTCTTTTTGTAAGCCTTTGCAGAGTCTTAGCCAATCTTCTAGCCCTTGATACATCGGCTGGGTGTCTAGTGGTTGGGATCGTTTCATGCACGGTGGCTTTTGCGCTTGCAGTCTGAGGGCTTCCTTGTTCATCCATCTGTGCTTTTTCTTTCGTCGCGAGAAGTAGGTGTTCGTATGTACATCACTATTTTTTCAGTTAATGTCGTGTGGAGAAATGACCAGGCCTGTTCAGTGTCCATGTCCTTCATGGCTTGTTCCCACTCTACCTTGTCTAGCTCCTCACAAATGTTGATATATTGTCCAAGGTTGTAATGGAACTTTGAAGGCTGAGCGTCTGCACCTGGAGCTGCTAGGGTGATACTAAAACACAAGGTAAGATGGTCACTCAACCCTAGAGGGGGTAATGAGACAATCTCGTCAATCAGCTGATCATTGCCTGTGAAAACCAGATCAAGAGTGTTGTCTCGTTGTCCTTCCCTATGTCTTGTAGGAAAACTGACGTGTTGATGTAGGAAGCAGTCAGCTACTGTTTCTATGAAATCCTGATCTGTCTCACTATTATCTTGTTACTTTTGCTGCAGCTATTATCTTGTAACTTTTGCTGCAATAATAATCTTGTTACTTTTGCTGCAACTATTATCTTGTTACTTTTGCTGCAGCTAATAATCTTGTTACTTTTGCTGCAACTTTTATCTTGATACTTTTGTTGCAACTATTATATTGTTACTTTTGCTGCAACTATTGTCTTGTTACTTTTTCCATATACAACTATTATCATGTTACTTTTCCTACAACTATTATCTTGTTACTTTTGCCATATACAACTATTATCATGTTACTTTTCCTACAACTATTATCTTGTCCCTTTTGCTGCAACTACTAAATTGTCCCTTTTGCTGCATCTATTATCTTGTTACTTTTGCTGCGACTATTAAATTGTCCCTTTTGCTGCAGCTATTATCTTGTTACTTTTGCCAGGACTATTAAATTGTCCCTTTTGCTGCAGCTATTATCCTGTTACTTGTGCTGCAACTACTAAATTGTCCCTTTTGCTGCAACTATTATCTTGTTCTTTTTGCTGAAACTATTATATTGTTGCTTTTGCTGCAACTATTAAATTGTCCCATTTGCTGAAACGATCATTTTGGACTTTTGCCGCAACAATTATCTTTGTAACAACTTAAACAGTGTTTGTGTTTCACATTTGTATCAGCATTTTTCAATAAAAATATATTATTGAAATATCTAATCTTAGTATTGTTTTGTTTCATGTGTGCATGGAGGAAAATGGAAGATGTAAAACGCCTCGAAATACATTTTTGAATATTATTATTCTGGGGGGGGGGGGTTAACGAGAAAACGGATATGAGCAAATTATAGATAAGGTTGGGATATCATTTCATAAACATAATAGTCCCCATTTGTCATCCTAGCCCATCATATGTAAAGTTAAAGCAACATTAAACTTAAAGGAGAATTGTCCCTTTGTAGATAGTTGGCTCACTGTGGATGCAGAAAAATCAAATAAGCACATTAGTGAAGATTTGGTTCGGAAATCTGATATAATGATAAGAAAGTTATGAGTATTTGAATATTGAGATCTCTAATGACATAGGAAATCTCCCATTTGCAACGCGGTCACCATTTGTGATGTCACAAAGGGAGAAATCCCATATTGTGGCACAAAAACTATTCAAAATGTCTCTTTTTATTTCATTCTAATAAGTAGAACAGCTTTTCTTTATGATATATTATGACTTTCATATATTTACAAGTCATCCCATAAAAAGATTCTTATTCTCCCTTTAGAATCAAAGAAAAAAGAGGATTTTAGTACAATGTGCTACAATAGATATGGGAAAGATCTCCCTGCATTACATCACTCATCATGGTCGCGTTGCCAATTGGAGGATCTCCATATCATAAAGTGATCTCAAAAATCTAAAAATTCATATCTTCTCTTATTCATTGCCTGATTTTTCTGAAAACTTTCCTAATATGTCTGAGGAGGTTTGTCTCCATTCATCACTAAAGCTAAATTTTCTCTGAGGCGATAATTCCCCTTTAAATTTCAGAACTGCCATTCAGGGATAAAACTATAGTGAAATCTATTTAATATAGTTTTAGAAACAAATGTATGTTAGAACTCAAAAAAATCACAGCCAGAACAAATGTAAAATGAGAATAGGAGTCACACCTTAGGCAGTGGCGGATCGAGAGCGGGGCGCAGGTGACGCGCCCCTTATTAATTTGAAAAACCACTCATTGAATGCACATGTTAAAATCCGAAAATTTCGGCGCGCCCCTAATTTAAATATCCCTAGAACCGCCACTGCCTATTAGGAAAGCGTTTTACGTACATGAGTTGTACTTACAGAATTCATAAATTTACTTTCATATTTTTTTAAATCATGACTCACATCATATTTCAAATAAATCATATTTGATCGTTAGACTACTTATTACTAATAATGGAATTTGCTTCCTGTCCAATTCATTAACAGGAAAACAGAACGATGAAGATTCTACAGATATCATCAAACGGATAAAAAACGACATTGATACGATTGCACCAACACCACGTCATTCTTAGACAAGTCAAAGGGCGGCGGTTGATGCGTGGAAAATGGCCCTTTATCAGACTTATGGATGAGGTGCATTCAGAGTGTGATTTTCCGCGTATATTTTTTGAGATCATTGATGTGGAAATTTAATTGGACTACCAGACCACATGAGAACTTTAATCTAAACACGTCTGAATAAAGACCAACCAGTTACGCTATTCTGAGGAGTATGCTATGCAGTGGAAATGTCAATTACACATATGAATCCTTGTCATAGTTTCCCGCCACATTATGAGTAGTCACCACCCCCCCAAAAGAAAAAAAAAATGCTGTAGAGAATTCAAAACGTCATTGAAAAATATCAGTGGCGGTACTCCAGGATTTCATAACAAGGGGGGGGGGGGCCAAAAATCGGAATTTCAGATTTTTGGTACACCCAATTTTTTGCCGTTAACACGGGCGAGCCAAAAGGGGTGTAACGTGTATCATACCGCACCTTATTTTTTGGCCTTCGGGCCAATCAATGAGGTCATCATGTATTACCTACAGGTGGAGGTTGTGGGTCAATGCTTCCCGGTCGTCTATTTTTAAACTTCGCTTTTTTTTTGTCTTTTCCTTTCCCCCCCCACCTTTTTTTTTCCGCGCCTGAGATTCTCCCAAAAGTCCGAACCTTTCAATCCAATCGAACTGTCGATAAGTTTAAATTTTCATTCACAATTTGGATTAATTTATCAAATAATCTTGACAACCACCCCCCCCCCCAAAAAAAAAAAAAAAATCAATTCTTTTTTTTGAAAAAATATCAACCTGTAGTTTAAAAAAAAAAAAAAAAATTGAAATTGATTTTTTTTTTTGCAATCTCTCAAAAGACACTAACATCATCTAATTTGAAAAAAAAAAAACCCCATAAATTACGGTACATTAAAATAATCGTGTATATGCAACAAAAAATCCTCAAAAACGTCGTTCTTTATTGTTTCTTTTTATAATTTTTTTTACTGGAATTAATATAGAACAGATATTTCCACTCGAGATTACTTAAAACATTGTTTACATGCATGTTAAGGCCACCTCACATCTTACGATTGGTCTGCGACCTGATTGTGTAATAAAACGTCATAAAATTGATGTGGATATTTAGAAATAGAACATCATACTGTCCAGAGTTCTAAATCATCGCAGGAATACTTATATGTTCAAATCAGTGACTATGTAACCTCCTTATTAAAATAAAAGCGAATTCAATATATAATCGTAATGACGTCATAGCAATCGCACGATTGGCTACGATTTCAAACCAGTTTGCCCATTACTCCTAAATAAAGGCTTGCAATTTTCCGAAATTCGATATCAGTATTCTTACAGTTAATTTGAACCTCTAGTGATATGATTCTATTCATTCATACTTTCGGCAAATAAGCAAAATGCAATTTGTTCCAAAATCGGATCGTAGACCAGTCGTAAGGTGTGCGGTGGCCTTTAAACGATTCCCTGCATGCTCTGTACAGCATTCGGAGAAAAGGTAAAGTTAGACAAATGTGGAAAAGACAAAAATTAATGAGAAAGCCAGCTACGATGACAGCAATTCCATCACGTCCCAATATCTTTAGTTTTTTTTTATTTTTTTTTTTACATGATATAAGTGCACTCATAAACGTTAATTTTGATTGAGTTAATTTCATGGTATTGTAGAGAATGCTGTATAATATATATATATTTTTTTTTTACCATGACCGTGTGTAAAACAGCTCTTTACATTGTTAAATCTGATCCTGTTGTCCTGTTGAAATATGTTTGAATAAATTAATAAATAAATAAATAAATAAATTATCCAGGGTCCTGAACAATCAAAGGAAGACGTTGCACATGCCCCCCCCCCCAAAAAAAAAAACACACAAAAACAACAACAAACAAACAAACAAACAAACAAACAAACAAATCTGCAAAAATCTTAAATCAAGCAAATGTATAAACTAAAAAGGTTAAAGGGGAATTATCCCCTCAGAGAAATTTGGCTTCAGTGAATGGAGACAAACCCCCAAAACATTTTGGTAAAAGTTTCAGAAAAATCAGGCAATGAATAAGAGAGATATGAATTTTCAGATTTTGAGATCACTTATGATATGGAGATCCTCCAATTGGCAATGCGACCATAATGTGTGATGTAATGTAGGGAGATCTTTCCCATATCTATTGTACACATTGTTCTACAATCCTCTTTTTTTTCTCGATTCTAAAGGGAGAATAAAGAATCTTTTTATGGGATGACATGTAAATATATCAAAGTCATAATATATCATGAAAAGAAAAGCTGTTCGATCATTAGAATGAAAATAAAGAGACATTTTGAATAGTTTTTGTGCACACCATATGGGGAGTTCTCCCTTTGTGACATCACGAATGGTGACCGCGTTGCCAATGGGAGATTTCCTATGTCATCAGAGATCTCAATATTCAAATACTCATAACTTTCTCATCATTTATCCAATTTTCACCAAATCTTCACTAAATGTGCTTATTTGATTTTTTCTGCATCCACAGTGAGCCAACTATCTACAAACATGACAAAGGGACAATTCTCCTTTAACTACTAACCAACAGATGAAAAACATATGTAATTAAACTAAACTTTTTCTTCTTTAATGATAATAAATATTAATTTAATCCTAACTCTTGATGCGCGTGCCTTCATCTCATTCCTCCCTGCAAAACTAGCTCATCTTGACTCGATTACTATCTTACGGTAATTTGTTTTTCCATTTGTTTTTCATCATTTCTAGTATTCCGTTCCTCCTTCCGCTATCCCAATCGTCCTTCGATTAATGTCAAGTGTAATTACTTCCAAATGAGATATGTCTTAATATTTCTTCCATCATAAGAATGTTATCCTATAAACAAGCTCCTATCAAATCATCAAACCTTTTTATTTTCTCTCTTTAACTCTAACGCACTCAACGTTGCATCCATCTCATCACCCGCGTAGTCTGAAATTTCAGGCTCTTAATCTTTTGGTTTCCCAAGACGTCTTGAACTCGTCCCTAATTGTTATTTCAAACGTTCAATGAATTTAATTTGGGGATTGACTTCTGTTAAGAAGTAACTGGTAATATAATGAAATATTTTAAACACTCAAACAAAAAGAACGAAATCGGGGAAAATATACAAAAACTCAAAATGAGTCAGATTACATTAATTTACTTCAGAAAAAAAAAACCCACAATAAGTAAATCGTTTTGTGTTCTGTGGAAGGTGGACGGATAATGAGATTTCTCCTATGTGTACAATAATTATTCCAGGTGTTGATTTCGGTACACTGTTAGAAAAAATTAAACAAGTTGTTTAAAATCTGAAACAACTGCGTGTTAACTGGTGAATAGCACAGCGTTGTTTAAAAATTAAACAACCTGTACTTGTTTAAAACTTTAACATCTTGCTGATTAAAAGTTTAAAAAACCTGTTGTTTAATGGTTGTTTAAAATATCAACAGTATTGTTTAACGCTCCGTTCCAAAAATAAAAACGCTACAACTTTGATATTGGTTAACGCGGTCGGGTATCGAACTCACGACCTTTCGATTATAAGGCAGATGCTCTTTCAACTGAGCCAACACATCTGTATACACTTACTTAATGTATGAGGCATAAGTCCTTCACCATGATTGAAATGTTGTGCCGATTTACCTTGCATGTAACGAGTGATGCTATTCGCTCATGACTATCACGTGACATTTGCCTCGGCCATTTTAAACAAAAACTTGTTTAATAATCTCTAAACAGGTCTTGTTTAGAGCTATAAAACCTCGCTTTTCCGGTTTTAAACAACAATGTTTAAATATTAAACAAGAATGTTTAACTTTTAAACCAGAATTTTTTAACCAGCAAAAGTTTTAAAGCGCGTTATAACAGTGTATCATAATCCAATCTTTGTAATTATTTAGAATGTCACTGTCTCTACAAGCACTTGTATATACCTGCTCGAAAGGTATAGAAGATGGTTGTCCATCCTTCGTGTCCGTTTGTTTGTTGTTTTGTTTTGTTTTATGTCATATAAACAAGTAAAAAGGAATATAGAAAAACAATCATATCCTAATGGTTTTCCTAAATTTTATTCGTTCTCCTGTGAGTCTAGATGTATTTTGGACATCGGGCAGATGTCATTTAAATCCTTGAAATGAAATAAAACGCAAAATCATAATGATTGTCACAGAGAAGGTGAATTACTCAAATAAGATTCAATATTCATGTTCATGAATTTAATAAATTCTCCAATAACTATCTAAACTCTATGAAGCTTGAATGAAGTTTAAAGAGGGACCAAATATTTTTTATTGAAATAAACATATGCTAATATTCCTTAATGAAGGCCTATACAATCATGTAATTAAAAATCTATAATCTTCCAAGAAAAAAAAGCAATAAAAATTGCTGTCAAGACCTTGTCAATATCCTTCATGTCTTTTTTTTTCTAATAAAATTGTATCAATTTATGTTTGTTTTGATAGAGTAATCCATCAATAATGCAGTATTTTAGAAGATTGGTTTACTTTAATGTAATAATCAATTTGTCTAGCCTCTCAAAGTAATCAAAGTCAGCTCAATTATGCACACAATATTGTATTATGATAGAGGATTAGTTTATATTTATATATAATCAATTTGTCATAGCCTCTCAAATTAAGCTCAATTTCGCACAAAGTGTTTCGGTAAAGTTAATAATGGATATCTCAAACCTTGTTTTGGATTATCTTTTGAGCACACTTTCCCGCGTTTACTACGATTTTCCCGCGCTGCCAAACCGGTCTCTTCTTCCGAGACCAATTGGAATGCGCGCGTGACTTGAAGTAGAACCACCAGCTGCGTCTTGGAAGACCTAAGTACCAATTACCATTCATAACCTTGGCTTGCCGGAATATAATCCTCATCATCATGTCATTTCTAATCATAATTTTCACCAAACAAACAAATTTAAAGAGAATTAACCTCTTTATCTGCATCACATCCCTTCTATAATCCAGCAAAGATTTGTGCCGAGTGTCTGGGGTTGTATATTGTGACGACTGCAATATATGTTTCCGATTGCTTGGGTAACTTTCTTAATTGGGAGAAATTCAAACGATTCACATTATTCTCTTCTGTATTACTCAAATTACTGTCGAATGCATTTATAAATATGAATCAAATTAGTTTGTTTTGGCTATATACTTACAAGTTTTTAGTCGGAGATAGAGAGAGAGAGAGAGAGAGAGAGAGAGAGAGAGAGAGAGAGAGAGAGAGAGAGAGAGA
>CALNVZ010003432.1:29124592-29140209 GCA_940671915.1 Paracentrotus lividus
GAGAGAGAGAGAGAGAGAGAGAGAGAGAGAGAGAGAGAGAGAGAGAGAGAGAGAGAGAGCGTGTGTGTGTGTTATTCACGACATTGCATGTTAAAAGATACAAAATAAAATTGTCTATAGATTATGATTTATAATTTATGGTATCTGCATATTAGGGTATAATCAATAATAATTGTCTCTTATAAAGCACATTCCCAGTTTCTATTAACTAACCCAATCGCTTAAGTGGTAAGTGGAAATGTCATGTTTATGGAGTAGCAAATGAAAATAACTAGGATTACATCATAAAAGAAGATGAGGAAAAAATATATACAGACAAATTAGATATCATACCAATAAAGTATCTTTATCTATTGTTATTCGGATTACCCCTCCCCAATTAGAAAAAAAAAATGAAAATAAGAAAGAGGAAATACTTACAATGCCTAATCATCCCGGTTATCAAATAACAATAATAATAATCAAACAATAACAAAAATTGGAATATTATATCCATGAGTATAATAGTTTCTTGGTTTACCCAATTTATCAGAAATGCGCAATGTTCGGCGTACTTCCGAAGTTTATTAAACCCATATGACGACGATATAAGTATGATTGTATTGGCGTCATTCTACATTCCAATTAAGACATATTGAATCGGTTTGTAGCAAAAATATTCCAGACACACTGGGTCCATTCTGGGCAAGATATTATCCAGATATAGAAATAGGTCTCAAAATAAATTCAAGACACTTAAATGCGTGTCTTCAGTGTCACGGTTAATTCTTTTCAAGTTTAATGAGGCAAAGTTTCATATGCGTAATAGAGGTCATATGTCCTCACTAAAAAGAAAGAAGAAAAATGTAGAAACAAAAATATGTTCATTAAACATATTGGACTCAATACACAATGAAGAGTAAAATATTATCTAACGATGATAGTCCTTTATTAGTAAATGCTATTATTTTAAACAAAATATTAGATTTTGGCGACATGATCTGTTTATTTTTTAAAAGTAAGAATTGATATGTTTGAATATTTTTATGATTCATTTTCAGAAAGGTAATTGTATCCAATTCTACTTTTGTATAAAAATTGTAATTATGCGAGTGTAGAAAAGAAACGAATCAAATGAAGTATTTCAGAAATATCACATCTCACTTTGAGGGTATACGATTTAGTTAGAATTCAGATGTAAACAGATGTTAGTAAATACTAGTAATTCATCAAGAAGTATCTTTATTAGATAGATAAACAAATATCAAGTTGATAAAGAATGAAAGAAGGAAAGAGAGAGAGAGAGAGAGAGAGAGAGAGAGAGAGAGAGAGAGAGAGAGAGAGTGGGGGTGGAAAGACATAATGAAGAGATAAAGAAAATAACTTGAAAACGATGTAGTAGTATGCTTTCCATCACCTTTCCGAAGCTCGAAGCGCCATCGGCTGAGCAAGTGTCAATAACTTCCCAGAGATGGGATGCCATTACAAGGTGTTGGATATTGGGTAATCGCCTCTCGTAAAGCACCAATTAGATCGTTTTCGATATGAAACAGCCATTTCGCTGGTACCTGCAACCCCAACAAATTCACGCAAGACGATACCTTCACCAGGTGCCGAGCAGCGAAATCCGACTCCCTACATCTTTTGTTTGAACTAGCATCCGCCCCGCCGCGTGAACCAATAGCACGCGTTGATGGGACATCACGGGGGTATCTCTCCACCCCCTCAGGGGGTTGTTATCCTAATCGCTGGTTGCAGAGCTGTCAATCTCCGGTTCGCCTGTCAGTTTAAGTTGTGATTATCGGAACAAGAATAATGGATATTGTCAAGTAAGCCCACCCCTACATGTACTCGTGCGTGCTCGTACGCTTGAAGAGCCGTGCATGGACGAGCGGGCAGACAGTCGAAGTGGGTTGTAGTACTGGTAGAGAACTTGAAAGATGTGACAAGAGATGGGGGAGGGTTTGTAGTAGATCCAGAGAAAGAGGAATAACGCGATAAGGGCAGATTATTGGTATGATTGACGGGAGCCCTAGGAAGACCACCATCATCATCATATCTGCTCTTCGCCCAACTCCCGGGTCAAGAGACTCCAGCTCTGTTGTATGGTCAACACATTCCATCTCTTGGGTCAGTTTAGACATCGCATCTTGGTCAGACAAGGTGCGCAAGAAGTTTGCTCCTGATTCATTTGACAAAAAGTTTGCTTTTCTTGGATAAAATAATTCGGTGGATATAATCCTTCGTGACCAGTAGCTTATCGTCACTCCCGTCAGAGAAACAGACAGTCACCATCGTTTTAGAGAATTATTCTCCATCGCGTTAAAATATTTTCCAGCATTGTAAAATTTGAATCGATTCGGAAAGCATCATTTTGAGGACATCATGAACGAGACTGATAATAATATCAAAGAAATGAAAGAAGAGAAGATAGAGCGAGGTGTCTTCAGCCACCGTTTGGACGACGAGATGGATCATGACGACCAGGCATCCAACAAACTCACATCTTTTTCAATTTTGGATATTCTAGGTAAATCCAAAGAAAACGGCGGAGCCTGCAAAATCCCTGTCGCCTTGTCATCACCGAATTCGACAACGAACTCCTCGTCATCATCGAAAAACCTACAGCTCGCTGTTGCTTATCCCTTTCACCACAAACACCGTCACAATCATCATCTCCATCACAAAGGACAATATCTTCATCGTCACCCGATGTCGCATAACCATCTCATGCGAAATCACTATCATCATCACCATCGTCATCAGCATCCTCATCATCACCCACATCGTAATTCATCTCAAACTAAAGTAACAACGAAAGAGGAACCTTTGGAGCATTCTAATCCGGTTGACTTAATAATGGCTGAGAAGCAAAAGCTTGCCCTGCGACTTCAATCTCCTCCTCCTAGCCATCTTCGTCGACAGCTTGAATCGATCGACAAGCACAACGACGACGACGACGATCTTGATCATGACGATCATATCGACCCGGTCGATGACATATTCACAATCAAACGGGAAGCATTTCGTGATGGGAGAACAATTTCATCATTGAAAATTGATGTTGACTCTCAGAATCTCCATGGTAACAGGATAGTGGAGGATGAGGAGGAGGAAGATGAGGAGGAGATGATGAGGAATCGACATTCTCCATCACATTCACCAATTTCATCATCAGGTAAGTCATGAAGCCTAGTCATTTTCAAGAAATAGATATTTTGCATTCATTATTTCTTTGTATTTGGGTTTGGAAGCAAGAAAGGAGCTTACAAAATAATTCTGAGGTTCGCTATTAAAAAAACGAAGCCTAAACAGAGAAGTGCATGTTTTTTCACTGATTTGAAAACACTTTTGGAAATAAATGAAAAATTGCTTTCAGAAAAGGGGTCAAATTTGGAATAACAATTTATTTTATATTTTTGGATATTTGTTTTTTTCTTCACAAAGTACATCCATTATTTAGCTCGCGATATGACAACAGCGTAAATGATACTGAGCTATGACAAGACAAAAGTCATTCCTGGGTCATTCGTCAACCTTTTGTTGACATACCATTAAACTTTCATTTTCTCAATATAATGAAAATCTATGCGTCCTTCCGCAGTTTTTTAGTTCCTGGTTTTGTTCTTTAAGTCCGTGTTCACCTTGGCAATGGTGGTTTGATATTAATTGAGTGGACATGGGTCTGTTGGTAGTACCCCTATAGATAAAACAAATATCATGTCGAGAGAGTTCAAGTGAATCTACGTGAGACGCACCAAGATGGCGGCAACACGGCGCGACCAAATATTTCTGTTTAGATGTTTCTCTCTCAATCCACTTCCAATATATATATAGTTCAACTTTATATTTACACATCGCGAATAATTAGTGTAATAGATTCAGAGAGGAACATCTAAAGACAAAAGAGAAAAAGAGAGTGAAATTGTAAATGGACGTGAATGAGTCTCAAATGTATTACCCGGTGATGATTTATAGTTTGTATGACAGTTAGTGAGCCTATTAACAATCACACAATTTTGTCTTCAACATAATTATTCATTGAAGAAGCAGAATTGACTTTGTGCTCGATCGCTTTACATATCATGATTGATAGTACATAATCATATTGTTTTAATTTGATTGTCAAAAAAGAGAAAATAAAGTGTAACGTTTAAAACTATGGCTCAAGAAGAAAAATAGATTTTACATCATCAGCATGATTCCCCCTAAAAAAAGGCATCTCAGAAGAAAATGTGAGTTTAAAGTGAAAGATATTCAAAAACGAACACTGAGTTGTTCAGAGGAATGGAATTTCATCTTCTTTTGATCTCGTCAATCGCATGAGCCTATTACGTTTGGAATATTATTTGTATAGCAGTGTCTGTTTCGAAACTTTTTTCATTGGAGGTAATAATATGATAGTGTGTTGCCTAATATATTTTTTATCCTTTTTTCCTCATGATCAGGGATTGACCAGGATTCAAGATTCGATGACGATGTTCAGACGTCATCGTCCAAGACGAGAAAGAAGCGATCACGGGCTGCCTTTTCTCACGCGCAGGTCTTCGAGCTCGAGCGGAGGTTCAGTCACCAGCGATACCTCTCCGGCCCCGAGCGAGCCGACCTCGCCGCCGCTCTCAAACTCACCGAACAACAAGTGAAAATCTGGTTTCAGAACCGTCGTTACAAGACGAAAAGAAAGCAGATGGCAGCGGAGATGATGTCGCCGTTACCTGCCAAGAAAGTCGCTGTCAAAGTCCTCTTCAAAGATAATCATCATCTACCGATTCCTCATCCCCATCATCACGTTGGTTTTACTTCAGCTGGTATTGAGCATCTGCTACCGGCCTCCATGGCTCATCTCTACCCGCAGCTTGCGGCGTATCATCACACCGCTAACCCGCTCTATCACTACTCAAGTGCGCTACATGGCGTTCTGTATGGACACTGAGCAGTCACAAGCAAGTAGACTTTTTAAAATGAAGTAGACAACCTTATTCAATATAAATTTATATTTACTTTTGGATATTTGAAGTTTTATCGTGATAATAATGCATTTGTATTCGATAAGTTTTCGACATTGTAAATGTTAGGAAAGTGATGTATGGATTGAATAATTGTGTGATCCGAGGTCCGAACACAATTTGTGTTCGATTTTGTTATCTAATTTCCCTCCAGTTTTATTCAATATTTTCAAAAACCAATAATAAATAAGATGACGATTGGCAAAACCAAGTTATTATCCTTCTTTTTATTATTAAATTTTGAGAATACAATGATCAGATTATTATGTGTAATGATAATGGCTAATTCTTGTTAGATGTTTAAATAACATAAACATGAGTAAGTAAAAAAAAAAAAAAAAGAAGAAAGATGGGGTGTTTTGTACTCTTCGATTTTAAAATCTAAATCCCGGATTGTTTTCACTTTTGTGTTACAAACTCTAAATTTTTATCTCATTTCAATTTATACATCTACAATTGTATTAATATATACGTTGCTGTATTCATTTTAAACAATGAAATGAATAATAGTCGATGCTTTTCTGCTTATGCGCTATTTCAATTTCCGTTGAAGTAATACGTGGAAAATATTGCTAAAAGATTAAATGTATTTTTTGTTGGAAACACCACTTTTAACCAGTTTTAATGATATCAAAATATAAAGTTAGTAGATCATTGACGCTAAGAATACTTTTTCAAATATTGGTCAGCATGTCCTATGCCTATATGGCATATTGAAAACATTCGTGAAATTGTAGTATTCTGCAAAACACAATTAATTAATCGATAAACATTTTTTTTTCCATTTTCGTATACAATAATTTATAACAAAAATTGAATATTTATGAATTATTTTGTTACTTTGTAGGATTTGCGTGGTGGCATATACTGGGAAATGGATAATACAAAAATTTGTTTTGAACATTCTAAAGAAGTTCGTAAAAAGATTGGAATAATATTTTCTTTTCCTCATTCTGGTTCGATGCTTGAACCTAATTCGTGTTGCATTATAGGAATGTCTACGTCAACGTTATCGAGAATAATAAAACCCACGCTATTTTCATGATAAACAGTTATTTCACAAACCATCACATTTTAACGTAATAACATACTTTGTCAAATGGTCTTTGTTTTATCATCTTGCATTATGTGTCCTCAAAGCTTCTATCCTATCTCATATGAGCTCATCCGTCATAAAACCCTCTGTTTCTGACGAAGAGAAGAACAATTTGTTTGAGTACCGAACGCACTTTGAGGTTAAAGATGCTACTCGTGGTTTGTTTATTTCTATGAAAATGCCGAATAAATCATAACTTCTGGTTTTCTCTTGCATATTTGGGTTTGAAAGAGAGAAAATAATCGGTCTGTATATACAAGCTATAAGAGGATCTGTCCCGTGATCTCAACAAAATTCGTTCAACCCAATAAATCAAATTTTGCTTTTCATATGCTTTTGGTTTAAAAAAAAAGTTTGGAAAGTTTGTCCCAAAAGTTTGCCGATGTTGGAAAATTAAAGAGTCTCAGATGAATATTCTTCTTTAGGTTATATTTTATTCATGTGATATCATATCCAATCTGATACAACATGTTCACTCATATCCAAGCACTCTTAGATTTTTTTTTTTTGTTGTCGCAATAGCAACATCCTTTTAGGTGCCCACTAATTATTTTGGGTTCCTATTAGCACCTTTATCTCCATGAAAGGGTGCTTAGGGTACTGTAAGGTGCTAATGGGTTCCTTATTTGTAGGGTGTCGCTATGGTGGCAAAAGGGTGCTCAATGAAACCCTTATTTCTTAGAGTGAATGATTATAACATCTTAATTTATGAAGCGAATATATGAGTTTATTTTTTTCTCTTTTCCGTATCGATATCACATGTGATTCTGATTTGACTAAAGAGTAACAATGTTGGTGTTTTCCCTAGAAATTGCTTGGTTTTGTCAGATGTATTTTCAAAGATGCGGCATCATTAACTTTTCGTTTTGAATGATTAATTTAAAAAAGCAAATTCGCTCTTTAAAAAGAAAAAAATATACATTTACACTTTCTAAAAGTTGTATTTTGAAGTACATAAAATGTAAGTGCTCAATCATTTTAATTATAAATGATAATTTTTTATAAACGATTCAATCTGGATAGATCGCTTACCTAGTAATTTCTGCATCAGAAATACAAAATTGGAGTGATTTTTAACAAGGTTGTTCAGCAAAATTATACAGGCTGTTTACTTGCGGTGTTATGAAATGTCAGTTTCGTGTGGTTATTGAACGAATTTTCTTGTATATTTATGATGTAGCATATACCGTCCTACATTGGAGTATTTAATGTACATAAGGTTGAATTTGGTTGTCACGAAATCCCAAGTGGTAATATATAGATTTCCTTGTTATGCAAACCTGGTATATATAATAATTCCATATAGACGCAATATAAAATGAATGTGCGTGTTCAGATTTAACTGTACATACTTTTCATGCGGAAATAAATTGTTTAGTTGCCAGTGGTAATGTTCACTTAATTATTATGGTTGTGTTGCTCTTTTTTCTGTTGTTATCGGATTTGATTTATCATCTTTTTCCTCTCCGTAAAAAGATAGCAACAAAAAAAAAATCATCCAGTGGCGGATCCAGGCGGGGGCGCAGGGGACGTGTGCCCCCCTATAATTTGAAAACCTCTCATTGACTGTACATGTTAAAATCCGAAAATTTCGGCGGCGCCCCCTCCCCCTATCCTGAAATCCTGGATCCGCCACTGATCATCCAATATCTGTTTCTAGTCTTCTTCATAGTTATTCCATATTACTGGTTTTTGGCTTTCACTTATATTTAGAAATGGAGACTGAGACATTGAACAGAAAAGCATACTTGAAAATAAGGGAGGGTTAAGAAAAAATTGAGCGAGAGAGAAATAGAAAGAGACACAGTGGTAGAGAAAGGTGAATTAGTGGGAGTTTGTCAGATAGAGGGTGTGATAGATAAAAAAAAAACTAAATGAAAAGTGAGTGAGAGATGTGAAGATGGAGAAAGAGGAAGAGAGAGAGAGCGCCGCAAGAGAGATGGAGAGAGAGAGAGAGAGAGAGAGCGAGAAGGAGAATTGAATTGAGATTGTTTATTATTAACTATATACATGTATAACAAAAAGATGAAATGAATGTTATATTTTGCTGAATGATATTTATATTGACATTTCTGATAAAAATAATTATTATATTTATACATATATTTAAATTCGTGTTCATATAACAAAAATATATGGACGTATATGACTTATGATTATTCATATATTTTATTATATTGATGGATATAAAAAAAAGGGGGTACATACAGTGTGAGAGTGTATTCGTGGCATTTTGGTATATTTGAAATGGTGGGACATGCAGGTATTCTATGCCTTCAGTCTTTTTGGTTCCAGGGTGCATAGAGGTCCCTCATCATATCACCTCATCTGTCTTCAAGTTAGCTCCATCACCCCCAAACAACCAGCACCAATTTCGTGACGCCATCAATGTCAGAACAAGTTTACATCCATTCACACTGGAAGAAGATCTTGACATGTAAAGATGGTCTAGTGGTTTCAGCAATGGACATTAGGTGAAGGGTCATGGGTTTGAGCCCCGACATAGCACCACATTCAATTCACACTGGAAATACATCTTGTCTATTACCAAGATTGCAAAGTTCACATCCATTCACACTTGAAGTAGATCTTGCCATGTAAAGATGGTCGAGTGGTTTAAGCAATGGACATTAGGGTCATGGGTTCAAGCCCCGACATAGCACCACACCCAATTCACACTGGAAGTATATTACCAAGATTTTCAAGTTTGGATCAATTCATACTGGAATTAGATCTTGTCATGTAAAGATTTTCCAGTGGTTTAAGCAATGGACATTAGGTGTAGGGTCATGGGTTTGAGCCCCGACATAGCACCACATTCAATTTACACTAGAAAAATATCTTGTCTATTAGGCTTACCAAGATTGTCCAGTTTACATCCATTCACACTGGAAGTAGATCTTGTCATGCAAATATGGTAGAGAGGTACAAACAATGGACATTAAGTGGTAGGGTCATGGGTTTGAGCCCCGATATAGCACCACATTCAATTCACACTGGAAATATATCTTGTCTATTAGGCTTACCAAGATTCTCCAGTTTACATCCATTGACACTGGAAGTAGATCTTGTCATGTAAAGATGGTCGAGTGGTTTAAGCAATGGACATTAGGGTCATGGTTTCAAGCCCCGACATAGCACTACACTCATTTTTTCAGATCTTATCCATAACCATCAATACAACATAATGGTCATTACTTATATATTCAAATACAACTCCTTTGTCTGCTATCCATTTTAACACATATTTTATCGCATGAATTCATTCGATAAAGACAAGAAATCTTTAGAAACCTGACATTATTTTGAAGAATAGTTGTAAAGTATGAACGCATTTGGGGGTTGTGCTCGTGATCGCCATTACCATAACATATCAAGAATTGTTTCCCACAGATTATACCTTACTCCTCGCAGTAACCTAATACCTAGTGAGAGGTGTCACAATGCTCCTCAACCTGTACCAAACCACCAGTTATTCTTAAAGGTGGGCTATCTTCAAGAATTATTCCTTAAAGTCGAATCGTTTCAATAAAATATTATTTCCATATTTTCAACATTGTCATATAGGCCTAATAAGCCAACAGTTACGAGATGAAATATCATAGCGTGACAGTACATGAAAGAATTATGACATCGTGGATAGTATATTTAAGATGATAGGTCTTTTAAGTAATTTTAATGATCATATAATTACTATTAATTACAGCGCACTAAAAATCACAAATATTAACATAATATTAATTTATATTTTCTTAGTTCATAATTATGATTATGGGGATCAAAGTTGTTCCTTCTCCATGTGTCTTGCTTAGGTCTGGCGTTTGGAGTTCATGCGTCTGAAACCGGTATCTTTTGACCCATGGTAACATGACAAATAATTGAAGAAAAAAAATAATTTGAAGGAAACACGGAAAGATTCTTTCCCTTCATTTTCATCTCGACGTGTTCTTTAATTTCTTCCTTTCCGTATCATCTTCATCTTTCTCCTCCCAAGAGAAGTTCCCCTCTCTTTTTTTGCCTTTAGCATGCACAGGAGAAGTTTACAACTTCTTAAACTTCTACTTCATGAGTGCAACACTTTAACTTGGCCATACTTCTTCCCCGGAGCAGCGTTATCCTAACCATGTTCTCCCCTACACTCGGGTTACCACCGGGTCTTCGTCGAGTCGAATACCGTACTACTGATGAGGCGATGATGTGATGTCTTGACACTCATGCAAAATCTGTTTTCTTTCCCATTTTTTTTCTCCATCTTATTTCATATTTTATTCTCCTGGTACAAGTTTTCTGCCCAGATCACGTGATAAAAGTAATGTCGAACCATGGATAAACACGATGGAAATCACTCGAGACTTATACAATAACATAACCATGATGACCGGCTTGTGTCACAAACTTCTAATGTTACCCTCTTTGATTAATGTAAGCAAGTGGAAGTACAGTCTGTGTTTAAAAAAAATGGTACAGTCGGAAAACATTTTTTTTTAGTATGAATATTAATTAGAACCTGGTATTGTTTGTCATTTTCATAAAGCAGGATAATGGGACTTCCTTCTGCAATTTTTTTTCATCACATTTGGTGCCGTAATTTTTGAGATATGACCAGTTTTCTACAGTCAAGAAAAATCCATTTTCGCACGACTTCCATGCTTTTGTGTAGGTTTCGCATAAAGGAACAATAGACGTGCGTAATTTTGATTTGTTCCTCGTCACACAAAATTTAGCATAACTTTTGTTTAACGAAAGCAAATTATACAGAACAAAGTGCATCAGCAAGGAAAATCTTCTGGCTTTAATTTGGTAGCACATACACACTTTATTTGAAAAGATTTCACACCTAAATTATTTTTCCCCCGACTGTACCATTTTATTTGACACAGACTGTATAACACATGTGCGGCTCTTGTATACCAGTGTATTAAATAATGTGGTATATTTTATGATTATGTGACATTTCGAGGGAAAAAATGAGAAAAAAAAAGTAACAATGAAATCATATTATAGGATTAATTATAATCACACTATACAATTATGCAAATTTGATAGAAAGCGGTTGTTCCTTATCACATTAGTAGCGTTAAATTGGATGTTTTTTTCTTTTCTTTCAAGACACCGTAGTCATGTTAGTTTTTGTGGTTTTTACCATAACATTTTTTATCAACAACTTTCCAATACTTTAGGAAAATGTAAAGACAATACAATTAATCGTTTTAAAACAGTATAATAGAAATGAGATATTCTATGCATCAATGTACACTCGAACCAGGAGTATCAAAATTAAATGGTTGTGTATTTGAGGGCAAGTCCACGCTATTTGTTTCCAAAGTACCGTGGTGATTTTTTTACTTTTTGACAATTTTGTGTCAAGTGTTTCAGTGGGTTTGTAAAGGTATACATAATGTGTCATATATTGCCATTAAGGGTATAAAATGAACTTCATGCAAATTAGGTCCAAAAATCATTTCAAGGTCATATGACGTCACAAGGCTGATTAATATTCATGAAAAAATAATAAAATGCATTAAAAATGCTATTTTCAACTATTTAAAAAAGAGGTTTGTCATAGGAGTGCAACCACAAAGTATGTATTTTCTGTTTCTATATTTTCTTGGCTAACTCTGGTGAAAATATCACTAACCTAGCACATAGCTTTCCATATTTTAAGACTTAAAATATTGAGGTCTCGGAAATAGTCTTACAAAAGTTACTGAGCTGATGTAAAATCATGCTCTTTTATTACTCACCCTCCAAGCTTTAGAAATGAAACGAAATAAGTGGGGTTTTTTTACATTTGTGTTTTGTATTATGTTTCTTTTGTTTTATCAGAGAGATTTTTTTTTTTAAACAAAAGATGTTGCTACGCCTTGGCTACACCAATTGTTTAATGAAAAATATTACAGGGAATAATTTTCCGTGTGTTACCTGTCCCGTTTGTTACCTGACATATTTTGTAAAACTTGACCTTGCCAGAAAACTCGAAGTTGTGTCCTTACGATGTTTATTACATTAGGTTGGCGTTGCGAATCTCAACTTTTTTTTCAAACAAGTTGTTCTTATAGTTAAATTCGACGTAGAAACTGAAAATGACAATTATTTTGCATACGATGACGTCTACGTCGCTAAAGTGCAAAAACAAAATGGCCGCCAAAGTTAGCGTATATGCCCAATTATCACATTTTTATACGTATAAACCACTTTTATTGCGTTTTATATGGCTTTTGGTGTTCAGGGAACCCAACATGATTAATCCAACATGATTAATCCTACCTAAGTTGATGTTTGTGTAGTTTGGTAGTTAGTTTTTAGTTCAATATCGAGCAAAAATCACCTCATCATCAAAATCACTAAATAACACCTATAACCATACTAGGTACATTAGGTCATGATAAAATTGTCAGATTTGAGCTTTTAAACCATCAAAATCCATAAAGAAACAAAATAAACCGGTTATACTTATAAAGTGTGTGATGAATGGGCAAAATACACTATTTTGGTTTTTGCACTTTAGCGACGTCAGACATCATCGTACACAAAAATCATTGTCATTTTTGGATTCTACATCAATTTGACTATAGAAGTAACTTGTTTGAAATACTTTTCAGAAAAAAGTCATTATTTGCCAACCTATTACATTTTTAAGAGGATAAGACTATGCAAGTTTATATCTACTTTTTAAATGTGAACAAAGTCAAATTTTGAAACAACATTTTTTTTCTAGTCCCGTTTGTTACGACGAATAATGATGATAAATTGATTATAAATTTAGTTATTTCAACTCTTTTTTTATGTTTTATTTGAAGATTCTTAGTACGCTTCGGGATTATACCAAAGGATTGAGTTCATTTCAGATTTTTCAAACAAGCCCTATTTTGCCTCTGAATGTCCCGTTGTTACCGCGCAAATAGGCTTGGATTGCCCTGGAATAAACTTTTAAATCTACATTTATCTGTAGCATCAATTCCCTTAGAACACCCATGTTGAAGGACACATTTATATATTGTATCGACATATCATTAATTATGATGACCAACTATGGATATATATGACAACTATGATATATTTATGATGAATTTAGACCGGAAGCATATTGATGACATATTACAAAAACATATTTAAATGACTCATTGAACGAAAATCGCATGTGAATTGTATGATATTGCATGTCAACATTGTAAAATTTTCCGTAAATAATAAACAGAATACCAGGCAGGCCTATAGAGGTCTTGTAGGTCAAGAAGAATATTATATATAATAATTAATTATATCAAATATCAAAATAATGAAATATTATAATTATGATAAAACATGCATCACTTGATTAATGAGATATTATTATTATTACTATTAATTCGGCAAAGAAAATTGCAAAGAACAATACATTTCAGTATAAAAAATACAATATAAGAAATATCAACCATTGGAACGCCAGGGACAGAAAAAGTTAACTAAATTACTGTGGCATATAGCCCCCTGTCCCAAATAGCTAGATCTAGAATCATTTTGAATTTGAATAATATTACAATGATAATGTGTAAAATAAACATTTGGGATCATTGCCATTTTCCTTCTTTTTTTCCTTTTTATATAAAACCACTTTATAGGCATGTATGAAGAGGAAAATTTCATGATAATATCGTTGTATATAGCTTTCTGACATAAATGATCTAAATCTAAATTTATAAATTAATTGTTTGGAAGGCCTATAGTAAGGGAAATAAAATCACTACCAATATCTTTTTAGAGTTTATGATTGTGTTTCATAAAGAGACAAATACTTATCAAAACTAAAATAACCCGCCTTAAAACACCGAAAATAAGAAGGTGACAGGCATTAAGAAAAATTACTATTTTATACATTTGATGCAAGAAAATAGGCCATACTGCTTGCATGACTGTATTTTTTTTTTAAACCAATAAAGAAGTGAAATTGATAGGCCGACAAGTAATACTCCTGGGTAAAAAGGTAAGATGAATATAAACTTCCATTATTGTTACCACACTAGTAGGCATGGCCGGGGATCGAAAAAATCACCCTCTCCGATTTGTCGTTTGTTTGTAAACACGACGCAAGAACGCGTGATCTTGGCTGCAAATTTGATGAGCTTGTAATATATATCACATCACCAGCTTGAAGACATGGTTTACCTACCCGAAATCGGATTATTTATCTAACGTGATGACCTCGTCGAAAAGACGAGATCGTGAGATGCGACCACAGTGACAAAACGGTGATCATATAACGCTACTGGAATGCAGACGACGGCTCAGGGGAGTAGCCAGTCTGTAAAGGGCAGCCCCGGTTCTACCCCGCCCGTTTCCTTGAAAAAAGAGAAATTAAAATATCAAAATTGAGAGGAAACCTCATTTTGAGCAAAGTATACTCCAGATTGTAATAAAGTGTATAGTCATATTTCAACATTATATTCGGGAGGATGCTCTTAAACCATGAAGCTTGAACATTTAGTAGACATGTCGCCCCCGTTTCATTGATTTCTGGCTACGCCTTCGAATGGGGGTATAATGTGTCGGCAGACGATTGGTTTAAGAAGGGATTCTTAAGTTTTGGCGGGTGATTAATGATGACAAATTTTGGTTGTGTTTATTTCAACTCCAATTCCCAAGTTTCTTTCATTTATTTTCATTCACTCAACTAAGAGGGATGTCTATTACATGGCAGACACGTAAACCAAATGAAATCGTAGACTCTCTCCTCAGAAAATATGTATACAGTTGTAATTTATCATGTCATTGCTAGGAAGGGATCATGTTGTTGAGACGGATTGAACTTTCTGTAAATATATTCTTCCGAGTAGCAATTTGTCCTTTTAAATGCAAAATGATTGAATTACTGTTGTTGTTTTTGTTGGCTTTTTAATGAACTATAATAATCCTTTTGTTGTTTCCTGTATAAATTTAAAGTAACGAATCCAACTATTGTTATCAAATTGTTATAGTTGTTTAATCCCTCTCTATCGTTTTAGTTTATTCATTAACTGAATTAAATATGTATGCATCAATTGAATTAAATCTAATTGAACTGATTGTTTTCTATAAAATCTTTGCAAGGTGCAGAATCTGTTATCCAACTGATATTTCACCAATCTGGTTTGAAATAAACAGAACAAAGATGTTGTTTACCTTACAAATAGTATATCTTTCATTAAAAAAAACCGCTCCGGGCTGGAGTTTGCATTATTAGAAAAATAAAGTAAAATCTAAAAAGCACAACACTGAAAACTTCATCAAAATCAGATAAGAAATAGCAAAGTTATGAATTTTCTTAGGTTTTGATTTTTTTAGGAAACGGTTCTTGTTATATTCAAATTGGCCAACTGATGATGTCTCAGTCCGCCTACTTTCTTTGTATTTTATTGTATGAAATACCAATTATCAAGATTTTCTGTCCCATCATCAGTTTGAGACAATGCCAAAGAACTGTTTCACGAAAAAAATTCAATACCTAAAAAAGTGCATAACTTTTTTATTTTTCATCCGATTTTGATGAAATTTTCTGTGTTGTGGTTGTTAAATTTTAC
>CALNVZ010003432.1:29140233-29179408 GCA_940671915.1 Paracentrotus lividus
ATTATTTTGTCTTTTTCATGGACAAAGGAGAGTCACCGCCTGAAAAGCAGTAGGTATGGCACGTCTTAATCCCATCTTACTTGAAGATCGCTTTTTTACTATTTTTTTTCCATACTTTATTTCCATTTATGCAGATTGTACATTTTTATTCCTTATATCACACTGGCCAGGGAGTCATAATAAAGATTCTTTCTTTATATACAGTTATTATTTAGTTTAAAATTCTTTGTAGAATGTGCAAGTCCAAGCTAGCTTCGCCCACTTTATTAAATTCCTAATAGCCTCAATTCTTAACAGCCTCATGAATAATTCATCGCCAATTACCCATCTTTAATAGCTTGATTAAGACGATTAATCAGTGAACAAGTACGCTAAAATACATTGATTGTTCTTTGCATGTTTTGATATACCGACACACCATTATCGATTTGTTTAGACTCTTTATGAGATCAAGATATCTAGAATATAGATGAAAGGATCGGATATTCTGATTTCTTCACACCTACTTGACGGTTATAATGAGGTTGTTCCAATCAATATTGAACATGTTGAATAGCCCCACTATGTTCTTGTCGGCTAAAAATTCGCCATTAATTCTTTTGTTGGGCTTGCGGATAGCTTTCTCTGTATTGTGTGTTTACATTACTTTAAGAAGCGTATATAGGCCTTGGTTTTTAAAATAGAAAGTACAGACAAACCCAAAAGCCGACTTCAGGTGCGCTACCCCTAAATATAGGCAAAGAAAGAAAAATGGATGTTTGCTAAATCTCTTAGTAACCAATCAAACCGCATCAAGAGGATTTTATTTGCCTCTCCACACATTAAAATTTTGAAAGGGTACTTGCAATGCCTTAAATGATATTGGGGATTAAAGCCCTGATGAGGGATATTAATTTAGCTCTCAATTAGCAAATTTGTGGACTATGTCCTTACGCACACGCTTGGCTCGCGACAAGATTGTATTATCAATATTTGAGAAGCCTAATGTGTTTGCTGTTAGGGCTTATAGCAGAGTACTGCGGGGAGTCGGTAAGCTACCAATGGGATGGAGGCCGCAGCGATGACTTGCAGCGACCGATCGGTTGCCAGGCTCCACGACAAAGCAGAGAGTAATGTCGATTAAATTAACTTTAATGATCTCAGAATCGGAAACAAAGATCGGTCAAGAATCTTAGAGATGCAATATAGGAGGGTTTAAAATGGGATGTGAAATAAAGCCGAATCTTTTGAGCATGTTTAAAGAGTAATGACAAAGAGGACGTGTATGTTACGTGTAAAGAATGACGTCAGAAGGAAAAGTAATAAAAGTTAAAGAAGTGCTTTAAAAGCGAGGGAAAGGAAATGTAAGAGGCAAGGTGTGTATAGAAAACCAAGAAGAGAAATTGTAAATGCAAGGAATAGATACTTGAAAAGAGAACATGCCCAAAGAAAGAACGATTTTAGGGGGGGGGGGACTCCTCCTTTAAAAAAGTAAGAGAGAGAGAGAGACAGAGGCAAAATAATTTATATCAGCTAAAAAAATTTAATCTAGATTATTTCTTTTTATTGTGAAAAAAAATTAATGCGTATTGTTTTACACATATATTTGTTTATTCTACTAAATTGAAAAGGGAAAGTAGTAAGCACTTTATAGAACTTAGTTTTCGATAAAAACTCTACGAAAACAGTAAAAATTGTGAATTATCAAACGATGATAAATGAGTGTTCATCTGATTTTTCCAGGTATCTACCTCACCCGATTGTAATATCGTACAATCGAATATAGCACAGTGTCACAAATGAATACAAAGCGATTCTAATAAACCTCGCGGGCACATTTAACTTCCGGTTCAGAATACGGGCCAATGGCCACAACCCTAGGTTAAGGGTAGTTTAACTCCAGTCTAACTTTTAAATTTAACCCCAGGTTAAAAAATTGTATTTTGATAGTTAATTTTAGCTGCCAAACTTCGTTATCGGAATACAATTTTTTTAACCCAGACTTAAATTTAAAAGTTAGACGAGAGTTAAAATACACTTAACCTAGGGTTAAGTTAAACCAGGCTATCAGAATACGGGCCAATAAGTTTAGCCGATGTGGTATTAGGACAATCAGAGAATTAGACCATCTGAAAATAGACCAAGTGGATATAAGCCATCTCACCGGGAGAGGAACTTCTTGAGATAATGTCATAAGGTCTAGATATGACGTCGTTTCTTCTCCGACCATCGTGCAATTAATTCAGGTGCTTATCTCTGCTCTATGACTGTTATGGTAGTCTTTGTTTGTATGGGTTCAACCTTAGATGATTACTAATGATTTATCCCTCCCCAGTCATTTAGAATCTTTAACTTGAACCTTGTTTCATCATGACATTTGGTTTATTTAACTCGACTGATACGAAGTAAATACGCCCCTGGAACCGGGTTGGGGTAATGTCATTATTCCATGGTTGGGTGATAGGTGGATGATTAGTTATATGGTTTGATTATTAGTCGATACATTCTTGATGCGCACTGGCAAAACACTTTTGAGAAGATATCATATTATAACAGCTGAGATAAGACACCTCGTATATCATCCGTCGCTAATTGATATCTGAGAGTGCGGGATGGGGGGGGGGGTGCAGAACCTTGGCATATCAATTGGCGTATCCACCATGTCTACTTCATAGGGGAGAAGCCAGTGCCCCCTCCGCCCCATCGAACGTATTAATATTTGAGGGCTTTCGCCAATTTTATCCTTTTTTTTGTTTGCCTCAAAGAATAAAAATCAAGCATTTGGTAATTGATGAGCTACGAATGTCATTTTCAGACAGAATGAAAATACATTTCTTTGAGAAGAAAATAAAGGGCAATTTTTTTTTTAAAGATAGTGGCCTATGGGGGCTATCCATGTAATCCATTACCTCTGGTACTTACTATATATACAGGCCTGCATTATTATTTTAGTAGCATGTACAAAATATCATGTACGTTTACTGATAATGTCTAATAAATTTCAATTTCGAAAGGAAAATTATTTTTCAATGTAATTAACCCTTCTTAATATATTTATGCATGGTTATGCCACTGATACCAGACATATAGAGAGTGAGTATATTATCTGGCTGTGCAGGGGCTGGCATCTAAAAATAATCACAGGATAACGGTAACGCGTTAAGTGATTATAAGATCATGAGTCTTATCAAAGAGATTTGAAACCGCAGAACTGTTAGTGTAATTCATATTGTAAAATACACAAAAGTTGTACTTTAAAATTCATAATTAGAGAAGATATTCCTAGAATGGCTCATTAAATGCCTCTTATAATGTACGTAATTGATTTGTCATTTATCTCCATTATTCTGAAAATGAACTAATATTCAAAATAGATTTAATGATAATTATAAAGATTGAACCAGATTATAATATATAAATCACATTAGAGTATGCCTGCTGTCTATTGTCACGCCAAAAATTAAAGTTTCTTGTGGGGGGGGGGGGGGAAGGGGTCTATTTTTATAATTTTTAGACATTTTTGTTTGCTTTACATTTTGGGGGTGGCTTTCTCATCTGTCTTTCTTGATCCGCGCATAGTTCTACCAAAGTTTTAATTACTTTATTTTCACTTTATTAAATACATTTTCTGAACATTCAAACATGAACATCCCCCTTTCACTCTCTCTCCCCCCCCCCTCTCTCTCTCCTCTCTCCCCTCTCTCTCTCTCTCTCCCTCTCTCTCTCTCCCCCCCCCCCTCTCTCTCTCTCTCTCCCTCCTCTCTCTCTCTCTCCCTCTCTCTCTCTCCCCCCCTCTCTCTTCTCTCTCTGTATAGAGTTTTACGTATTGGCAGTCATAAAAAAAAACAAATAGTCGAGATAATGCATTTACGCCAATTACTTTATTAATTTCTTTTCATATATAATTATATATATATATATATATATATATAATATATATATATATATATATATAATATATATAATTATATATATATATAATGTATCCCGTCTCTCTCTCCCACTCAACTCCTCATCAGCCTAACCATCATGCCTTTCCTCTGTTGAGTGTCAATCGAAGCTCTCAGGTGGGAGTCATCAGAATCCGTTTGTATATTTTCTCTTGAACAATGCTTGCACTGAGCTGTGATGAAGAGAGATCTTCGACCCTCTTCCACCATCTTCCAACCAGCTAAAACTACCAGGGTGGGCCCGTCTTCATCCCCACCACCTCCAAGCAAGCGTTTGTTTTTCCACTCTTTCTCATTTTTACTCAGACAATTTCGTTCTCCTCCCTTCGTCATTCTCCATTTCCCCGCATCGTCAAAATCAACAAAATAGTTTTTATCCACTTTTTTTTTTGGGTCTCGTGTATGAAAATTGTTGTCATCTTTTTTGGGGAGGTTCCATCATGTCACACTCCACTCCAGTTGTTCAAACAGGAGGATGGGACTACCAAAGAGGATGATGAATTTTGAGATGGATGTATGACTATCATCCGGTGATGCGTTTCCGTTTGGTAGCGTCTTGGTAAGATGAAAGACACACCCTTCATGTCTTCCATATTGGTCTTTGTCTCATAACAAGCCATCTGTACATACTTAGTCTAATGATGCAAGTTAAGGTCACCAGCATTCGGAAGAAAAGAAAGAGACAGAATCATAGAAAATTAAATTTTAAGTCGAGATACATTTTTGCTTCCTGACAAGCTATCCGATCTGTAATGAGGAACGTCAACCAATATTTATTATTTCTATATAATTATCTTTAATGAAATGCAACTCATAGAATAAACTTGAATTTGCCTAAGTTTGCCCAATGATGTATCCAAAAAGATTTTAGCCATATTTTTGAGGGCTCCTAGCATATTGTATTTCCTTGGTCCGATGCAAATTATGTCTAATTGTTTCTATTTGTTTCTTCAAACGTGGGTCCGGGGGATTGAACCCCAACCTTCACTTTTATTTTTTAGAAAACCATTCATCATTCAATGTTCTATGATGCACATAGAAAACAAGATTCTTGTTTTAAAAAAAAAGTGAGACCAGAGAATCGGCCCAACCAAAATATGGCATGTATGATTTGAATCGACAAATCCAAAAATACCATTTTTTACACTTACAAACTCTTTGAATTAAAGTAAGCATTGTCTTTCTTCATGTTCTTTGTGCCTTCAGAAGTCTCATATAGTATACTTTATTCTTACAAATAATGCTTAACAGATTTGATAATTATTGTTGTGATTTGATAACAGCTAAATGTGCTTACTTATGATCCTCTGACATGTCTGAAGTATTTAGATTGATTGCTACAAGCAGTCTATGGATAGATGTCTTATTATTTCAAGATGAATAGACCCCTATATTGAAGACCGCAAATTAGAGAAAAGAATTTGGATTCATTATTAGAGTGTGTCATGACAACTGTCACATTCAAACCGAACAAGGAAATCATTTGTAGGGTCAAATTCAAATCACGAAACTTGTATCTTGATAGTATGCACAAAGAAATGCTTGACAGATTGATAGCTGATTTGACATTAAAAAATATTACTGAAATATTACTTCAGCTAAGAATCTGATAACGAAACAAGTAAGTAATGTGACATGCTCTAAGCATGATGGGTATACGAGTTCCAGACACATTATATAAATAGTGCATGCTCTACCATGCAACATACTAGATTATGTGCACGACAAATACTAAATTATCCCGAGGGCACCTTTATTTCACCGAGGCCAATAGGCCGAGGTAAAATAGAGGTGCACGAGGGATAATTTAGTATTTGGAGTTCACATTGTCAGTAATGTTGCATTAATAGAGCATGCACTATTTATCATGTTTATTATAGTAAATAGCCCCCTAAAATTAGCCGCCCCCCAAAAAAAGTGGGCCCATATTGTTTTTTTTCTTCCAAATTTGAAATAATAGTATTTAAAACTAATAGAAATAAAATATATGTCCCCCCAAAAAAATATTCAAAAAAAATAATAAAAAATAAATAAATAAAAATTGGGGGCCGATTTTTTTTTAAAGTCTGCCCCCACCAAAAAACATGGCCCTTGCAAAAAGCCCCCACTAAAAAAGTACAGCCCCCAGACACGACCCCATCCATGCGGAAAATAATGGCAGGTCTGACAAGTAACTTATCCACCCCTCACGGGATTCCCTATCCTGCAACATTTAATAACCGTGCAACATACCAGAATGTTGCACGACACGTGACATCCTTTCAACCAATCACAGCTTGTAAAACACTACCACTATTTACTATATCTTTTTGTATAATCATGTTATATTTAACACTCGCCTCCCGCCCCGCTAGAAATTTCACTATTTAGAGATACGTGAAATATAATTAAACTACAGCGGATAGTTTGATTTATAAAGGAGATACCAGCGATTCACATTAGACATGTTAGACAAAAACATTCCTGTGAATGACAATTAAACCAGTAGAATTATTGAATATTATTACTGCTAAATATATGATATTAAATAATAAATAATAATAATAAATTGGATTTTTTTTTTTTAATATATAGGGCTGTATCCAGTTAAAACAGATCAATGCGCTTTACACAAACATAGTCGAATAACATAATTAAATAGTAATTACCAACATACAATGTAATTTTAAAAAAACATAATTAAATAAGAGTATAAAAAAATTATTGAAAAACAACATACGTGTAATATGATCCTTGAAGGATGGAGTGTAAATTATGATTAACTAAAGAGGTGGGTTTTGAGATGCCTCTTAAAAGATAAGACTGAGGTACTGGAGCGTAAATTAGATGGGGGTCGGTTAAAGACGTTGTTTTAATAAAAACCACATAACTTAAGGCATCTTCATCTTTATCTTTAAGAATACACTCTAAAAACTGAAGTGCTAATTTATCGGTGCTCGTATAGTGACTGCACTTGAAGTGCTAAATCAGCACCTGAAGTGCTGTTTTAGCACTTACCCAAGTGCTAATTTACCAACAAAAAAATGTTCAATGTTGGTTTGGGATTCGAACCGGGTTCACCTAGATATGGAAGAGTACCGCTGACGTTACCAGAAGACCAACGGAGATCTCCCTAACTTGCTTGAATTATGAAAGCATAGTAGATAATTATGGCAACTCTGAAGAAAGTTCATTATGAAACAATATGATCTGCTAGCAATCGTGAGATGTGAATTGGTCTAACGTGCTCCTAAACGCTTCTCATCCAGCATGTCCAGGGGACCCAGGTTCGAATCCCAACGAAGTCACGCCATTTTCGCCTATTTTTGTTGAAAGTTCAGCTCAGACACGTGAACGTGCTAAAACAACACTTGGAGTGCAGTTAAACAGCACTTTGAGTGCAGTCACTATACAAGCTCTTAAAAAGTGCTGATTTTAGCCTCTGAAGTGCTAAAAATAGCACTTTAGTTTTTAGAGTGTAAGCTGCAGAGCCCTTTGAAGATTATAGCAACAAAAGAAGAAGAACTTCATCATTTCTTTTTTTATTCCATAATATACACACACATGTTCGTATTTTCAGCACTCCTTCTGAAGAGTTTATTTTAGAAAAGATGTTCTTGTATTTACAATTTGGAGAAGTTTCGAACAATGCCTTTGATTCTTCAAGTGAAAAGCGGATAAAATACTTTCATTTTGATGAGGACCAAATGACTGCAGTAAAGGGGATGTGCGTAGGAGCCACGCCCATGGTCGGAGCAAGATCCAGGCATGGTATCTGTAAGACCTGGATGACAATGATGGTTGCATTGCCTATCAATGATGTTTTCAACAAGGAGCTTTATTGTGAGAAGGAGTCTGATAGTTTAGACTAGTCTAGCAGCCTCTTGCTCCAGCTGTAACTGTCTACCAATCATATATTTTCAATTGTCAGCGCTTCTCGGATCAACACTCTGACTAATTGCCGCGCCCTTTCTAGTTTTATAGACCATTACCAGCATAGCTTTGCAGCATGACGCGAGATCCTCTTTTAGGGACTACATATACCAACAAAAAAAAAGCCCCCCCACCCCATCACCATCCACCAAATCATTTTCGACCTCTCCTCTTTACTCGCATCTTGGAAATATGAAAAGATGTGTAGCCATCGTTTCTGGATGGGCTCGTTTGTTATCACAAGTGGCTGGGTATCTTAACGTCACAAAATACCTCGTCATCTGTCGACTGCTTAGCCCTCCCATGTTCATGAACACAGATCTCTCTGCTCCTCTGCCCTGTACCATTTTGTTTTAGGAGGTGGCGAGCCACTAAACGCGACCTCACGACAGTCTGGTTATTTTCTTTTCTTCCCATCTTCTCTCTCTCCTCTAAACAAATATAAACAGAGATATATTAACACGGGGTTTGTATGACAAGGCTAGATAGGGAGAGAGGTAGAGTGGGGGAGTCAAGTTTTGTCTATCTCTCTATATGGTTGTTTGATTGGTCCATCGTGACACGTTAATTACCCGACCTACCTGTCAACTTTATAATCGTTCTGATTTGAGTTTGAGCAGTCTCGATCTTAGTCTCTCGTTTCTAGTCATTATTTAGGATTGAGAGAAGAAATGTTGCTTTAGAAATGATCCCGCAGTGATTGATCGACAGGCAGTGCGTTATTGTTAGAGAAATGGATATGTGTTCAGAAAAATGAACACCACAAAAGAACAGAAAAGTTTTGGGAAAACATGGAAATTCTTTTTTTTAAAGTAAAAGGTAGGGGTGGCAATCCATACATGACAATAAGGGGAACCAATGTATGTGGAATGGCAGCATCTAGCCCCTCCCCAATTTGACACCCTGTGAGGTCAACATAAAATTTCCCTTTATGGTCTTCCCTGCCCCTCCCCTTTATCCACAAATTCATGTTATTCGAGATGGGCCCATCAAAGGCGGAATATAAATTTGCACAAAAGCAAAATATTCGTAATAATAATACTCGGTGTAATAGCAGGGCATAGTCACATTGACGCATTATTTACGTATGGGACCATCCTGTGACATCACCATCCGAAAGACGAGACTGAGATTCGAACCTCGGTCCGATCCGCATAAGTTTGTAGGCTGGTTTTCTTTTTCCAAAATGAAAACGATTCAAATTATTTCAGTTTTCTCTAAAAAGGCACACAATTGATAAGAACGGGACCGAGATTTGAATCCCAGTCACGACTTTCGGATGATGACGTAATAACGCGTGTGTGTGTGTGTGCGTGTGTGTTTTTTTTTTTTTTTAAAGCAGATTGTGACATTGTGCGTCGTGCGACATAACCGGTCGTTACAGGCCTGTATATGGCGGTGATTATATGTCCTTATACTATAGTTGTTGATGGTGAAATAAGAGTCTGTGCGTGAAGACTAGGCTATATTCTACATCTTCACAAGACGAAAGGGCTATACGTTATATGTCTCAATATCTGTTACGTGTTATTTTATTTTTTTATTTTTCAAAATCTTCCTCGCTTATTTTATCTAACTTATTCATCCTAGAAATGTAAATCATATTTTATATATACTGTAGTTTGGAAAGTATACATACAAAAAAAATCACAGAATTTTAAATGACTAATATCTACAGAAAAGCATCTTGCAAAAGAACTGGAACTAGGTTTTGTGCTTACTTCAACTTGGTTTTGTCACTATGTTAAATAATGGGTCTAATTGCCGATGATAATGATTATTCAGTTTCATTTATTTTTCATTTGATTATACAATCAAATGTTCATTTGTACTCTAATTTCTCCTTGTATTATATAATAATTAATTGACCTTTACCATTAAATGATCGTTCATATATAATTATTTTTAATATCAATAATTATGCGTGTGTTGATGAAGATGAATCAAATTCAACCCTAAGAATATTCCAAGTTCTTGTATAAGCATATAAGAGAAGATAGAGTCAACATTAGTCATTTAAGTGCAGTACAATCAAGACAAATATTAGTTTGGAGTTCGGATTGAAAGTTTTTCCTGAAAGATGACAGATTTAGCAGGACCAGAAAGTGCTTCCAAGTTGCCCAAGCTATGTCAAGTGGTGCTCAAGCAGTACTTGATGGTACAGTCCTGGGGGGCATTTCATCAAAGGACTTGTCGGACATTTTATCCAACAAATTTGCTCTCAGCCAATTAGATGCAAGCATTTCAATAGCTTATAACAGTTTTTCAGATAAAACGTCCGACAAGTCTTTTCATGAAACGCTCTCCTGAGGTAGGGTCCTGTCATAACACGATGACAGATAACACTATTTAAATAATGAGATAGGAAATCAACTTGAGATAAACGTAATTCTTTCACAAATTCAAACTATAAAAGTTGGATACCACTTTAGTATCACGGCAAGTTTAGCTACTGATGCTGATGCACAGAATGAGCCCCATGCGGTGTGCAATATTTTGGATTATTAGTAGACGGGCGTCAATATTCTTGAAAATAGGACTTTTAGAAATTCAAGAAGGAACTTTTATTTTCCCTGTTTCATATTTCTGAGAAAAGAAGCCCAGCCTAGTCCATTTTATCCTATATTAATCGGTAAATCGGGTCAGTCGGAATATCCCCCTTTCCCCCTTTTTATTTATACGGAGGGGGGGGGGACCGCTGAGCCCCCTGGACCCGCACCCTTGATTAGTTTGAATAAACTTTAACTTGAACAGAAATTCACAATTCTTCAAATAGTGATGAAGTGACGTCACAAAATGACGGTTTTGCCAATGTGTCTCTCCCATTTCGATTCAAATAGTTTTACCGATTTAAAACCCTATAGTTCGGTGGTTACACCTCTAGAACATTTTGAAAGCAAGTTACGTAGCCCTATAATTTTTTATTTATTTATTTATTTATTTTTGTGGTAGGAATTGAGTGCACGAAATAATTTCTACAAGCTAACAAAACGTGAACTGTGTAGAAAGAACAAGAAAAAAGGGCCTCCAAATGACAGATCCGGGAGGGGCGTATGAGTTCATCCCCGTTTTTCGCCTAACTGAAGGGCATATTATACAATGTTATAGGTAAATCTCAAAATTAATTTTTTACATTTTGAGATTGATTCCTTTTGAAATAGAATGAAAGGTTATATGATAAACCACATATCACATAAAATATTAGGTCTAGGGCCTAAATAAAACTCACTATGTGCAATAATATTCCCATTTATAAGGAAAAAAAAAGCCGGTGTCCAAATTGGCTTTTTTTTTTTTCCTTTTTTAATATAAAAATACTTTACAGACACAGATTGGGGAATTTCAGGTAAGGAAAATATCTTCGTATACAGTTATTTTTCCTACTTTAGCTATTAAAATCTATGGAATACTAGTACATCAGGAAGGCCTATTTTAAGAAAATTAATGTTAATATCAGTAGAGGGCGCCAGATCTGCTCTAATGTCCAAATTCATTTTATTTAAAAGATTCAATGTGTAAAAATTAGTGTAATGATCACTTCGCTTGTTTTTATACCTAGAATATTCAGAATATTTCAAAAGAGACCAATATAACTGATATTATTTAATTTTACCAAGACTATAACCAAGCTTGAGGGCATACTGATAGATCAACGAAAAAAGTGTCGTCTGCACCCCACCCCTGCAAAGAGCATCGACAATCGGAGAGGGTTGGGATGAGGGCGGGGTGTTAGGAGGGATAAGATGGTCCTGTGGAAGATCTCCCGGGTCATTAATCTCCCAAATTGACACGGCTAGTCACTCCTCTCCATCTTTCATCGTTGTTTTTACTACAAGAGGGCCTCGTTAGTGATAAACATCCGTCATCGAAAACAAAATACTACAGGTGTGGGCCAAACTCTTCATAAAACACTGTGAGGGAACCCTCAACATTCTTCCCCTCTTATCACATGACGTGAGCCGTCACGTGTTCACACTACATGAATACGATGGTGTGGGACTATTTCTGAAGGAAATCCGATTTTCAATTGGAACTAAAACTATATTGGTATTTGGTAATAATTGATTATGTTTGTGTTTTCATTATTAATTACACAAATAATTTAGATTTTAGCAACAAATAAAAAAAGAAAAAAGGAATAAGAAAAATACAGGGACATTACCCATTTCTTAAATTAAAGTTCTATTTAATCTTTTCAAAATCATTCAGGGGCGTCAAATTGTTTGACGAAGGGACATGACCAGTGGCGGATCCAGGATTTTGAAATACGGGGGCGCATGACGAAAATGTGAAGAAAAAAAAATAAGGGGAGCAGCCGAATTGTTTTCGATTTTAAACATTTACAGTCAAAGAGTGGTTTTCAAAGTGTAGAGGGGGCGCGCGTCCCTTGCATCCCCGCCTGGATCCGCCACCGCATGAGTGGAACCATGATCACTTTAAAATGTAAGTGATTATTTTCGTGATGGTATTATTTTTCCGAATTTCTCGAGTATAGTCCCAACCATATTTTCCCCTTCAATTAAGGCTATTCATGATAATGAAAAAATCGCGAAAATTACAGTTATGTTTTCGCAAATATTCTCATTTATCCCAAAATCGCCAAAATAGATTTACGTGAAAATGGGGGTTTCTGATGTATCTTTTCGATTTATGAGCCCCATCTACTGTATATACTGGTGAAACTTTATTTGTTTTATTTAGTTTAGCTGTTCTGACAAATTAAATGACTTAATTCTTTAAAGAAAAATTTGTTCTGTTTCTGCCTGTTTTAGGAATCTGTCGAGTTCTGGAACCTTAATTTTTGAGCCTTTTAAAATGTCTAGAAAATGAAATAGTAGGTCCTATTGGTAACAAAGTAATGCACAATTATTAGGAGATCTTATAATACTGTCATAAACAAGTTTAATTAAAATAAATTTCAACATTAAACGATAAAATTTTATTATTATATAAGATTATGACTGTGGTTGACGAGAAAGGAAAATAGTGATGTTGATGATAAGGATGGAGTTTGAAATTGAAGACGATCGTGAAAAAAAAAAAAAGAGTGAGTTAGGAAAAACTTAGTGGGGAACATGAATAATATTCAGTGTGAACGCATTTTTAACAAAGTAGTTTTGCATGTATGGAGGAGGAAGTTAATAAGATAGTGAGTGTTTCGTGTCTCAGAACACCTTGCAGTGATAGACAGATAATCCAAACAAAGTCCCAGTTTTGAAGCCCATAAACTCCACCAAAGTTTGACATGTTTGCGACGCCACCACCTGCGACTCGGCCCGGGGTCACCTTGGTTAGCTGCTACCGGGATGTTACGGCGAGGAGATACTCGACATGACTGATGGAAAAGCAACAGAGATGAACCGAAAGTTCACCCACTTTACCATATTTTAAAGGTAGTGTCATTGAAAATGAAAACGATTTTGTAATGAAATTATTTGTTGTTTGAAAGATCAACCGATGATGATATTAAATACAAAATTCAATTCGAAGTAACATTTTATTTTCTTCGAGGCATTGTCAGGTCACATAACATTTTTTTAAGTTTTGTTTTTTTGTTTTTGTTTTTTTACTAATTGGTTATTTGTTTGTTTACTTATTTTGTGTTGTTGTTTTTGCTATTTTTATATTTTGGTTTTGGTTTTGTTTTTTTTGGTATATATAGCGCTGGTATTTGAGTAACTTGTAGTCCTACATAATAACAAAAGTAGTAGTGTCACATAGGGTAGATGTAGGGAATAGCGGACAGTAGGGAATATCGGACGGTCACCACATGTCCAGCCCTAGCTGCCAACATAGGATCAACTGAGTTGAATACCGGCATCTATTGGTCAGGTGGTCTGTCTGGGAAAGTTGAATGCAGTATTCGACAACAACAAGTGAGAAATCTCCGAGAAAACTACCAAAATCTGTCAAGGTAAGAAAATTTGCAGCCTGAAAAATGGCCTGATGTAAAATTGACATTTTAGAGAATGTGATGGTATAAAAATAGAACTGGGGCATGACCTCTATTTCATGCATTATGGACATGTGTGGAGGGTGGGCCAAACGTGTATGGAGTGTTTGCACTGTACAAAGCCTGTGTATTGGGTGGCAGTTTGTTGAAAAGTGCTAGTCAGTCATTTTTTGTGTAGGGAATACCGGACACCACTTGAACGGTTGTTTGTTTTACTTCCGGGTTGAGTTGCTAAGCATGTAGATCAAATAGTTTTGCATATTATAACGTATTATATTTATTTATTAAATTGTTTGACAATTTTGAAATGTCTATTTCTCTTTATTATTATTGTGATATGTCATGATCTTCATGAGATATAAAGTTATTCTGAGTGTTTTGAAATTTTGTAGTAAAATGCATATAATCTTCTAAAAATGAATAATGTTATAAAAAATCAATACAAACATGTTAAGTCGATGGTTTACGTTCAAATTAGTGCTTCCAGACAGATCTTTATACAAAAAAAGGGGGTAAAAACATACTGTCCGGTATTTCCTACACTGTAGGGAATGCCGGACAATTTACCATGACGTCATTATTTGCATATAACTGCCTCAACAAATATTTGATTACCTCAATTTTTTTTGGAAAAGAAAGTTGAATGATGTAGCTTAGCAATGAGAATCTTTTTCTTTTGTGATTTTATTGTTTTCATGTCCTAATTAAGCAAATAAGCTTAAGTGGCCGGTATTCCCTACATCTACCCTATTGTAGGGGACACGACATATCGTGAACTAGTTTTGTAAAAAAAAAAAATAATTATAGGGTAATGGGGGGGGGGGGGTTGGGGTTGCAGCTTCCCACAAACTTCAAAATTTGTTGTTGGTTTTTTTTTTACATTTTTTTTTTAATCCTCATCATTTGGGCCTAAATGTACCGTGTCAACCATCGAATCGGTGTTCCATTACATTATAATGCATGATTTGGTTTATTTGGAAGCTCAAAATTTTTCGCGTTCAGTACTTTTTTGTTATTTTATTTTTTGTCTAAGCCCCCCCCCCCACCCGACCAATAATATGTTTACCAATTACGCCACGGTATGTATAGAGTGTAGGCCTATACCATAACATCCTTTTAGTAAAAGCACAATAGTTAGCAGTTTAGAGATTAGAATATAGAATATAATATATAAGGGGAGAGGTAAAATTGCTGTGACGATCAAAAGAACATTTATTTGAAAATTTCTTTGAAAAAAAACCCCCAAAACCCCGAGTTAAAAAGAATTAAAATTTACAAAAACTGAGAAGAATGTCTAGATAGTCACTAACATGTACAACACATCTTGAAGCTATCTAGCATGAACCGTAGTTGTCTTTTCATATTAAAGTGATACTAAACTTCAATTAGATACACATTGAATACCAAATGTTTATATGCAATATGTTTTTATACTGTTAATACGGTACTTCGTAAAATGACGATCAATGCATTTCGCGGGCTCTTTCAAAGGGCCGGTGTTTTTCAGAAAGTTAGTGGAAGATTATTAGACCAAGTTTTGTATATTTTCATGAGATGCCTACTCCTAACCTTGGCCCCTTTCAGGAGCACCTCAACAAACTCAGTAAAGTCAAAACAAGAGATCCATAAATTGCTATAGCTCATACATCAAACTGATGGAATGCACTTCAATTTGCCCATTAAAAAGTTTACATTTTTTTCTATACCAAGAATTATCTCGTAAATTCGTTGCTTCGTGACACTCATCAGAGGTTGTAGCCCCGAGTCAATATAATTTTTCTCGAATACAATATTGGGTCACTGCTCGAGCATGACTGGCAACGAATAGAAGTCGACAGACCTTTTTACAAGAGAGGGTGTAGGGACAAATTTACATAAATTTTGCCTCAAATATTAATATTTTCAAGTTGCCGACATCCCTTTAAAATTCTTAATAAAAGAAAATATGATTGTAGATATGATATTGCCCTATAGCGACAATTTGTGCCTTGTTCTGTCCTACATGCTGACATGCTCACTGTTCTTCATTTTTATATATCACATCAATTTTCCTCCTATAGTAATGATAAATAATAATAAACTACATGATCGAAACTTTCTGTAAATCAATTAAATCTCAAATTATACAATACACATGAACCTAGTCGGTCTTATGTTTAATGCACACATCGTTTTTTTTTTTCTTCTTCTTTCAGATAATTTTTAGTTTTCAGAATAATGAAGAGTTATTGTTACGATGTTCCGGAGAAAATTGTGTGTCACGATAGATACCCACTAAGTACTAGCTATTTATTTAGTTGATCAACTCATGTTCGTGTTTGCTTGTTTGTTTGTTTTGGTTTACATTGCATATCGATAACAGCATTTTTACATTCATTTATATTTCTACACAGCGATCGTAATTATTTGCTTTATGTCAAGATGGTTCGAGCGATAAAAGTTTGTAAAGTTTCTTGACTTGCCCACTTCATTCTTATTTTGATAAATATGATTTATGGGCACTTCGTATATTGGTTCGACCGAACCAACAAACTTTATTGTCTGCCAAGCCTAAAACCGCCATCATTTTGATCTCGAGAAAAGTGGTTCGAAAGTCGAACGTAAACAATTAGACACCCTCTTTTTTCTTCGGGGTGGCCCTATGACTTATGAGCAATATTTTCTCCTAATTTCAGATCGTCAAAACTTTCATAAACCAGGCGAAGGGTTATATCAGTTCGTAACTGTCATTTTGATGAACATCGTTCGATGTCTGTGAAGCATCAGATTTAATAAAAGATATATTTCATGTGGGGAATCGTGTGTATTGACAGCATATTCATGATATTTATTGATTGATTGATTGAATGAATGAATTTTATTTCATTTCTGCGTTTTCAATCGATTTAAGGCATTAACACATACTGCTGTAGAAAAAGCTAAAGCTCTTCATTGGTCCCTCTGAAAATGCCAAGCCGTGACTGTCAAGGTTGATCGCCACCCCTTCCCCGATGAAACTGAGCTTATTTGACAAGACCAGGCATTTTCTCCCGTACGTTGTATGATTATTTTGCACGTTCTTTAGTTCAAATATCTGCTGGTAAGCAAGTGTGAATCCAAGAGGACGGGCGAGACGAGCCCACAATAATGAAAACTGACAAAAATGGCCCAAAAGTCATGTTGTACAATAGCCCCTCCATCCCAATAAAGCAACAGGTAAAAAGTGAAGTTATTGTTGACAACCCTACTCCCAATCAAAGCATGTAAGTTGTTGGTTGTTCGTTTGTTTGCTTGCTTTTAGTAGCTTTCACATTTTCCTACACTGTAAAAAAAATATATGTATTTTTACAGCAAATCTGCTGTCAGCAGAGTCGCCATAAAAAATGTAATAAAAAAAACAGTTTTGTTGTAAGTTTCTCCTGCAAATAATTACGTGAGAAATACAAAATATACATCAGGAGTAACACATTTGTTTCGTTTTAACCAAATACGTATGCTATAAAACTCTAATGATATTTTTCCTTCTCTTTCATCAATTCTTAAGGGAGAAATTTACAGCAAAACTTTATTTTAAATTACATTTTTGTATGGTGACTCTGCTGACATCACTTCGCTGTATTTTTTCTGTATTTTTTTTTTACAGTGTATCCAGTGTACCAAAATATGACAATCGAAACCAGGTGACAGAAGCAAATCATTCTGTTAACAAATACATCATTATGATGCAACTAAACAAGTATTTCTCATTCTCGAAAGTGAATATGGATGCCCATTCATTCTTAATTCTCAAATTATTGTTACAATCATGACATTAATTTGCATGAGTTTTAAGTATAAGATTGGCAGCCTTGCAAGACTTTCATCGACTCGAAATGGGTTGATAAAGATACATTTAGGATTTGTTGATCGAGGGGTCGCAGACGGCAATATGAAATAGTAATCACCGATTTTTATTGAATACTATCCTAAATAGGGGCGCGCTCCATTTGTGGCCCCGTATGGATCCGCCACTGTGAATCCTCTTCATCTTAATTCCCAAATTATTCTTACAATTATCGTTTTCCATGAGCTTTAAAGTAAATAAGATTGGCAGCCATGCAAGACTTTCATCGACTCGAGATGAGCAGACGCCAATTTGAGATAGAGGGGGCATGTTCGAACAGTAATGTCGCACTACGCATAATCTGGTCACAAAAACGCATTATTTACGTTTCGGACCAAATTTGACGCCATCATCCGACAGTCTTGACTGGGATTCGAACCTCGGTTCCATTTTATCAGTTTGTGGGCCTTTTAAGAGAAAATAACTTTCATTTGAATTGTTTACATTGTGGAAAAAGAAAATTAGCCTATAAACTGATGCAGATAGGACCGAGGTTCAAATCCCATTCACGTCTTTCGGATGGTGACGTCATAGGATGGTCCCATACGTAAATCATGTAAATAATTCGTCAGTGTGACATTATGCGTCGCTGCGACATTAACAGTCGTTACAGGGCATAATTACCGATTTTTATTGGATATTGTCCTATCAATATGTATATAAAGTGTCTTCCCACAAGATATGGGTGCGCATCACTTGTGCCCCCGTATAGATCCAGCCCATGTGGATGGCGCCCCCGTCATATCCGTGATCCTTCTGATCACGACAGGTAAAGTGGAAGAGACCTCCCCGGTTCAAATGAGAACTACTTTTGAGTACACACCACTAATGGTCTGTGGTCAAACGAGTCATAGCAAGCCGTCATGCAGTCCTGTCATCACCCCTACCAGACGACACCCCAGGCTTCTGCCCACTTTCGTCACAATTTTTGCACAAATTCATCCCGCGTTTTATATTATTTTCTCTCTTGGCCTATATAAAATTCAACGCACTTATCATCATAATAATTACAAAGTGCAAATGGCACAATTATGGTATGAAGGGAGGTAGGGATAGTAAATGTCAATGCTATCTAGACGGTGTATAACAAACTTGTATTATATTTTGTTGGAAATGAAATTAAATCGATTGAAAGAAGGAAAATGACATAATTGCTTGTGGTACAATTACGAGCACATCCATATTCAGTAAGTTATATCATATGATATCTTTGGGGCATCAGAGCTAAAATTAATTAATTAGAAAATACACTCCTTGCCCCCAAGTTTATATGACTATATCAATTATCATTTTGATTCGGAATATCCATTAATGACGAAATTGGTTGTATTGTCGGACAGACTTGCTGAGGTGTCGTTATATGAAATAGATATCAATAATTCGGCTCATTCTGACATATAGACCGGACGCTTACAGAGATGTAGGGGAAAGTAACGCGAGAAATTCATCGGACGACATCTCGCGGGCATTTGAAGATAGAAGAAGGTCATGTGAGGTCTAATAAATAGTTTCTTGGAGAGTCTCCTTAGGTAGGCCCCATCGACTGGGCTCGAATCGCTGCCAAAACACAGGACCACTCAAGCTCCTCTGAGGGGAAACAAGAAGAAACCTAGTTGTGATAATATTTAGCCTCCCTACCAAAGTATTTCATTTCGCTGCGAGACATTGTTGTCAAAAACCCATCTCAAAATACGATGCTCTTGAAGCGGGGCTACGAGCTTTAGCCCTCTGTCAATACGGAATGAAATAGAATGTGAATTGAATAAACTGTTTTGGAAGAAGGAATCACCGAAGTGATGGTATTTGGTGCTAAATTAATCCTCGACATGATTGTGTTGGTTGGTCCTGCCTACGGGGATGAGATGCTTGATGTCGGGTTGAAAAACAAGACGAAGATAGATGACAAGTTGCGCATTAGGTGATATCCATTGGAATAATAAGAGGCGCGAAGGCTGAAGATGGCTAGGGTCTTGCTTTGATAAGATGTCGCCTGAGAGTCAGGGCAATAAACCTCTCTGATTTAGAGGATGAGAAGGGGTCAAGCTAAATGAGAGAGTGGGATCAGAAGACTTCTTGGAGGATTGATGATGGCGGACTAAATAATGAGTTCACTTTCTCCTCGCTTATATCATCTCATCATCCCGGCACATGATTGACGCATTGCGTCTTACTGACTCGTCACCCTCTCTCCTTCGAGATCTAATGACGCAGTTTCGATCATTCGTGCGTTAGACGTGTCCCCCTCTGCGTCTGCTGGGCGTCGGATTTTGCAGACGCATGTATTTTGTTTATGTGGGTTTTTCCAGGCACGCAGGAGCATGGTGGTCGTACTATTGCTATAGCGATGTCGAAACGCTAGCCATCGTTTGATTTGGCAGCCGAATTTTAATTTGTATTGAAAAATTTCACGAACCACATGTCTATATTCTGCAGTGGAGTATATCATACCCCAAATCATATGTAGTAATTTGCACTTTAGTGGAATTATTTGTTTACAATCCCCCTAAATTAAATTATGATTGATGAATGCCAAATACAATTAAGAAAATGATTACTAAAATATTAAGAGGTTGAATTGCTAGCAAACCGGGGGTGGGGCATGGTGTGGGTGGGGAGGAATCCTTATTATAGGGGCGGGATAGGTAGGGTTGGGTGCGTTTGAGCTTCTTCGTGAGCTCACACCTCTCAAATTACGTTGATTTTTCCCTTAAAATTGTATTATGCGGAGCGGGTGCCGAATCCAGTCGTCCAATCTTTTGCATTTGGGGCCTCTCATCATATATGGTGTATAATAACAATATAGAAAACACATTTCAAGAATGAACAAATCACTAAAATTTGTACCTTACAAAATTATCACCCAAAACAATACAATTGGTCTGTCGGACTTGAAATCGGGTTTGGGGTAATTATATGTCACGTCCAGTCGAGCAAGTTTTTTTTTTTTCAGGAGAGTGCCCGGCAGCCTGCATCGAGTAGTTGACAGTCCCTGCGTTTTTACATGGATGTACAGCATGTCTGCGTGCATTTTCCTGCGTCCGACGCAAGGCATTTCTGCGACATCTAACGCATACCAGACGCAGGGTGGTACATGACTCACGAGCAATCGGTTGTGAACAAGCATTAACACATAACACTTTCCATCCGTTCCATCCAGCTCACTGAGGAGTTTTAAGGGGATATGAAATTTAAAAAGAGGAGTATTTAAATGCATCCTTTCAAAGCCTGCCACTCACGAGCTGCAACCAATGACAAAAAACGCGGCGTTATGAGCCTCGAACCTCTGTTTATGTTTCTAGGACCCCGCTAGGCCGTATAAGCCAGGTAGGAATAGCCCACGCTCAAGACTGCATTACCGGCCTGGCTCGGCATCTCTCGGCTAAGTCCTCGTCGTGTCTTTATCTATTTGCGCAGGTGATAAGGGGATCAGTTCAGTACCTTCACGATTCTTACAGCTGACATTGTATGAATGTTTATAACCAGGTAATCTAGTCAGACTGTCTGCGAGGTAGGGAGGATATAAGATGCGTGACAGGACCAGATGAAGACATTTTTTTGGCGAACGTTTCCACGTGGGAAACTAAGCCTTCTTTAACATCTTCCTTTCTTTTTCTCTATTTTATCATTTTGTTTTACTTGCAACAGGAATATTCATTCCTCACTCTCCAGCACTCCTCTAAAAACAAATATTGGCAAACTAAACTTGAATGAAAATCACTCAAAGAAAACATGCATAGTTTAGAGTCCTTTCATGATTCCTCTGTGTTCATGATGATAAACAAGGTGTGTTGGGATCAGAGCAGAGTAAATTTTAAGAGGACATTCTTTTAGCGCGAACTGATCACGTGATAATATTTGAGTTTGGTATAGGTGGGTTTTCCATTCATTCTTATTTATTTTCGTTTAGTTTGGTGAATATCGTTTTCGTAATAGTTGTTAGCATTTTCTTAAGTATCGGATCTATGATATGAAAGGTGACAACTTTTATATTCCTTTCATTTATTATGTAACAATAAATCAATGGAATATACATGTAAGTAAACAAACATGAAAACACCCAATTGCAATATAAAAAAAACCCCAGATTAACATGTATACAATGAAATCAATTGGGATATTAAACTTATGGAAACGAGCTAACCCCCCCCCCCCCCAAAAAAAAAAAAAACGAGAACAAAAACAAAAACCAAAAATGGCCCTTCAATATAACACCCACATTGGTGTATTTCATCAGCACTTTGAGAAAACGAGTACTTGTTCTTGTTTTTGTGTGGTAAATTCCAAGTTTTACAAGGGCGGTTTGCTGTCACGCACTATGGAAGGGAAGGCCAAATATGCGAAAATATTAGCAGAACACCCCCGAAGCTTGAGGGGAAAATTTTATTGGTCTGAAGTTCTCACTCAGCACGCTGCTAAAAGCCTAGGTCTCGAATCAACCCCCCTTCGGCGACCAAGTAAGACTTGACATCTATCATTATTAACGGGTTTTTGTAAGAGAGCTAACCGTTTAACCTCAAAACATTATTGACGGGTTCATGTCCATCTTCAAGACGGGTGAGAGGGAGAGAGAGAGAGAGAGAGGAGAGGGTGGGGTGAGAGAGAGAGGAGGGGAGATGTAAAGAGAGAGAGGGGGGAGAGAGAGGGTGCCAGAAAAGAGATGGAGAAAGGGGAGAGGAGAGAGAGAGAGAGAGAGAAGAGAGAGAGAGAGAGAGAGAGAGAGAGGGGAGGGGAGGGGGGGGGAGAGAGAGAGGGGGAGGGAGAGAGAGAGAGATAGATGGAGAGAAATAAAGAGTGGAAGGTGAGGAGGGGGAAATTATGAAGAGAGTTGGCAGGAAAGATAACATAGATGGATGAGTGCAAAGAAAAGGAGTAAATGTTCAGTTACTTAATTAGGAGAGATGAGATTGGATAGAACAAAAACTAAATTTATCATTGGTTGAGTTGTGGATATCATCTATGTCTAAGCGAGATATTAATTTTGTTTATCTTTAAAATGGTGTTAATTTTGAATGGCTGGCAATCTACAAGCTTTGCTTTTCAGTTGATCCCTCCATTTCCATCACACTTTATTTTCACTACATGTATTTTATCAATTTAAATTGTATTAATTGAAAATACATGTTCATAATGTGCATTTTATTTTGTCCTTTGTCCACGGATGGAAATGAAAATAAACTTGAGCGTTTCTAAATAGTGGTGTTAAACGTAATTATGGTTGCTCTACACATTTCTAGTTAGGCCTATACAACGTAATGAATTCTAATAAAGTAAACAAAATTTTTCGAATGATAATCCATCCCTTATAGTGAAAGATATCTGTAATTACCATCTACTCATTAATATCTCCTAATATTTCCTAAACATCCATCATCCTATATAATGTCTAACTGCTTCAGCAAAGCGAAATTAGAACACTTCTTGGAGGAAACCAGTTCTACAATGGAAGTCAGTTCCCTGCTGTGCTACGTTGCTGTTGACATGATGCATGATGGGATCATAGTTCTTGATTTCTTCATTAATGATTGGCATGAGATAATAAACTCAAGCATTGATTTTCTCCAGGTATCCTGCTGGCTAGCCCAAGACGCGAAAAATTTCCCGCCCATCAAAAATCACTTTCGTCCCCAACTGTCGTCTGACCAGCGATCAGCAGGGGATGTGTATATCCAATGTACCTCCAGTTTGTCTACTACTCACATCATCTTCTCCAGCTTCTCTTTCCACCTACTCTCTTATCAAATTTATCTTTGGTATCATCTTATTAATACCTTTACATGTGATATTTGGATTTTCAATTACCATGTCAATTACACTTGGAAATGAACAATATAACCCAATCCATGATAATGTCCATGTATATTACATCCTTGATCTACTCCCACCATACAACCATAATGGTTTTTCACAAAGCGTATAGCAGATACTATGAGTCAACCATTCGAAAGACAAATTCGAAACAGGGTCCGACCAGGCTCAGTCAATTTGTCGAATGACCGTAGACGTTACCATTGTTTCTAATTAACAACCTCTTTAAAATTCGTCAGCTTTATTTTTCTTGAGGTGGTCGGTCCTTAGCGTAACAATAAACCCTCAATGGTTATTATCATATCGGTTGTTTTCGGACAGAAAGTTTCATAAAATTGTAGTTTACTTGGTTTTTAGGAACGTTAGTCCATGTACGGTACGTCTATAGCTAAACATAACATATCTAAATTTGTTATCAATCTATAAATCTTTACGCAACTGCGCTTCTGATGAAACGTTTAAACAACACCTGAATATATTCCTATCTAATGCTTGTTATACCCCCGTCACACTGAGCTCGTTCCTACTACGTCCTTGCAAATTTTGCCGAACGGGCATAGTCTTGCTGTAAAGCTGAGTGGACGTGTAAATACTTCTTACGACCTGTTTACGAACTTCATGGACTAGCTCGGTCGGATCTTCAAAAAAGTGTTCAAAAAATCGGGCGCCCATCTCGTCCTAAAATTTAACGGGGTGGCAACGTACCTGAAACGAGATGGACGTACTACAAACGAAAATGCCGTACTTAAATCGTTCTAAAGATGTGCTAGGACGTCTTACAAACGAAATTGTATATTCATTATTCAAGTTCTAAATTTAAACGTAGTGACAACGTTCCTTAAACGGGTAGGACTTACTCTGAACGAGAAGGACGTACTACGAACATACGTTTCAATATTTAAACAGAACGGCATGTCATAATTCCCGTCACACTGAGCTAGTTCTCACTGCGTTCTAGGTAGTTCTTGGTGAACGGGCTCAATCTGTTACACACGGACTGAACGTAGTACAGACCTTTTAGAATCTAGTACAGACCGTTTACAATCTGTTTACGAACTTGGCGAACGGGCCCGAACGGAGAGAACGGAAAGGCATTCCGATTTTTTTTGAACATGTTCAAAAAAAATCGTACTGGCTTCAAGTTCTAAAATTAAACGTAGTGACAACGTTCCTTAAACGGGTAGGACTTACTCTGAACGAGAAGGACGTACTACGAACATGGTACCTAACTTTTATCATGCTGCGCATAGGCACTTTTAGTGACGGTTTGGACGTGCTACGAACGGTATAGAGTGAACGAGCCGTTTACTCGGTCTGAACTGGATAACAACGTATTGCGGACGCGATAAAGACGGAATTGACGTAACGAGAACTATTTATGAACTGCCTAGTATCGTATTCAAGAAATTACTTTTCAGTTATAAGTTCCAACCCGACCAAAGCCCGTTCAGCAATTTTTTAAAGAACGGGCAAGAACGTTATAGAACGACCTCAGTGTGACATCCCCCTACTCCGAACTCGATTGCTTTTCGATTATTGAAAATATGAGGTATTATATAAATATTTCTTCTATCTATCTTCTATCTATCTTCTGCTATCTTCTATCTATCTTCTGACTTCTATCTATCTTTCCATTTCTTTTCCTCTATTTCTTCATCGCGCCTCAAGCGCTCGGCAGACTGGATTTGGTGCGTTACAAATCATACTCTATGTATTATTATAAATATGGTAAAATTATAGGGCAATGTATCCCTGTTTCTATATTGATTGTAGCCTTTAAAAAAAAAACTTTTTATAGGGAACTGTATCCCTGTTTCTATACTGATTATAGCCTTTATTACTGATTATACCAATAAATGTCTTCGTCTCTGTCTCACTGGAAGATACCTGGCTTGATATCATTCAGATAGAAAGGTCACTTCTATCTTCATAACGAGGTCATATGACGTGACATTAATGAACCCCTGAGTAAATGAGGACCATATTGTAATCATTGATAATGATGTCCATGATATAATGATCATCTGAGACAGAGATATGATTGGTAAATGATAGATACGGGGCGCTTTAATATCAATAAAAACAAAAACAAAAACAAACACGCACATAATATATGTATATTTTATCGCATATACATGTAATTTTTTTTAAAACTTTCAATTATTGTTTTTATGTGATAAAAAAATTTTGAATTTGAATTTGTCCAAATGTAATTTATGGTCAAGGAAAATATCCAAATTTGAATTCTGTCAAATAAAACTGTATTGTTATTTTGTTGTTTATTCGATCACATATGTCTTTTGAACATTTTAACAATCCAAGAATAATTTCCAATATGTATTGATTCCCTCTTACTGTGAGTTCCGCCTCTGGCTAAACATGTGACATCGTACACAACATGGCTGATTGGGAGTATAGTTAAACCGTCCAATATATACTTTTTCATTACATTTTAATTGCAATGCGAAGCAGAGTCTTTGAGTATTAAGTCACAATAACTTCGATACGACCCATCGTCGATTTAACAATACATCTCGTAATTACATTCATTTCTCTTATTTGATCTGGTTATCCTTAATTTCTCACATTCTCTCATTTTTAACACCTCCTTTCAACGCGTTGGAGGACAGAACAAAACATCATTTATTTCTACTTATCGGTTCGAATGACACGATAATGGGGTCTTCATTGGAAGACAATAGATAGCTTGGTATAAGTTGATCCTCAGTTGTTCAATGATGAAGAGGTTGAGAGAAGGACTGTTAAATCTCTAGTCTCTATTTGGATGTCACAAGTAGATGACACTTTGATAACAATAGACGTGCTGTCATCCTACTGTCATGCTGAGATGCGGGAACAATGGGGGCACAATAGCACCCCAAGTAGGGGTGATAAGAACCATTGATGAGCTATAGGAGAAGGGATAATGCCCTCTAATTGGTATGAATTGGGCGGGTCCGAGGGGCGGATGTTTTCAGAGGTTGCCCCTCAAAATCTTCATTTCACACGCGAGATAGAGATACAGACGAAAGTTGTATTTACATGATGAATGAGATAATCGTCATTTATTTAAAACTAATTCGAAATAATAGAAAGTATGACAAGCTTAAGCACAATATTATCAAGGAATATCATGAAAGATGGTCTGAAGACTTTGTGATTCTGTGAAAAAAAAGAGGGGAAATGGTATCTGAAACAAACAAAAAATAATAATTATATATAAAAAAACAAAACAGATTTCATACAAATTTCTGTGTAAAATTCGTCATTAATGCAGTGTACATGCATAGCTATATTGAACAAAAGAAAGAATTAGACATTACAATATGTCTTATCTTGCAAGCAAATTATTGTAATTTTTTATTTTACAAAAATCAGAATCGATAATCCCAAATTTTCTGGTGTGAACAAGTCACTAATCTCGGTCCATTTTGCACCGTTAGCTCGTGTAAATGTGGTTGGTAGCACAGCGGGGTATTCACACCCTAAACTACAGGTCAATACTCGAGAGGTTAGACCCCCTCCCTGCATCCTCTTTCATCTATTAAGAACGACGTGTCTCTTTATTGGAGTATCACACGTCTACTTTGATTGACAACATCAATAGGAGCTGATGAGGTGAGAGGGATGGGGAGAAAAAAAAAACCACCTTAAATCATTTTCGGTAGATTTGGTATTTGACATCGCAGATTGGAATTAGATTCATTAGGTTCATCGCTCACTATGGTGATATTATAAACCAAATCATTATAATTCGTCTCCTAAATAATTTCATTACAGTTGTTATTTAATATATTGTGTGATTCACCAATACCATCAATTCAACAACCACACATACAATTTGTAACAAATACCAACCACATCCTCTTTTTATTTGCAATGATTGCCCTTCCCTCACCGCTTCGCGCAACGATCGACAAAGCCAAGCTCTTCAAATATTTTTGGTATGGATAAAATATTCATTGATTAAAAAAAATAATAATAACGATAGATATATGACCATAGTGTAATACAGTAAATGGGTGACTAGATCATGAATAGAATACAAGAAATATGCATTTTGGACGTGACTATTATAAAAACGACAACTGTAAATTAAAAACCTGTACATGTAAACTGTAGGCCTACACCCCTCCCCCCAAAACAAAAACAAAACAAAACAAACGTACAAAAAAAAAACAAAAAAAACAAACAAACAAAAAAAAAATCACCTCGGTAACCATGGTAACATTATGGAGGTGTTAAGACCATTCAAACCAAAATGAATGTGTTATGTTTCTAATTCTGTCATCATGATTGCAGTTATATACATGCCATTGTCTGATGGTTTATCGTAGACATTCTTATTTTTTTTACTTTCCTTGCTTGTGGTCCCACAAACAAACCCCGTCAGAATAGGTGGTCTTCGTCTCTCACTCCGGGGCGTCTCACCCGTAATGCCTCCTCTTAACGAAGGAGTTTTGTTTGAGATAAGTCGAGGTTTCGCACAACTTTGCCATTGTGTTGGTAAGTGAAGATTACGAGCAGACTCTTGTGTCTAGATTGCTCCTAAGTACTGGCTATTGAACAGCTTCAATGGGATTGGCTCAGAGTCACAGCACACAGCTGTCAATCAAAGGATGTAAGTCAACCTGAGAGGGCGCCCTAGCTCCTCTGGTCATGTAGCATGGTGAAATTCTCATCATAATAGGCCTTTACTTCTTCTACCCCATGCAAATGACATAGAAACAGTATAAACAGAGACACTGGTTTTCCAGCGTAACTTTTACGAGCAAGTCATTAAACATCAGCGTAACTATAAGATTATGTTGTTTTCGTTAAAATCGAACATTCTTTAACATTCTTCTTTACTGATTATACAAAATATGTCTTATAGATCTCTGAGACTTTACACTCCAAGCAAAATCAAATGTAGTATTGATCCCATATGCAGGATTAGTAAGTACCGTACAACGGTGAATTCATCTCCACCAAGCTAACTATTGGCACAATGTTGTTTAATGAGATCAAAGAAATGAATGAAGATAAAGTCCCTGCAGTTGTAAGTTGTCTCGAGTAAATCCTTCGATCCAACGTAATTATGTTACTATTCATGAACTGATAGAACTTTATCAAGTGAGTTCAGTTGGCTTCATTCAAAAGTGAAACCGCGTGTTATTAAGTATTTTTGAAACTTTTAAAGGAGGGGAATGATTTATATGTTTGCTCAACCAAGTTGTTAACGTTTTGGCCAATGGTGTGCCTCAAATCCAAGAGCTTTACATCATTTAAGAACAGTGTAAGAATGTTATTTTCACCCTGGAAGCCTTACAGACTGTATTGCAAGAATAAATAGATAGATACATAGATAGATAGATAGTCATCTTTCTTCAATAACAATGAATGAATTAATTTAATTCAATTAATTTGTAACAATGAACAATGCATAATTCTCCTTAATTGTGTAGAAAGAAAACGAAGTTTTCTAGAAAATTATGAATTCGATGTGTACCGTTGACAGGCTTTGAATAAAGTCACAACTGCATCAGTGAACGAAACAAAGACAGTCACTGTGACAACAGAGTTTGAAGCAAAGACACGCGTTCTCGTAAGTCTTTGGAAGAGGCCATGTCTGGGATATTGATGGATGGACGTACGTGAAGATGATTATGAAGGACCAAAGACTTGAACCTGACAATCATCAGATCCATCTTTCTTCCAAAGATCTCTAAGAAGACAAGAAAAAATAGAAAGAATGAAGACAGGGCGGCGGGGGGGGGGGGGGCTCCTAAAATTCAACCCAGTGCCTAAGATGATATTCATTGTGCCATAGAAGGGGGTAGATAGTTTGGGATACTTGAGCGATAAACTCAAGTGGAGAGTACTTCACATTTTGAAGAGCACATCTCAACTATTTCAAACAATTTGATTGTTCGTCGTCTGAAAATACAAAGAGAATTTTTGCTTCCCCTTTATACTCCAATTACTGGAACCAGTTCTACTCATAACAAGGGTGAGCTTGATTTGTAATTGTTTTGGAAATTGCAATCATCGTTGACTGATTTCTTCATTTTAGCGGGCATTTTAGTCGATTTACTCAATTTTTGTATTCTTGTGTGTTGAATTGGTAGCAATGAACAATCTAACCGGTATTATTTTTTTATTATTATTAAGTTACAATGACAAGTTTTAAATATAACTGTGCACACATTTGTCGTTCAATTCAACATATTTCAATAATTTTAAACTTAATCCAAAATCCATTTTCAAGATCATTTTATTCTGCCAATGCTTTAACGAGATGAAACAAATAAATGAAAACATAACAAAGGACTATTTGGCTAATTGAACTTATGCTATGCCAGAAATTCTATCTATATATCATTTAACACAGATTGATTCATTTCGTCTCGGTTTAGTAGGCAAACTGATTGGTATGTATACAAAAAAAGTACCATAGATAAAACAATAGTAACACATATCATAACGAACCGGTACATTAGACTGCAACATTGCAAAAACTAATAAGAAATTATACATTCAGTCATTTGTTATATTGTATTGATTGATTGTTATTATTTTTGGAGAACAAGTATTGGGGTGTTCTAGTTAAAGTAACTTGATTTAGTCTCAATGTGAGACAAATTATATTGTGCTTTATTTACAGTTTACCATGATGCAAATATTCCGATTTAGTTTCTATTAAGATTTTTATAAGCTTTTTGCATTTCCCATTAAAAGGTTCACAGCCTTTCCCCTTCATACTGTTTGTGCTTCGGGGAATATGTAACATTTTTAAAATAGTACAATTTTTATGTCGACGCCAATGTCTATGATTATTCAAGACAATAAAGTGACACATTGATTAAGAAACAGACTAAACCAAGACGGTGTTCTATAAAAATTATCACATCAGAAAATTCAAATTTTGCTTGAAGTTATTTGATTTTCATGATTTTTCTTTTTTTATTAATGCACACTTGGACAACTTATATTTCCGCTTCAAAATTTTTCATAATATTGGTTGGTTTTTTGGTTGGTTGGCATCACGGATTGGTTGCAGGCTGGCTAGAGATGGCGCTCTTTACATTATATTAGAATGATCTCTTTAGTCATGTTAGTTGTGCCATACTGTTGCCAGTTCCAAATTTTCTTTACATTTTAGGGGTTATACGCCTGAATGAAAGAAATGCCACGGAAAGCACTGACGCAAACAACTTTGATAATTATGTAGTAATTTATTCTTTACATATATAAAATTACGAGTATCAATGTGTGCTCATAACGAAGAAGTGGAACGGATACTAGCATTATACTTGGGGGAAAACGCAGTAGTTCTAGTATAAATCGTTTAATCATCATGTCGGTTTAACATGGAGTAAGGTCAAGTCCATGTTCATTTATCTTTTCCACAAATCAATATATAGAGCATTTGACGTTGAATAAAACAATCAACCTAATGTACATGTACATACTTTATACATTTCCATTCAATTATTTTTATTGAACAGTGTTGATGAGAAGAAGGGAAAAGTGGAGAGGGCCTAAAGAAAAGCATAGCTTGTTGTTGATAGCCCCCCGAACACCCTCCTTGGAAGATCATGAAACTCATTGGACGTTTTCTCATAAAAACAATAATTTTGTTTCGTTTCAAAATGACCTCCCTATATTTCTAGACGTGCGAGACTGGTAAAGGTGTATCATCGGTGATATAATACGGAATATCATCTACATCAGTAGAGGGCGGCATCCAATATTCTGTATCTGGAAAAAACTTCAACTCAAAACTTTCGCTTGCCAAATCTTTTTCTTTCGCATTGTTCAATTCTTCGCGTGATTGTCGATGATATTCACTACCACCATCGGGTTCATGTCTGTCATCGTAGCTACCGTGTATCTGCTCGAAGTAGTCATTGATTATTGAAAGCGTGGTCGTTGATGGCGGGAAAGAATGTGAAGATTCGAGCTCAACATCGGTTTCATTGTCGAGTTTTGTTGACCGAAATGGCTTTAAACGATGGACGAAACTTGGCTTGTTTTCTGAAGGTTAAATCAAAAGAAAGAGACATTAAAAATTACATCGTGATTAACAAGGGCCATTCTGCAATTGTATGCACATTTCGAAGTACTTGGTCTATCCCTTTTGCATAGATACTTTAGCAGGTCATGGCATTTGTTTCCAATGTAAAGAGGTATAAAGGCATGTCGATAAAAGGCCAATGAGTTTGTTCAAAATGAAGATCATTATCATAATTTGCCCCCGCCCACAGTAACCCAAACTACTATATATATAGATTCATTCTCACCGAAATTATCTATGCTGTATTTCAATCCTCGGTTGCTCTGTCTCGAGTACGTTTGATGGGATCTGTGAGGCAAATATTACGAAATAAAAAAATAAATTATCAAGCTCTAATTATGCAGTTTCCTTAGGAAAATTCTTTGAAAGATTTGTGTTGCCAATAATTGAAGATGAACTGAGACTAGACGAGTTTTAATTCCTTTATATTAAACCATACATAATTCACTATTCTATTATATATTTGTTGATGATATTGGTTTATAACGATAAACAAACAAATGAACTATTAGGCTATATTCACAGGACTTTTGTTGGTATCTCACTTGCCATGAGAAGGGGTTGGGACCAGTTTGAGACTGGTTTGAGATGGTACTGAAACTAGTCGAGAAGACATGTTCATATCTATTGGATTTTTCCCCTCGTCGCTAAGACATCTCTGAGACGTCTCTGTGAAATGAAATACAATCTTTTGCGATAGTAGCTCTGAGAATTTTCGATCTGAGAAATATTTTCTTGGAACTTTAAGGCCTGTATTCTCAAAAGTCGCCGAACTTAAAGCCTAGCTTAAATCTGTGGTTTAACCATGGTTTGCTAAAAGGGAACAAACCCGAAAAGTAGATGTTAAATTCATCATAAGTTTTGGTAGTGAAACTATTTAAAAACTGCTTGGGAATGATAGTACAAAAGTTTTCCTTACAATTAAAACACGATTACAGAATTCAGTGAAGGTGATAGGAACATGCTGCATAGACAGATTGATTCCCTCTTAACAAACCATAGTTAAACCACAGATTTAAGCTAGGCTTAAAGTTAGGCGGCTTTTGAGAATACGGGTCTAAGTATTCGTTATCATCACTAACAGTTTCTACTAACCTGAGAGGTGTTTGGTCATCATCCGAGTACGAGTTTCTTTCCCGCCATTTCCTGGCGATGCAACACCCGACGATCACCAGACAGACGATCAGGATTAAAACTACAGCAGCCGTTGATGTTAAGACCTTGAGCACGACTTTGTCAGCTAAGGCTGTTCGATTCCCCGTCGTCGTCGTCGTCGTTGATGACAAGGTAGTGGACAGCGGCGACGAGTTGGGCAAGGACGCTGAAGTAAGAGTATTGCTACTTAAAGTTTTAGTTGTACTCTCATAACCGGCTACCGTAGTAATATCTGTATCTTCCGTTGTATCGGTCGTCGACGAGGTAATCAATGACGTCACTGGTGACGTGGTTGATGTCGACAGGAATGTAGTTACTTCTGGGTCAAGAGTTTCATACGAAGTCATGTGTTCAGTCGTCGTTGATTTAGTGGAATATATTTGAGGTGAAGTCGTGAATGCTGGTCGTGTTGAAGGGTTTTGGAAAGACGTGGAAGCCTCTTGCGTTGTACTCTTTGGGGATTCTAATCCTTCTTGCGCTGTGGTTGGTGTAGGATCAGCCGATGTCAACCTGGTAGAAGCCCCACTTATAAGGAAATCATCGTCAGTTGGATTTACCTCTGACGTCGCATGAGTCGTTGCTTTGATGTAGAGTGTTGTGATAGCATTGTCCGTCGAGACAGTTGTCGAGATGGTTTCTTGAAATGTGGCATCGGTCGTCATAGCGTCTGTTGTTGTTGCAGGAGCTTCTGATCTGGTTGTGGACAAGGCAGCTACCGATGATTGTGAGTGGGAAAATATTTCATCGGCCGTCGACACGACTTCAGAAGTGACAGTGCCTATGCTTGTTGCTTCAGTTACATCGGTAGTCATTGCAGATTCCACCAAAGCATCTGAAATAAAAGCCATGGTGGATTGTTCCGTTAGTGGTTGTGTATCTCCAGCTGTTGTTGATTCAGTAGTTTCCCCGGGGACAGTTAGTGTGGAAAACACTATTTCTGTACCTGCTCCTTCAGTATCTGTGATAGTCTGACTAGTGTCCAAAGAGGTACTTGTTGTAGGTGACGCTTTAAGAGATGTAAGTTGGGCCGGCAAATCTGTGGTAACGACGCTGAACAAATCTGAACCAGTTGAAACGTCTGGGATGCCTGTGGTGGTAGTTCCCTCTCTGCTGGACACGACGACAGTGATGATATCTGTTGCTATGTCTGTCCTGGTACCCTCATGTTCAGTTGCAAGAAGATCTGTGACCATGTCAGTTCCAAGCGACCCGACTTCTTCAGTAGTTATCAATGTATCTGTTGTTGATGTTCCTGTTGGGGTTGACAAGTCTGTAGGCAATGGCAAGGGAGTGGTGATGATTTCGTTGACAGCCGTAGGTGTCCAAGGCACATCTGAGCTGAATTCTGTGTCTGTGATTTCAACTTGCGTGGTCAAAGAAGACACACCTATAGTCACTGTCCTCTCAGTGTAGACTTCGCTTGTTGCTACATCATTATTGTCTGATGACGTCATCATAACCGTATTTTCAGTTGTAAGCTCCTCTGTCGAAGGCGACTTGCTGATCGTCTGAGAGGCGGCAATTGATGTGAGGAGCGTGGATGTCTCAGTACCATATGTTGTTGTCTCCGGTTCTGTAATGCCGCTGTCTGTTGTTACATGCAAACTAGTTGATTGGATCTCTGTGACACTCTGCGTCACGAGCACCTTAGCAGGAGTACCTCCGCTCGTTGGTACTTCGAACGGGGTAGTCAAAAGCGGCGTTGAAGTCTGCGCCGTTGATGATAACGACGATGATGACGAAGAAGTGTAAATGGCTTCTTCAAGACATCTATCTCCCGTAAACATTGGCGTGCATATACATGTGATGTGAGCAACTCGTTTGTCCGTCACCGGATTTGAGACACAAGTCCCTCCATTTTGGCATGCATCGCCTGGCTCTCCTTCACAGGCAGGTTCTGATGGGTAAAAGAAATAAGCTCATGTTTATTTCTCAAGGGGGGCATTTCATGAAAGGACTTGTCGGACGTTTTATCCGACAAATTTGCTCTCAGCCAATCAAAGGCAAGTATTTAAGTAGCTTAAAACAGTTTGTCGGATAAAATGTCCGACAAGTCCTTTCATGAAATTCCCCCCCCCCCCAGGTCAAGAATATTGCTCTCATCGCTTACCAAGTAACTCAATAATTAAAACCAAAATAACGACGAAAGTATAATATCGACTTGTTTTTTTTAAAGATATCTTATAAATTTCACTAAGATTTCTCACTTCGGTAAACTACAATGTAGATCACACAATGGACTTTCATAACAAGTAGCTGCGCTTTCATCAGATCCGTGGATGCAGTCAGATACCCCATCACATATAGTGAAAGATTCGAACCTATACCTTGCCATTCAAAGCCCTAACCACTAGTCCAAAATCCACCTTACCTCCATTACATGTAGCTAGGCTTTCATCAGACCCATCGTTGCAGTCGGAAACTCCATCACATATGAAAATATTAAAGATGCCTATGAAGGGATTCGAACCCTCAATCTTGCCATTCAAAGCCCTAACCACTAGTCCAAAATCCACCTTACCTCCATTACATGTAGCTAGGCTCTCATCAGACCCATCGCTGCAGTCAGAGACTCCATCGCATATGAAGAAATTGAAGATGCACTCCCTGGGCGTGGCACATTCCACCACAGAGAAGATGAGATCCACCTCATCACACACGATAGACACTTGACATAAACAGGTGAATTCCAAAACATTATTTTCATACATGATTGATTGATGATGATGATGTTTCATTACATTCCGGTTTGTTATAAATTTATGTACACTGTTAAAAAAAACAGAACATTTTACAGAAAAAAAAAGAGTAATTCTGTATATTTATGACAGAATCATTCTGTTCATTTTTTTAACGGGAAATTTTCTGCAATTTAACAGAACAGGTCTGTTTTAAAAAAAGGAAAAAAGTGTTTTATCAAAGGAAACTTTTCATACCCCATATATCAATTTTCTGTAATTTTAAAGTAATTTTACTGTAAATTGTGTTAACAATTGTGCAGTAAGATTACAGGGGTTCTCGAAGCTCTGCTGTAGGAACTTTTATATGTTTTTTAAGGGGAAAAAATACAGAATTATTCTGTATATTGTCATAACGGATATTTTTTTGCAATTTAACAGAACAGGTTCGTTAAAAAAAAGAAGGACAAATTATTACAGGAAATTTGTAAAATGTCATACCCCATATACAAATTTTCTGTAATTTTCCGGCAAATTGTGCAGTAAGCTTACAAGTGTTCTCAAAGCTATGCTGCAGGAAATTTTCTTTTTCTTTAAGGAGAAATTTTTGAACAGTGAAAGTCGTAAAGTGTGTCCATATCTCGGTGTATGTGCTCTCGGAAAAATATAGTAGTAAATATAGCATTAACTTTTGTTAAACATCTACATGTACATGTAAAATTGACCTTAGTCACAATATTGTGAATAACACAATGCTTTTTCATATCATGATTATAATTGGTTTTGGTTAGTGATTACAAAGAATTTCAATCACAAACCTGGATTTGGATTTATTGTGTCTTCGCGGGTAGTAGTATCAGATAACCCAGAGGTGACGAGATCGCTTGATGCAACAGCGGTCGTTGTAGTCGATGATGATGATGATGAATCTTCTGTAGGATTAAATGAAACATCGATAGTCGAGCTCACCGTGGTACTCGCAGCGTTGTCCATGGATGTCGATAGCTGGTCGGATTTAGCACTTGATACTTCCACATCTGCTGAAGAAACGGATGACGATGACGACGACATAGACGAAGGATTCGAGTTGGTCGTCAGTGTCTCACCTTGATCTGCGTCAGTTGTTTGGGAGATTGCCGTTACCGGGAATGTTTTCGCTGTTGATTGTGCCATTGTCGTTGAGAAAGTTACAGTTGCAGGTGAAGTCCTTTCAACGTTTCCTTCGGTGCCTCCAGAATCTGGAGATACAGTGGAAGCAAATGCAGCAGTAGCAGCAGTAGTAGCGTCATCATCAACAGCATCCAAAGTAGTTGCACCATTGGCATGATTGGTTGTAGGAATGTACTCATCAATTAGAGTACTAGGCGTGCTAAGGGTTCTTCTTTCAGTGCCCATACTGCCTGATGTCGGATATTGTGGGGACGCAGTGTAGGTTAACGATGTCTTCGCTCCATCATTTGCTGTAGTGAGGATATCATTAGTACTTGACATCACAGCTTCGGTAGTTCTATCAAGTTCAGTGGTGTAATGTGGAGGAGTTGTAGGTACGGGCACTTCACAATATCTACCCGTGTATGTTGCTGTACAGTTGCAGCTTTGGTATGCCACTCGAGTGGTGGTACGCGGATGAGACACACAGTAACCGTTGTTCAGACACGTTTCATCTCCTTGTTCTTCGCAACTAGGAACTGAATGGAATAATAGGATAATGATAATCGGTTGAATAACAGCGCAGATCAAAATTGTAAACCGACTTAGTCATGTTAGTAGAATAATGAATACATGTTCATGAAAGTTATCATATCATCATTAATTTTTGCCCAGTGCATTTCATGATACATGGACGTTATTCGTGAAGCACATGCGTCCTAAAGTGAACAGAGTGAAAGGACTTCATGTTTAAAACACCTGTGAATATTTATGGCGCCATTTGGGAACCTGATAATTTCCTAGGGTATCATGGTACGGGACACTGTAAAATAACTTTTACGGAACGATGAACTTTATACGTATTGTTCATTTTCCAATGACAAATCAAAAAGTATAACTGAAATAATGTGGTTTTACGACTGGAAATCGTTTGAAATCATAATAACTGTGAATATTTACTTCCTCTACACGTTGCGTTGCTTTCATCTGATAGGTCGGAGCAGTCAGGTGTGACGTCACAAACAAATGTAGCGAGTATACATTCGTTCGGGGACGATGCGCATTGGACGAGTTTCACCAAGGACGACGAAGATGAATTACATGGCAGCGAACCTTCGCAATATAGGGAAAGAAAATCTTAATGAGTCGAAAGTTAAGAAAACATATTTTGTTATAGTCACATTCATCATAAATACGAGAGAGAAATCAATATTTTAGCTGACATTTCAAATATGGTAAAATATGATATCGTACGACGCGGATCCAGGATTTCATTGTGGGCGCCAAAACTTTGAGTTTCATTTTTGTACATCTTTATTATTTTTACATCACACCGGCGAGCAAAAAGGAAAAGTCATTTTTATTCACATTACAAGTGAAAAGCCTTCGGGAATCCAATCAGTCATCATTTTTTAATAACAGCCGTAGGATCTAATGTTTACTCGGGTCAGTCAGCCATCATTTTTTTTTTTAACCGAAGGGGGGGGGGGGAGCAAATACTCGATTTTAGGCACCTTTTTTTCTAAATTTTGGGTTTAGGCCTCCTGGATCTGCACCTAATACTTCATAAAAAGATGAAACAATCATTTCAATCCAACATTTTCAAATTTTTATTAAAGGCCCCCCCAAAAAAAAAAAATTAAAAAAAAAGAAGAAAAAAAAGAAAAAAGAAGAAGTGATGACTATTCCAGCTACTCCAAGCCATCCACCGACCTCATCCGTGCTTACCAACATTTTGAGAGGTCCATTGAGAACATTGATAAAAAAAAGAAATGGGCCATCCTTTTTCCATCGGCCCGCCTTAAACAAAATAAATATATCTAATATTTCCATGGTGACGATATTAATGTGTTTGAGCCAAGCCCAAAGTCTGTAAGAAAGCAATATTCGCAATGTAGCCGTACACCATGCAAGCTGGTACAGATCGTTATTGTTTACATATAGCGCCACCATCTGGATGTAGAAAAACAAATGTTCCAACATGGGTTCCATTATTTTTTATGCATGTCTTGCATCAAAATGAGCATATAGATCGATAAATATTGAGAGGGATAGAGTTCAAGTTATTGTAAATGTGTCATAGCTCCTTCGCCATGTTTCTTACGTCCCCTATAAAAAAAAAAGAGAGAGAAAAACACAACAACAAATACTGCAGTTAAGATATCTTAAATGAATACATCTTAATCTTAAATAAAGAGTATACAAAGTGTGCTTGCTTAATTAGATACAGATTTTATTTCTTTATAGCAAGTAGGAAGTATTAAAAAAAGTCGAAGCTAAAAAACTAAGCTTGTTGATTCAAGCTATAGGACAACGTAAAATTTCGATTCTAATTATATGTTATTGTATATTCAATGGGAAATAATATAACTGTGCAGCATGCCGAAATTGAATATTAAAAGGTCATAAGTTTATGGTTTCCTATAAATATATCAGTTAACACTTTACTCACTTCGTTTTTGAACAGTAATCCCTGTATCCATGGGTATCAGTGCCCCTGATCCAAATAAAATGGTCATTATAGCCGTCAACAAAATTCCAGTGAGTAGCAAATAGACTTTAAATCTTCTTTGCTGACGACAAAGCATTCGATAACACGAAGCAGCCATAGAGAAGTCATCTCATTGTTTAATAGTCACCATTAAAGTAAGTTTTTATCATAACTCAAGCCAT
>CALNVZ010003432.1:29182982-29195123 GCA_940671915.1 Paracentrotus lividus
TATGTGTATTGCGAGGAGAGAATAGAGACCGGGTTTCAGGAGGAGCTGACCCCCCAGTGGCGGGGGGGAGATGCCTATCAAGAAGATTGAATATGTGAATGCAAGTTTGCTGGGCCCATAGTCTGGGGAAAAAAGCGGACTGAGTGTTGTTTTACGGCAGCATGGGACCTTGGTAAGATTGAGATTGCTGTGACTCCGGTCTGGCGTCTGCGACTAGGCGAGTACGGCTTAATGCGTGATACTGGATGGAGATGTGTCTGCTAGAGACGCGGGAGTTAGACTGTTCGAAACTTGAATGACATGTTTTGTGATTTGTGGTGATGCTGAATGTGTGAATCGTTGGCAATAGAGTATAGGGGATAGACTGTGCCTTACAATATATTAAGCATAAATCAAACAAGTTAAAGGGGGTGGATTGCCGGACTGGGGAGATAAAACACTGTACAGTCAGATCGAGCCCCCCAAGAGAAAAAAAAATAATGATAAATGATAATAAATAAATAAATATAACGATAAATGAAGTAAATAAACAGAAAAACAAAAAAAAAAACATACATAATAAATAAGTGAGATGTGAAAATAAATAAATAATAATAAATGAAATAAATAAAAAGTCAAATAAATATAAAAAAACACTGGTTGTCTAATGTTGTCAGTTTATATTCAGTCTCTGAAAGTACGCTCAATACTAGACCTTAAAAGGTAGTGGACTGTTTGTTGCACTTTGGTTTGGGACTTAGGTCCTGTGCAGTGGTAAGTGAAATACTGATTTTCTCTATTTTGTTAGAATAATACGATGAAAACATATGGTGCTATTGGAGTTGAAGGAGGCTTACTTATTAATTGGAGTAAAAAGAAATATGAGGAAGGTAATTGCGCTAGAATTTTTTTCAGATGACGAATATAAGAGGGTAAGTTCAGGTTTTGATATTTTGAGAGAATTATACAAATGAAACAATAGCAGAAAGGGACATGAGGCATGATCGACTAGGATATAGTTGCCACTGTGGAATTGACGGGGCGGTTTATCATTGTTAAGTATTATAAGTGACAGGCGATCAATCTTTTAAGGCCTGAGACGAATGGAGGGCGTTTTCAGAATGAATAAAGTGCAGTAGTGACGATCGGTAAATGAGGTTCCGTAAAGTAGTTTTGAGAGATTTCTTAGTGAATCAGTAAAGAGTAGACGAATATGACAGACTGCATGTTGTTGGGTGACTATTTTAGAATCGGGTATGTTTAAATGAGAGTAATAATTTGAATTTTGAACAGCAGCGATAGGATTATGCTCATTTGATGTTTTCGAGCTTCAAATGAGGAGTCATCAGTTGATTTTACACGGCGGAGGAGGTTTGGTAGCTCTCGTTTCCAGTGCTCATGGAACTGTGGGACGGTTATCGAGGATTGTGTCAAATAATCAGCTGATTTGCCAGGTGATTCTGTGGTAGCGAGTGTTGATTGAGAAGGTTGGGTGTCAGCGTGACGGGTATGTCTCAGTGTTGGATGCGAGGCCAGGCGTGTGCTGAGGTATTCCGAGCGGATGCGGAACCGCTCCAGATCCTTTGTTACTTAGTTCTTGTAGTAGTGAGAATCCGTCGTTGAAGGTCAGAGTGAGACATGCGATTTCGGTAGTGTCTGCAGGCGCGGTAGAAGTCTGGCTCAGGATCTAGACAATAGGTAGCGCAAAGGTTTAGGCCATTCTGCGAGTAGTGCGCTCCTTGAGGTGATCTTTCATGTTTCTTTTACCATAAGGAATTAGGTACGCTTTCAGTTGCTGCAATCCACTTGGGGTATACACAGAAGAGTAGTTTCTGATCGCACAACAGATAGCGCAGAGTATCTTTGTAAGCAAATTCTGGTCCTTGAGGTAAAAGAAGTTTTGGCAGGTGCATGCTCATCTTTTGATGCGTTTCTTCTGACACGAGTGATGTTAGCTAGTGTTCTAGTCGCATTTCCCGGCATAGCGGACATTGGTTCTGTTGTACCTCTCTGTCCCGGTATACTTTGTTTAGTCTGGTGTGTAGGATCGCGTTGTTGTTCATGCCGCATGTAGGACTCTGTTGGGATTCACTCCATTGGAAGTAGGCCGCCCTGCGGTATGTTTGACGTTGAGTCAATGCACAATTGGTCTGGTGAGTGAGTTGGTAAAAGGGTAATATCAACGATTTCTATAGACTCCTGACTGCGTGTAGTGAATGGACGGGATATATGTTATCTTGAACAGGTGTGAGAGGTCGTCTTTGGGGTCATTATCGAATCAGTCTAGTTTTCTGATGCTACCTGGCGCTGAGTGCGCGTGGGTTACGAAAGTTTGTGCATTCAGAATCACCTCGTGCCATTCATGAGTCGTGTTTGTTTTGTTGGGTAAGACATTCAACATGCTCGGGTTTCGATGTCTCTGTCACTCTGTTTGCATGAAAATGGATATAGCATTCGATCATATTAGCGACAGACGAGACACTGAACTTTAAATACAAGATTGTAAATGAAGTGGAGTATAGAAGAGAAAGTTAGAGTATTATAGAATGAATATACTACCTTGCAAGTCCATTATAGTAAGTTTGATGATTACTATTACGGAGGGTTGGATGAAGCAGAGGTTGGTGTCTAACTGGAGAATGGGGGGAGTTTTGTTTTTGGCTTCATATCAGAAGATTTTTATACTCTTTTTTTGGGGGTGATGAAAAAAGCAGATAAGATAGGTTCATTTCTGTGGTAGACTATAGTAAGGTGCATGGCAAACGATAGGGTGGAAAATTGGAAGATGGGTGAAGAGTATACAGAACAAACAGAAACAATTAGTTATTATAATATTTACTATAGTATTATATTGATATTGTAGTATGGAAGTAGTCAGTAGTAGTAGTAGTAGTATAGTAATAGTGTAGTAGTGTAGGTGAGTAGTAGCAGTAGTAGTAGTAGTAGTAGTAGTAGTTGTAGTTGATAGTAATAGTAGTAGTTATAGTGTTAGTAGTATAGTAGAGTAGTATAGTAGTATAGTAGTAGCTATGTGTAGTATTAAGTATTATAGTAGTAGTAGTATTTAGTGTAGTAAGTAGTAGTAGTTAGTAGTAGTTAGTAGTAGTAGTCAGTAGTAGTAATAGTAAGTAGTTAAGTTGGAAGTAGTAGCAGTATAGGAGTAGTTTTTTACAATATTTTCATGTGGTTCATCTGCACTGGATTCATATGTGTCATAAGTAACTGCATTTTATTTCTCATCCTGTTTCATACTGGAACAAGAAAGACAATGTAATTTGCATTAAATTCAGAGATTGAGTGGTTAACATTATATTAGAAAATGGCGCAAGGTGAGTTGTGGTAAGAGACCGTGAAAGTGCGGACATGCAACAAGCCTTGTGCAAGTGGGAATTCATCTTGAAAAGTTGATACGAGGGATATTAAAGAAGGATATAAATGTATATTGTTCATGTGATTATCGTAAGTGATAGAGTTGACTTGATAGGAGTATTTCGCGAGACAGGATTGAGTTTGGGTGGGCTGTCGAATCCTGGTTCCAATGATCTTTGCTATGAGTTAAAGTACGATGCGAAGGCAGATTGTAGAGGTGCTGATGCTGACAGACTCGGAGTTGAAGTTGATAGACAATGATGGTCTAGTGTCTTCTTTAAGCTAATGGCGGAGGGGGTGGTGGTCTAGGGTAAGAGAGGAGTACTGTGTTTGGTGTTAAAAATTGTTGTGGGTATAAAAATTGGGGGAGGTGGAGAGGGAGTCATGATTAAAGGAGGAGAGGATTAGTATTGGTCTAAGGGAGCGAGAAGATGGTGCATGGGAAATAGGTGGGAATTAATGTAGATTTGCCTCAGTATATAGTATAGTTTATATGGGAAATTGAGAAGGGAAGTGACGTGCGTGTGATAACATGGTTAGGAGATGGTGTGATGAGTTTATGTTGAAAAATGTAGTTTGATGATAGAAACTGAAGGGGAGAGTGGGATGTGCTGAAAGAACCACGGTCTAGTTTATGCGAAGCTTTCGGCTTTAAGGCCTTCTTCAATGGGCTGTATAAAGAATCCAAAAACGTTAGAACTTTATCTAGTTATATGGTGGTTTGTTATATATTATTGAGGTAAAAGGACAAATGGTTCTATTGTACATGGAATTCTATGATTTGTTTTGTTTGGTTTGGTTTTTGTGTGTATAGCAGGCCGCTGAAGAAGGTTTATATGAGGCTGAAAAGCTTGCGGAAAGGTAGAGGATGTCTTTTATGGATAAGATATGATGGTTAATACATATTAAAATAATAATGGATATTATTATAGGTAGTTTTGATATGTTCATTAGTATAGTAATATAAGTATAGTGTATATATATTAGCTATATAAAGAATAGTGTTGATAGATGAGGGAATAAATAGAATAAGTTAGATGCCTAAGTCATTGGAGTAGGATAAACATATATATATAGAAATGGTATTGTGGTAATTAGATAATTTTGGGGATTTATTTATATTTCAGGCTATGCATTCGGTTTGTAAGGCTTGAGCAGTGTGCTGGGAAAGAGTTGTAGAAAAGATAAACCGGAGCATAAGTGGGTGACGTAGTAGCGAGTAGAGGTGTAGTGACGAAGAGGTGAATGAGGAGGTATGATTGATTAGCGTAGAAATCAAGGATAAGTTGCGTGATGTAGCGATTCGATGCGAGGGTGCGATGCGGTAGGGAGATAATGAGATGGAGCTGGAAGGAGAGAAGATGGCGTCGCTAAGAGGTGGAGGAGCTTTTGCATCGTGGCGGTTGAGTGATGGTGTAATGGAAGTGGACGGGCATGGTTGATGTCGAATCTTTGATCAAGGTTCAAACAAGTCGATGGAGTAGCATGTGTTATGGAGAGAGATGAAGTAGAGAGTAAGTAATTGAGAGAGAGGAGGGTATATGGATGTTTAAAAAAACAACAAAAATAAAAAACTCGAAAGGTAAATAATAATCTTTCTCTCATATCGTTTATTTCTCGAATATGATTATGTGCTACAATTCGATCGTATAATATACTTCTGAAATCAACCATAATCATTTTTTTTTGGGGGGGCGCGATGGGGGAGGAGATGGGCAGCTGTAGAGTGGAGAATTCCTTGATATGTTTGTTCAGCTTAAATAGGATATTAGTAGGTTCTTGAATCATTAAAGATTTGGATTCAAATTAAAATCTATTTCCTTTCCGCCTGCACGTTTAAGCTTACAGTGCTCTTTTTGCTTTCTTTCAGGGTTATAGAGTTACTTACAGATAATACGAAGGAAGTGAGAGATTCGCTGCATAGAATGGAAATAAAAACGAGGTTTGGTGAACTCAAGCAAACATCATTTTAAGCGAAGCATTTATGGTGTCAGCGCTGGCTGATTTGATGATCTCAGTGTTCAATAATACTTCTAATGAGATCTGTTTTCTGGTGTTGCGGAGAATTTTTTAAGATGGGAGAAGTAAAGTTGGTAGTATCTCTTTGTAATGAAAAGTAATTATTAACTTTGACCTAGTACGTAGCAAAGAGCGTGAGTTACTATGTATTAACTGGCCGAGTGAGGACAGAGGTTCAGATTTTAAGTCAGGTGAGCAAGATAGTCGATTGGACTGGCATCTAGCAAATATATGAAACGGTTAATAGACGACAATATGTAGGAGAGGGATACAAGATTAGACGATTTATTTGAGATAAAAGACGGGTGTGATTCTGTCACAAAGTCGGTCTGAGATTAAAGCATAAAGCTGTGAGGATCAGGGTCGCTATTGAGAGGTGAAAGCGATTTTGTGCAGAAGGAGTTTTGCCAGTGGTGATCACTGCACGGAACTAACAAGTCAATGTCGAATACAAATGAGCGGGATCGGTGGAAGGATCCGATTAACGGATTAAGTCTGTTGTATCATAAAAAAAGTTAAGATATTGATTTTAAGATTGATGACGTGAGAAGGGAGAGAAGGCCGTAAGAATATTCAGGGGCTAACATTAGGCAACGGCGGGGAAGTGACATTGGGATTGATAACAGAGATAGAGCGGGAGTAAAGTGAGAAGAAGAAGACGGAAGAATTTATGGTTATAAGATATATTGCAAGCAGTTCTATTAGTTGGAGATGGCGTGTTATGATTGCAGTTCAGTAATGCGTTAAGGGAACATGAGAACCTCAGAATGGCCTAGAGTCAAAACTCATCTTTGTCAAATTTTGTTGGTGGTATTAGCGAGTTTGTGTCAAGAATATTATCCCTGATATTTGATTTTTATTGATTGTAAATCTGCTGTTAAAATAAATGAGTTTAGTCAAACTTAAGATTTGTGGATGATCTAGGTATGGGTTAGCTAGTCTGGCTCTGGGACTATTGGGTCAAAGAGTTTGACATCTTGGAGTAGGTTTGGTAGTGATCAGGGGTGATTGTATATGACAGGATTAGAAAAACGCACTTCATGAAGTATTATCCGCTGGATACATGCCTGATAGGGTCGAAACTAATTTGCTATCTATTCTGATCTCGCGTTATAATTAGGTTATTAAGGATTTGCATAAATGATAGTTGCTGGCGGGGAGATGTCGCAGAACAGGTTACATGGTGTGTTCGAGGTTGAGTTTGTGCGAACTCGCTCATTTGTAAAGTTCGAGCATGTGGGTCAGGTGATGGGCTTTGAGCGATTTTTGTGAGTCTGTGCGCAACGTACCCAGGACATAGACATTTCTGATGGAAGTGTCTTGGTCGAATCATTACGAATTATTCGACTGGATCAGGTATGATTCTTCATATCAAGTTCTACGTCAGCGTGAAATGGTGTAGAAGATGTATTGGATGGGTGGCATAACGATCGGTCATTGTTTTGGGGAGAGGGGGAAATACATGAAAGGCAAGCAAATTGCGAATTCATATGGGATTGTATTGTGGGATTTAGCAGTGAGGCTGGGCGGCAGGTAAATTCTGAGGTCGGCGTGCACCATTAGAATGTGCAACTAAGCGCTGAACGGAGGAAGGACAGAGTTGACAACTGCATGCAATTTTATTTAGGCGTGGTCATAAAGACGATCGCCAGAAATAGTGTTTCGCAGTGTGGTGAAAGTGGTATTAGTGTGTCCGTCGATCGTTGTGTATAATGTAAAAGTTAGCTTAAGGATCGTGCAGCGATGAAGGAGATGAAGTTTTGAGTCGCTAGGTTATATAGTGATTCGGAGGTAGATGCTCAGTGACAGAGTATGGGGGGAAAGTTACTTGGCAAGCTATAAATCGATGTTGTGGGCGTGGAAGATGATGTAACATGAGAATCGTAGTTATTTCAGACAATAGATTAATAGTCAAACAGATTAATTGGAGGATAAAGAATTAGTGATCTTGTAACCGATGCGGATTGAGTGTTGCAGAAGCTGCGTCATATTGCGATATGATCAGTGTATATGGCGGAAAGTTTGACGCAGTCAGGTAAGATTGTTGCTATTGTGTGGATAATATTTTGTCAACCGATTGAGGTGTTGCAGAGAGTGAAAGGACTTGTTTCTTATACAATCAATGATGTACCGATGATCTTTGGTAAGCCTGAAAGAGATCAAGCTTTTAAAAACGCTTGGACAGTAGTGCTGTAAAAATATAAGTATATGGCGTTATTCGAAGGGCAGGAAAATGATTAATGCAGCGTAGAATGCTGTTTTTGTTGAGAGGCAAAATTGGGCCATATTGTCAGGTAAGATATGGATGCTGACCTGTTTTCCGGAATTGGGACTGTCAAGTAGAGAAGTTTTTCTTTTCTTTGACAGAATATCTTGTTTATTTGGCATGATATTAAATAATTAGATCTTAGTAGCTTAAATTCAGAGTGAGACTTTATGTGAAAAATTTGTTGGTCCGCGTCTAAGTGCAGAAAACGAAAGTGACACGAAAACTGGGGACAAAACGAGAAATGTCTAATGCAGTTTTGCTGTTTTCTGTTTTTTTTGTTCTGTTAGGTGATGTTTTATCTTTTCTTCTCTTTTCTATATTATATTTGTATATTTTGTATTAGTATTTTTTTTTTGATTCTTTTGACAAATTGTTTCTTTATTATTTTCTTTTTATTTTTTGTTAGATGTGTCCATGCTTGTCCAGGTAACATGTAACATGACTTTGCAAGTTTCATCCAAGGTCTTAATGAAATTCTTCACCGGGGATGCTTCTATCTGGAAAGATTTCCAGTATTACCCACTTACATCCCACATAGCGAGTTTCTGTGTGAAGCCATTGCTAAAATCAGGACTGATCTTATGATTAATTTAAGGATTTCGTTTTTTTGGCCAAAATGCAAGAAATGTGCATAATACTGAGCGTGGAAAGTGTCAAATTTTTCGTTATTTCTAATTATAGGTACAGTTTAAATTCTGGTTTAATGAGGCTCAGGAACTGTCTCAGTAGGCTCACGGTGGGTCTGAACTGCAAACTGGAGTCTGTATGAGAAGTGTCCGTATAGATATACTATGGCAGTATTACTTCATTGGCTACCTCGTCTCTGGCTGGTCGTGTGTGCAGTCCGACGTTGGTTGATATTCTTGGTGGGTTGTTGCAAGACGCAGTATAGTTTTGGCAATTAGATAGAAACCGTTGTACTTTTAGTCATGGCCATGGACTTTTTCCAGTTCCTTCATCAGGTGCTTATGAGAGAAGCGTTGAAGTGTATATCAGGGACTAACAGTGTGGGTACAGCGGCTATTATTTCAATAACTATTTATATGAATGAAAAATTAAAAGTGCTAACTAAGAACGATAAGATAAAGGGGTTGGGAAGTATGATCGATGCAAGAGGCTCAGAGACATGCTATGACGTTCAGCCTGGAGGTTTTCCGAGAGAACTGGGCCTATAAGCCACGAGGAGCCATGAAAAAAGGATAAACTTTTGCATAACCTTTAGTGGTGTTTTTGGAAGAAATAATAGGTACTTGGTGGGGTATTTGAAAATTGGACTGGGAACGCCTAGTCACGTATGGAATAAAATGAATCATGTGTTTTTCTAATCTGTCAATAAATATGATCCTGAAGTACCAAATTGCTTATAAATGTCAAACTGTTTCCTAATATCGCCAGGTGGTGGTAAGATAATGTCACGCAAAAAGTTTTGACGAAACTCATTATTTCTTAAGCAAATGAAAAAACTGATTAAAAGTTGTCAGGGTGATAGAACATTTATGGCGGACAACTGTAATTACATTGTTTTGGGGAAGGTCAGTGCGCTTTGAATGTCATTGCGAGAGAAGTGGCGCTAATTAATGTGTTCATTATTCATATCATCATCAATTGAAAGGCCAAAATAAACTCCGTTTTAGTGATGCAAAGCTATATGTAAAGAAGTGTAGGTTGGAGAGGCGTTTGCTATTAGAGGTAGAATGCTAGAGTGCAGGTATTGAGTCAAGAATGTAGAAATCTAAAGCAGGCGTAGGATAGCAGAGTTTATAGTATAATCGGTATAAACTCAAGTGTCAAGGCGAGAAAAGTACATGTGAATTAGTACATACAGATGTAGTAAGAAATATAAAAGGTTTCTAGGTGTCAAGAGAATCGATGACAATATTTGATATATTACATGATGCTGTGTAGAAATTGATGAATAATTTTGAAAGTTAAGTAGGGAGGTTGGAAGAAAAGGTATTTTGAGGAGCGGGGTAACGTGTCTAGATCTATAAACGCAAATAAAATTGGGGTCTGCACTCGGTACGTCGTTAATGGATCGGATGTCTGTTGGTACGTTGATTGGCGTCTGGAATTTAAAGAAGCATTTGGTTAGCGATTTTGTTCTAGTTTTAAATCTATATCTTTCTTATATATCTCTTATCTACCTATATCTTCTCAATCACTTCCGTTATCATACGCACAGTTTTTCTTGTCAATTATTTGATTGTGTGGATGATAAATTTAGAGGTTGTGTCTCATCTGATTGGTTAAATAGTTTAAATTATTCGAGTCATTATGTTTTTTTTTTATTTTTTTTTTTTGTAATATGAGGGCTGGAGGAGATTAGTATGGTGATTGCTTGGTTTGAAGCGTGAAGCTTTTATGTAATTTCAGCGGTTTTTTAAAAACTAGCGTAGCAGAAGTGTTCACAAGGGTCACGGGAGTGTGTACGGTATGGTGTAATACTGAGCAAGGGTGTTGAACAGTAGTAGTGAGGGTATTGGCATGTATCGATGCTAAAGTGGATAAGGCCATTAGCAGTGTGAATTGGAACCTTAGTTCTGTGAAAAATGTTCACGGTAAACAGAAAGAAAGAAAAAAGTCATGACAAGAAGGATAAACGTAATAGATTTTCAGGAGTGGAATCAAAGAAGGCCTAAAAAGGCCGGGAAAAAGGACAAAATATCTGTAAGAGACACGCAGGTTGCACAGGAGGCGGAGGTGAATTGAATATGGGGGCAGACGTAAGTTTTCCGATCTTGAAATATATCAGGGTGAGGATCAGGGTGAGCACCAGCGGCCGCTCCCCCTCCAGCGGGAAAAAAAAAAAAAAAAAAATAGGTGGGAAACTCGACGACCGGCCCGATATTGTGACTGAAGAAGCATGTTGGTTCATTGTGATTAAGCCGATCGCGGAACCTATGACTGGATACTGTGATGATCTTTATATTTGCGAAGGCTAAAAAATCGAATCACGCTACACTCCCCTAGGGTAAACCCCTAATAGGGAAGGTTACTGTGTGATGATGTTGATAATGATTCGACCTCACGGGCCGCCGCCCCCTAGCGAAAAGAAAAGAAAAAAAAGAATAGGTGGAAAAATGGAAGCGGACGGCCCGATCATACCAAACTTGAATTTACCCCTATGATGTACTTGAGATCTTTTGATTGGCCGGAAGGTAAAAAATGACACGTACCCCCCCACCGAGTAGATTGTGGCAAAACTAATGACCCCCGATAAACTTTTGAAGAATCTTTTAATGAAAAAATGGGTGCCGAAGGCTAAAATTTAACATACACCCCACAGCCCACCTTTATAGACGACAGAATGGGTGAAACAAATTTTGAAGTTAACTTTTTTGCTCGCCGTGTGCGGGGAAAAAAGGGGTGTACAAAATGCTCAATTCCATTTGGCTCGCCTCTCATGAATCATGATCTGCCAGCTGTTATACAGTCATAAATGTTTTTCAAAAGACATAATAATTGTATACTGGGGGTAGTTGTAATCACATCGAGTTGAGGATAGTGATCGATGGATTGATGATAACAGGTCATTGTCACATCAAACAAGGCACGAGGGTTCTGTGCCACAGGGCGTCCATGGCCAGGCGAAGATGTGATGTGCTGTGGTCAGTTCGCACAGAATTGAATATAATGTAGAGAAACTAAGTAGGGGCGCAACACTGCGCAGTCAAGATTCAGCTGGAGGCCTGACTGGGCTGGTAGGCATGGCTGTTATTGTGGAGGTAATTTTAGTAAGTCGTTTTATTTTGATTGAAGAGTTGCGGTTGAATGTAATGCAGATGAATCTATACGATTTCGACATGAGGTAAGTTGTTGTAACAACCATACCCATGGGTGATTTTACAAATAAAATCAACTGTAGCAAAGCCATTAGGCAGAATTACAGAGCATGGCTCAGAGGTATATTAGTGACATACATGTACTACATATTCACAATACCAGACTATCAATATGTGCCTTCAGTTGTAAGAACTAGGGTAGATGTAGGGAATACCGGACAGTAGGGAATATCGGACGGTCACCACATGTCCAGCCCTAGCTGCCAACATAAGATCAACTGAGTTGAAATACCGGCATCTATCGGTCAGGTGGTCTGTCTGGGAAGGTTGAATGCTGTATTCGACAACAACAAGTGAGAAATCTCCGAGAAAACTACCACAATCTGTCAAGGTAGGAAAATTTGCAGCCTGAAAAATGGCCTGATGTAAAAATTGACATTTTAGAGAATGTGATGGTATAAAAATAGAATTGGGGCATGACCTCTATTTCATGCATTATGGACATGTGTGGAGGGTGGGCCAAACGTGTATAGAGTGTTTGCAATGTACAAAGCCTGTGTATTGGGGTGGCAGTGTGTTGAAAAGTGCTAGTCAGTCATTTTTTTGTATAGGGAATACCGGACACCACATGGACGGTTGAGTTGCTAAGCATGTAGATCAAATAGTAAGTTGCATATATAATGTATTATATTTATTTATTAAATTGTTTGACAATTTTGAAAT
>CALNVZ010003432.1:29195648-29258677 GCA_940671915.1 Paracentrotus lividus
GATTACCTCAATTTTTTTTGGAAAATAAAGTTGAATGATGTAGCTAAGCAATGAGAATCTTTTTCTTTTGTGATTTTAATGTTTTCATGTACTAATTAAGCAAATGAGCTTAAGTGGCCGGTTTTCCCTACATCTACCCTATTACAAATTTTAATTTTTGTCAAAAATTCACTTGGAACTGTAAAAAATGGTTTTTGTTGATTTACTTTTTAATAAAACAACGGAGAAACCTCACGACCGGCAATTCACCACAGCTATGTGTAGGCTGTATATAGATGCCAGTTAGCACGAACTCTCTTGTTCCAACTTAGCACACTGAGAACTGTAACAACTGACCCGTGTAACTTCCATACCCGGTCTCCCCTAGTATTAGTAGTAGTAGTAGTCGTAGTAGTAGTAGTAGTAGTAGTAGTAGTAGTGGCAGTAGTAGTAGTGGTAGTAGTAGTGGTAGACTATAGTATATGTATTATATGTTTCTTACCAATATTTCATGTGGTTCTATCTGCACTGGGTCTCCACTATCTGTCATAATAACCGCTTTTATCTTCTCATCTGTTTCATCTGGAAACAAGAAAGAAAATTTAATGCTATTAATTCAAATTGAGTATATCATTTAGTTAAAATCAATGAGTTGTGTACACTAAAATAACACAAAACAACCTCTTGGAAATCGATAAACAAGCAGAATATTGAAAAGATAAAATACTTTCAATGTGGTCGATCCGGAATAAACATGATAGATCACTTTCCGAACAGGGATATAATGTTGTGGGTTCGAATCCCCTGGTTCCAAATATTTTCATACAAACTTAAATCATGCAGATTAGCATCTGATCTGACAGACTCGGAGTGACAGTTAAAAAATAATTCTTTCTTAACTAATCCCACCCCTTTTAAAAATTGTTTTAGGCCTATAAATCCTGGGATGAAGTCATGGAATTTAAAGAGGAGCAAATTATATTGTCTCTGGAGCAAACGTCATGGAATATTAGTGGAATTATGTAGATTTCCTTCATATATATATATATATATATATAAATGTGAGAAGGGAACTACTCTTTAACATGGTTACTGCTTCTTGTTGCAAAATGTAGTCGAAATAAAAACAAGGGGAGATTGGCGTTGCTGAAAAAACCACTCTATTTGCCAAGCTTTCGGCTATATAAAGCCTTCTTCAAGGGCTGTATAACAAAAACAAAAACGTAGACTTATCTATATATATATGTTTGTTATCATAATAATAATGTAAAAAGAAATGTTCCTTGGTACTATTTATATGTTTTTGTTTTTTGGTTTTTGTTAATAAGCCCTTGAAGAAGGCTTTAATAGGCCGAAAGCTTGGCAAATAGAGTGTTTTATATATATTATATATAATATATATATATATATATATATATATATATATATATATCTTAAGTATACTTATATATATGCATATATATATATCTATATATATATATATAATATATATTATAGTAGTAGATAATAGAATATAGACGATATTATATAAATATATATAAATATATATTTTTGATTTATTTATAATTGCATCTTTTTAACTTGTTGACATGTAAATGAAAACCAACATGCTTACCATTCCCTCCTAAGGATACTACAGCGTAGAGGACAAGGAATGCCGTAATGAGCATAGCCGTCAGAGTGCAGAGTCTTTTGCATCTGGCAGTACACATCTTGATGAATGGAACGGGCATGGTGATGTCGAATCCTTGATCAATGTACAATCCATGTGAGATATCAAATTAGTATGGAGAGAGAGAGAGAGAGAGAGAGAGAGAGAGAGAGAGAGAGAGATAATAGACGATATGAGAAAAAGTAATAATGGAATTGTTTAAAACAACAACAACAAATACAAAACCTCGAAAAGATAACATAAATTCCTCTTTCTCATATTAGGTCTATTTTCTCGCAATATGATATGTGCCCTCACAAATTCATCGTATAATATATTATACAACCATATCATTTTTTTTTTGGGGGGGGGAGGGGGTGGCAAGCTGTAATGACATTTCATTTAATGCCTTTCTTTAAATAATATTTTGAATTTTAAATTAGATTTCTTTAAAATCTATTTCTCTTTTTCCCTTGCACGTTTAAGCTTATGTGCCTTTTTTTTCTTTACGTGTAAGTTAGTTAACAATACACGAATAGTGTGAACGTAATTCATGCATAATGGAAAAAAAAACCAGTTTGGTGAACAAGAAACATTATACATGTTTTATGAAAGCATTATGCCAGACTCGTATTATGCTCAGTGTATTCAAATGCTTTAGATGAAATCTTTTTCTAGTATCGGAATTTGCATTAGAGGAAAATAACAGTGCTAGTACCATTGTAAAAAAAGAGTAAATTATTTCACTTACCACGTCAGCACTTTTACTATGTACAACTGCTAAAGTTCCAGATTTACACCAGGTGAACAGATGAATCATTACTCATCTCCCGCAATAATGAAACCTCTCAAAAAGACACAAAAAGACACAAAAAGACGGCGAATTACAACATCATTTTATTTCGGCTAAAACGGTGATGATTCTGTCCCAAATCGTCTGATAAAACATAAATTGACGTCCTATGAAAGTGAACGGTTTGTGGCCAGAAGGAACTTTCACATCACCTCCCGAAACTACAAAAAGCATGTCGAATCAATAACGGATCTTACAAAGACCGATTACGTAATCTAACAAACAAAAAGTTGAAGATATTGATCTTTAAGATTATAGGGAGAAGGCAAAGGCCCCTAATCAATATTAGGCTAACATTAGAGCAACGGGAATGTGACATTGGGTTAAAAAGAAAAATAGACGAAGTAGAAAGTGGGGGAAAGAAAAGACAAATTATTTAGTAAGATATTCTCAGCAGTTACTCCACGTCTTTGGAACTCTCTACCCATTCATGTCCGTAATCTAAATAACATCGAAACCTTCAAATCCTAACTCAAAACTCGTCTTTTAATGAAATTTTTGTGAATAATATACATGTTCATTTTTGGGGAGTCAGGCGCCTTTGAATGTCATGGCAGAGAAATGGCGCCTAATAAACATAATTATCAATTCTAGTTGTGAACTTAAGAGATAGAGGGCGCTATACCATTCTACTCAAAGCGAACGCGCCCATTGACTTTTTTTTTTTTGGGGGGGGGGGACAGTTTTTCACTTTATTTTCTTTATTGTGGCGAGCAACTACCCTTTTTAAAGAAATGTTCACTTTGATTAAGTACGCTAAGAGTCTGAATTTTTCAAAAATAGGAATAACTTATTGCAAAGGAAAGAAAAAGTCCTGTCACTTTTGTCAATTCGAAAGCCTATAGTCAGATCAAATTCCTGTACAATATGGTATATTTTGCTCTCAAAATAGCTCATGCGCAGCATAGTTTTGATCCTCGATGCCGCATTATACTATTATAGCTTATTGTTCACGTGGCAATTAAAAGCTTGAATTCTCAGCTTTCCGGAGATGGTACGTTCATTTTAATTGATTTAAAAAAAGTCCTGTCATCATAAGAGGTTCTTTCCTCGACTAGTCAATATTTAGGGGAGACCGGGTATGGACGTTACAAAATTCACATTTTGGGCCAGATAATTCTAATGAAAGAACTCACGCACTCCATATTGGGTCTGTAGTTAGCCTATTATGTTGGCTAAAACCTGAGGCATATAAAACTTGAATACATGTAAACACTAATTAACTACAGCTTAATTAGTGAAGACATTTTTTTGTAACAACCTACCTCATATACGGGGTAGGTTGTTACACCATACGGGGTCAATTGTTACAATATGTAAACATACGGGGTAAGTTGACAATGTGTAAATCTCTTATACCATACTTTAATTTCAACTTTCCAGTTTCTTGACATCGTTAACAGTAGATCAAGTAGAGCTCTAGAATAGACAAAAGTCATAATAGAAAAATAAAAATATTAACACCTGAAAATTGAGACAAAATGTAATTTTACATATGTAATGTCATTGGGGTAGGTTGTTACATCAACATGGGGTAGGTTGTTGTAACAACCTACCCCATGGGTGATTTTACACACAGAAATCAACTGTAGCACAGTCATTAGGCAGAATTACAGGGCATGGCTAGGGGGTATATTAGTGACATACATGTACTATATTTACAATACCAGACTATCATCATGTGCCTTCAGTTGTAAGAGCTATTACAAATTTCAATTTTTGTCAAAAATTTACTTTGAACTGTAAAAAATGGTTTTTGTTGATTTACTTTTTAATAAAACGACGGAGAAACCTCACGACCGGCAGTTCATCACAGCTATGTGTAGGCTGTATATAGATGCCAGTTAGCACATCCTCTCTTGTTCCATCTTAGCACACTGAGAACTGTAACAACTGACCCGTGTAACTTCCATACCCGGTCTCCCCTACGCTTATCACATGCAAATCGCATAGAAACATGTGAACGGCGTCTTCGCAAGACTTGTGACAAGTTCACAATCTATATGTCATTGTTTTGAGCATCAATTTATATGAATTGCATATTCTGATTACAACTTCAGCACAATAATGTTATAAGCTTCCCCAAATGTGTATTTCCTCCATCTGGTCTGGAGAATCTATTAACTAACAACATGATAAAATTTCATCAATTTCTTTCATCTCCACGAGTAGATTGCTCAACCAAACGGACAATACCATTCCACTGCAGGGAAGTCTTCTTACGCGAGTTTTTGTGAGCTAATTTATTATTGCAGCAAGCTGTATAGATTTCTGCGCTTCTCAGCCGTATTTCCAACGTCACTTTGTTGCGTCTGGCCTCTTAGATAATGGACGCGCCTTGTTTAATTACGATTTAATGCCGCACATTGGTATACGTTAACTTTACATTTTACATAGAGTAGAATTGATATGTGCTGTTCATCATCATCATCATCATCATCATCCGTCTGAAAAGCAAAATAATCCGTTTAGTGATACAAAGCTAATGTAATGTCATGAGACGCGTTCTATTAGAGTGTAGAATGCTAGATGCAAGGAATTTCAAAAATAGAAAACAAAGCAATAAATTGTTAGTATAATTCGGATAAACCCCAGTTCAAGGCGTGAAAAGGGCAGTGCAATACATACAATTATAAATATAATACGTTTTATAGGGTGTCAAGAGAAATCATGACAATATGCTTAACAATAAATTTGCTGTAGAAATACAAATAATTTTGAAAGTGTATAGGAGAGTTGAAGGGTTTTAGAGGAGCCGGGGTAACATCAGATACATAATAATACCAGATAGATTTTTCTGCACTTGTTGAAAATGGGATCAGTCTTTGTACTTATTCCGTCTGGAATTATGAGAAGCATATTTGTACCCGCTACCTCCCCTAGCCTCCTTATATCCTTTTCTCTCCTTCCTTTTATCCATATTTTTTGTAAATTTATTTTGATTGTGTGGATATTACATTCACTAGGTATGTTTGCATGCTCATGTTAAAAATTAATATCGAGTCCATATGTTTTTTTTTTGTATGGACTTTGTGATTATTTCTTTGGTTATCTGAACGTGAACTTTTATTAATTTCACGGTTTTTAAAAACCTACCGTATACGCAGAATTTCCACAAAGGGTCATGACTGTATAGGCCTATAATGATAGATGCCGGGGATAGATGCAGCGTTGGACATAGTAGGGTATTGCAAACATCAGAAATAAAGCCCATTCCACGTTATTTGGAACCTTAAGTTCATTGACAAATGTTTACACGTAAACAGAAAAGACAAAACAGTCAATGACAAAAGGATAAAGTAAAATTTGCAGTAGTGAATCACACAGAAGGGCCATAAAAAGGCCCGGAAAAAAGGACCACAGAAATATTTCTGTGAATGAAACCACTGAAACTACTGACAGGTTGATCCACTATTTGAAAATAGGGCGCAGCCCGTAATTTTCCGATTTTGAGATGTATCAGGGGGCCCTATCGGGCCCGCCCCCCCCCAGCCAAAAGAAGAAGAAAAAAGAAGAAGAAGAAGAAGAAAAAAAAAAAAAAAAAAGTGGAAAAAATGGACGACCGGCCCGATATACCAACTTCATCTTACCCTATGACCGATACTTGATGATCTTTACGGGGAAAAAAAATTGGGTGTACCAAAATCTGAAATTACAATTTTGGGTCCCCCTCTCATGAAATCCTGGATCTGCCACTGTGTATAGATCTAGTCAAAAAGTGGTTAAAAAAAAAAAAAAAAAAAAAAAAAATGGGGGGCGCTTATTGGATCCAACTCTAGTCTGGAGCGCAGATAATCTGATTGATGATTGATCATATCTTGGAGGAAGATGATACACGTCTCTGTCAAAATCCAGTCAACAACCAAAGTTCCAACCAAATTAACTATAATGTAGAAAACCACAGAGGGCGCAACACTCATTCAAGATTCAAGATGGCAGCCTACTACGCTGGTAAGCATGTGTTATTTTGAAGAATTTTACAAGTCTTTATTTTGAATTGCAAGGTTGAAATGTCATGAAATGACATCCGATACTTAACGAATATTTAATTTGACGAAAATAAGGAAACTAGCATAATGGTACTCACCGAGGGATCTCTGTCTGGACGCCCAGTGCAAAGTTGTTGAAAATTAGTCATTGTAGTCCCACTCGTCCTTATACGAGTTGGTAAAAGTAGCATGAGAGAGAAAAGAAGTGAGAACAAACTCATCCTCTCACGGAAAAAAGTCTACCATTCCGCTTTTACAGAAATAGAGAACAATGCATTTTGATTATTGGGCGCTCTGATTAGCTACTGGTAGCTATCGCGAGGAGCTCCGCCTCCCGGTTGCGATGACTGAAGTGCGTTGACCGTAACTGAACAACGCGATTCAGCTGTTCCCGATAAAGACCGCTTTGTCGTGCGCGCTGTCAATCATAACCAAATTGGACCCATTTCGCAAGAAAAACTGCAAGACGCGACTTCAAAAACGGTTGGGCGTAGACCCACTCTTCCAACAATGTCCAATATTTTTTAGAATAAAGAAGAGAAATATAAAAAAGGAACTTCAACGAATCCACTGTCGGACGTACGCCCAATATTTAGGTACGTGAAATCCCTGGTGCGCGAGCGCTCATGAAACTGCTGGGAGAACGAGTTTCCTTTCCGTACTACAGTTCCTCTTATTGAGGGGGCGTCTTGAAAAGCTTTCGCTGTCTGAAAATTTGGGATTGATATACACGAAAATGGTATCAGCGAAAAGCTGAAATCACAAGCTGTTGTATGAAAAAAATTTTTGCACCGAACGATCACTGGAAGCATCTCATTCAGGAGTTTGAACAATTCTGATTTTTTTGGTCATAAAAAGCATCATTATTTTCCATGAAGGTGAGTAAATTCTGCTTTTTCAGTGATATATTCAGTACATTTGTATAATATTGAATACATTTTGAGATTATTATGAAAAGTTATCGTGGAATATTTGTTTTTTCCGTTTTGCAAATTTCAATGTCAAAACAGTGTACACACAGTATATGTGAAATTTGACGATCGTCATACGAAAGTGGGGCGAATTTGTTGCTAATTTCAGTATTGTGCCATTGTTTTTCTGTCATAAAATTGTCTTTTAATATAAAATTCAAGGTTCGAAAATACTAATAAATGAGTTATTTTATTGATATTTAATGATATATGAGAGATGAAAGTGGATTTAAAAAACTAACAATTTTTATACCCGGAAGTGCATTCCTGCTGCTCCGCCAGCAACAGCGTAATGCGACGGGCAGTCCGGGAGCTTCCCCGGCAATCTCGATGAGCGATTGCCTTGTTGTTGCAAAGCATTTGTGGGGGCGAGAGAGAGGGTCGATATATTTTTATTTTTTATTCTTTTTTTTTCTTGGGGGGGGGGGGGAGGCTGGGGAATAGTAATTCTTTCTCCTTGAAATAAATCTCAATGCCAATTTCCAATTGTCGGATCCAGGGCCAGGGGTCCAGACCCTCCCACCCCCCCCCCCCAAAAAAAAAAAATGAAAAAAAAAAAAAAAAAAAAAAATCTTCTATCAGGCTCATATTTTGAAATCTGGTTCATTATTTTCAATGTTATTTTGGTGTGTAGACATGATATTATTTAATGACTATAATTTCATACTGGCAGATCCAGGGGTCCAGACAACCCCCGCCCCCCCCCCCCCCCAAAAAAAAGAAATGAATAAAAAATGTATCATCAGGCAATATTTTGGAATCTTTTTTCACTAATTTCTTTTCATATTGCTCTACCCCTTATTTATTAGTGCATTGTAAAAAAATTCTGGATCTAGGTCTATCTGTTAGAATCTAATATTTTTTTATTTTAAATTCTATTCTTGCTCTGCAAGTATAATTCTGCCTCTTGATTTTTTGTTAATTTTGTGATAGATTTTACCATCTGCTCAGTTTATTTTAACCTTATCCTTTAGTTATACTTATGTTGTTTTTTTTTCTATCTCTCTTCCTTTTCTCTTCAGGATTCATCTGTTCTCGCTTCAAAATTCACCATGCCAAAATCCAAGAAAAAGAGTTGTCCGTTTCCAAGAAAGCCACTGGGAGTGAAACGTAACCACCTTGCTTCGCTATATAGCAATATCCCAAGTGATCGTGGAGACTTGAAAATGGACACGTCCTGCAACTCTTCTTTGAGCATGAAAGATCAGCCCCAGAGACATTACGAGTCCTCTCATGTTTACCTTGCACTCAGAGCAAGATTAAATCCACCACATTCTACGACAATATGTTTATGGTTGTACTAATTCGATCTGGTCAGATGATATGCAATTAAGTAAATTATTAGAAAATTAATTATGTTATAGAATTGGTGATATGTATTTGATGACACACTCATACTCCAAATTTCATAAGCTTTCTTCTGGTACCAAATTTATTAGATTTGGATGAATATTAAGGAAGTTACATTATTTTTAAGGTCGGCCGGGAGATATTGCGGTCACAATATTTTTTCCCTCCCCCATTGAAATACTGTACAGTGCCCGGGACCAAAAAAGGGGTGTTTTTCGATTTTAAAAATGCTATAACTTCTTTAATATTTATCCTTTTTGAATGATTCAAAAACCATTGCATTTGTCTTTTCAAGCTCTTTCCTATGATACCAAATTTGTTTAGAATTAATGAAATTGAATTTTTCATTTCACATACCTACAATATTTCAAAACGCATAAAGAAATGAGGACTTACCAAAAAAATAAATGACAAATCTAAATTTTATCGTGACTATTGTTCATTGGAAGGCACAATGGTAGTGTATTTCATATGCTAATTCGTGATCATTCGAGCGTCATGCATAAATTACTTAATTATGGAGGAACTTTTCTCCGTGCCTCTTGCCATGTGGTTCTGGTTGTAACTTAAACTCACGCCTAGCCGCAAATCCATTTCAGGATTGTGGCAAGACTTGAGTGTGAAGACTAAACACATGCACATTCCTGCGTGTTTTCCACTTATATATATAAAAACACGCTAGCAGCAAAGCTATGTCGGGACTGTGGCAAAAATTTTGTGTGGAGACATTGCGTTCCCTGCTGGTTTTGAAAAAATCGCCAAAAAATTGGGAGTGTTTTTCATTCTTATTTTCATGATAGTGAAATCAAATTTATTGAAAACCTATTCTCTGATAAATTTGAAAACATAGAAATATAGGAAGGCTTCAATTTAGAGTCAATGGCCCATATTCTGATAGCCTGGATTAGCTTAACCCAGGGTTAAGGGTAGTTTAACTCTAGTCTAACTCCTCAATTTAACCCTGGGTTAAATTTCCATATTCTGATAGCAAAGTTTAGCTTAACCCAGGGTTAAGTATGGTAATAAATCCTCCAAAATTTAAACTACCCCAGGGGGTAGTTTAAGCCTGGTTTAATTTTTGGGCATCATCGTTACTACAGCCATTTGCACCTTAAAAACAACACAATTAAAGTTAACTTTTGTGATAACGGGGCGGGGGAGGATTATAAAAACAATTTAGAAATGAAAAATAATCCAGATTGATTAATCTGTCATGATAAAATACGTCCAATCCTCAATAATAAATGGATGCATTACCTGACAAAAATAAAATAAAAAATAAATCAATCAACCAAACCTGCCCCACCCCTAGACCAGCGCGGTGCGCACGATTGGCAAGGCGCGTATTGCATTGTTGCATGAGGTGCGTTGCACTGCTGCGCGACCCTGACCTGGGAGCGCAGCTCGAGATGAGCTCTACTGAGCATGCGTGATGTGTTTAACCCAGGGTTAAATGGAAATCTTGGGTTTTGTTAAACTAGGCTATCAGAATACCAATAGGACTTAAACCAGAGGTGTGGGTTAGGTGTGGATTAGTTAACCTAGGGTTAACTTTAGCCCAGGGTTAACTTTTACTGCTATCAGAATATGGGCCAATATCTTTTGCAAAAAGTAGAAAAACCTTGGGGAAAAACCAATGGACCAAGATGCAAAACCTGCCACCCTTGGTCCCACTTTCACTACTAGGTCAATACTTCGTATTTACCTAGTAAACCTATGAGTGTATACAAACAGGCAATTGCAATCTTGTTTTTATTTCTGTCTTGTGTTAAAACTTAGAAAGTCCAGAGTAATTTTTGACTTTATAAAAATTGAACTGGATTGAAAGTTTTGTTATTTCATTTCTGCCAGTAGCTGAACTGTGAAATATCTCTAGTATATAAACACACAAACAATGGAAATAGATAAATATGGCCTGGAGTCTATGTATGGAACAAAATGTACAATGTACAATACAATAATACAGGGTGTTTCCGAAAAAAGGAAACCCAACTTTGATCAACAATAATTTCAAAAATATTCCAATGGTAATTATGAAATTTATATCACTGTTTAACAGTTGCAAAATCCATTGCCATTCTAATGATACCTCGCTTCACTTCACCAATGTCACGCATCACTAAACCCCATTGTTTCAAAAAGTCTTGTAAAATTGTGCGTGGTTCACTTTCATGCACCTGAGATGTGTGTGTGAATGTGCGGGAAAGGAAACCAACTTTGATCATCAATAACTTCAAGAATATTTCAGTGGTGATTAAGAATTTAATATCACTGGAAAGTAAACTCATTACCATCCTAATGATACCTCTCTCAGCTCACCAATATCATGCATCACTGAACCCCATTGTTGAAATGTCTCGCAAAATTGTGAATAGGTCTCTTTCATGCTCCTGAGATGAGTTGCTTCAAAGATTCCTAAACAAATCTAAGTAAAGCATTCTCCGTGACTTAAAAATAATGAAGTTTGATAAATGGGTTGTAAATTTTTACTTATTTAGTCCTTTAATCTTACCATCCAGGTAATTCAACATGTTACTGGTCACACAACCCAGAGAAACTTCAGTTCCCCAAGGATAATGTAAGAAGCATGACAGTGCATCAATCACAATTTTGCAAGATATTATCAGAACAATGGGGTTCAGTGATGCATGACATTGGTGAGCTGAAAGAGATATCAATACAATGATATGAGTGGCACTTTCCAGTGAATATAAACGTCATAATCAACTACTGTCATGTTTTTAAAAAGGATTGATGATGAAAGTTGGTTCCTTTTAGGCACAATGCAGCAACCCATCTCAATGAGCGTGAAGTGAACCACTCACAATTTGCAAGACATTTTCAAAACAATGAGGTTCAGTGATGCGTTGACATTGGTGAGCTGAGCAGGGTATCATTAAAATAGTAATGAGTTGCACTTCCAGTGATTATAAATTTTATAATCACCATGGTAATATTTTTTAAATTATTGATGATCAAACTTGGGTTTCCTTTTTTCTGGGTCACCCTGTATAAAGATCATAATCATTTCATCAGATTTGTGAGGTTTGTTCTGTGAATAATAGTATGATGTAGATCATTCATGATAATGATCTGTATAGCAAAGTCAAAGTGAAATCAGATGAATATTTTGTTATACCATTTGTCGTATATAAAGAGATAAATATCAAGATGGGAACTGGATATGTGTCAATAAATAGTACATATTGGAATTATGGACAAATCACATAATAATGTTTCTCTCTGAGTTTTGGTTCATGATGAAAATCAATCACACAACAATAATTGAGAAATAGAAATACCGAGGACATTAATATGAAGCCTTTCCCATCTAATGGTTCATTATTACTGTCATTTCAGGGCTTCATAAAAGGCTGAAAGACAACTCAGTGCCCATTGGTGATCGGGTAAAGCTGGCAAGGTTTGGCTGGGTGTCAAAGCAATGTTTCCTGCCTAATAAACATCAGGTCTTACTGGACTGGGTCTGCTTCAGATTGGTCAATAGTGAGAAGTAAGTAGATTGATCAGTATCTAAAGGCCACCGCACACCTTACGACTTTAGGTCGCACGACTGACCGACTTTTGATCTGAAATATCTAAGCGCATATATTTTGCATGCGCTGTTTTTATTTCGAATCAAATTCTGTTAGTCGTATGACTAAAAATCGTATAGTGTGCGGTGGCCTTAAAGGTGTGTTGGGAGCTGATATGTTGTCTATTTCTGGGGAATCCACATTATGGCCCATATTCTGAACCAGAGACTGAGTTTGTATGAGTTGAAGTTCCTGCAAAGCTATTATGCGATCCTTTTTGTCTGATGCATGGACTTCAACTCGTACAAACTCCGTCTTCGTTCCAGAATACAGGCCATTGTGTTTTTCTATTTTTGAGGAAAAGAGGTAAGTGGAAATATTAATTCTTCCTTTGAACCAGAGTAATGGGGAAATTTTGTTTTCTTCATAATAGGTTCTTTGTGTTGCCTTTTCTATTCTGAGGTTTTTCCTGTATTCCTTTTAACAAGAAGCCCAGTGAAAGGAGTTTAGATTGTGATTTGATGTTCTTGCTGCTTTATTCTCTCACATATCCTGACACATGCATGAAAATCATATACATGGCTTTGTGCAGACCTTAGCTGGTGTATGTCTTTGGCATGTACCACAGCTTTCAAGGAGCTTCAAACACATGGAGTGACAATGCAAATTAATTCATGATGCTTCCAATTTGTAAAGAAGTACAAAAGAATACACAGGTGCACTGTAGCCTTTGGTGGCGACCTGTGATGCCGCCAGTTTCAGAGGAAAACTGAAGAGTAATTTGTGTTGAAAATAAATAATTGGGAATATTTTCTATTTGATTTGATCACAGAACATGGATATTAAACACATTTTGGAATATATATCAAAGCCCTATTATGTCCTAAAATTGGGCGAAATATTGTATGATAGTAGTTACCTCAGAATTCACCAATTTTTAAATCAACATTTAACCCATTTCCACAAACAAAAATTTAAGATTAGTTTGTTGGAATATATTCATTTGCGATGTTATGTATCACATATGCGGCTACATGCGGCCAGTCGAGTAATCTCAATTCATATTTCAAGAAATATTGCTTTCCCCTGTGAAAGTGAGCGATATGTCTGCTTATACTATCCGACCAGAGGCAGCGAAAAGTAATAATCATTACAAAAGCATATTTTGTTTTGTAACTGGCCAGTAAGTCTGTAGTTAGGCAGAAATCTTTTGTCTACAATCTGCGAGAAAATTTCAATGAAACTCATGTCTGGCATATTTTATCCCTGCGGCATCAGAGTCCCATCAAAAGAGTTAGCTACGTTGTTTCTCCATGTGTTTGAAGCTCCTTGGTTTAACTATGTATCCCATATTTGCTTGACAATTTAGGTAATTTTCAGTGCACATAGAAGCATTTTATTTGGTATTTAAATTTTTTTAAATAAAAATTTGACTGTCCAAAGTCATGTTGCAATTAACTGTAATGACCTGATAGTACTTCAACAATTCTCACAGCTATTTCCGATTGATATCTCATTGCATGTACATAAACTTCGCTTGATTATGTTTTTCTATAACAGAGATGAAACCTCAGAAGTTGATGAGAAGTCCCTGTGGCTCTTCTTACATGATGCCCTCAAAAGTCAAGAAATGCTGTCGATTCAACGGGAGGGCAAACCAATATGTCTTCGTGGGAATCTGTGCTCAGTGAGTAACTGTGATTTTATACTAGATATTCCTTGATTTGATATGATTTTTAAAGCAAGACCAAACTGACCAACACTGCCATTGAGTGTGTGTTATAAATACCTAGTCTTAAACCTGGTGTATAGTTTTGGTAACAAAAAAAAAATCGGCATAAAACCGATTAAATATAGTCTCATGTTGTTCACATTGCGCTAAAAGACATGTGTGAGAGATTTTGTGATATTCCTTTCACGATTTCCGGTGAATTTCAGTGAAATGTTTGAATCCAAACACAATTTGTAACGGTTTTGAGACCTTTGCTGGGTTGCCCTGTCCCCCGAACTTCCCGCATGAATGGACCGTAGCGATCTGTGTGTATCACCCACACAAGAGAATCCCCATTGGTTTTCCATGTGAACGCCTAGTGCACACAAAGCTGTGTCGGGTCCCCGTCTTATCTTTTTTATACTATAATATCGTGAAATAGAGACGTTAAAACGAGATTCCATGTAATATAACTTTCTTTGTTACAGTTACAGGATTCAGGCTTTCATATTATCTAACTGTGAATCCAAATTAAATTTTTCCTTCTCCCAACACTATACACCAGCTTTAAAAGATACCTTTTGAAATAACTATTAATAATACAGTGAATAAATTAGCTTGTAACTTTGTACAGGAAAACTAAAATAGTTTTAGGGGATATGTACTTGTTTTGCTACTTGCTAGCATAATTATTGCAGTATAAAAGTATTGAGTAATTAATTAGTGCGTTATCTTACAATTGGGTCTATATCATAAGACTGCACTGCTCAGAATGTTGCATTATGGGTTAGGAATCAGGGCAGATTTGAGTAGTTGATGACTTTAGGTGGTGCTGTACAAGGCTGCTGGTTCGTATTGGCTTTAAGGATTATACTTTGCATTATTCTAGCTTCTCATAATCATGGATATCCGGCTTTATAGGGAAAGTTCACCCTGGGTTTATATTGGTTTTAAAAAATGCAGAAAATAAAAGAAAAATATGAGTGAAGGTTTGGAGAAAATCGACCAAAAAATAACGAAGCTTTGAATATTTAAAGTTTTGATTTTGTGATGTCACATGCGAGCAGTTCTCCTATGTGTTATGTAGTGTAAATTGTTTTTTTTTTCAGAAGAAAATTAATTATTTCACCTGTGCAGACGATACATCATCAAACATATGTTAATACACATGCCTCTATCAAATTAACCCATTCCTAACAAGAACCACAAAAAAAGACAAATTTATGGAATTTACATACACAACACATGGGAGAGCTGCTGGCACGTGACATCACAGAATCAAAATTTTAATTATTAATAACTTTGCTATTTTTTGGTCGATTTTCTTCAAACTCTCATTCATATTTTTATTTTATTTCTCTGCATTTTTTAAAACCAATAAAATTCCAGGGTGAACTTCCCCTTTAAGATAGTTGGTCACTTTAGAACCCCTCTTTTCAAACTGGAATTTTATAAATAAACTTCTCTGTAAAGCCACCTATGAATAATTCAATGTGGCACAGGGCTATAATGTGTGTGGCATAATAATATACTATAGTAATTGATGATTATAATCCACTATTTGTCTCTTGTATCGAGTTATATTAGTGCATGATACAAATGTATAAATGTACAAAGAGTTGAAGTATCTGATACCCTAAAATTAATGTTGGTGTGGATACAAGAAGTCTACATTTCCCTGTACAATGTGATATGTTTTTTATTCACTGAATGAAAAGATGAATAGGAAAGAAATTACTTTATACAGCGTGTCCCGCAAAAAATGTGAATGGAACTCTAAATGAGTTTATTTTGAAAATTACCTAATCATATTGTATATAATTTTAGAAATGTAAACTAGCATTTATTTTATACAACTGGTTCAAATTTTATGCGATATGGTCCATTGGTCATAGAGATATGAGCCTTCATTCATCACTCAACAGAAAACCTCTCAATCCAAGTTTCGTTATTACGTTGAATAAAGTACGTAGTCCAATTACATCTTCATTCACTCTTATTTTATTTCTTTTTTTAGATTTTGGGTTTCCTGATGTGTAAGGAAAAAATGCTCTGATCTTTGTGATTATTGGACCATATCGCATAAAAAATTTCATCTAGTTGTAGAAAATGAATTGTACTTTACAGGTGTAAAGATATAAACAATATAATGTTGTAATTTTAATATTATACCCATCTATAGTGCCATTAACATTTTCGTGGGACATGCTGTACCGGAAATTTAAATGCAGTACACCATCTTAGCCTTTGTACATGTACATACCTTTACCCATGTTCAGATTAATGTTGGTTATTCTAAGCCACATTTGATAACACTTTTATTCACTTCTTGTTGAAGGCCCTGTTATCCACCCTGACAAAGGATGATGTATCGGACATTGTCATTGGCTGCTGTGATATGATTCTAACCAATGAGAAACTTCGCTTTGTACAAAACACCAAGTTTGAATCCTTTGTAAGTAATATCACTTGATAAAATTTAGCTTTTAGAGGGTGAGGGGGGAGGAGGAGGTGATGTTTCTTCAATAATGTACTTCTCTCTCTTGGATGTAATATGTACCTTTCTGATGACCAATCATTGGCTCCAGTGACAATTAGGTCAGGGCTTTATTTTGTCTAATATATAGGGTTAGGTATAATATTAAATTAACCCTAATCTGCCCAGGGGGGGGGGGGGGGGGGGGTTGGGGGCTAATTTAGCCCTTTTCAACATTTTTAGCCGTAAAATTTGATGTGATACAGCATGATTTTTTTTCTTTGAAGTCTTACGCATCTTTTGAGACCAAGTTTCCGATGCCGAGGTATCTGGTTCGCAAGTTACACATAATTTGCAGTTGCAATTTGTACACATGCTTCAGACCCCAAATTGCTGAAAAATGTGATTTTATTTATAATGTCAATACAAATTTTTGCTTCGCCGAGGTATCCGGTTCGCAAGTTACACATAATTTGCATTTGCAATTTGTACACATGCATCAGACCCCAAATTGCTGAATAAACGTGATTTCATTTATAATGTCAATACAAATTTTTGCTTTTATTGAGATCTCGGTGGGGGGCAGGGGCAAATTAGCCCCCCCCCCGTCCCCGGCTGTGCATTTTTTAGTGGGAGCCTGGGCAGATTAGGGTTAAGTCCAGGACTGAAATTGGTGATGTATGCTAAAATGTTTCATCCATGGAAGAAGAATTATTAAGGAGGATGACAAATACTTGTACATGTACCTCCTGAGTATTGGGTAATAAATTGCTTAAATTAATAGGTAAACAACAATATTATTTTGTTTTCTCTTCTTTAATGAATTCTTGAATATTCCCTGTACAGGTTGGTCTGACAGTAGCTTTGGTTCAGATGACTACCAAAGCACTCATGGAAAATCAGGGTTTAGATGAGTACAAACAACTCACACAGGTTATGGACAAGGCCTTGATCAAATGCTCTACTCTTCTCCCACAGCAGCAGAATGGCAAGAAGGTAATTGAAAATTTTCTGTAATTACTTTCAATTCCGATAAAAAGATAAGTAAAAAAAATGAGTAAAGATATATGATGCTATTGGGATGCGAACCGAAGACCTCATGATTGCTAGAGAGGTGCTCTACCGACTGAGCTATGGCAAGCCCAAATGTAGATGCCCGTTCCAGAGAATCCCTTAGCTTTCAATGTTCAAGTGATCAGAAGCTTATGAACTTGGCATAAATCCGAACGATAGAAATCAACTTGGGATAAATGCGAGGGATCACGGTGCAGTGATGCAGCTTTTTTTAAAGCATAAGTATAAGTATCCTATACGATTTTCTTTGCTCATTTTTTCATATGATATATTTCTGGTCAGTTACACTCTGTGTTAAAAAAAAGATGAGTCTTGACAATTATTCATGAACATTTCAAAGGTTTTAACAATATATTTAAACAAAAAGGAGAGAAGAGGGCAAGGACAAAAAACAAACATAAAAAAAAAGAAGAAGGATACAGATGGCCTTCTCATATTTTATAATAATTTGGAATGTGAGTTGCCTTTCAATGGCCCATGCTCTAATAAGTGTCTCCTTAACCTTCGACCTCTCCTTTGTTACAGGCATATGGTGTCATGAGCGAGCAGCTAATCCTGCCCTGCCTGAACCTCCATTCCTTACACTCATCTCATCACAATGAGACGAATGCTGTGAGTAGTGCTGTCAGGAATCTACTCTTCACGAGGTAAGGATCCATTATATTTTTATTTGATTTCTAATTCAATTCCTATTTGAATCAATAATTTTGCAAGAAAGTACACATAACTTTTGCTAGGTACGTGTAGATGTATATCCTCCACGACCTTTTTATGCCCTTTAGCACGTAAACCGCCCAAGACGGCCCCTTAGCTTGCTCACTAAACCGCCCCAAACCGCCCTGTTTTATGCACGCTATAGTCATGATAATATAAAAAATATGCGATCAAACATGAACATATTTGTTGTGCATTACCCATGGGATGTGTGCTGTCTGATTCGGCACAAAAAAGTATATTTTACGAGCATTTCTTATTCCAAGACCCTGATGCAAACACAGCAAAACCCTTTCCGTTGGGGAGTAAGCTGACGCTTTTCATGCAGTCTCTAGGTGCAAAAGGGTTAAAGTGATTTCACAGAGGTTGGAGAAAATGGTATATAATGAAGAATCTAATTCTAGAAACAGTACAACACTATAATTTTAATGATCTTCAACAAAATTACTTTTTTGGGGGGGGCAGGGAGTAAAAACTGGATTTGTTATGTTTTACCTCAAATTAACTTACCAATCTATATTCATTTTGAATGTGGTTGAAAGCGTACACACTGCCTGTAAGCTATGGTAACCGTGCTATCTAGATACATTTAGCACCATGCAGGTAGCGATCAGTGATTCAGCACCTAGTGCTTCATGACATGCATTAAAACAATGAGAAATGGGACATTACTGCAATGACATCATGGATCAGAAGTTTAAATTGGGTCATCTGGGAGGTGCCAATATATAAGCTGAATTTGACTTTGACTTTTTTTATTTAGCTTGCACGACACCTATATTTGACCTTTTAATCAGATGATTTTTTGCTAAAAAAGTTTACTCTTTAACATATAAGTGAAGGATGGTTGTTTGATTGATCCCTTTAAGCTAAAAGAAAAACCAACAACTTTTGTTTGCATGGCATTCCAGGAACATGAACGAGGCTTACCGGACGTATCTGATGTCAGAAGAGGGAGACAAACAAAAGAAAGATGGCAGAGTCTGGGCCGATGTGGTTGACAAATTTATGGAATATTTACAGTCAAAGGCAAGTGAAATCTTGAGTTTCAGTGACCCACAAAATGAAAATGAAACCATTGTATTGTAATTTAATTTTTATTTGTTACAATGATGCATGTGTCACACAAACTCCCAATAGAACAATTCAATTCAATTTGTTTTATTCAATCATTTAAAATCAATATATAAATAGAAATCAAACATGAATAACAGTTCTAAATACAGTGCCCCTAAAAGCAAAAGCTTGATGAATGGGGTCCCAATACATAAATAATCACTTTACTCCTTTAAAGACCGCAATCATGTGGTGGAGAATGAAATAAAACGTGATTTGCTTCCATTTCTCAAATACATTGTTATTTATGAAAATACCGCATAATAAACTCCAATTGATAAAATGATTTGTCACAAAATTAGTTTTAAGATATCTAAGTCTTTTGTGTGGTCAAACTTTGTAAATGTGTACATTTTTAATATATTTTCCTCCCCTTTTGCAGTCAGAAGAAACTGGCCTGATCTCTGGATTACCTGTGATCTACTCTGCTTTTCTCACTAGCTTCAAGTAAGTAGATCTTCAAGTCTCTAAAATGCTCCTTTTCTCAATATTGGCCCGTATTCACAAAAGTCGCCTAACTTTAAACCTGGCTTAAATCTGTGGTTTAACTATGGTCTGCTGAAAGGGAATCAATCTGTCTATGTTGCATGTTCCTATCACCTTCACTGAATTCTGGAATCATGTTTTGATTGTAAGGGAAACTTTTGTACTAATCATTCCCGAGCAGTTTTTAATAGTTTCACTACCAAAAATTATGATGAATTGAACATCTTCTTTTCGGGATTAATTCCTTTTTAGCAGGCCATCTTTAAACCACAGATTTAGGCTAGGCTTAAAATTAGGAGGCTTTTGAGAATATGGGCCAATTAAGTTCAAATAACACAAGAAAGCATATGCAGTCTGCTCCTGTTATAACGAGGTGCTCATGACCAAGCCAATTACTTCACTGTAACAAAAATTCCCACTGAACAGGGAAAACGTAAGTTTTTACAAATTAGGATGGGGGAATTGCCTTGTATCTGTGTTTAGGGTAATGGGAGTTGACTGTATTGATTGATATTTTTTTCAAAATTAAGGGAAATTATTGTTCTGGTCATGACATTGAAATGTGAAAGGCACTGTCTAAAAGTGATTTGGAAAGGTTGGAAACAGTTCAACTAAGCATTATTTTATGCTGTCGGGTTTTGGAATCGCCAAAATGAAAAGAAGTTAACTCAATTCAGCTTTGAGTCACATGCACTTACACAGAAATGCATGTATGTTTGGGATCCAAACATTCCGCTGTTTGAGTATATTTGAGTCATATGATGACTATTAGGGCAATTAAGTGCTATATAAATGTAACTATTATTATTATTATTATTATTAATTGAAGAGCAATCTTTTCTTGTGGAGCTTTTTATCATGATATTCTTCCCAAATAGCATGAAAATAACAGGAAAGCTCACAATAATTTTCTTCATCTTTCCCATACCTTCCCACTACACTAGATTCCCTTTAAATCTAGTAATTCATACAAAGTACATGTATGCTAGATACAACTATACATCCATATCTTATAAATATCTGAAGAATTTAAGTTGAGAGGCAACTAGTGCCTCAGATATTTATATACGGGTGAGGAAATAAAAGATTTGTGCAAATAGCAGAATTATTGCCTTTACATGTAATATTTTTATTTGTATTACTCCTGTTCAATTTTTGAAATTGTATGGGTCTTGACTTCAAATTTTCACTGCATGCTAGTATCAAGGCCTGATTAAGATCATGTGATAATGTCCTCAGACATCCATTTTAAAAACTTTTTTTTAAATAAAGGCCCAGTTCGGGACTGACTTTTGCAATGCTGCAGAAAATGTGTACACTGATGAATTTCAAGACTGATGAACAACCGTCAGAGTGTTCTGATGATACTTGGAAAAGAAAAGTCACTACTCTGGAAGCGCTCCTCAAATTGGCCTCTTCTCACAAGTGCTATGGAGTGAGTATACATTACAAGCGATAAGATAAACGTAGCATAGACTGCTTCAAAGTGGTATTTTGTTATACTTCTTATATCTCCAGACTAGTAATTCAAGACAGTTATTGTTATAAAGTGGAGGAGCAATGAGCATTAACTGTACTGTACAAATCAAAGGTTTTTGATATGCTAATCATCTGCTGCCTGTTAATCAAATATTCTGAGCGCATATGGATGTGTAAAATCTTTGTTAATTTGTCCCTCTGATATGATAAAAGTCCATCTATCAGACCCTTATCAATTACACTCCTTTTGAAGAGTAGGCCCTGGTGTAGATTCCAAACAGTAATACCAGATAAGTTACAGTTTTTAATCGAGCTTCCCTCACTTCCCCCCCCCCCTCTCAACATCGTGACTCATAGGGTTGTTTCAAAAGGATTTAAGTAGCACTTCACTTCTATGCGCATCCTGTATTATAATGCAAAATCTAATTGATTCCCTGGACATGATCCGACCAATGAGGTGATGCGTAATATAACACACCCCCTGATATACATTATAACAACACTTTAGAAGATATGCAATCTATACAAAGGTATAAAATAATTTTTTTTTAAATTTGTTTGTATTTTTTGTGTTTGTGCTCCATCAGCCAATGGATGAAGAAGCTAAAAAACTAAACTGGTTTGAAGCAGTTGTATCCAGTCTTCTTGCTAATAAAAGGTAATAACAGATTTTAATTATACTGCACCCGTGCAAAGCACAGGTTTCAATGATGAAGTCCCAATTTTGATTGATGATTGAAGTTCCGTGATGATTTTTATTTTGTTATATGTAGCTCTGAATTTCTTTAGAGTGATAGAAAACTTTTATTAGAGACCCGTCCCTCATTTTTTTCAGTAAACGTGTGAGAAAAAAAAAATAAATAAAAATGTGAATATAATTAAGCATATTCTGCGGCCCCTCTATTAATTCAGACGGGCCGCAGAATCGGTCCCCGGCCCACTTTCAAAAATGCTCTGCGGCTCCTGGGATTCACTTTTAAAGTCCGGCTTTCAGCCAAATCTTATCCATTGCGCGCATTGTTATGTGATAAAAGATTCCGTGTATGTTTACCTTAATGCGGCTTGCGTGCATTTTTATTTTACACAATCAAAAAGCCACAAAAATAATGCCTAAACTGTGCCACTCGAACATAGATTAAAACCCAACCACTATTTGTATTAAACTTGTGTGTCAATTTGGCAGAATTTGAACAAAAACTGAGATATATACACACATACATACAACATTACCTTAATTATAGTAGAGATTCATTTCTTATCTTATCAATCAAAGCCTCATTAGAGAATTTAATTGTATTGGCACTGTGAGACATTATATTATAATACATGTTTGCAGTTATGGGCTGCTTGAATTTATAAGTACATATAAGTCATTTGGGAAAATGAATGAAACCTAAGTGCTTTAGTATCAATAATTATGAGTGTGTTTGCCTTTTTTAGTGCATTGGTGGGCCAAATAACGAGGGAAAACTTGACTCATATGAGCTCGTCTGATATGAGACATTTTTTAAAACCCATTTTATAATTTCTGTTATAAACAAATCTCGATCATTGTGTTTTATAAATAATTCATCTATTTCCGTTTATAAACAGTCTAGACTCAGCTTGGTATGGCTGCCTGCGTGTTATCTTTGAATTGGATCATAATATCCTAGCAACACAGCTCCAGGAGGTGTGGCCTTGTCTCCTAGCAACTAATCCTAACATTCATCACGATGAGTTAGATGATGATGATTACAAACCAGACCCTCAAGATTCTTTCTTAAAATCTGTCATGGAAACGTATACCAAACTAAGACAGGTAGGTTGAAGCAGGGAACAAAACCATTATTTTTTTTAGTCTTCATGTACAGTCTGACCCTGTTCATGCAACAATATTTAACAGGACTCCTCTATCAACTGGCCATTGACTGGCCAGATTGCCTTTTTATTCCTTATGAAATTCACATAAAAGCCTCATTTTTCTCCTATTATAATTTTTTTATCTCCTTATACACACAGAAAGACATTATGATCATTTACCATCATACACCATATAAATCCTTTCTATCAAGGCTGTCAAATCCTCTTACTATAAATTTGGATAGAAATGCCATATGGTGTCCAAGTACATAAGCTATACATTACTCTTATAACTGGCTATACGGGTGGGTACTGGCCCCAACGTGGCCGTATAAGCGAGTTCGGACTATGTGTTTATTTCATATTTGCAATCGATCAATAAAATTCATTAAAAAAAAAGAACAGTGCATACAACAAAAGACGTTTTATCTTTGCAGACCATGATTTACATATTCAATGCAAGATTTAAGATGGACATATTTCATTCGTGGGAATACCTTCCCCCCCCCCAAAAAAAAAGTCTGTTATATTAATGTAATATCCTACCCCTCCTCTACCGTTGGTTTGTGCAAAGAAAACTATGAATCAACTTTCAAAGGTCAATAATTCTGTTTTAGATTTGTTACATGATTAGAAGCCCCGATTTAGAAATGCCTTTTATCCTGTTTTGTGCTTTAGGTAAATTATCTCCATAAAGGTATAATTTCTTTTATTCATCATATCAAAATGAGACACATGAGTCATGGAAATCAGCAAATTAATCGAAGAGGTCAATTTTTTATTTATTTTTTTTTCATTTTCTGGGCCTTTAACCCTATTCAGACTGGCATTTTCAAGAGGAGATTTTGACTGGGGGGGGTCAATTTGACCCCCCCTGAGATCTCGGCCGCGGATAGTCCGCTCGCGGCGAAATTTTGCGCGAACGTCGCTGCACATGTAAAGGGTGTCGCTGGTATGTTTTTTTTGAAAAAAAATTTCACGTATTTAATTTATGCTAATTTATGCATACTCATGTATGCAAATTAGATGCTTTTTTATGGAAATCGTTAATATTTCATTAATAAATATAGTTATGAAGCCCAAATTTTTTCTAAAAGTTGCTGAGTAGCAAAGACAACAGTATTGAATAGACAAATTCAGAAATTTCAAATTAATTCTTTTGTATTCTATTGTTTTATGAATTTCTTATGTATTCTATTGTTTTTATTTCTTATGTATTTCTTTGTTTTTGTAATTTTTTATGCTTGAGAAATGTATTTTGATCAATATAAAGACAAATTTAATCAATCAAAAGGCTCAGAAGGCACAATTATCAGTGTTATAAAGAAATTAAAAAAAAAGCAGTATTTTGTACACAAACGCATGCAAAATGAAGATTTTCGTTCAATTTAGGCCTGACATGCGATTACGTAATGTTGCGTAACGCGACAACGGAGTATCCGATTTTTTCGAACTTGGTGTCAAAATTTGCGAGACACTTGAAAGAAAAAAGTCATAAAGCGCCGGGTTGCGATTCGCAGCGGTTGCGCGGCAGTCGCGGATTTCGTACAGGGGGGGGGGTCAAATTGACCCCCCCCCAGTCTGAATAGGGTTAATGCTTCATGTGTGTTGTGTACAAAATCTTTTGGAAATTTTTTTTTTCAAGAGGTGGGCTCATTTTTGTTTTCAGACACCGAAGTGTGACAGCCAAGCTCAATTCCACTATAATTTCTATTATAATTTCTATAATAGATTCTATAATAATTATGAAAAGTGAAAGAAAGCAAAATAATTATTTAAAAAACAAGATTCAGGTGTGGGGGGGGGGGTAGTGATGAATACAAGCTTCACATAGGCTATGAAAAGGCTAGCTGAGGCTGAAAAATGAAGAAAATGAGCAGAGGAAAACAGGATCTGAGTGGTCATGGGGCATGGAGGGTGGCATCATCAAAATTCAAGGTTTTCTTTATATTTACTCTGGATATCAAAGTTTACATTTAATGTAAGTTTTATGCAACAGGGACCATATTCATTAAACTTTCATAGGCCTAGTTATCATTGAACTGTGCACTGTTCCCTATGTAATTAGTTGACAAATAGATTTAGTAAAGTTTTATGAATTTGCGCCATGGCTTTTGGCCTCTGATCCTTAAGGTTTCTTTTCATGATTTCTCTTCCAATTAGATTGATAGACTGACCAAATTTCTGCTGTCCTCCATTCTGACAAGGAAAGAATTTTCAACTTCAATTCATCTGCCAGCGAGCTTCTTCACAAGGTAAACGTCCATATGCATTCAGCTTTATTGGTGAACATACGGAATTGTAAGTCGTTATGAAAAGCTGGGTTCGGTAAAAGCACAACAATTTGTGCATTTCACAGAACATGTTTCCTCATATGGTTCATGTTTCCCTGGTGTAAATGTGTTCCTTGGAGAATGATTCCATACAGTCACCGGTGATGGCAGACACAAAGCATGGAATAGAATCCAATGAACGCGGTAATAGTTTACTGTAAAGCACTTTGGGCCGCTACGGGAAAGCGCATTATAAATAATAGTATTATTATTATTATTACTAGTGTAACTTGGTATTTTTGAGAGATCGGTCAACAAACGTCATAAGTATATTAGCGTTCTAGTTATTTAGCCCACGCTGGTGAGACTTCACTGCTAGCGTTAGCTGAGTCCAAGCACATTTTTTTGCTTTTTAATCTGCCCTGGGTTAGTTGACATTATGGTCTTCTAATGTGACGCAGCATAATGTTACATTGTTTGAAGTTTGAAGTTTGAAGTTTATTTATTATCCAAATTCATTTTACAAAGCATATGCACATGAGACATAAAAAAAAATAAAGGATAAATGGTATCAGAAAAATAGCATAAATGCTAATCGGGACTGATACCTGTCTCATACCTAGAAGAAAATACAATGTATTTCCTGAATTGGTCAACTCTCATTCCACAGAACTCCTGAGGGGCATTTGCTCTCAGCCAATTAGATGCAAGCATATCAGTAGCTTATAACAGTTTGTCGGATAAAACGTCCGACAAGTCCTTTCATGAAATGCCCCCCAGTTCACTCATACTCACACAGCCATATCATATGTTATCTATGAAATTTTTTGTCGACTCATGTGTGTTTCCATGGTACAAACATTGGTGGTGTATGTATTGTGAAACACCAGAATTGAATGAAGCATGTTTAAATTCTAGAAAAATCAGTCAAATCATAAAAGTTACACACATTTTGAATTATGAGATCACAAATGATATTTGGTTTTGTCACTGTGTCTAATGTCTGAATCTGCCCTTTCTACAGCTTTGGGCTTGCCATAGAGTCGCTCACACCCGGCTCCACCGTTGCATTATGGGATATTATCATGCAAGACATCACAACCAATCATCTACCAGCGGTCATGAATGAGATGAAGCAAATTTCAGATGATCTGCCACCGAAGAAGAAGAAAAGGAAATCAAATTCTTTGCTTGTCAGTGGTATAGATAGCAGGGTCTTTGCCAGATTTGAAGTCGTTTCATTGGTGCTCCACACGTTTTTGATGAATTCCAAGATGGTGGATGCTGCGGAGGTCGGACAGGTCAAAGGTCAAGTTCTGAAGCTCTTTGATACAATGGCAAATGATGTATTGAAGCCTCTTCTTGGAAAATTCTCTCAGGACAACCAGGTATGTCACATTTGCCTCACACCTATTTCAAATAATTGTTTTCCGGTTAACTTTGCAAGGTTGAATGGAGTTATACTTTTATCTGTTAATGATGTATTTCTATCTACTTTGTTTTATTATATGTATAATTTACTTGTAAAAACTTTTGTAATTCAGCCTTTGGCTGCAAGAAATGTTTTGATGTTTGAATAAAAGACCATTATTATTATTATTATTATTATAATAGTATAGTCTATTTGAATTATTGTTTATATCATACAACACTAGGTTTGCTTCTCAAAAGAAATTGATTTTAACTTTTATATGATCTATATACATGTATTTATCTATTGTTCATATGATTTTTATTTTTTTGAAGATAATAAGCATTGTGCACATGAGTGGAAAGTTAAAAGACAAATCAAATTATTAAGCATACGCCAAAAGCAATAGGTACTGCTATTGAGCAAAGTTTAATGACATGCATGAAATATCCGATGCAGAACTATATTTCTTCTGCATGAAATATATGTATGTGTACATGAACATGACATACATGTATTTATGAATTTGAACAGAGATTAAAACTGTCCATAAATATGGGATTCCATAGAATCCCATTTGTGGACAAATGTTTCAATACTATTAAACAAACTCAACAAGGGTCTTTTAAAGCCATTACGAACCAGCAACCTCTTATAGCACCACCTCAAGTCCTCAATTACTCAAGTATGCCCTGGTTCCTAACCCATAATGCAACATTCTTAATAGCAGTGTAGGCTTATAATATAGGCCCATTTGAATGATAACATTCTAAATCATTACTGGATATATGTCTAGTAATCAGGAGGTCATGGGTTCGAATCCAAATGTAATCCTATTTTCTTTGCTCCTTTTATCATATGATATATTTATAGTCAGTTTCACCATCTGTTCAAATCTGTATTTAAAGAGCAGCATCACTTCACCGTGATCCCTCACATTTTATCCCCAAGTTGATTTCTATCCTTTGGGTGTATGCCCGGTTCTATAGCTTTTGATCACTCAAGCATTGAAAGCTAAGGGGTTCTCTGGGATGAACATTGCTATAGGGCTTTCTATAGCTTAGGCGGTAGAGCACCTGTCTACTAATCGTAGCAAAACAGATACTTTTCCACTCAAAACATTGTAGTTTCCCAATTCAAATAAAATTATAGGTTCATATAAATACTGTACTGCGCCTCTGAATAGTTTACTAGAAAGATGGCGCATTACAAATGCTTTATTTTTTATTATTTATTATTAATAGTTATCTCAAAAGCTATATTTTAAGACTAGCTGTTTACAACACATGATCAATGAGAGTGTTGATCAGTTTACTCTTGCTTTTTAAGATTTACTCCTACCAGTATTATTCCATTTCTTCAGTAACAGTATTGTAAGGTATTTTTTCTTTTATATAAGAATCAATAAAGATGCATGACATATTTCCTCTTGTACACCTACATGTATCTTCCCTAAACCATCAGAGCCTTTCATTTTCTACTCTTCTATTGTGTCATGGGTGGGGAGAGTTGCACCTCATCCTGAGACAACACACAAACCTCATGGAGAAACTACCCCTCCCAATGCTGGACACCCCTATGAAGAATGGTGATGTCCATTACCTCCACACATATTCCAGTGCTTCTGATTGGCTGAGAGTAGCATCAACTTCTGATGCACAGGGAAATGAGAAGCTATGTTTCCTGAAAGTAAGTAAAGTAAGGGGGTTGTGATAAGCTACTGAAAGAGCTGTATTTGATTGGCTGAGAGTAAGTTGAAAGGGAATTGTTATAAGCTACTGAAAGAGCTGTATTTAATTTGCTGAGAGTAAGTTGAAAGGGAATTGTTATAAGCTACTGATTGAGCTGTATATGATTGCTGAGTGTAAGTTGAAAGGGCATTGTTATAAGCTACTGAAAGAGCTCTATATGATTGGCTGAGAGTAAGTTGAAAGGGAATTGTTATAAGCTACTCAAAGAGCTGTATTTCATTGGCTGAGAGTAAGTTGGAAGGGAATTGTTAAAAGCTATTGAAAGAGCTGTATTTGATTGGCTAAGAGTAAGTTGGAAGGGAATTGTTATAAGCTACTGAAAGAGCTGTATATGATTGGCTGAGAGTAAGTTAAAAAGTAATTGTTGTAAGCTGCTGAAAGAGCTGTATTTGATTGGCTGAGAGTTAAGTTGGAAGGGAATTGTTATAAGCTACTGAAAGAGCTGTATTTGATTGACAGGTTGTATGTTACACAGGAAATACCAAGTTTGTGAATTTCACACCCTTGGTATTTCGTAACAATAGGAAGCTTGTGAATTACAGGATAGAGGAAATCTACAAGAAATAATTGAGAAGTGATTTCTAGGTCAAGATTTGTAAACATGAAAGAATGTAATTAACAATGAAACAGCTGGCATGGAGCTACTGAATTTGAAGACAAATTTTGAAGTCTTGAGTTGTTGTTCAAATTTATTGAATTTATTTTCAAATGGTATTAAAAATTCTAGGCCCTGTCATAAATAGGGTTACCCCAAAATGCCCATTTTCTGATTGAGATTGACCTTGAGTCAATTTACAAATAATTAAAATCAATCTCAACTCTAATAAGAGGTTGGCCCTGATTACATACAAATATCTTTTCATATGTTTGATCACAGCATCAGTTGCTATGGCAACAAGCTCGAGGACTGGTTCTCCATGGCAACCTAGATGAAGGATGTGTAAAGGAGAGCCTGACTGAATGTTTACATCAGGCCCTGGATCTTGGTGTAGAACGGACCAAGATTAACTCAAATCGCTGGAATGGCGTGGTGAGCATAGTTGAATTTTTAAATATACAAGATGAATGTAGATCTACATCCGAATAAAGATGGTATGATTAGCAATAATGCCAAATTGAATATTATTTCAGTAAGAATATTTATTCATTGAATTTCATTTATACTTTTAAAACATGACAGAATCATTGATAGATATTGCATGTAGGCACCACATATAATTTGACAGTTTTATCATTATATTGATCATCATTTGGCCAGAAATGTAATGTATGGTAGGGGGTCCTAAAGCTACGCACTGCACAATATGCGCTAAAGAGAATGGAACCAAAATGTGCATATGATTATGCACAGGCGCCTTGATGGCAAAGTAGAGTTTGATTTCAAAGTTTGAAATTCCTGCATTTACGGCTAAAAATACAAACCAGGCATAAAAAGGTAAAACAATTTTGAAATATATTAAATATTTCATAATATCTGCCAAAAATTTGGAAGAAAACAAATAATTCAAAGTGTTAAATCAAACTTCAAAGTGAGTGGCAAAAAGTTGATATGCTTACTATATAGCAACTGAAAACCTGTCGGTCCTTACAATTTATGCACATCTTCCATTGTACATGGTATGGCCGATGTCGATAAATTGGTTACAAACGGATTTCATAGGCTGTACATTTGCTAATTCAATAATTTCTTACAAAAGTCATTGTTATTTTCTACATGAGTTAACATATACATGTATGTTGGTATCGTTTTATGTTTTTTTCTTTTTTTAATATTATTATTACTAGATTAGCCAAGTAACATGTCACAACATCTACACAGCCCTTCAAACGAGTCTCCTTGACCATTATTCAACTCTTTTCACATTCATGGATGAAGAAATGCACTCAACTATTGCTAGCATTTTGTGCCAAGGTGACAGGACTCGGACCCTGTGTTTTTTGCGTTCGGAAGTCTGCGTGGAGTCTCGGGCAATGCAGAATGCTGTGGTTAAAGACGTAGCAGACAGACTCCAGGAACTCAGAAGAACATTGTAAGAGAGCTCTAGGAAATATTGACTAATCTTGTTATTTTTATTATTTCAAAATAACAGAGACTTCATTCCCAAGCACCTCTTAGGGGGAAAGACTGTATCAATGTACACGTAGACCACAAACCATTACAAAGCTCAAAATTACTAGTGGCAAGGGGCCACTTTGTATTACAACTCTCTGGTGCTATCTTTAACCCTTTGAATCCTGAATTATTTGCACATTTTGTGAAATCCATAGTGTACAAGTTTTATTCACTAGGTTGAAACAGGTATGTGTTGTTAAATGGCGTACTAAAGGTACCCTTATACGTGATTTGCAATAGCGCCGTCTTTCGGTGGAAGACTCACAAAAATTTTAGATCGTGAATCCTAAAAACAAAAAATTTCTCAAGGGAAAATGGAAAGGGATGAAAAGTGGCCTTTTGGGACAATTTACTATCTCTGCTGGCCGGTAATCCGGCCTATCGGGTTCAAAGGGTTAAAAATTATGAAAATAAATGAGGTAAAATACAGTGATTCAGATGTACTTCACAGCATGGGCAGGAGAATGAGAGGAGAATGTAGTTTGGACGTGAGAAATTCAAACTTAAGTGGGAGAGAGGAATATTTTTCAAGAATCGCCTTCCGGCAGATGCACTCCTAAACGCAGAACTGTTGATTAAGGCATGCAATAAACTGTGATTATATTGCAAAATATATTGAAAAAAAGCAAATTTTTTTTAGTCTGAAAAAACAAATCAGCTAAGTTTGATTAGGGACAGGATTTGTTAAGTGGGGGACAACAAAAAATAATTTAACATGGATTATTGCATGCCTCAATCAGCCTAACGGCAAGCAATCACGATTGTGCACGGGTGATGATCGTTTAAATGACGTGGCCCCCATTTTTTTTACTTTTTCCGGCGGGAAAAGTGCGTCTTTACACTCTTAGTTATGGTCCTGCCATTTAGACAATGAGAGGAAATTCATAAGGAGTCCTCAGCTAGTGGACCAAGAAATTTAAAAAATTTTTAAAACCTGGTCACAGTACTATTGTCTTTTGCCATGATAATAATCTGATTTGCCTCGCATGACCTTGGTGATGTAAATGAGTAATTCTTGAATGTTAGATCGCCTTATCCCATAGAGGACAATGTCTCCTTTTTAGTAAATGCATTATCTTTGAAACTAGAATGCCATGAAATATGAAATATAATAAATATCAACAGAAATATAAAAAATCACTGACCTAAACTTACGTCTGCCACTGTACACTAAACGGTTCTTGAATTAGAACAGTTTAAATGAAAATAATCATTGAAATCTCTAAATTGGCGACGCAAAGAAAAAATTTTAATCACATTTGTAATGTGCAAATTGGCCATTTTTTCGATACTTTTTGTAATTTTCATTAGTAAAGTGCCTTTAACTATAAAAAAATTTTTTAAAGCTTGCAGGAATGAAATGATAATATAATTTTTGCCAATTTGAGGATCAAAAAGTGATTATTTAGATCATTGAGAAACCTCTGTCATCTATGGGTTATCATAGTACATGTAGCTAAATGGATAGGCTGTGGTGATGATGAGAACTGCTTTTCATCCATAAAATTATATTGATATTGTGCATTATATTCATTTGACACTTTACAGGGAAGCATGTAAGAAGGATGGGGGGAGAGAAGTTCATTCCAAAACAAAGCAGAAAGATATGAAAAGGTCAGAGGTCATCAACGAACCTTCATCAATGAATGAGAAGTATTGCACAGGAATACGTCTCATCATGGTGAGTAGTACCACAAATTATTTGGAAATCTTATTATTTCAAAAAGCAGCGTTTCCTTGATTCGTGATGTAAATACAATTTAATGTAAACACGTTATGAATGATGTGTCTTATGGAATTGGTAAGCTACATACATGTATTCAACAACTTGATGAACCTCTCAGGATGCCTTTTTAATGAAAATGAACTGTACAGATTTGTTATGTGCCTTAACCCTATTCTCCCTGGGCTTATCGAGAGAAGATTTTGAACCGGGGGGGGGGGGGGGGGGGGGGGGGGGAGTCAATTTGAACCCCCCACCCACCCTTGATATTGCGATATTGTATTACCATTTCAAATGTGAACTTCAAAATTGATGAGAGCACTATAGAGATGAATTTCATGGAAATGAGCCCTCTACATGCCCGTCATATCGCTGGGGGGCTTCCAACGTACTACGCATGCGCCATGTGCGCATTTTCCTGTGTTACGCATACATACGCTCACAAGGAGCATGCGTAGTACATTGGAAGCCCCCCAGCAATGGCTGCCACTATGCAAAACATCACCCAAACCGAATTCGTCTATAAATGAAGGACAATTTGATCAAATCTTTTAAGTAATGAGGTCAAAGATCATAGGCCACAGAGGTCAATGCCTGGTATTACTGGTTCTCTGGTCAAAGGCATAGTATTTTTAGTCACATTGTTTACTTGTTTTTTGTAGATTCTGGAAAAGCTTCCTCTGTTGCACCTATCCTCAAGCAACCAGTTGCAGTGCATGCTGGGATTGGTGTCATTAGACACCCATACCGTGCCATTAATTGGGACGTCGTCCAGTGGAAGACAAGGGTCATGTGACTTTGTGAGGCTCTCGACTTCTATCAGGAAACTATTGACAGACATCTTGAAAGGTGTCCAACATGGAGACGAAGTCTTGAGGAATAAAGAGTTAAAGAGATGGTTCTTTGATTTATTGTTTGAGCTTGGAAATGTTCTATGTCAGGTAAGGCATTAACCCTAATCTGACATTTTCTTGATAAATTTTGATGTGAGAAGCTATGGCCAAGATATTTCATGAGTCTTTTTTTTTAAAGTCCCACACATCTTGTGAGACCAAATTTGCGACTCCTGGGTACCAGGTTCCCAAGTAACTCATAATTTTGTAACTGTGCTTCATGCCCAAAATTTCTCTGCTGGCAATCCCAGGCCAATTTACCAAAAGTTTTGATGCTTGTCAGTGTTCTGAAGCTCCTTTTTATAAGCAATATCTTCTTACAGAAGGAATATCTCAAGTCAATATTTTCATTATAATGTACCGACAGGAACCCATTTATATTAAGTCATTCTGTAAAATTATATTAGACATTCAGACTGTTAAAAATTACATTCATGTGCAAATGCTAAATACTTAAGTTTACTGAAGGAATATCTCAAGTCAATATTTTCGATATAATTTACCAACAGGAACCCTGAGATAAATATACAAATGATAAGCTGGAAGCTATTTTTTCTCAAACTTCAATTCCACGACTGGTAGTGAATAATTGCTTTTAACTCGATATAATTCTAATTCAGGAGGATTCTAGACTTTCAACGATGCAAGGGAACAAGGAGGATTTGGTGAGGTACAAGGATGAGCTGAAGAGTTACAATGAGGCTTCGGAGGGTCTGATGTTAATGTGGCTCAAGAAATCAACATGGGCAGGCAATGCAGTGACAGACTTCAAAGAGTATCTGAAATCAGTAAGGATCGATAATGTCATTTATGATAGTGGTAGTGGTGTTGAAGATGAGAGTGATGCTGATGCTGTTGATTAAAGTGGTAGTGAAGGTGATAGTGGTGATGCTTGTGGTGATGATGGTTATAGTGATGATGGCGGTGGTGATGGTGTTGGTGATGATGGTTAGGGTAATGATGATGGTTGTGGCGGCAGTGGTGATGGTTAATAATGATTGTGATCATGGTGATGACAGTGGTGTCGCTGATAATAGTGATGATGTTGATGGTAATAGTGATAATGATGATAGTGATGGTGGTTATTGTGATGTTAATTGTGGTGGTAGCGGTGGTGGTGGTGGCGGCGGGTGTGGTGGTGATAGAAATGGCATTTTGGTGATTGTGATGATGATAATTTTGGTGATGGTAATGGTCAATATGATATGATGGTAGTGGTAGTTAAGATGATGGTGGTGGTGGTTGTGATGATGATGGTAATGATTATAGCGATATAGATGGTGATTACTATCAGTGATGGTGGTGATGATGGTGATGGTTGTGGTGGAAATGGTGATGATGGTGATTGTATTGGTGATTGTATTGGTGATCGTGATAGTGGTGGTGAATATGATAATGATGATGATGGTGGTTGATGATGATGGTGATGGTGAATATGATAGTCCTGATGATGGTGGTGGAGGTGGTGATGGTAGTAGTAGTGGCAGTGGTGGAGGCTGTGATGGTGGTGGTTATGGTGATAGTGATGATGACGATGGTAATATTAATGATGATGGTGAAGGTGATGGTAGTGGTGGTGATGGTGATGATGATGTTGATGGTGGTGGTGGTGATGTTCATTGTGGTGATATTGGTGATCACAGTGGTAAAGTGATAGTGATGGTTGTATAATGGTTGTCTTATTAATGGTGGTGGTGATGCTGGTGGTAATTGTGGTGATAGTGATTATGGTGATGGTAGTGATTATGATGGTGAAGGGGATGTCATGATGTTGATGAGGATAGTGCTAGCATTGATAGTTGATTGTGATGGTGTGGTGGTGTTGATAGGGATTATGATCATGATTGAAATTGTGTTTTTGGTCAAAGTCATCAATAAAGGACATGTACGGAGATGAGGATGAAGACTAAAATTTACCACAACCAGAAATATATTAAAAAAGGATGAAATGACAAATAGTTCAGTACCTTTATACCCTAATAGAACCCCAAATAATTGTTTGATGTATTCTTAATTTCAGTTCCACCCACATTTAGTAAAGTGTCTCCAAAAGCTGAAGTCTTCCAAAAATCCAGCCTCTTTACCAGGAGTTACAACAGTCCTCTCCATTGGAGTCACACTCCAGAACCAATGTGCCTTAGCTTGCAGGCATAAAACACCTGGCACAGAGTCTAAAGAGCTGCTTGCACTTGCAAGTGAGGTCCGTTCAACTATTTTCCATCTCTTGGGACAGATTCTAGCCTCAACAAGCAAACAGGACTCTGACCATCAGGTAATACAGCATTCATACATATTATTAATCATTCATGTACATGTATCACAAATGGTCAAGTTTTGGTACTAATTTGTTTAATTTCAGTATTTAAAAACATTTAACCCATTGTAGACTGAGCCCGAATATATTCGGGCTGAGGTCTATGGGAAATGTGTGTTATAGCCAAATCAGCTCGTCTCCAACAGGTTAAAGAAGCAGCAAAGCAAATCAGATAGTTTTATTGAAACAAGTTTATGAGGCTCCTAGAGTAGTAGACATTATTAATAGCATGCATTTTATTAACTTCAATGATAATAATGATCATAATTATAAATAGTCGAAATGACTTAGAACCCTCAATTTTCTCATTGCGTATGCAAAATATGCAATTTATTCAACTTATATTAAAGTAGAAAACCAATAGCTAATCTTTCATGAACTATCTATTTTCAGTGTATTCAAAACAATGATTTTTTTTAAATGTTGTAGAAGTTGACAAAAATGTGAAACTAAAGTATTGGGTATATTTCATGACACTTTAGTTCAAGAAAATATACAGTATATCATGTAAAAATAAAAATGATTTATATAATTTGTTCAAAAGTATGTGTTTATCAATGAATTTAATTTTTAATATATGAAGAAATAATAATAGATAAAAATTTATATAGCACTTTTTAAGCACTTCGTGTAAAAAAATAGCTTGGACTTGCCGTACACTACCCTGATGAGGTGCACACAGCATTCAAGCAATTTCCTTCTTTGGTAGTCTCACTTCTAATCTAATGTTAAGATGATCTAGATCTTGCAATGCAATGATCTTTATAAAATTATGCACTTTTTTTCTCAAATCCCAATCATTTTTTGATAGCTTACAAGCATTTTGAGGTCAGCGAAGACATTGCTTGTTAGCTTGGAGTCTACGCAAAAACGATTGTGCATGGAGGAAGAAAAAAACTCAAGCAGCACGGGGGTCAATGATGAATCTGATCCGTACGGTACTCACAATCCTCATTTCACCACTTGTTACGAGAGGGCGCTCTCCACCTGCTTTGAGGGACTGAAGGGCTGTTTGTATCGTCGTTTCGTGATGGAGTCTTGCCTGGAATACTTAGCTGTTCATTGCAACATTGTAAGGAACACTCGGCAATCCAAGACTGTCTGGAGTCAACTACATACCTATATATCGCATGGTATGTCTACAGGATATTTTGTATTATGTCTCTGAGAAAAGTTATATACATATATTTTATCTTCAAAATGTGTACTGATGATGATGTTAATGAAAATTATTTTGTAGGGAAATAGTTCAATGGGCCGTATGCATAAAAAAAATAGTTATTGAGATCAACTTTTTCTTTTCAATTCAATCTGTACAATTCTTTCCTTTTTGTTTGCCAACTGTTAGGCTGTTAGGCAAGCTAGCCATGAATTATTCATTGGTCCAGGATGTTTTAACTTTTGTGAAGAAGAATGTTAAAAACATACTTTTGGCTTGTCTCAAATTTTCTACCTGAGGATCAATTCGGTATATTAAAAAAAATGTTAATTATTTTATATATGTTAAAATAATGTTAATGTCAATAATGAGAAGGTTAAAAGGAAGTCTGCTGTTAAACAAGAAGTCTGATGATCATATTTCTCATTTTCTGCCATTTGTGCGAAAGACTTTTTTTAAAGCCCCCGACAAAAATGTTCCGTGTTTGCTCAAGCATGAACAAAACTTATTTTTCTGAATGGCATCTGAAAGATAAGTCTTCAGAGCATCTATTAACATCAAAATATAGATATTGTAACTTGAAACGAAATTTTGACAGACCTTTCAAAACTGCATAATTTCGATTTGTTCCTTGTCGCACAAAACTTAGCATAACTTTTGTTTCACAAAAGCAAATTATACAGAACAAAGTGCATCAGCAAGAAAAATCTTTTGGCTTTAATTTGGTACCACATACACACATTGTATGAAAAGATTTCGCACCTAAATTATTTTTCCTCCGACTGTACCATTTTTTTTTTACACAGACTGTATTCTTGCCAAGGTAGTAACTGCTAAGAGTTTGTCAGAATTCCAGCTGAAACTCATTATTTTTTACCAGGCAGTCAATAGACATTTTACAAGTTCATTTATAAAATTTATATAATTTATGTTTGATTTGTTGCAGTTCATTCCTCAGATATCCAACGTTTTGAAGCACTTCTCACCATCACACTGGGTGCCATGGAAACGGATGACCTTCGCTCACAGCTGCTAGAGATGCTCTCCAACCTGGTATGTATAAATATTCATTTGTTTGTTAAGAGCTAGAAAGGTATTAAAGCCAGTACAAACTAACAGCCTCATATAGCACCACCTCAAGTCCTCAACTACTCGATTCTGTCAAGACTTTAAGATCTGGGGCGCAACTGCGTGAGCGCACCAGAAATTTGCATGATGGTAGTGTGTGGTGTAATCTACATGTACAAGACTTATGAATCAATTGAATTAATTATGGTAATTTATGCATAAAATCATACTTTTTGCTCTAATGGACAAAATAAAGCTAGAATGTTAATTTTGTCTATTAACATTCCTTGTAGCATACCTAACAATTGTACTTAGAAAAAATTCTCGTATTGAAATTATTTTCTTATGTATTTTATTGTTTTGTGAATTTCTTATGTATTTCGTTTTTTTTTTTTACCTTTTTTTTTTTTTTTTTTTTTTTTTTTTTTTTTTTTTTTTTTTTTTTTTTTTTTTTTTTTTTTTTTGCAAAAATTATTGCAGAATCATTTTGAAGCATAATAATGCTCAAATAAATTGATTTCACCCAATGAAAGTGAAAATAATCATATCTTTATGAATAAGGTGAGAAAACTCTGTTTGCATTGACTTTTGTTTTAAGCCATTTTTGGTATGACGGAAATTTTTGAAAATCGTGCAGCATCGTAACGGTGTGACCGATTTTCGCAAAAATAGTTTTAAAAGATGCACGAGACTTTAAAGTAAAAAGTCAGCAAGTGGCGCGATCAAAACATTTCGTGCAACAGAATGGTTGCAGAAAATATTGAGGGGGGGGGCTATGATGGTCCCCCATTCTTTTTAGGGTTAATGCTTTCACTGATTTCCACTGTGGGACCTGTGTACAGCATGTAGAAAATGGCAGTTTTGGGCTATTTTGATATATCGCAGGACATGACACTAGGGTCCAAGATATAATCTACGAACTGGAAATTGATTTCTTCAGTGCGGACGCCATACTTTCCACTCTTCCTCATATTGCTTATATTTTAATTTCTTATGAAATCAGGTGATTCCATTGGAAGGCCAGACCTCTGGATGTACCAGTATGAATGTAATAGGTGTGTTGAAGGCATGGCAACTTATACCCACGGCAACGATCTCTGATGAAAGTTACTCAGTTGTCATGGAAATAGTACCTAAGGTGAGTTTTAGGCTTGTATTCACAAAGGTGTCCTAAAGTTAAGTCTAGCTTAAATCTGCGGTTCAAATATAGCTAGCAAAATGTGACTCAATTTGTCTATGTTGTATGTTCCTTAGACGTTTACTAAATTTTGGAATCGTGTATTAATTGTAAGGGAAACTTTTATACTGATAATTCGTAGGCAGTTTCAATAGTTTCACTACCAAAAATTCTGCTAAATCGAACGTCTACTTTTCGGGAGTGAGTGCCATTTTGTTACCCATTGCTATTTAAGCTAGGCCTAACTTTTAGACACCTTTGTGAATACGGGCCTTTATGTCTGTGATCCAGTCATATCAGCTAATTGTAAGTGTTATTATGATGGACTGTATATTTCAACATATTCCAATATATGTGATGCATCACATCAAAATGAGAGATAAGTCGCAGAGCAGATTCAGCAAAGGCTTAACCCTAATCTGCCCGGGCTCTTTTTGAAAATGCACAGCCCGGGGGGGGGCTAATTTAGCCCCCCCCTGAGATCTCGGCCGTTGATCGCGCGATCGCGACGAAAATTTGCACGCACGTCCCCTGTGGCGTAATCTCCGTAACTGCACACTTAATTTTTCCGAAAAATGTTTCATTTTAATTATGTATGCTAATTATGCTAATTTATGCATGAAATCATACTTTTTGCTCTAATTCACTAAATATAGCTCCTAGAATGCCAATTTTTGGTGTGAATCTTCTTTATAGCATTCCTATCAATTGTACTTGAAAAAACTTCCGGTATCAAAATTAATTTCTTATGTATTTTATTGTTTTTTGAATTTCTTATGTATTTCTTTGTTTTTTTCACCTTTTTATTTCTATTGTTTTTTTGACAAAATTGGTCCGCGACATTATTTCTGTCATAAATAGCAACAAATCAAGTGATTATTATCAATAAAAGCAAAATTAATCACTCATTTATGAATTTTAGCTGAAAACACAATTTGTATTGACTTTGTACATGAAATCACGTTTTTGAGCAATTTTGGGTCTGACGCACGTGTACAAAATTATGCGTAACTCGTGAACCAAGTACCCGGGGGTCGCGAATTTGGTCTCAAAAGATGCGCAAGACTTCAAAGAAAAAACTCATGAAGCACCGCGGCTTTAGCTTGTCACGTCAAAAATTTATCGCGAAAAATGTCGAGGGGGGGGCTAAATTAGCCCCCCCCCGGGCAGATTAGGGTTAAGGAAATCGGTGATATAATGATAAATGTCTAATTTTGGGGAAAGTATTTTTTTTCATTTTCTGAATCTTCAATGTTTCATGTGTGCTCTATAAAAAAAAATTTGAGCAAAAAAGATAAAGTGAAAGTAATTACAAAAAAGGATTAATTTGCCAATATCTTCGACTCTTTTCTGACGACTTGTCTCTCATTTTGATGTGATGCATCACAAATGTTATGCTTTGACTAAAATAGGGCCTGATTTGAGGGACTCTACAAGTATATGCAGTCTGTAAAAAAAGCTGTCTGATAAGGAGTGAAAATTTAGGGTCCATATGTATCGAACCTTGAGTATAACCATTATGTGTATATGCACGGGTGTAGACACTCATTAATTTCTTTTGTAAGTGGGGGGGGGGGGATGATCTAATCATCATTCCCCAGTAACAAAAGAAAGTGCATCTAGCCCTATGCCAATGTGTATATGTACATTGTTTGTGCATTTTTATGGTGCGACGGTATTGAATTTGAAGTTTAAACTGTCATATTACTATTTAATATGTGCTCTTTAGGTCTTGAAGCAGTGTGAAATGCTTCTTCATCGAACTGTCCAGATACAACCCCTAGAGGGCACTCTAATAGCTGAAATCCTATCAACAGCTGCCAAGTTCATATCTCAAGGAAAGGTATACCAACTCTAAAGTGTTTGCCCAAAGTTATTACATGGAAGATTTTTTGAAATGTTTAACCCTCTCATTACCATGGTCGCCTTTTGGCACCATAGAACACTGGTGACAAGGGGAACTGATTTTACTGCCATTTTGCAAGAAAGCACCTCTCTTGTTGAGTAAGGTACCATTGGAAAGCTGGGAATGGTAGTTTTCACGTGGATGCAAACACTAGGGGTATAAAGTGAGTTATCTTTTTGAAAATTTGAAATGAAGTGAAGGAATTCATTTTTTTTTTGAAAAAGTGCCTGGTAACAAAAGGGTTAAAGTGAAATTATTGCTCTGGTTATGATATTGAAACTTGGAAGACACTGTCTAAAAGTGCTTTGAAAAGGTTGATTACAATCCACTTAACCATTATTGTGTGCTTTGCGGTTTTGAAATCACCAAAATAGTAAGAAATTAACCATAACCTACTTAGAGTCACATGCGCTACACCCAAAAACGCACATATGGGACTACACAAAATGTTCGGCTTGAACATTTCGGCTGTTTAAGGTCATATTATGAATATAAGGGCAATCGAGGAGCAATCCTTTACAGTGTACCCTTTTCCTGTCATATTCTTCCTAAATAGTATGAAAATAATCGGAAAGCTCACAAATTTTTTTTTATCTTTCCCACTACACTAGATTCCCTTTAAAAAAAAGGAAAATTGTAGTAGAACCCTAGTTTAACAAAAGAAATTCTAATGTATATTGTATGTTTGTTTCCTTGCTACACTACAAGTTCATAGCTCCTTGCAACTGTCAATTGAAGTGGTTGCCCATACTGGTTCTCAGAAATACATTGAATGCCTGGATTTTTTTGTGATTTTTTTGTTGTTGTAGGAATTATATTTAAAGATTGTCAGCTAAAGCAGATATAGATTCGAATTTGTGTATTGTACAACCTTAATTTCATGAAAGAGATTCTTTCAAGATTTTATTTTCCTTGATGAACTTTCACTATTTTGTTGTTTGTTTGTTTGTTTTTTATTTTCATTTTAAGACAGAATCAATGCACATTGAGTGTTATAACAAATTCTGAATGTAACATCTTTTGTGTAGTCTCAGATTTTAACCTACCCACTTTTATTCTTCTTTTTTGAAGGACTTGCTGTCTGCTGAGCATGCTATACCCACAATGCATCTCTGCCTCATGGTTCCTTGGGATCGCATCCAAGCATCTGATTACCCATCATGCTTTGCAGCCATTTTCCGCATCCTCAACAGTCTGCTTATGTGCTACCCAGGGTCTGTTATCAAGGCTGTGTCCGCCTACATTAGCTGTGTCAATCATATCCTTTACATTTTTATTCGATCATTTGGGACAATATTTTGTTGTTGTTTTGTTTGATGCCATAACTTAACATGAGATATATAAACCGGACACGATAGCTCACTTGGTTCGAGTGCCCGTGAAAAGGTAGCCTTTCTTGCTTCTTAAACGGGAGGTTGTCAGTTCGATTCCCTGCTGAGTGATACCAAAGACTTACAAAAAATGGTACCTAAAGCGGCCTTTTCACAAGGAGCTTGGGGGTAATAATAACATATCATGTTATGCAGGGCTGAACTGAAGTGGATACCGTGGGTAAATAAAACAATATTATTATTATTTTTATATTAAAAAAAAATATACTTACATATATTACTTCAAGCAAAAATTTCTGTATTACGTATGACCATTTCCCCCCAGTAACCACTTGGGTTTCGGCATTAGGAATTAAAAGAAGGAAATAAAGCACCAAAATATTTAAATTGGCAACATTCTGACACAATACAAATCATTTTTTCCCATACAAATTGGCAATCATGACAGTTTGTGACATAGACATTGTCTTACAAGCTGCATTTTAAAACAAATGAATTTGTGTTCAGTTTATGTAGCAATAAATGAAAAAATACAAGTGTTGCCAATTTGCAAAAGAAAAGGCAATAAAATATCTCGAGAAAATTTTGTCCGGAAAGAATTCAGAGGAAACTTACCTTTATAAGTTCTCATCAAATTTGGATTTAAGTACTGTACTCGTAGAAATATTTGCGATACATTAATTTTTGCGGATTTCGCGTGAAGATCAGCAGCCGCGAATATAAAAACCTACGAATGGGCTTGCTTTCTTGTGTGTATATATTGAGAAGGTTCAATTGTGTGGGTACGAACATGCAGCGCGAATTCAAGAACCTGTAAACATGATTTGAGGCCGCTCAGCTTTAAAAATTAATCGCGCGAAATAACAATGAATACAGTATGTGACGAGGGCTGTCAAAAGCATTTGTTTCAACGTTACCAGAAATGTGAAGAATAGCTTTTCAGCAAAAAAAAGCTGAAGTGTTTTATGTTGCACTGATACATGTAAGCGTAAAATGGAACAATCAATGAACAAAAGCAAAATCAAACAATATAAAAATGACCAAAATGGAAGATTAGCAGATGATGATTTGAAAAAGATTTAAAAAAATTAAAATTAAAAATTAAAATGATTTTAGTCATTGGCCCGTATTCTCAAAAGCCGCCTAACTTTAATCCTAGCTTAAATCTGTGGTTTAACTATGGATTGCTTAAAGGGAATCAATCTGTCTATGTTGCATGTTTCTATCACCTTAACTGAATTCTGGAATCATGTTTTAATAGTAAGGGAAACTTGTGTACATGTAGTTATCATTCCCAAGCAGTTTTTAATAGTTTCACTCCCAAAAATTATGATAACTTGATCATCTACTTTTCGGGATTGAGTCCCTTTTAGCAAGCCACAGTTAAACCACAGATTTAAGCTAGGCTTAAAGTTAGGCGGCTTTTGAGAATGGGGGCCGTTGTGGTTACCTGAAAGATGCAATTGGAAAGTGTTTGATAAACCTTGACTTGTTTGATCACATTTATTATCTGCTCTAGTGGAGAGATGTTCGCTTCAGACGGATGATCAGACGATGAGGGTCAAAGATGAACAACTAGTCACTTGTGCTGAACAAATGCAGAGGTAAAGAAATCAGTTTTGTTTTCACTGATCTGGACAGCTGCGAAATGTGGTTCTTTAGACAAATGTTAAAAATCTAATAGATAGATAGAGTTAGCAGTGAAAATGTACTCAGGAGAGCAAACGTTAAAGGCCCCTGAAACTCGGAGATCGTGGGGAATTCGCGTTTTTCCTGAGCTCCATTGACTCGTACACAATCAACAGTGAGGCTTACGCATGGGTCGGACTACTGGAGATTAACATTCGGATAGCACGAACATGACGAAGTTGACCGAATTCAGTCAGTCCATAGGGTCAATAGCTTTGGGTTCTCGATTCCTCTACAATCCTTAGTTTATAGACTCTCAACGGGTCTCTTCGTATAAATTCAAAGAGAGGACTTGTATAATGCTCCATTTCAAAAACAAAACATAGGTTAGATTTACTTCTGAATTCTGGTTAATTAGTCTAGCCATGAAGGATTAACTCCAGACGCGTTGTCGCTGAAGATTACGCAACACGCCTTAGGCTCTGCCATGCCATGTTATTATTTCATCCGAGATAAGGTAATTTCCCCATGTTTTATCAATTATACGTCCCTTTAAGCCCAAACTACTTTGCAGTATGAGAATTAGACAGTTGACATTTCCAGGTCATTTATTACGTAAAGAAGATCTGGAGAATTTGTCGTTGACAGGAAAGATGAGGGGAAGAGAAGAAGAGGAAGAAAAAGAATATTGTGGATGGATAGTTTGAAGAAATGGCTTGAAGAGAGAAGAGTAGAAGATAGAGGATTACAAGTCATAATGCAAAAGGCTAGAGACAGAGAGTTGTGGAACAACATGATCACCAAAGTCAGTTGATACGGCACTAGAATAGAATAGAATACCAGTGCTTGGGACTAAGACAATAACCCTGCTATAATGAAATCTTGGTAGACAGGACAAATAGATTCGAAAAAATATGAAAACTTTATTGGTGCTCATATGAGAAGGGGTACATTATCAAAATATTGTCTGGAAAGAGAAAATATGATATTTATTTCATGATAGAGAAGATGAAACTCTTGGTTGAATGTTGACTACCTTTCATAAATTTTATCTAGATTCACTTTCAGATTTTTGTGCTATGTCATGGAAGTCAGTTTTGTGGCAGTTGACTAAAAACCACATAAAGTAGCCCAGTCGACATCACCCATTTTAGTGTTAAACTTGGGCAATACATTTCTACTCAGGGCAATAAATATTGTGTCTCCCTCAAGGCTAATCCATTTTATCTTAATGTTGTTGTAGGCCCTACTGTGCACAGAGGTTTGAACATATTTGAAGTTACATGTAGGTCCAGGAGAAATAGCTCGATACAAGTAAGCGTTGTATTTATGCTCTTTATAATGGGAGTGAACTGTTAATTTGTCTTTTGCCCAGATTGTTATCACTCATAGCGTCTTTGAAAGGAGATATCTCTCAGTATGGGATCTATCTCGTAGCAGACTACATCAACGGATTGCAGAAGACAACGCTGCCCTCACAGGTCAAGGTAACGTCAACTTTACTTCCATATTTAGGATAACTCTTTAGAGTGTAATCTGTTAAAATTTTGAAAACCTGTATTATGTAATCTTCCTTTTAATGGAAATGTGGTATTTACAGAAATCAGTTTTTACATTCACTGGTGAAAATTTACAAATGAATTATGAAGAATATGTCATGATCTAACATTGTAAGAATATGGAAGTTCTCTCTCAGACTTTCTGCATATCAATTTGGTATTTTAGTTTACTCCTTTGATTTTCTCATTTGCTTTTATCGATAAATTAGAAATGATCCCACTCCTACTCATATATGTGATACATCACATCGAAATCAGACACAAGTCGCCAAGCAAATTCAGCACAGTGTCGAGGAAATCGGCAAAATAACAAAAATTGTCTTATTTCGGAGGAATTTTTTTTTTTTTTCTTCTGAACTTTCAATGTTTCTTGTATGATCTGGAAAAAAAATTGAGTAGAAATGATTAGGGGAAAGTCTTTAAAAATGGATTGATTTGTTGCAATCTTTGACTCTTTTCTGGCGACTTGTGTCTGATTTTGATATGATGAGTCACATATGTACTTGTACATCATAATTTCTGTCTGGAAAATTTCTCCTCATGCTTTCATATCACATTCTCTGCACTCTCTTTTTTTTTTAAACTGTCTTCTTTCATTCTATCTTTGTCTATATTCATAAGTAAGTCATCTCTCTTTCTTGCTCTCTTTCAATATCTATGTAATGTTTTAACCCAGATCTTCTCTCTATCTCTGTTCAGACACCTCTAGTGGATGGAGTCTACAAGATAGTAGATGTGTGTGATGAGAAGACTCTTTCTCTTCTCAACGTTACTCTACCAATCTCTCTCAAGGAGATCTTAAGATCCTTCAATGCTTTAATTCTCATTCTCTCTTTCTCTATCTCTCTTCAGACACCTCTAGTGGATGGAGTCTACAAGATAGTTGACGTTTGTGATGAGAAGACTCTCTTCTCAACGTTACTCTACCAATCTCTCTCAAGGAGATCTTAAGATCCTTCAATGCTTTAATTCTCATTCTCTCTTTCTCTATCTCTGTTCAGACACCTCTAGAGGATGGAGTATACAAGATACATGTAGTAGATGTTTGTGATGAGAAGACTCTTTCTCTTTTCAACGTTTCCCTCCCAATCTCTCTCAAGGAGATCTTAAGTTCCTTCAATGTTCCTGATCTTCTCTCTATCTCTGTTCAGACCCCTCTAGTGGATGGAGTCTACAAGATAGTAGATGTCTGTGATCAGAAGACTCTTTCTCTTCTCAACGTTACTCTACCAATCTCTCTCAAGGAGATCTTAAGATCCTTCAATGCTTTAATTCTCATTCTGTCTTTCTCTATCTCTGTTCAGACACCTCTAGTGGATGGAGTCTACAAGATAGTAGATGTTTGTGATCAGAAGACTCTTTCTCTTCTCAACGTTACTCTACCAATCTCTCTCAAGGAGATCTTAAGATCCTTCAATGCTTTAATTCTCATTCTGTCTTTCTCTATCTCTGTTCAGACCCCTCTAGTGGATGGAGTCTACAAGATAGTAGATGTTTGTGATGAGAAGACTCTTTCTCTTCTCAACGTTTCCCTCCCAATCTCTCTCAAGAGATCTTAAGATCCTTCAATGCTTTAACCCTGATCTTCTCTCTATCTCTGTTCAGACACCTCTAGTGGATGGAGTCTACAAGATAGTAGATGTTTGTGATGAGAAGACTCTTTCTCTTCTCAACGTTTCCCTCCCAATCTCTCTCAAGGAGATCTTAAGATCCTTCAATATTTTAATTCTCATTCTCTCTTTCTCTATATCTTTTCAGACACCTCTAGTGGCGGGAGTCTACAAGATAGTAGATGTTTGTGATGAGAAGACTCTTTCTCTTCTCAACGTTACTCTACCAATCTCTCTCAAGGAGATCTTAAGATCCTTCAATGTTTTAATTCTCATTCTCTCTTTCTCTATCTCTCTTCAGACACCTCTAGTGGATGGAGTCTACAAGATAGTTGACGTTTGTGATGAGAAGACTCTTTCTCTTCTCAACGTTACTCTACCAATCTCTCTCAAGGAGATCTTAAGATCCTTCAATGTTTTAACCCTGATCTTCTCTCTTTCTCTCTTCAGACCCCTCTAGTGGATGGAGTCTACAAGATAGTAGATGTTTGTGATGAGAAGACTCTTTCTCTTCTCAACGTTTCCCTCCCAATCTCTCACAAGGAGATCTTAAGATCCTTCAATGCTTTAACCCTGATCTTCTCTCTATCTCTGTTCAGACCCCTCTAGTGGATGGAGTCTACAAGATAGTAGATGTTTGTGATGAGAAGACTCTTTCTCTTCTCAATGTTACTCTACCAATCTCTCTCAAGGAGATCTTCCGGTCTTTCTACGCTGATTACAAGAAACATTACAAGTTTACTGGTCATGTTTAGCTCGTCCAGTTCATGACAAGGACATGAGAAAATGCCATGAAATATGTAAAAATTCTTTGTGTTGACCAGAGACTACTTTTCTTTAATTGAGGGGCTTCATGTAGGATACAAGTTGCCCTTCTCGCTCAAATACTACCACATGTGCGTTCCATAATATGAACATTATGCTGCCCTACATTGGCAAAAGGAAGCAACTGACAAAAGTGACATTTCCTGTAAGTGAGCAAAATGCCTATGTCATTTACACTGATGTCAATGTAATCTCCTAATGTCTTACCTTAAATATTTCAAAGATGGATAAACTTTGAGACATGAAATTTGGAACCCAAAAAGATGGCAGCACATAAAATATCAAAACATTAAAAACTCAAATTTGGTTAGTACATCAGTTGCTTCCTTTTGCCAAAGTAGGCCAATATGGATCATCTAGCCATGATCTACGATCTGTATAAAAAAAAAAAGGTATACCCAGTTGTTGCGGCGTGTCCGGACGGGTTGGGCATCTGGACACTTGATTTTAATTAGCCATACTATAATGTTTACAAGCAATGTTTTTGGTGTTTTTTAGTACATAATGTTAGCAAATATTATAGAGAACACATATTGATGATTATAAGCACTATTCACACTATATTTTTGATTTATTCATAAGACAAGAACTACATGTAGGCTCTATTTCAGTTAGTTGTCCGGACACCCCCCCCCCCCCCCCATTCCACAACTGAGGAATAAATAAATTAGGTATGAAATCTTCTCAGACACTATGTTTATGTGGTATCAAATTCAAGCCAAAGGATTTTTCTTGCTGATACACTTTATTTTTAATAATTTGCTTTTGAGTTATGCTCATACATGAGCACAGCTGCGCAAAAATGTTTTTTTTTATTAATTCTAGAAAGCTAATCATACATGTATCTCAAGATCTACTATCCCAAATGAGATGAGAAAAATTGAAAAAGAAAGTCTGTTTTCATGCTTTATTACATTACCAGGTTGTGATTAATGAATACATGAATATAAATTATTATTATGTCTCTCTGAGTGTAAGAAGATGAAAATAATAACGTGAGAAAAGTGAAGCTTTTATGTGAATTTAAAAATGAATAAGAATAGGAATTTGGCCAAAATCCATGGTCGGTTGATGGAGAAGGCCAGTTAAATGATGGCCGTGGGCGTATAAGCAAGGTAGAACTGTAATTTATTCTGCAAGTTTACCAAGAAAATGAATGTTATTTTGACTTTCTCCAATCATGCTAATGAACAAAATCATGTGGTCCATTTTAATTTGTTTATTTTTCCCCAAAAAAACTTGTAGATCAGGATATTAAAAAAAAAAAAAAAATGGCTAATGAGAGTACGTGCATCAATGAGTACCATTATAATTGTTCATACATGTATTTTGAAATGGTGTCTGTTTAATTTAACTACACTCCAAATAATGTAATTGTTATGTTTGAATCAACATATCGATTTCCATTGCACTGTATGTCTTGCTCTGAAAGCAACAAATAACACAGGTCACTCCCACTGTAATGTGCTTTGGACCAAACCTATACATCATAACAAGATTTTGTTATCCCAAACACATTAGCATGGGACCCGGAGAATTGCCTAGTTATACAAATTGCCTTTGCATCAAATTATTCGGTTATAGCTTACAAGCAGTGCTTCATTAGGTTCCCCCACAACAACAGTTGAGTTAATATATATATATATATATATATATATTCAACTGTTATGTTTGTACTGTAATTATGTTTTGATCGAAACAAGTATTAAGATTGTCTATTATAATAATTTAGTTGTGCAAACACCTTTATATTTTGTTACTGTTATTGTGGAAAATAAATAAATGAAACGAAATGAAAATTATTTTATTTGTAAGAAAAAAAAAGAATTTTCCATAGCAAATGAACAATGATGATATACATGTAATTGCAAGTTTGAATATAATAGGTTTTATTCATACTTTGCATTTATGTCCATTATCTTTGGTAGAGAGAGATACGTGTATGCTGCAATTTTTAAATTCAATGGTCGGTATTCTCAAAGCGTGACTAAAGTTAGTAGGCCTAGTAACTTAGTAGGGGTACTAACTTAACCTTTTGTGAATTCTGGCCAATAACTTTCCATTGCTTATCAATATAGTTTGATATGGCAATTACAAAATATGGTTCATTATACAGTTTGTTTACAAGTGTAAATCCTCATTTACAGTAGGCGGTGCTGCACTAGCTCGACCTATTTGTGAATTAGCTCGATCAGAGCAGATCTGACTTTGTGGTCAAATAGCGCGCTAATATGGAGGAAATCCAAGCCCAAGTCATCTTTGGTTTTTTGAAAAAACTTGAGCTGGTTTGCGGTTTGGCACGAAATAGCGTGCTATTTTGCGCGGTGCAGCACTAGCTCGAGCTAAATCCGAAACCGTGCACCTGTGCATGTACATCCGCTAGCGGTAGTTACCAGTTGCACAATACACATCGGGCTTGTTTGTTCAAGGTCAGGTCAGGCAGTTAATGGTAAATTTTAAAATAGCTTGAGCTAGTGCAGGACCGATTTCTTTTTTCGTGTTTTTTCCCCGAACAACCAATTAGCGCGCTATTATTTAGCTCGAGCTAGTGCAGCAGCGCCTAGTGATAGACTTCTCCTTTCATTGACAGCAGGAACAAAGGTTTTTAATATTTATTTTTTAACTATTGCTGCCACTTCCAAGAAAGCAGGTATGATATGTCAATGTTATGAAGAATTGTTTGCATTATGAAATGAAGACTTTATTACTTTAAAAAAATAAATGTATGATTGATTTTGTATTTTTTTTAAAATTTTGTGTAAAAAGACTTTCTTCAAACTACACCGTCATCATTCTCCTCTGTCAGAAGAACTTGCCTTCACACTGTGTACACAAGTCTTCTATCTCATATGTTTCTAAACACCTAATCAAAAGTAAGTTCCCCCTAAAGAACCCCATCAAATCTTCCAGTGTAACAAATTATTCAAGTTGAAACTAATCATAGACTATAGCTAGGGTTGTTAGGAAGCAGATTCTCAAAAATTAGTAACATCCATGACTTAACGGCTGAATGAGCACAACATGAACACAAATGATGCTTTTTCAAAAACTACAAAATCTTTGCTAGGGGATGGCATTCCATTGTTTTTCCAACATCTGGGCCAGGTCAGCAAGGTTGGTGTTGGAATTAATGCATGCATAGATTTACTGTTTTTGAAAATGCGTCATTTTTGTTAATGTTGTTCTCATCCAGCCGTTAAGCTACGGATGTCGCTAATTTTCGAGAAACCGCTTCCTAACAACTCTAGCTATATCCCCTGCGTGATTTCAACTTGAATAATTTGTTATATTTGAAGATTTGATGGGGTTCTTTAGGGGGAACTTACTTTTGATTAGGTGTTTATATCTGATTATTCCTGAACCAATCACTCTGAAGCTAATTCATCTGTAAATAACCGTCCTTTCAACAGTCCGCTCCCATTATAATGAGGTGTTCGGGACAAAGTCATCAAGTACCTTCTTATTAACAAAATCCTGGGGGGCATTTCATGAAAGGATTTGTCGAAAGTTTTATCCTACAAATTTGCTCTCAGCCAATCAGATGCAAGCATTTCAGTAGCTTATAACAGTTTGTCGGATAAAATGTCCGACAAGTCCTTTCATAAAACGCCCCCCAGTTTATATTCTGAACATAAAGGCATATGTGGGCTTGTTTGAAGCTGGGACAGATGGAGAATTGCCTCGTTTATAGATCATCTCTAGGTCAATGCTCAGACTGTGCCTCATAATACAATAAGCATGTACAGCGTGTCCCACAAAAAATACTAATGGCATTCTAAACGAGTATAATTTGGAAATTACCAAATCATATTGTATATAATTTTAGAATCATAAATTAGCATTTATTTTATACAACTGGCTTGAATTTTATGCGATATGGTCCATTGAACACAGAGATACGAGCCTTCTTTCAGCACTCATCAGAAAACCTCTCAATCCAAGTTTTGTTATTACGTTGAATAAGTACGTAGTCCAATTATGTCTTCATTCACTCTTATTTTATTTCCTTTTTTTTAGATTAGATGAATAGGACATCCCAAGTCCTGAACAAAAGAAATCCTTGCAGATTTACGCCTGTGGCTCAACGTGAATAGATATAATTTGTACCACTTGATTAGATAACAATTAAATCTTGTGAGCTGAGCCTGACACTTCATGCAAAACTTGGATGGAGGGGTTTCCTGATGTGTAATGTAAAAATGCTCATATCTTTGTGATTATTGGACCATATCACATAAAATTTCATCCAGTTGTAGAAAATGAATTTTTGTTCATGGGTGTAAAGATATAAACAATATGTTGTAATTTTAATATTATACCCATCTAAAGTGCCATTAGCATTTTTTGTGGGACACGATGAATAAAAGGTTTTTTGTGACCTTTTGGACCTTGTTATAACAGGAGGGGATTGTATTCCCATAATCTTTCCTTTCTCATCATATTTTGTTATGCGGCTGGCTGAAGTGTATCAGAGTTATTGTAAAGGATGTAAATGAAAGTGTTTATGCCCTCCTGCCAGCTGCAAAACAAACAGCTCATTTCCACCACTTTATCACTATCCTCATCCTCTCTCCCTTAATTCACTGCAATACTGTCTCTCATCTGGTACTGTACAGTGCATCCCAGAAAAAAAAGTAAACCCAACTTTGAGAGCCTCATATTACAATTTTATAGCTTATATAAACTTGATATTTATTTCATAATAAAGAGTAACTCATTTTCTATTCAATGATACCAAATTTATACCTGTGTTGTGATGGGCGGCTGAGCAATTGGGCTTTAAAGAACAAGCGTCAAAATTCAAATGTTCCAAGTTTGAGGAGAAGCACCCCTTGCATTTCAATAGACCAAGAAATCCATTGTCCCTTATGAATAGACTTAGGAAGGCTGACCTCACACAAAGAATGAATGATCAGAAAGCCAGGATTGCTTCTGATAAAACTTCGAACATTTTGTTTTTGACCAAACGTTTTTAGAGCTCGAGTGGTCAATCATCCTTGACAGTACAGGTATGATTTTGGTATCACTGGATAGAATACGAGTTACTCTTTGGTATGATATAAAAAACAATTTTAATACAAGGGTCTTAAAGTTGGGTTTACTTTTATCTGGGACGCACTATATAATTGTTATTCTATTCATCTATCTCTGAGAAATTTTCTCTGAGCCTTAATATAATCACACTATTAATTACACTATTGGAAAGTCTATTCATTTCCTTTAATATTAATACCTTACTTGTAAAACTGACCTCATACTTGAAAGGACAGTACAGGCGCGGATCCAAGAAAACCAAATTGAATGCATTTCTCTGGCCCAATTGTCTGGGGACAAAAGCGGCTCTATTGTGTTCAGCATGGGCCCAGTAAATTCATTGTATGACGTCGGTCTGCGTCCGCTACTGCAGTACACCCAAAATATGAGAAGTGAAAAGTACTGAACAATATCAATGCATTTTGTCTTGTATACTGGGAGTGTGTGCATCCAAGTATGATATCACCAGTACAAATTATTGGGTATCAATAAAGTGTTCAAATTACACAAGTATCCCTCAAAAAAAAAAAAATTTAAATACAAATAATTCTCATTATCAGCACATCAACTATATTTAATATCATATAAATTCATATAAATGCTTGTTAAATACAAAACGTGAGAACAGCAATCTGGTTAGTATTAAATATTCAGTAAAGCGCATAAAAATGGAAGAATTCTCAATATAAATATGTGAATGGTTTGCAATTGATGTTCAAGTTCATTATAACATAATATACTCCAAGGTTGAAGCAATCTAAAATCATACATTTCCACAAGCAATAAATGAGTGCAACAACAAATTCTAGCATCAATCATACTACATAGTGAATAGACCCTGAGTAATTATTTTCATACAGTTTTAAAAGTATGAGAAGAAATTTTTGTATTTTAAAGATGGCTATTTATTTGTAAAATGAAAAGTGCTTTAAAGCATCTCTAGAAATGATAGAACTTCTCCTTCATTGTTCTTAATTAAAATACATTCTGTGAATTTACAAATTCATTTATAACTTTTCTTAAATCACAAAACCGAAATTCATCAAAATGCATTCTAAATACAGACTATTTCCATGAGAATGATTCATTTTAACCATATTCATGATAAACTTTTGAGAAGTAAATAGATGAAAATGAAGATGTACAGCCTAAATGGGATCATCCTACTTATGAATTTGCATCATTTACAAATGCTCTATTCTCACTTATGGGTACTTCTTTTATGAAGAAAAAAAAAGTTGCATAAAGCCGATTGAAATACTACATTAATCCCCACTCATAACGTCTTCTCTTGCATATAATCCATTTGAGTTTTTATCAACTGAGAAAATATCTTTGCTATGTGGCAAACACCATAAATGTCATTCGTTGATAACCAATAAGGGCAATATAGGACTCTCTTTAAAGCAAAAAGGTGTTAACACCAAGTCAAAGGTCATGGTAAATAACGATGGCAAACAAACGTGCTTCAATCAAAAACTATAATATGCCTGAAATGGACATATATAAAATCTTTCCCTTGCCAGTATATAGAATACAAAGTATATAACACTTGATATTTAAACTCTGTACAAAGTGTACACTGAATATATAATTTCTATGTTTGGAAAAAAAACAAACAAACAAACAAACAATTACAGGTAGCATTTTGTACCAATTATGGTAGAAACAGATATGATCTATGAAGAAATATATATATATATTTACAACAGAAAGGTCTTTGGTAATTCATAAATTACAAGTCATATATCTTGACATCTAGTTATCTACATCACAATGTCATTATTTCAGAAGTTATTTGAAACAATATCTGCAAGCAACAAACCATTTCTCTTATTTTCAGAGAACAATTTAATTCCATATACAGTAGAACTTTGCTACAAAACATAAATTCACTGGTTCACTTCTTATAATGTGTTGATCTTTAGACTTTGTATAACAAGGTTTCCAGAGAACATGCTAATTTACTTGGTCCTGAAGAGTTTTTAACCCTTTAGCACCTAGAGACTGCGTGAAAAGTGTCAGTTTACTCACTAGCGGAAAGGGTTATGCTGCGTTTCAATCATAATTTTTTAATAAGTATTGCTCTTAAAACATACTTTTTTGTGCAGAATCAGACAGCACACATCCAAATGGGTAATCCACAACAAGTATGGGCAGGTTTCATGACATAATTTTAATACGATTTTGACTATAGCGTGCTTAAGACAGGGGCGGTTTGGGGCAGTTTAGAGAGTAAGCTGAGAGGCAGTCTCGGGTGGTTTAGGTGCTGAAGGGTTAATAACATGGTTTTATCTCCTACTGTAAACTAGAAATGAGAATTCGCAGTCCAAGGTTTAAAAAAAAAAAAAAAAAAAGGAGAAGAAAAGAAAAAAGAAGATGATCCCCTCCAATAAACTTCACTTTTTCAAACACCAAATAATGAATTAGGCATTGGTATTCTGATATACATTTTATCATTCGAGTCAAATATGATCAATTGTCATATGAGAAAAAAAATATACATGTAGCTACACATTGATTGAAAACTACACATTCCTTGATAAAAACACTTCACAAAACATAATAAAGATGATCTGGTTACAAACTTGTGTACAAACAAAATAATATCAAGTCAATCAAAATTACCATATTAAGATCATATCAAGATTGTCATTACTCATTGGGAAACTTACCAGCTACATGTTACTGTTTGTCAAAATTTAAGATATTTATATGTACAATGCTACTATAGCTTCTTTTCAATATTGGTGAACGAACAAAGATTGGTATACATATTTTGTTTTGATTGCTTTTAAAGGGAAGATCATGGAGTTTTTAATGAAGTTTACAGATGGACAAAATTTGACACTGTTACCAAATAAGGAAGGCATTATGTATAAAAACTTGGTTATGACAATCCCTCAGTCATTTTAAAAAAATGCTTCTTCAAATTGTGACAATTAGGAACATGCGAGGTCAGTTCTCCGGGGAAACATTTTAGATGGATTATATATTATTTTTAGAAAGAAAAAAAATTGAGGCATCTAATAAAAAAAATAACAGAATTTTTAAAAGTGGCAAAACACACAATCTCTTATTTATTTGCAGCATTTATCCTTTAACAAGATCAACTTGACTTTCAAACAATGGCATAGGTCATTCCTACAAAAAATGACTTATTGGGGAAGAACATTTAAACAAAGGTAGCCCTCAATTTTCTGCCGTCTTTGGAAATGACCGTTGTCTCTTTACCTTGGAAGTCCTCGCCAGACCCTTCCCCACCCTGAGCCCCACCAGAGGCATCACCAGAAGCTCCTGCACTCAAGTTGTTGGTGTTGTTGTACCCTCCTCTAGCACCAGTAATGGAAGGCTTAGCTACAGCCCCCTGGGAGTTGGTTGGTACCTTAGGCGGTTGAACGCTTGCATATGGCACTGGTCCTCTGTAGCCACGAGATACAGAAGCAGAGTTTGTGCTCGTTGGTACCTTGGAAGCGTTTCCTCTCGGTCCTGCCCATGTGGCATCTCGACTAGGTCTACCAGCTTGTTGAATGCTGCCTGGTTGGGTGGTAGAGATACTCCAAGTGGCACCCTGTCTTGAGCCCTGTTGATTGCCTTGGCCTGTGGGTTGGGCCATTGATGCAGCCCTCGAGTCTTCACTGGAAGTATAGGCTGCATTAGACTGTCTAGCAGCCATGCTGCTATGGTAGGCAGGAGGGGGCTTGATGACCCGCTCCTTGGCATGTACTTGAGTCACATCTGGAGGAGCTGGTGAGCTAGGAGAGGTAGGCAAGTCATCAATGTTGGTGGAGGACCCACCATAGGAACTACCATTTGGTGTGGTTGGGATCGGGCAATAGTTGGAATAGCAATTGTTTGTCTCAACTTTGATGTCTGGAACAATGTTAGTGAGAGGCACGCTGGTGTTGTTGTTATTTGAGTAGGACAGCTGACCTGAAGATATACTCCTGGTGTATGCCCTTGACACGTACCCATTGGATTCTACCACAGGCCTGGAGGTTACGTCTTGACCATGACCTGGGAGGGTGCTTCCTGATCGGAAGGGATGCATAATAGGATTCTTCCTCACATCAGGGGTGCTCTGACTGCCGATTTTAGCAAAGATAGACGGGCTTGGTTGGTTGTTACCAATACCTGGGGGTGGGGTGTAGTTGGGTAGGTCAGCCTGGATAGTAGTATCCAGGTCCTGCATAGGAGTAGGAGGAGGAGGAAGATGGGTATCTGAGGAAGTAGACGTCAATGTGGTATCCAGGAGATTGGGTTGATCCACGCTTCCAAAGGAACTGTTGAACTCTAGCGAGTATGCTGTGCTATTCTGCCCGTAGTCCGTTGAGTCCTGTCTGTTGATGTGACCGTTCCCATACGCCCGAGGGCTCAGTTTGTCATTGTCTGGGCTTTGAGTAGAGCTTGTTCCTGAGGGATAAGAGTTGGCTACAGATGGCCTAAGTTTATCCGTATTCTGGGGATAGTTCACATACGACTCCTGACCCCATGACGTTTCTCTGTACGAACTGCTTACGATGGAATCATCAAAGCGAACAACTGGGCTACGAGGGCTCCCGCTGCCAAACAGCTCATCAGCTTGCTCCTGTGTTGGTAGTATACCATCAGTGAACTTATCGCCTTTCAAGGTGCTTTGCCTTGGTGGTGTTGACTTTGGACGCAGCTGTAACGCTTCAATATCTACAGCTTTCAGTTCTTGTGGCTGCTCAGGTCGTTTGGCTGCTGCTGCTGCGGTGGTCCGGTAAGGTTGGGCCAGGGCACTCTTGGGCCGACTGTCCACAGGATTTGTAGAAGTGGAGGAAGACGCCACTGAAACTTTTAGAAAGTCAGGCAGCTCCAAATTGCGTAGAGTAAGGCCTCTCTGATCATCTAATCGCTTGCCTTGAACCTTGGATACCATGGCGATCAGATCTGGAAAGATGTAAAAATAGGGAAGAAACTGTTAATTTTAATTTAACAATTAAAATATGATATATACATTGGCATGTATTGCATAAACCCTTACCTTATATATTGTTTAAGGCGGGCTCACACGATGCGACTTGCTGCGGTGCTATTTTTCAGGAAAACTTTAATTATATTTGATACAAACCTTCAAACAAGGAAATTCATACTGTCCAAAGTTGTACGTATTCTTATGAATACTAAAATTGAATTTCAAGTCGATTGCGAACCCCCTTCTCTGTATCAAATCAAATTGTTTCCAAATTGCAGTGACATCACTGCGGTCTTGCGATTTTGAGGTAATTTGACATTTACTCCTAATTAAGGGCTCGCATTGGAACAAAATTGCGATTATATTGTTCCTTTACAATTTTTACCTCCAATAAGATAACTTTGCATGTTTCAAATGTCGCATTATAATACAAGCTATCATTTGTTTAAAAAATCGCACCGCAGCAAGTCGCATCGTGTGAGCCCGCCTTTAGAGGTACAGAATATTCAAAAAAGGACATCATGTATTATATAATTTCACCTTTGTAACTATCATGTGTATATGTACCCCATGGTCAATTCATTATCCAATTACATGTGCATGTATTCAACCCCCTCAAAAATAAATAAATTAATTAATTAATTGATAAATAAATAAATAAATACATTTAAAGAAAATTAATAAAAAATGAAAAATAAAAATAAATAAATAAATAAAACATTAAAAAAAATTAAAAGAAATTGAGTATTCAGTTATATCTTTAATTTCTGAGCAATTGATTTGTTTTCTTTAATACTCAACTAAATATGAACAGATATCTGTTGTATCATAATGAAATTGGCTATAAATCCTACCAGAAATATAAATCCCACAAGTATTCTCCCAAAGCATGTCATGTAAGTGAAATGCAAAAACACCTTCTTCTTTAAAATTTTTAAATAAAGCGTTACATACTGGCAGACCACAAAATTATACTTGTGTCGCAACTATTGCTCTACACTATGCGTTTAAATAATATGTACTGAAAATCTAAAGACAGATAAGCCTACATATTTCAAAGAAAATTATTACTATATCTTTTTCTGAAACAACATATGACGGTATATATTCAGCAATGATATTCTAGCAGATATAATATATAATTGCAACTAATATAATCATAACTGAAATAAGATTGTGCAAATCCTCACCAGAAAAAAATAAAACAAATAAACAATAAATAAAACATATTACATATTGACTGATGGAAACAACGTACGAAAATAATTCTTTAAAAAATAAAATGATCCATCAAAATAACCATGAAATTCAGTACTAAATCATATAAAACAATACGGTATGTAAAACTGGTGAAAATTCTTGAGATATTAGTAATATTTGGGAGTAAATTGATTGGAAAAGAGGTTCTCAATCATTAATAAAATGAAGTAGGAAAAAAAGATAAAATGAATCAAATCATACTTTAAAAACCCAAATCAAAGAAAACTGATAAAATTAGGGCCATGTGATATCTATAAATGTGCTGAGGGGAATTTAAAGACAGATTTTAACGGTGCTTCATTCATTTGCGCCTCTGAATAGTTTACTAGAAGAATGGCGCATTATAAATGCTGTATTTATTATTATTCATTATTTTGCTTTACTTCTTCAAATTCAAAGGGCTTGGAATTGAATATTTACTGAGCAAAACTGCAAAATGAGGGCAAATATTAATAATCTTAATAATAGAATGCTTGTTCAGAAATGGCAAAATTCATCGGACTACGTACATGTAGAGCGATGATTGATACTGAAATATAAATATACATGTGGGATTATTAATCTAATCTAATTACATTATGACATGGCGTTAGTCAGTATACACATCCACGTTAACAGAACTGAGAAATATGATTTATGTTTCATAATAAATTAAAGGAGGACTCCGGGCTGAAATGAAAAAGTTTTGTAAAATTAAGTAAAATTCATCCAGCACAACACAGAAAATTTCATCAAAATCGGATGAAAAATAACAAAGTTATGCATTTTTTAGGTATTGATTTTTTTGGGTAAAACAGTTCTTGGCAATTGTCTCATTGTCTTATTTGAATATTTGAATATTCAAATGAGCAAACTGATGATGTCACAGTCCCCCTACTTCTTGTGTATTTTATTATATGAAATCCTATTTATCTCATTTTTTCATATATTGCGTATACAGAAAATCTGTCCATCATACTGAAATAAGTAAAAGCACTTGTGACCTTGAACATTCCACAACGATAAATCCCTGTTTTCATGTCCTTGGGGCAGAAAATCTTGATAATTGGTATTTCATACAATAAAATACAAAGAAAGTAGGGGGACTGAGACATCATCAGTTTGCCAATTTGAAGAACTGTTTCCTAAAAAATTCAAAACCTAAGAAAATTCATAACTTTGATGTTTCTTATCCGATTTTGATGAAATTTTCAGTGTTGTGCTTTTTCGATTTTACTTTATTTTTCTAATAATGCAAACTCCAGCCCGGATGAGTTCTTTAAATGGTTCTGGGTTGACTGAAAGTGAAAACATCAGATACCAAAACTGAAATTTCAATGTGATTAAATATCTGCATGCAGTACCATCACTAAGTACATATGCTTGATTATAACCAGCTGTGTAATGGGCAAATTCCCTGCAACACGTTGACACAAAAGCACAATTCCTCATTATATAAATTCACTAATCAGGAATATGTGTTCACAACTAGTTACGTCGTTTTTGTTGGGCTTTTTTTAATTAATTTTTTTTTTTTTTAACCTGTTGGAGATGAGCTGATTTGGCTACAACACACATTTTCCATAGACCTCAGCCCAAATATATTCGGTCTCAATCCCCAACGGGTTAAATGATCACCAAAAGTGTGATAACCCAAAGGTTTATTTAATAGTCACCTACATGTACATGTATTAAAAAAAGTGCCCTTAGTAGAGTATAGCTTCTACCAGTACTAGCTAATACATTTTTACATGTACATGCATCTTAAAAAGGTGTTGGTGATAATCATTACAACTTATGGCTATCTAATACAAATTATTGCATTTAGGTTTTTATGATTACATAATTCTAACAAGCAAATATAAAAATTGAGAAATAGTGCTTTTGTGTCGTCATGTTACCATGAAATAAACCTTGATATGAGTGGCGAAAGGCAACATGCAAGTGTTTATTACAGTAATCAACGATGTGAACAATATACATAGAAATTCCTACCAATCATGCGAGCTCGAATATTTATGAGATGCCGTAATTAGCATCATACAAAGACTTCTGTACAATGAAACAAATATAGAAGACAATCAAAAAAAAAAGTCAATTTCATAGAATTTACACTGTATTGGAAAATGAAATGAAACACACCATAAATATTTGAACTTCAAACCCTTTTTATTTTACTTTTAAATGAATCAAACAGATATAAATGAAATAATCACAACAGGAATTCTATGGCAAGGATTTAGGTTTAAAATTGAAAATTCCTAGGGTCTATATTTTTAGTAGCTGTGAAACTTAAAAAATTTGGGAGTGCAATCTGCACTTAATTTGTACTAGCTTGAGCCATGCTTCAGCATAAATTTAGTAATCCATAGTTTAAAAAGTAACTAACACTCCGAATTTCGATGATATATACCTGTTTCTACACTTTTGAAAAGAGGAAGGAAAACGGATGATAAACATTTAGCACAATGATAGCACAGATGATGGTAACAACTAGCTGTTGGGTATTTGGAAAGCCTGTCTCGATTATTGATGCAAATAAAAGAGACCTAGTTAGTATTGGAGAGTAGCAAAGGAATTGCAGGAGGATCCTGTGTGCTAGGGTATTTACTCAAGTCAAACAAAATACATTGATATCATTATCAAAGGGGAAGTTCTCCCTGGAATTTAATTGCTTTGTAAAAATGCAGAAAATTAAAAGAAAAATATGAGTGGAGGTTTGAAGAAAATCCACCAAAGAATAATGAAGTTGTGAAATATTGAAGTTTTGATTTCGTGACATCACTTGCAAGCTGCTGTCCCAGATGTTGTGTAATGTAAATTCCATAAATTGCCATTATTTCATAAAAATAACAATAATTTCACCTATGCTGTTGATATATCATCAAACATATGTTAATATATATGCATCTATAGTGTATACCTATTCCTTCATCAAAAACTATGAAAAAAGACAAATTTGTGGATTTACATACACAATACAATAGAAGAGCAGCTCGCAAGTGACGTCACAAAATCAAAATTTCAACAATTCATCAACTTTTTTATTCCTTGATGGATTTCTTCAAACCTTCACTCATTTTTTTATCTTATTTTACTGCGTTTTTACAAATCAATTAATTTCCAGGGTGAACTTCCCCTTTAAACTGTCAATTTGTTAACAAATTATTTAATAAGCCACAAAGTAACTTCCATCCCAATGAACAAAAGAATGGGTACAGCTGTTATGAATCGAGAAGAATGACTTAGGTATGTATTTATTCTTGTATTCTTGGGATGTATGTGGTGGCTTCAACATGAAAAGTATTTAATGTTCAAATTACAGCATTGTCATTTCCCTGGTCTAAGAAAAATCAGATACTATTTATGTTGATAATCATACTCCAGTCCAACAAAAAAAAAAAGTTGATAAAAGCCTGCATGACAATTATGTAACACGAAAACTTGATGTTTGGTCCATATACACGCATTTGATTGGATTATCTTTCAGGTCGAATGCTATGTATATGATTAGCTATTACTTTTTGGTTTCTCTTATCGTTCAAATTGATTATACTTTGCTTTTGTACACTTTCCAAATAGTTTCCTATCAGATAATAAATGTAACCTTTAACTTCAAATAGAATTTAAACAGAGTAGTAGATGATTGGTTAATATTAACTGGACTGAATCATGCACAATCATACTAGTCAGTATCGGAACTCTGAAATAGAACAAGATATTTTAGTCTAAGGGGGGTATATATCAAGATAAATAAAGTGGCATGCAATAAACTCTACATGCTTACAAAGATACAAAGCAATCTAAACAAATCTTAAATACTAAAAAAATGGAAAAAAAAAAAAAAAAAA
>CALNVZ010003432.1:29258701-29278952 GCA_940671915.1 Paracentrotus lividus
GAAAAAAAAAAAAAAAAAAAGTTTCGCTGGTGCTAACGGAGAAATCACAATAAGAGTTTGAAACTTGTGGAATGCTATGAAATTTGTTTGTCATAGATTAAAGGAAGATAATATTTTCCACCAAAGAAATGTTTACAAAGAAATATGATTAAGTTCTTGCTTTTATCCACCTCACTTATCTTTAAATTTTGAACCTTGTTTACAATTACTCTGCTAAATGATAATGGCCCTTATTCTCAAAAGCCGCCTAACTTTAAGCCTAGCTTAAACTTGTGGTTTAACTATGGCTTGCTAAAAGGGAATCAATCTGTCTATGTTGCATGTTCCTATCACCTTCACTGATTTCTGGAATCATGTTTTAATTGGAAGGGAAACTTTTGTACTTATCATTCCCAAGCAGTTTTTAATAATTTCACTACCAAAAATTATGATGAATTGAACATCTACTTTTCGCAATTGATTCCCTTTTAGCAAGCCATAGTTAAACCAAAGATTTAAGCTAGGATAAGTTAAAGAAAGGCGGCTTTGAGAATATGTGCCAACAAAGTTTGTTTTAGCTTCCTTGAAGTATACCATACATGTATGGGAAATTCTGCAGAAATGGAAATATTCCAAATAATCATTTTTCATATTTGACATTAGAATTATCAGAAAATTATCGGAAATTAAAGATTTACTTAAACCAAACAGTTTGACTATGACCAACAGGCCATTTACTGAAAAAGATTTTGATCACAGATATTACTTTCATAACTTTCAATCATTTGAACTTACTTTACTAATAGCCATTTCATACTAATCCATCTTTCTGATCTACCGATGATAAGCTCATATTTTTGACAAGCAAGCAAAAAGCTGAGAAATACAGCTTCATGTCAATCCACTTCCGCAGAATTGCCCTTTAGTCCTACAAACCTAGTAACCAACTAGCAAAGCATCGTGAGTGTGATGGTAAGTAGCTCAGGGGAGCATTTCATGAAACAAATATTCACTGATTCTCACCGACAACTATTATAGGCTACTGAAATGCTTGCATCTGATCGGCTGAGAGCAAATTTGTCGGATAAAACGTCCGACAAGTCCTTTCATGAAACGCCCCCCAGGCAATGCTAATCAAAAATTTTGCTGGCCATGAAGGATGTCTAATGGCTCAGTGCAGAAAAAGTAGTGGCCTACGAAGCATAAGATTGCTGGTTCAAAGCCGTGGAAGTACATTTGTACCCTACTTTCATTATTCCACAATGGCTTGTTGGGATCTAAATTAAACAGTGCAAGGGAAGTAAAAGTTTCAACCTTAAAAATAAATGTATCTCTCTTTCTTGTAAAAGTGTAACAAGATCAAGTGATCATCTCTAAAGTTCTGCATTAACGTCAGATGGGGACTCTGCCATTCTTAAATGGTATACTAGTTGGTTAATAATACCCGTCTACCCTTTAAACAGATTCTAAAGGTCTCCAGTGGTCATACTTTTCAGGATCCTTTTGGGTGGTCTTGTAAGACGGTAACCCCAAAAGATACCTGTGCCGTATAACATAGGGTTAAAGGAGAAGTTCACCCTTGAATTTTATTGGTTTAAAAAATGCAGAAAAATAATATAAAAATATGAGTGAAAGTCTGAAGAAAATCAATCCAAAAATAGCGAAGTTATGAACATTTAAAGTTTTGATTCTGTGACGTCACGTGCGAGCAGCTCTCCCATGTGTTGTGTATGTAAATTCCATAGATTTGTCTTTTTTCATTGTTATTGATAAAGGAAAGGGTCAATTTGATAGAGGCATGTATATAAACATAGGTGTGATGATATATCGACCGCACAGTTGGAATAATTAATATTCTTCTGTAAAATGACACTTTATAGAATTAACATTACATAACACATAGGAAAGCAGCTCGCATGTGACGTCACAGAATCAAAACTTTAAATATTCATAACTTAGTTATTTTTTGGTTGATTTTCTTCAAACCTTCACTCATATTTTTCTTTGATTTTTCTACATTTTTACAAACCAATTTAAACCCAGGGTGAACTTTCCCTTTAAGAAACAGGATGCTTGTTGCATGAACGTCTTGTATAAATGTCTCACTGTGAACCAATCAGAATGGTTGTGTCAAATTTGCAATTGATTGTAACTGTTTATGTTACAAGGCACTGGACATTCAGCAGCCTGATAAAACATGATTTCTGAAAGAAAGAATAGACCAACCAAGACTACAAGCAACGCTTTATATCCACTTCATCTAACAACAGTTGGTTCAATTCTTTGATTGTCCAATACCACATGGGCTAAACCCATATGGTCTATTAACAATTTGGTCCAACTTCCCCTTGGTCTAACTCTCACTTGGCCTAAGTTTCGCTTAGTCAAATTACCAATTCGTCTAATTTTCAAATGGTCTAATTGCATTCCGTCTACTTCCCAAATGAATATTTGGCATACTTCCAGTCTGTTACAGAAATCGACCAAAGGGTGTTAGACCAATTGGACATTACACCAAATGGGAATTAGACGAAATGGTAAATAGGCAAATGACAATTAGACCACAAGGAAATTAGACAAACTGGTTATAGATGAAATGGAATTAGACCATGTAGGATGAGACCAAACAGGCATTAGTCAAGGTGGGTTTAGACCAATTGGAAATTTACCCAGGAAACTGCCTGAAGATTGGCACACCTAGTCCTCACAACCTACCTTCTGTATCTTTTCCTGTAATCTTGAGGTTTCCTGCTGCTCTCCTAGCCTCTGCCCTCCCCTCCGTCCTGCCCTTTCCTAGGGCTGAGGTAGATACCGATGCCTTGGAGGATGGGGGTAGGTGTCTGACCTGAGGTGCAGCTTTGGCTGCTACTGCTGCTGCTGCTAGATTCCTCTGGTCTCTCATGGTGTCACCTTGTGGAGGGGCCTTGAAGGCTGACATGGTTGGGGCTGAAACCTAAGGGAAGGTATTGCAGAAGCAATAATTAGGCATTCTATATACATGTACACCAATCCAACAGAATATGGTCATTACAAATATTTGGTTTAAAGAACACCCCAGACGAACCTACACATGGATGAGCCCAGGTGACCATGTCAGAAACCAGGTTGATTATATAGCAATAAACAACAGGTTTAAGAGAGCAGTGAAACAGGCTAAAACATATCCAGGAGCTGACTGCGGGAGTGATCATGTACCTGTGATCTGTACACTTCAGTGCAAACTCCGAAAACTGAAAAAGGCAAAGGTTGTAAAGAAGATGGACTTTGAACAACTGAAGAAACCGGAAATTCGCCTCCAGTACTCAGTACAAGTGAAGAATAGGTTTGAAGAACTGAAAGATGAAGGAGAAGAGGATACATGGGAAACAATGAGAAACATCCTCGTAGAAGCTGCTGAAGAGACTGTGCCAAAGAGAGAGAAAAAATGTAAAAGTAGATGGATAACAAAGGGGATACTAGCGATGATGGAGAAGAGACAAAAGATCAAAGACAGGAAAGGAAAGGAATACAAAAAAACTCAACAGAAAAATCAAGACAAAGTGTAAAGATTCAAAGGAGAGATGGTTAAATGAGAAGTGTGCAGAAATCGAAAAACAGTATGGAAAGAAACCAATAAAGCACACCAGAGAATAAACGATCTCACAAACAGAAAACCTTGCTCTTCAACTTCTGGGTGCATCAAAGCAAAAGATGGGACCATGCTCTTTGAAAGAGAGACATCATGAATAGATGGACTGAATACATTGGTGACTTATTCAGAGATGAAAGAAATGCAATGCAGCCTTTCTCAGCCAAGCTGAGGAGCCCAGATCCTCAAGTCAGAAGTACACAAGGCAGTGGCAATGATGAACAAAAATAAATCAGCTGGACCTGATGGAATAGTTACTGAAATGATAGAAGCATTGGAAGATTTGGCATAGAAAAACTAACAACAATTATCAACATCATATATGATGAAGGAGATTTCCGGAAGAACTGTCTAAACCATTTTCGTCGCAATACCAAAGAAAGCAGGGCGGTAGACTGCGAGAAGTACCGACAATCAGTCTCATTAGTCACGTCACCAAGATAATATTAAGATTCTATTATGTAGAGCAAGGAGTAGGATAAATCCTGAAATTGGTTCAGAGCAATTTGGCTTTGTGGAAGACGCTGGCACCAGAAACGCAATCTTTGTCATCGGAACATAACTGAAAGAGCTGTCGAAATGCAGAAGGATGTGTTATGTGCTTTATCGATTATTCAAAGGCCTTCGACAGGTTCGTCTAGAAAAGTTGTTTCAGGAGTTACACAAATTTGATATATACGAAAAGGACCTTTACTTACTACAGAGCCTGTACTGGAACCAATCCGCCTGTATAAGAGTTGATGGAGAATTCACAGAATATACAGACATTAAGAGAGGAGTGAGACAAGGGTGTGTAATGTCTCCTGATCTGTTCAATCTATACAGTGAGATCATACTCAGAAACCTAGAGAGCGAAAAGGCATCCAAGTAGGAGGACACACATCACAAATATTAGATATGCAGATGACACAGTGTTAATAGCAGAATCTGCAGAAGGATTACAAAAACTCCTAGACTAGTAGTTAGAGAAAGTGAAAGAATGGGACTGAACATCAACTACAAAAGACAAGAAGCTTAGTGTTGCAAAAAAGGACAGCCCAAGATGCAGCCTGAAACTGGGAGACAAAGACATCAAACAAGTACAGTCCTTAATTACCTTGGAAGCATCATCACAGAAGAGGCCAGATGCGAGAAAGAGATCAAACGACGAATAGCCTTGCAAAGTCTGCTTTTTCAAAGCTGCGCAATCTTCTCACAAACAAATCACTAAGTATGAGAACCAGAATACGGGTGCTGCAATGTTAATGTATGTTCATCCTGTTTTAATGTACGGAAGCGAAGCTTGGACAATAACAACAGATATGAAGAAACGACTGGACAGCTGTGAAATGTGGTTCTTTAGACAAATGTTAAAAATCAAATGGACAGATAGAGGTAGCAATGAAAATGTACTCAGAAGAGCGAATGTTAACCACAAAGTACTCGGCAATATAAGAATTAGACAGTTGAAATTTCTAGGACATTTATTACGTAAAGAGGGTCTGGAGAATTTGTCATTGACAGGAAAGATCGAGGGGAAGAGAGGTAGAGGGAGAAAAAGAATACTGTGGATGGACAGTTTGAAGAAATGGCTTGAAGAGAAAGGAATAGAAGATAGTGGATCACAAGCCATAATGCATAAGGCTAGAGACAGAGAGTTGTGGAACAGCATGATCGCCAAAGTCAATTGATACGGCACTAGAATAGAATAGAATATACATGTACACCAATCCAACTTCAGAGTAATGTAAATTCTGGCGGCCATAGCAGGGGGGACTTCCAATGGGCTATGCATTGAGCCAAGTGCGCGTATGTCTGTGCTTATGTACATTTTCCTTTGTTACGTTTACTGAAGCCCCCCCCCCCCCCCAGTATTTATAATTCAGTACAATATGCAATCTTTACAGTCATTTAAAACACTCATTAAAAAAGTTCATTTTTCAATATTTTCTTCAAAATTTTGACATCGGTCGTACAGTGTAAAAACAATAGGACGATGATAATATTCTTTTTTTTATATTAGGTACGTCATATCTGAATCATGGTGTCTACATAGTGCTGCTGTCATTTGTAAGACCCACCTTTTGACCCCCGGGAGGAGTGCATCAAAGTTGCATCATAGTCACTAGAACCAGTGACGCATAGTGCCTTCATGGACACCAAAGGTCCGTCACAAAAACTGACCGGTATGTGTGTCATAGTATTAAGTCACTTTACCAATTTGCGTCATTTTATGATATTTTATATTTTATACGCGAGTAGGGGAACGGCCGTTGTTCATGATCAGTCACTATGGTCAGTCATTATCACTAAAAGGTGCGTCAGAAATGTTTATCAATTGTGCGTCATTGCTCAGTCATTTTCATGAAATGGTGTGTCATATGTTTGACTCAAATGTGTGTCGATGAAATGTAATAGTGTGTCACTTTCTGTGACATAAGGTGCGTCATGGTATCTCAATGTATGACTCCCATTGGTAAAGCGACGCACCATTCCAGGGGGTCAAGAGGTGGCTCTTACAAATGACAGCTGCATAATACCACAATGTAAGCTCTTAGAATACCATAGCCCCATTCATTCTGAGAGATACACTCTTAATCATCATTATTATGATGATGATGATGATGTTGATGATGATGATGTTGATGATGACAATGATTACCAAAACAAAAATGCCAATAACGATAATAATGATGATAATAATAATGTAATGATAACAATAATAATTGTCTAATATTTTGCTGCTGTATGGGCAATTCCACGGTAACTGACGTTACAAAAACACAACCAATTCTAAATTTTTTGTACTATAATTACATAATAAGAATACATTTGGTTTTCAAATTAATACAGCTGAATAAGTTAAGGACAGGGAAGGAATTGTGAAAAATAAATTTAACCAAAACTCCATTTGCTATCAAACGGCAAGCAAAAACGTGTCAGTAACTGATGTTTTGTTACCGACACATTTTTGCTTACCATTTCATATGGAGTGGAATTTGGTTGGAATTTTTTTTTCACAATTCCTTCTCTAGCATCTACTTATTCAGCTGTATTAATTTAAAAACCAATGTATTCTTATTTATGTAATTACAGTACAAACAATTTAGAATGGGTTGTGTTTTGGTAACATCAGTTACCGTGGAATTGCCCGTATGTAAAAATGCCTTTACTAACATGAATGCACTAAACTTTGTTTCTGTCATTTCTATGTTACCACATTAATGTGTATTAATGTCAATATTGTAAATTGTACCACCTAATGAAGACAAATTTCTGTTTTGGATAATAAATGTTCTCTCTCTACTATTCTTTCATCTACATCTGAACCTTGCTATGACAACGACATATAATGTCACACCAATGCATTATTTCCGTCTGGGACCAGCCTTTGACGTCATCATCCAAAAAAAAGTAACTGAGATTGGAACCTCGGTCTGATTCGCATCAGATTGTAGGCTAATTTTCTATTTCCATGATGCAATCAATTCAAATGATAATAATAATAGTTGCAATTTACATAGCGCCTAATATGAAACAATTTCATCTTTAAGCGCTTTACAATTATTATTACCCCAGTCATCGGAGTCTTTCTGACACCTGTCCAATCCCAAGGGATCATTTCGAATCAAGGCAGCAAATACGGCGCACTCATTCCATTCCTACCAGGTACCCATTTTGCACCTGGGTGGGGACTAGCATTGTAGACAAAACGCCCATGCCCTAGGACGTAAGTGTCATGCCGGGGATCGAACCCACAGTCCTTGCTCTCTCGGTCAAGTGATAAGACCACTAGACTATGGCACTTCTACAGACTATGATTTCAGTTACATGTATTTTCTTTGAATAGGCCTTCCAAGCTTCAAACCCTAGTCACGGCTTTCGTATGGTGACGTCAAAAGTTGGTCCCAGACGTAAATAATGCGTTGTTGCGACATTATGCGTCGCTGCAAAATTACCGGTCGTAACAAGACTGAATATGACTAGGTAACCCTAGTCACGGCTTTCAAATGGTGACGTCAAAAGTTGGTCCCAGACGTAAATAATGCGTTGTTGCGACATAATGCGTCGCTGCAGAATTACCGATCGTCACAAGACTGAATATGACTAGGTAACCCTAGTCACGGCTTTCAAATGGTGACGTCAAAAGTTGGTCCCAGACGTAAATAATGCGTTGTTGCGACATAATGCGTCGCTGCAAAATTACCGGTCGTCACAAGACTGAATATGACTAGGTAACCCTAGTCACGGCTTTCAAATGGTGACGTCAAAAGTTGATCCCTGACTTAAATAATGCGTTGTTGCGACATTGTGCGTCGCTGCAAAATTACCGGTCGTAACTAGCCTTACCTGTGCAGTAAGTTTCTCCTTGATAGGTTTACTGGTGTCAGCACGGACCGTTTCATCCTCCTTCAGGTAACTATCAACAGAACTTGACCTGGCCTGTGCTGGTTTCCCCTGGGATTCACTTGTAGGTCCAACCGATGCCCTTCCTCCAATGCTATAGGAACCAGCTGAAATCATAACAGAAAAACTTTGATTAAAGACATTGGCTCGTATTCTGATAGGCTGGTTTAACTTAACCCTAGGTTAAGGGTAGTTTAACTATAGTCTAACTTCTAAATTTAACCCTGAGTTGAAAATTTTGTATTCCAATAGCAAAGTTTGGCAGCTAAAATTCACTATCAAAACACAAAATTTTTAACCTGGGGTTAAATTTAAAAATTAGACTAGAGTTAAATCACACTTAACCTAGATTTAAGTTAAACCAGGCTATCAGAATACAGGCCATAGAGGCTTCAGCTTTCATGGGGAGTGGATCATAATTTGCAGACCCCAGACTTTGTGAAAAGCACTGGAGATACCTGTCTGGAAGCTGAATTTCTGGACCACAGTGAAACGGCCTGTCCTGCCTCAGACAGCTTCGGGCATGATTGGGAAAGTGAGATTTAATGACCTTACCAGACGAGCTCAGATGGAGCGATGGGTGGAAAGTACAAGGCATCACATAAGGTGATAAGAATCACGTGATAGAAAACACCTGTTACTGGGTAAGCATCCATGGTCTCAAATTACCCATGGAAGCTTGCTACCCACTGTCTTTAAACAAGACTAGTCCAGTCCCATCATAGCGAGGTGGTCATGACCTATTTTGCAATCTCATAATGAGTACTGAACACAGGTTTGCATAAGTGCTGTTTGACATTGGGACATTGAGAATCACTTCAAATGGATTGTATATGTATTGATAATTTGAGCTAAAGCCCCCCCCCTTGTAGATAGCTGTACTTTATAAGAAATCATTTTAATTTTTTAAAAGTTGGATGGCTATTTATGAAAGAACACGAAATATTGTTGCATATAAATGGATGCATAATATGCAAATTAACTCATTTACTATCACATGTATATTCTACGTTTATAGAAAAGCAAGAATAAGCATGACTTGTAGATATCCGGGGGATATGTGGCTAGAGTTTGGGAGGCTAGAGTGGCTAAAGATTTGATCCAGTGTCACCAAAATTTTGAAGTAGTCTTGATCCCATGGCCTTCTTGTTCCAATATTACTTTTAGCTCTGGTAGTCATTGCAATGTTCATACAGATCGACCTTGCTCATCCGGCCACGTTGGGACCAGCACTCATCTAGTAAAGTGATATGGCCGGTTGTGATAGTAATACATAGCTTTAATATGTACTAGGACACCATGGGGGTGAGTCACTAAGATTTAAAATCAATCCCAACTCTGGACCTATGGAACTATAACATGGCTATTGATCCTAAAATTGATTTTTTTTTTTCCCCCCAATTGGGACTGATTTTAGCTGTTGGTGAATCACCCCCATATCGCACTTACACCAAAATTTATAGGGGGAAGATTTAATAGCATTTAGGGAAAGGATATATGGGATGGATGATTGAAAATCCCCATAATGTTATTCTGAGTGTAAAGGAGATGAAAATAATATGAAGAACAGAAGGCTTTTATGTGGATTTAAAAAGGAATAAAAGAGGGAATCTGGGGGGTGTTTCATGAAAGGACTTGTCGGACACCTTATCCAACAAACTGTTATAAGCTACTGAAATGCTTGCATCTGATTGGCTGAGAGCACATTTGTCGGATAAAATGTCAGACAATTCCTTTCATGAAACGCCCCCCCTGGCCAGTCCATGGCCGGTTGACAGAGAAGGTCGGTAAAATGATGGCCGTTTAAGTGAGGTCGAACTGCACTTGCATGATTTGACCATAGATAAAAGATAGTAAAACCATCATACCACTGTATTGCTCTAGCGTCTCTATGAGGATCCTCTGACCGTCTAAAGATGATACAGTGATGTCTAGATCTAGAGGCACAGGAGAATCACTCTGAAAAGATTTGAAAAAAACGTAAAAGAAAGAAAATATTATCCAGACATGCTCACTCTCTTATCAAAATTCTTCTTCCCCCTTCTAATCCACGAATGTCTCATGAAGATTCAAATGTACTTTGATGAAATTGCTCACTTAATCTGCAACCTCAGAAATATTCAATGATTTTGGGTATAGAATAGGTACAATCTTTTGATGCCAAGATTGTGATATCCCATATTCCTGGAGCAAAAGTCATATAATTTCCCAAGTTTTTTATGCCTGTAGAGAAGTTATACCCATATGCATTACATGGTTTGTGAAAACAAATTACTTTCAATTATTTTTTTTTTTAATTATGTAACTCCCCTTTACTTTGTTCATGCTGAATTAACTCAAAAAAATTATTGTCCCCTATAGCACATACATTTTGTACAACTCCCAAACAATATCTGTAATGGTATAACTACGGTAATCATGGAAATATTTGCGGAACATTAATTTTCGCGGATTTCGCGTGAAGATCAGCAAGGCCGAAATTAAAAATCCGCGAATATATGAGCACGCTTTTTTATGCATGTATTGGGAGGGTTCAATTGCGTGCTTACGAACATGCAGCGCGAATTCAAGAACCTGCGAACATTCTTTGAGGCCGCTAAGCACGAAAAATTAATCATGTGAAACAGTGAATACAGTGCCTATTAGTAAAAATTTCCAGAGACTTGATATCTTACCAGATGTACTACCAGGGCATCTAACTGTAGTTTATACTTGTAAGTGACAGGTCTCAGAACTTCAATGATCTTCTTGGTAAGCTTAGACTTTACTCCAATCACTCTCTTATTAGGAAGCTCAATCCTGATCACAAAAATACAATTGGAATGAGGTTACATGACAATATACTAATACTTAACATCAGGAAGTTTTATTTTATGAATTTGGGTGTTACATGCCTCAGTCAGTTCTGCTTTAATCAGTAATTGCCCATAAATTTGTATTTTTTTTATTAATAAGTATATAAATAGCCTTTACATTTTCTTATATAATGACCAAAAAAAAAACAACCCTCAGACAACAACAAATAATTTGGAGTGCAAAAGTTTCATGTACCGATGAATATGTTTTCAAACAAAATGTATTGTATTCATTCAAAGAAAAACTAAATATTCATTATTTTCTAATTATGTATTGGATATTGAGTTTAAAAATATATTAAATCATCACATGACTTATAGCATACAAAGAGGGTTTATTAGATGAATTTGCTTTCAGAAAATGACTTGGGATTTTTTTCTTGAATCTTTGAAGATACCATTACTTACTTAAAAACAACTCTCCTTTCAACGACAATCTGTTTTCCAATCATCTCTGTGGCAAGCTGTTCCAAATTTATGAGCTAGTGATATAAAAAAAACCCTCATTAATTCAAAATGACAGGGATTTCCTAGCCAGGAATTTGTTTATCCTCGAACATAAACTGTACCAGAATTGGGGGCGCAGTAACATTTTTCCAGTTGGAAGTATGAATTTTTATCTTATTTGATAAGAGATAGATGATCATTGAGTATTTATGAAATTAAAAGAAATACAGTTAATACCCTTTTTGCTCCAATTCAGGAGAAGGGAGTTATTACCCTTGTCTGAAACCTTGCTGAGGGGTTTGTTACTCGGTACTTGGTATGGTGTCCCTCCCGAATACTCCAAGAAGAGTTTTAACTCTTGATAAGTTTGATAAGTTTGTTTTTTAAAGTCCTCCTTGAATGATATGCAGTGCTATTAAAAACTCTGTGTACTAGGATTCTTCTAAAAGTGCGGGTGGATACAGCTCTGAATAACTTAACTCACATATAAAATGAATAATAAGTTTTGTAGTTCCAGCTTGCATAAATTCATAGTTTCTAAAGACTGCTAGTTAAAGGAAAGAAATCATTTTTGCAAAAAATGCTTGTTTGTACAATATACACAGTGACGGAACTAGGATTTCAAGGGGGGGGGGGAGGGCAGGGCAAGCCATTTTTAAAAAAGTTTTAACATGTACAGTTTTCAAATTAGGAGGGGAGGGGGAGTGCAAATCCCCTGCGCATCCTCCTGGAACCGTCACTGATACAGTACATGTATGAACCAAAGTACCAGCAGTTATTCAGATATGTATACATGTATGTTTCAAGGGAAACTCCCCTGTTTAACCATTCAGTAATTTCAGACAATAGTAAACCCTCCCAGCTTGCAATAAACATAAATTTGCATGAAAGACGAGATATCAATAGTAATTGTATTCCTTTATACAATGTACTGTATAAGTGGTTATTTTCACGAATTTCGCAAGTCAGTCATCGCGAAAATTTCCACTTCAATACAAAGCTTTTTTTACTGAAATCATGACCAAAATCGCGAAATTTTCCCCAACTAGTCCAAAATCACGAAAATATCTCTCCGCGAAAATATTGGCTTATACAGTACATGAAGTTAATTGATCAGGAATAAATCTTTTATCAAGCTATGGTACTGTCTAGGGATGCATTTTCTACACATCTCTAAATAAAATAAATGTATTAAATATTAAGTATAAATACAATTAGGGTTGGGCAAATAATTACTTTTTTCTGAAAAGTTATTTCAAACAAGTTACTTCTATAGTCAAATTTGATGTAGAATCCAAAAATGACAATGATTTTTGTGTACGATGATGTCTGACGTCGCTAAAGTGCAAAAAACCAAAATAGTGTATTTTGCCCATTCATCACACACTTTATAGGTATAAACCGGTTTTATTTTGTTTCTTTATGGATTTTGATGGTCTAGAAGCTCAAATCTGACAATTTTATCATGACCTAATGTACCTAGTATGTGTTATAGGTGTTATAGTGATTTTGATATGAGGTGATTTTTGCTCGATATTGACTAAAACTAACTACCAAACTACACTAACAGTCAACTGAGGTAGGATTAATCATGTTGGATTAATCATGTTGGGTTCCCTGACGCCCAAAAGCCATATAAAAACGTAATAAAAGTGGTTTATACCTATAAAAAGTCTTATAGTTGGGCATAATATGCCATTTTGGCGGCCATTTTGGTTTTTTGCACTTTAGTGACGTAAGACGTCATCGTATGCAAAAATAATTGTCATTTTCAGTTTCTACATCAAATTTTACTATAGAATCAACTTGTTTGAAAAAAAAACTTGAGATTCGCCCAACCCTAATACAATGCACTTCTATGATCCTGTCCATCTAGAATTTTCTATTGTGAGGCGCAGAAGGAAAAAGAAAGTGAAATAAAGGAACCTTCATGCAGTTATGGTCCTAGTTTATCATTTTGTCAAGCCACTACAGCATGAGATCTGAAAAATAGTTTTTGTTCTATTGTTGTATTTTCTAAAAAAAGCCAGATCATGCAATGAATAGAAGTAGAAAGTCTGATTTAAAGACTACATTGCAATCTTAGCGGTGTATGAAAAAGGATCATGTAATAAAAAGAAACATGTCTAAAGCATGAGGAACACATTACTTCTCACTCAATTTGTTATTCATTGATTGAGAGGACAGAGAGTGGATAATTGATTCACTCATAAAAACTGCCATTTAAAATATATAACAGCCTTAGAAAGATCATTACAAATACAAGAAATGAAAATAAATATGATATACCATGTATGTGACAAGAAAGTGTTTAATAGGATCAAACACCTATGGTTTTGATAACTGATTAAAAAAAAATTTAAACAGGATTAGGATTTTGGATTTTTATAATGGAAGGATGATAATGAGAAAGACAATTTTCAGATTGATTAATGTATTTGCAAAAAATTAAAACTGATAACATACTAGAGGAATCAAACTTTTTTTCATAGGAAGGGGATACACAATGGGAGGATCAATAGGAATTACAAATCACATGATTTGTAGGGTACACTGCATTTCCCAACAACAAAACTTATACCAATGGCACCCACACATATTTTTTTCATAGGAAGAGGATAAACAGAGGGAAAATCAATAGGAATGACAAATTACAGGATGGGTAGGGGTACTGTGCTTTCCCTAACAATTAAAAATATTTATAGGAATTTACGGAACACAGACACATTTTTTTTTTTTTGGAAGGGGAAACACAAAGGGAAAATCAATAGGAATTACAAATCACATGATTGGTAGGGGTACACTGCATTTCCCAACAACTTATACCAAGGAAACCCAGACACATTTTTTTTACAGGAAGGGGAAAAACAATGGGAGGAAAATAGGAATTACAAACCACAGAATAGGTAGGCGTATACAATGGGAATACATACATACAAGGAACGGATAAAAGGATATATTTTTTTATGAGATTCACACAAGGCAATGGAAAGGTTTTGGGTATAGAGATGAAGGCTCATGACAAATAATATCAAACAATGATTAAAGGGGAAGTTCACCCATGGGTTTAAATTGGTTTTAAAAAATGCAGAAAAATAGAAGAAAATATGAGTGAAGGTTTGAAGAAAATCGACCAAAGAATAACAAAGTTGAATATTTTAAGTTTTGATTCTGTGATGTCACATACGAGCTGCTCTCCTATGTGTTATGTACTGTAAATTGTCATTTTTCAAAGAAAAATATTTATTATTTCAACTGTGCGGTCGATATATCATCAAACCAATGTTCATATACATGCTTCTATCAAATTGACCAATTTCTTTATCAAGAAGCATGAAAAAAAAAATTATGAAATTTTCATACACAACACATGGGAGAGCTGCTCACACGTGACGTCACAGAATCAAAACTTGAGATATTCATAACTTCGCTAATTTGTGGTAGATTTTCTTCAAACTTTCACTCATATTTTTCTTTCATTTTTCTGCATTTTTTAAAACCATTAAAACTCTAGGGTGAACTTCCCCTTTAAATTTGTATTGGCTCTCGGCAAACTATATATTTGAAATACGTCTATCAATGGGTAAGGTATGTTTGAGAAAGATTTGATATGCATAGTATACATATCTGCTTTTTTAACAAATGATTGTTGGTGCATCTGCTTTTAAAGGAAACCAATACCCAAGGAAATAATCACTTTTATAGGAAAGAGCATTTAATGAGAGCAGCGATTTAAAAAAAAGTTTCAGCAATATCGGTTATAAAATAAGAAAGTTATGGAAGGTTGAAAAGTCTCGCTGCACCTTCTATGGGGATCCTCAAATTGGCAACATCCGATCGGCTTCACAATGGTCGATTTTATGGACAACTCTCCATTTGTTTTGTACACAAATTTTCATATTTTCCCCATTTTCTTTCAAAATATATCTTAACTACTTCTGAGCTCAACATATATTGTGTGAAATATATTTTCCCATAACATATTTTGAGCTCAGAGGTAAGAAAATGGGGAGAATCTGAAAATTTGTGTACAAAACAAATGGAGAGCTGTCCATAAAATCCGCCATTTTGAAGCCGATGTTGCCAATTTGAGGATCCCCATAGAGGGTACAACAAGACTTTTCAAACTTCCATAACTCTCTTATTTTATAACCAATTTTGATGAAACTTTTTTAAATTGCTCCTCTCAAGCTCTTTCATAAAAAAGTGATTATTTCCAAGGGTATTGGTCCCCTTTAATTCCTGTAAACATTGCACGCCTTTTATCAAACCAGAAAACATCCTCTACTAACAGTTACAATGGCATGATCCTTTCAAAGATACAAGATCATATCGTTCCGGCTCACCGCAGATGATATACAGAGCTTATAAAAGAAAGGTAATCCAATTTTAGATGAACCATATTCAAAGCTCGTTTATCTTGGCAATTTATTTGTAATATACAATCAAAGAGAAACTTCTTAATACCTTCGTTATGAATGTTACCTTTCTTGCATATGTCATGCAGACATTGTAGGGGTGGTATCTCACTTCACGGAGACGTCTCCGCGACAGAATAGAAAATTTTGTCTCCGCGACGGATAAAAAGTATTAGAGACGTCTCCGATATCACGGAGAAGTCTCCGAGACGTCTCCGAGACGTCTCCAAGACAATTTGTGGAAAAAAAAGTCTGAAGTAATCCCAAATCGGTCTCCGAGACGTCTCCGCGATATTGCAGATGTCTCTAATACTTTTTATCCGTTGCGGAGATGAAATTTTCTATTCTGTCGCGGAGACGTCTCCGCGAAGTGAGATACCACCCTAAGTAAATAAATTGCAAGTGAAGTTGTGCAAGGATAAAAGACGATGCTTTCAATGATGTCACACATTAACGCACTCAATCCTATTCAAAGCTATGGTACAGCAGCGAAAGCATTCACTCTGTCTTTTTCATTTTCTAAAAACTTGCAAAAAATGGATTTTGTCTATCACCTTCATTTGCAAGTTATTTACTATGTGTTACATCTATGATCCAAGAAAGGTATCTTTGGAAAGTCGAGTAGTTTTTCTTCAACTACATGTATATGATACACATAAATAGCCAAAATAGATAAGCTTTGGAATATAGTCCCTCTTAAAATGGATTACCTTATTTTCACATGACTGTATTACCTTATCTAGGTGACTATGCAAAAAAAAAAGTATAACAAATTTACTAGTATTGGTAGGATTTGAAAACCTGTAAGCAAATGTCACATCCAAGTTCAAGATTTTCAGTAACATACAATATATGCCTCTGAGACACTCAACAAGGATACATTTGTAGATATTGTACATTGAATAAATATACATGTAAGCGAAGACAAATTAACTCAATATAAGTTGATCACACACAAGAACAACCCACACTGACTAATTTCTACAAAGCTGAATGGGGAAATTTGTGATGATGCAAATATAAACCTCCACCCTTATGATTTCATGCAGCAGCAGCAAAAAAGAAAAAAAAAATGCCAAGCAAAAGATTTGCAAAGCTACGGTCTGCAGTTGCTACTTGGTTAATAAGCTGCGAGGATAGGGGTGGCACAAGCGAGATATAGTTTTATACCTTTTGTTTAACCGATTCAACACTCTGGAAAAGAGAAAGATATAATAATACACTTTGAAGATACGGACACCCACACAATGAATATGCAAATTCAAATGAATTCATTTCTAATGAGCAGAAATTAAAAAGGATTAAAAATAATTGATAGTTTAACAAATTTTGAAAATTATGAGATACAACTTGCAGAAAGAGAGGTCTGCTAATCTTGGCTGTCAATCATTTGTTTCACAATTGTCTGAGAATGCTATCATTAAATAAAAATATCTAAATGAGAACATTACAAGTTTGACAGCACATGTGAAAAATAACCGACAAGGAAATTTCTGTATACAAGGTATTTTTGGCATGAGATAGACAAGGGAGATTAAAAACTCATAAATCAGTTGACAATCTTGGATATGAATTTAAGCCTGTCTTTGCGAAGATATCCATAAGATTAGCAGGGATCAAGATTTGACCTTGATAGCCCAAGGTGAACTTCATGTATCAAAGGTATTTCAACATTATCAGGACATACTTGAAGAATTTCTTCAAAATAACTTGATATTGAAACACTTAAAGTGGTAAATGTGTCTCAATTGTCTCATAGCATAAGATTTTCATCCTGATATAGGCCCTTAAGTTTTTGATTTCATTGAAATATAAGGGATCAAAAGTCCTGTAAAATAACCATGGACCATTATCTATTTCTTGTAAAGTACTTATATCCAATTTGCTAGCTGCTCTAGACACTCTAATATTTCCCTACTCCAAATTTATAGAATTAAAAGAATAAACAATAATATGAAGATGTATAAATTTTGAAAAATTTTCATATATGGATAAAAATAGACAGAAGAGGTAAAGAGATCGATAGGAACAAGAATCAATGGAATCAATCAAAGTCTTGCAAATGGAATGACTTTCAAGCAACAGCACATCAAAATCTTCAATTCAAATTATTAAAATTTCACTGTCCACAACAGCTAACTAACACTCAAAAATTAAGCACCTATCTATTTAACCATCACTTCAAATTGCAAATTAATTTTAAACAATTGGTATTCCACTTCACTTTCTAATGAACACAGCAAACCCCTCTCTAATAAAATTATGCTTTACTCTTGGATCATTGCCACACAACCATGATTGACCTTTTGAGTTTGAGGTTTAGGGGCATTTGGATTTCCAAATCCCAGGGTGATTTTGGAGGAACACATTAATTTACAGGTTCAACAATTGAATTGACATGTAAAAAAATCACACCAGTGGTGCGGAGCTTTATCCAAAACTATACCCCTGTCTGTACCCTTGTGAGGAAGAATTGGCACATTGCTTTCTTTCTGGGGTCCACATACTTGGTATTGCCAATTGCCTATTGGTCTGACACCACAGGTGATGAACACTAGTGAGAGCTAAATTGCCAATTGGTCTAAACCCACTTTGATTAATACCCGTTTGGTCTCATCCCACATGTTCTAATTCCATTTCGTCTATAACCAGTTCGACTAATTACCTTATGGTCTAAGTACCACTTCGCCTATTTACCATTTTGTCTAATTCCAATTTCGTTTAATGCCCAGTTCGTCTAATAACCACTTGGTCAATTCCAGTACTGAACTGGTAATAGACCAAATATTCATTTGGGCATTAGACGAAAATGCAATTAGACATTTTGGCAATTAGACAAACTGGCAATTAGACCGAGTGAGAATTAGACCAAGTATGTATTAGACCAATTGCAACTTACACCAAATTGTAAGTAGACCAAATGGATATAAACCACGTGAGAACACAGATTGATTTATTACCCTTATCAGGGAGCATTCCCTTTCTCTTCTTACCTCTTTGGTGTCATTGAGGAAGATCTCCACATTCTGGAGCCCAAGGCCTCGCTCCTCAAGGAGGGGTAGAAGGATCCCTTTGACTGACTGCTGGGGGTCAGGGGTCAACGTCAGGATCTCATTGTTCGGGAAGATCATGTGGAAGCAGTGGTTCATATCAACAAACTGTAAACAAAAAATAATATATTGGGGTTAGGGGTTTAAAGGGCCTTGAAACTCGTAGATCGTGGGGAATGCGCGTTTTTCCTGAGCTCCATTGACTCGTACACAATCGACAGTGAGGCTTACGCATGGGTCGAACTACTGGAGATTAACATTCAGACAGTACGAACATGACGAAGTTGACCTAATTCAGTCAGTCAATAGCTTCTGGTTCTCGATTCTTCAACAATCCTTAGCTTTTAGACTCTCAACGGGTCTCATTGTATAAATTCAAAGAAAGGACTTGTATAATGCTCAATTTCAAAAACAAAACATAGGTAAAGTTTACTTCAGAATTCTGGTTAGTTAGTCTAGCCATGAAGGATTAACTCTCAGGTCACGTTCTTCCCTCGACGAGATGCGTTATCGCTGAAGATTACGTAACACCCCTCGGGCTCTGGATGCAATGTTATTATTTCATCCGAGATAAGCTGCTTTCCCCATGTTTTATCAATTTTGAGACCCTTTCAGGTTGTGAACTCCGTTGCCAAAAATCATGTAAAAGAAGTGGCTTGAATCAACAAACTATGAACAAAAAAGTATATATTGGTGTCACAGGTCAAGGTCATCAATTTTGTTGTGGAAGATCATGAGAAAGCAGAGATTCTATTAATAAACCTTGAGAAAAGAAGAATATACGAGGTCAAGGTCAGGAACTCTTTTGGGAAGTCATGGTTCATACTATCTGCAAACAAAATAGAACATATCAGTGTCAGGGGTTAAAGTTGAATGCAAGGGGTCATGAGGGTAGTGCTATGAAATCTGTTTGAAAGTCATGGTTAACCCTTAGCGTGCCACGGACACATTTTCATGCAATTGTACTTAATGTATATTGTGTCTGTGGATTAATTTCCAGTCATTCACAGAAAGCAATGCTTTTTTGTATTATCTTAAAAATTAAAAAAGGAAGTTTAACTTTTTTTCACTACAAATTAATGTGGCATGTTAAGAGGTAATAGCATCAAACTGCAAAGAGGGAATGCACATCAGGTCAGGGGTCAAGTTAAACTGCTGACATCTGGAGTCACGGTCAAAATTTCATAATTTGGGAAGATCATGTGGAAGCAGATGGTGTCGAGGGAGCAAGAAAGCTCAAGAACAGGCAAATAAAATGCACATAAGGTACATGAACATGGGAAGGACAGATGGTTCAACAAATGCCCCCGTGAAAACTATTGGTACACCTCCAGGGCCTGTAAGTATAACAGTGTTGACCCACTGACAGAGTCACCCTGGTAAAATAAGACGTAATAAATAAATAAACAAGTGGATTAGTAAATTACGCGATGCGTAATATATGTCCCCGCCGATAATGTAAAATTCCCATTATATCACGATCAGTGC